>JACEOJ010000196.1:0-722260 GCA_013761285.1 Campoletis sonorensis
AAAAAAAATAGATTGAATTTACTTATTAATTGTCACAGAATCAAATTACTCGAAAATCAGTACAAAAAATTGTCATAAATATTAACTATGGGCCCTACAATGGGATCGAAAACGACCTCAAATTCCTTTTCGGCATTAAATGTTCGTCATATGCGATAGAAAGGTTTTGCGATCCACCGTTTTCTTCGTTTTTTCGTACGATAAATTTGCATTTGTTAAACATTCGACAAAGAAAACTCTATGGAAAGAATCGAAGTTATAAAAAAATGTGAATCGGTGCTTTTTTGGGGTCGTTTTTGACCCTGTTGTAGGGGCCAATGGTTAGTATGACAATGTGATCTTCGAAATGTCAATTCTTCTTTCAAAAAGCCCAATTTACTTGATCCTGGGTTACTAGAACTTTTTTGAGTTTGAATTATTACTTTCATGAGTCCTCATGATCCAGGAAACTGTGGGCGCTCGAAATTCGGTGGAAAATTCATATTTTTCGACACAGTTTCACTCTAAACAATAAAACCAAAGCCTGGCAAAGGAATCTCTTTGTACAGAGCTTGATCTCTGGAAATAATTTGGCCTGCCCCATCCAAAGTTTGGTTTGGTTGAAATTGAGACTGTTTTTTGTATGCTTACCGTTCCAAATAAAGGCTCCAGCTTCAGAACTATCATAATATTTACAACAACTGCGAGTATGACGTAAACCAGACGACTGGACAAAAGGTCAATAAGAGCGGATCGTTCTCCAGGTTTTTGAGAATTTGATGAACGATAATTGTAGTCTTCACCATATAATGTATGCATGTTCAAAGCATTCCCATCGAAAAGTGGCCTGTCATCAGTTGACGACCTGGATACAAAGTCATCTAGGAGTTGTTGCGACGCAGTGTACATTTGTTCAAACTTGGCAGGGTCGTTGCCTTCCATACTTGCGTTCAACACTAAGAGATTAATCGTTGAAAATATGAATATTAATAATGGCAAGAAACATTGAGTTTATTAGGAAAAATGGAACGTTTAATCACCCTGGAGCCAAGAATGATTGAGTGTATGATCTTGCAATATTGGTTCGTTGTTCAAAATTCCGTTCGAACTTGAATTCGAAGAGGTGGACTCAGCCTCCACTGCATTTTTGTTGAGTTCCTCTGCTACAACAAACGTGATTCCGTCATTGTTTCGAAGTATCATCAAAGCAAAATTCGATTTGACAGGTTAAGTGTGTTTATAAACATCGCGATGTCTAACCCATCAATGCGTCGAAAGGACATGAGGGGAAATTCATACCTGAAGAATCATTGTGATTTACGTGACCAGTGATTTTTTGCAACCGATATTCTGAATTTTCGAGAATTCTTCGTCTTCGGGCTTCTCTCTTTGCCGCTGCATCAGCCATGACTACGCAATTATATTGCTACTAATAAACTCTCGAAAGACGAAATATTTTCTCAATGTGTAACATGGGAGGATGATTACGACTTGTCGCTCATAATATCGAAGTATCAACTTTTAATGGCAAAAACGAGGATTGTACACAAGAATTGCACACGTGGAAAAGCTAGACGTTTGAAGGCCGTGATGTGAAAAAAAATATTATTTCTTGGAAAGTAAAGTTCGAAGTTGTGAAATAAACAATAGAATTATAAGATCAAAGTGCCAATTGAGCAAATTCAAACTAAAGACGAATTCTTATTTGAATTTTCTTCTTTTATAATCGAACGAATATTCACCATGAAAATAATTGGAAATTGGGTTTATAATGCGTCTAATTTTATCGTTTGAACCTCAATTCCATAAACTTCCGGTTCTGAGTTGACAATAGACCGGAAGTCGCGATCGACCAATGAAATCGCAAGGATTCCGGATCAGCAAGATGGAGAATCGACAGTGGTGTATTTTCACCCCCACCCCCCGAGCTCGTGCAATTCATACCGTCGTCGCCGGTTGTCCCGTCTCTAGGCTCCCCCCCAGTAGTTCTGTCTGCGTGCACGGCTGCTCCGACGCTTTTTGGCGGGCACAGTCCTTTTGGCGGTAGAGGACGAGAACATTTTTTTTTGTTTGGTCGTTGGGTTCTTCGGGACTTGTGAAAAGTTCGATTACAAATGGGTGACAAAGACGGTGGTAAGATTTTAATCATTTATCTTTTCCAATTTTATTTGTATCGTACGTAAATGCTTCGTGTTTACTGTACACATTCGATGAGAACACGATGCGTCTCTTTTGCCGAGTAAACAACGTCACTTCTACGTTATTCGATCGTTCCAACGATTCATGCTTGTTTCCCTATTTCATTGCAATTTCTTTGTGGTCACGAATATTTCAATCAAATTTATTGCCGATCCACAAATTGATGTTATCAGAAAAATGTTCGTCCTTCGATTCATCAACGTTTTCGGAGAAACGCGTGTTTTCACGAGCGGATATCTCGTTTATCCCGGCGCATCCCCTCAACAAACGTTAATTGACCGAGCGTTACGAGCCCACACATTCATTCGCAATATACGATTTTTTTTCTTTCACCTTTGTAAAATTGATTAATTTAGTATTGAATATACGATTCAAATTTTTCCATAATCAAATAGTTGAGTTTTCAATTTTATCACACATGGTTGGATCAAGCAGCAAATCGTATTGTCTTAGGATCCAAATTTATCTTTTGTTACCAATTATTTTAAACAATAATTCGATCAAAACATTCCTAATATCGAATTTAATAACAATGACGGCAATTATAAGTGATTTTTGCATAAATACAAGTTCGACTTTTTCCTTCAAATTGTTGCCACTAGCAAAATGCTCTTTGAATCTGAATCTCTAAATTTTATAAAAATTGAGGCGGAGAATTATCATCAATTTTTTTTATTGGACATTAATAGAAATTGCACAATTAATAAAACTACGATAATAAAGATCACACATTTTTATTATTCAATCGTGAATTGTGTTATAATGAACAGGAATTTGAAAAAATGAAGAACGATTGAAAATAAATGAATTTTTGTACAGAAACCTTCGACGACGCGGTTGAAGAGCGTGTCATCAACGAGGAGTACAAAATATGGAAAAAAAATACTCCTTTTTTGTACGACCTTGTGATGACGCACGCTCTTGAATGGCCATCGCTGACGGCACAATGGCTACCTGACGTTACAAGGCCCGAGGGCAAGGATTATTCCGTTCATCGTTTGATACTGGGTACCCACACATCCGACGAACAGAATCACCTTCTCATCGCGAGCGTTCAATTGCCAAATGAGGATGCTCAATTCGACGCATCTCATTATGACAACGAAAAAGGCGAATTTGGAGGCTTTGGTTCCGTCAGCGGAAAAATTGAAATTGAGATTAAGATTAATCACGAGGGAGAAGTCAATAGAGCAAGATACATGCCGCAAAACCCTTGCGTCATCGCTACTAAAACTCCTTCTAGCGACGTACTTGTTTTCGATTACACTAAACATCCCAGCAAACCTGATCCAAATGGAGAATGCCATCCTGATTTAAGGTACTTAAAAAAAAAAATTAATTGATTTCAGAACTTAACAAACAATTTTTACGAACATTAGGCCTTGAGAGCGTGGGAAACGATCGCAATCTTCTCTTTCGCATAAAATGTTTCTCATTTGCGACAATACATTTCAATTGTGTATCGTGTCTTTGTTTTTCTTTAACGAAAATAATTAAGTACGATCCAGTGGTATTTCATGAAGACACAGAAAGCTATTGAATGAAAAAGGTTATGAAAAATGCAACAAAAAAAGTTTTTATTCTCATAAATTGGGGTCGTTCTTTATCCTGTTCTAGGGTTACATGGGTCTGGGGTCGAAACCGAAAGACTGAAAAATCTTGAAAGAGAGATATTTCGTATTATTATTTTGTTATTCACGATGATCTGTTATTATTCTTCTTTGACTTCAACTTTGCATAAAGTAACTTCGTTATTTTCAATTCCAAGATAAGATTTAATAGGTAAAATTTTTAGACATTTGTTGTCACCAGTTCAAGTTACCGAGTTTTCCATCAATAATAATTTCCGAATAACTTTTCCAAATGAAAATTGCGACATTCCCAAATTCCGACAAAAGTCACCGACTCAAATGAATAAAACTTGAGAGTTCAACGATTTTCGACATTTTTTGAATCTTCGATTATATCTTTTTTGCAAAATAATGATTAAATGTTGTTTTTGTTTTTTTTTTTTTTTTTTCGTAAAGGTTACGTGGCCACCAAAAGGAAGGCTATGGTCTTTCGTGGAATCCAAATCTCAATGGTTACTTGCTAAGCGCTTCCGACGATCACACGATTTGTCTTTGGGACATAAATGCTACACCTAAAGAAAATCGTGTGATCGACGCGAAGACAATTTTCACTGGCCACACCGCAGTCGTCGAGGACGTAGCCTGGCACCTTTTGCACGAATCTTTGTTCGGCTCTGTCGCTGATGATCAAAAATTAATGATCTGGGATACCAGGTAGGATTTTTATGAATTTTTCCAAATTTTCATTCAAGTTGATGCGCTTTTATTTAAGTAAATTACACTGGACATTTTTTTTTCTTTTTCAACAGATGTAACAACACGAGCAAACCCAGCCACACCGTCGACGCTCACACAGCCGAAGTCAATTGTTTGAGTTTCAATCCCTACTCCGAATTCATTCTTGCAACCGGAAGTGCCGACAAAACAGTCGCATTGTGGGATCTCCGAAATTTGAAGCTCAAGTTGCACTCTTTCGAGTCGCACAAGGATGAGATTTTCCAGGTACAATGGTCGCCGCATAACGAAACGATACTCGCCAGCAGTGGCACCGACAGACGTTTGCACGTTTGGGATCTCAGCAAAATCGGCGAGGAACAATCACCCGAGGATGCTGAAGATGGACCACCTGAATTATTGGTATTTTCATTCCAACTCCTATTTTTTAATTACAATGGATGATCAAATTACACAGGAACATTTTAAATTATTAATCAATCGGTTTGGAAAACCAAAATATGAGAAAATCTATTGAAGATTTTCAACTTCGATCTCTGCCGCAATACCAAAAAGTCACCACATTTTTGCCCCCGAATTTAATAATAGTTCGAGATTTTCTGCAAATTTATCAGTTCTAACAAAATCCAAAGTCTTTTTAATTTTATTTGAAACAAGTACATATTTTAGATAAACTTTAATCATTAGTAAAGTTTCTGATTCAAATGCGACAGAATTGAAAAAAAAGCAACTTCAACATGAAACAAATTGCAAAAAACTTCAGATTCAGAATTTTTCAAAATTTTCTTTCCTTTTCGCATGAGCGCGGCTCGTGGACGAAACGAGAGTCTTGATCGACGCATAATAATTACAAAAATGGCTTGGACAATGTGGAAAATAGCACTTTGAAAATTGGAGGTGCATGGGCAATTGCTTAAGCGCTTTAAGGGCATGTCCTCGAATTTAAAAAGTCAAGTTTTTCGAGGCCTTCCTACCTATCGGTATTAAAAAATTTCGGCCCAAACGGACAAATGTCAAAAATCGGCTCGTAATTTTTTATTTCGATTCGACAAACGGTGTGGAAAATGTTGACTTTCGAAATATGCGGTTTTCAGTGATCTTTCCAGCGACTAATCCATATCTTTAGGGCGGATCGTCAGTCGCTCGGTCGGTAAAAATCCTACTATATCTTTTATTCAGAGATATTTGATTTTACAAGAAAAACAAACAACTTCCACGTTGTTCTTCTTTCATCAGAGAACAATGTGCAGCTTCTATTTTTCTCGAAATATCAAAGACGTCTGATAAACATGTGCACCTCCTTTTAAACCTTTTCCTGCTTTTACGTGATAAACCTTAAGCACCTGAAGGCACTTTAAGGTGATCTGTCAGTCGTTCGATCGGTAAAAATCCTAGTATACAGTTTTTTCAGAGAGGCTTGATATTTCGAGGAAAATAAAAGTTACACGTTGTTCTCTTTTCTCCAGTGAACAATGTGTAACTATTATTTTTCTTGAAACATCAAGGACGTCTGAGAAAAATCTACTTTGCAGTTTTTTTTGTCGCACTCATGCAACTGATAGATCACCTTAAGGATTGAGAAGTAAATGAATGACAAAAAAATTAAATATTTTAGTTCTTTTTCCAAGTTGTTAGAAAAGAACGGTTTGTTTAACTCGAGTTCTTTTGATCACCCATTGTAATTTTCTAACGACTAGAGTACTAACGTCGGATCGGTCGGTATCTTTAACTCTCCTTTATAGTTTATCCACGGAGGACACACAGCAAAGATAAGTGATTTTTCGTGGAACCCGAACGAGCCATGGGTGATATGTTCAGTTTCGGAGGACAATATAATGCAAGTATGGCAAATGGCTGAGAACATTTACAACGACGAGGAGCCGGACACCCCAGCAAGTGAGCTTGAAGCTGGAGCGTCATAAGTTGTATAACGATTATAATTTATTGAATATTTCGTCCGGACTGTGAATTCCATCTACAACAAAGTGCAGACCCATCGACGTTACCGGGAAAAAAAATGAGAAAAAGAAAAACGAAAGAAATAAGTCTAATGAGAAATGGGGCTCATTTCATTAAATCGCATCACCCACACGGCAAAAAATCATTTGCAAATACGTCATCTTATTTGAGTATGGGCCTTTAAGATTAAAAACAAAAAAATCTAAATTGTTACGATAGAAAAACTCGCACAAAATCCCACTATGATCGAAAAATGCTTTTTTTCGTTTAACTTTTCTATTTATCATCGTAATTGGACAACGCTAAGTAAAAGTCTGGCCTGATCGTTTTGTCGTTCATCTCACGTCGATTTATTGGCTCGTTTATCCGTTAACGTGAATGTTTTTCATTGTGTGGCTCTGAGATGTTGCGAGTATATTTTCTACTTAGTTTTAAGTCTGGATAAGATATTGACTGAATCGGATATTCCAAAAACAATAGAAACTATTAGAGAAAAAAAAACTCAAATGTTTTCAATTACTCACTACGCAAGGGTCTGTAATTGTACATTTTTTTCTTACAATACAGTTGAACGAAATAACGAGGTCCTTCGATATGAAAAACATTAACTAAAAACTTGAAAGAATATCAAATAAAATGAAAAGAATAAAAAAACAAACAAACGAAATAAACTGTTGTTTCTAAGAGTCTAAGGCATGGAATTAATAAATCTTTCGCCAAATTCATTGGCAGTTGAAGATCATTTCGTGTTTTTTTATTGCTAGAAAAATCAATAGACAATTGGCATATTTTGTTTATTTATCGAAAAAGTGAAAGATTAGTGAAGTTTTAGTGATTACGTAGGAACCTTCTACTGGCAATTTGTCTTTCCCCCTCCCACACTCTCACTTCGATTGATTTTTGGTTCGCGACTCGTTCCCACTCTTTTATATATTTATATAGCTTTGCTTTTTTGTTGGCACTTAGTAAGTAAAGGTACGAATTAAAGCTAATTGTCACTGGAAGAAAATATTGATCCCATATTAAACGGTTGTGTTTGAAAGCTCGTTGTATATTTCAGTTAATAGTGAATCCTCCGCTCGCTCGATTTCTGGACTCTCCAGAGATATCATGTCCTCCGTGTCTACTTCTGATGCTCTGCGAATCCAAATTTTATTTTCAAGCCTTTTTCATCGGGAAGAAAATGAAGGACAGCATGAAATACAACAATTTTTCCTAAGATCGTTTCACACACACGTTTCGAGTGAAAAATTTTACAGAATTGATCAATTTCCACTTTCTTCAAAGAAATAATCTTCGAAAAATCGATCAATATTTTCTGTTATATTTTGACAGACGCTTGAAATGTCAGGTGATTTCCCAGTTTTCAGGAAACTTCATAAGACTTTGAATCGAAAGTGTAAGAAATACGACAAAATATAAAAATTCTGGAAATTTAAAAAGTCCATGAAAAATTACGAAAAGTCTAATTATCTTGTGATTAGTTGAATTTTGAATGATTCATTAACGAATTGCCGTCGTTATTATTTTTATGAAAGTGGTTGAGTTATTCCGAATTTTTGACAGTTCCCGAAGTGCTGAAATTTCGATCAAATTGAATTCTGGGTTCGTTGGATAATATGATAAATAAATAATCTTCGTTGTAATTAAAGGAATAATTGCTGTATTCCATTCTGTCTTGAAATTCGATGAAGTTGATTACCAATATATTCGTGTCAACGAAACTTTGATCGTGGCGATTGGCCGTGTCTGTTGTGCATGCAAAATCAACGACGTGCATTAAAAAAAAAACAACATGGCACTTGAGTTAATTGAACGTGAGTCATAAACTAATTAGTGATGATAATTGACGAGATAAAAATGTGAATAGATCGAATATTTTTGTTAAATTCAGTTGTACCTTTTTCCAGAATTGTGCCTTTTGAGCCCATCGAGAAGATTTATAATGGAGGGTGTTAAAGTCGGACGAAATATCTGTAACGAGAACGGAATCATGAGTCCAAACGTCGTCACGATTGAGAAATGAGTATTTTTTTGACTCTTGGATTTCTTACTGTGACTGGCGCGCTCCTCATTTCTCTCAGATCGATATTTCTAAATATATCGTGAAGAAGGAGCTCTTCCACGGTTGGATAACGACCGTTTACTTTGCTGAATATCACATTCATCAGATTTGCAACCTGAGGATACATCTTGAGGTCGTTGAAGTGCATAGACGAAGGTTTGAAGGAACACAATTCGTAGCCAGCGCACATTTCGAACAGCATATGGCCTGGAGAAAGAAAAAGCACCAAAAATCGAAACATCCTTTCCAGATTTCTGCTTTCGTCTAAATTTGCTTCTTACCAAAGCAAATACTATCGATCGTTGCACCCTGGGACGTTCGCGAAGAAACGACCGGATGTATACGACTCGTAAAACCCAGTAGAGAATTTTCCAAGCCAGCCAAACGTGCAACACCGTTTTGGACGACGACGTTACCCGAATGCAAATGTGTTACTGTTGGGAAACCACGATCTTTTAGAAAAACCAGAGCTTCCAATATTTGACGACCCATTTGTTGGATTTGTGGAATGGGAAGACCTTTGCCACGCGCCGCGTACTTTTGACCCCAATCTTCGTTCCAACAATTCCTTTCAATCTGAAAATATCGAATAAACAAACAAGAATTCGACCAGACGAAGAAAATCAGCTGCACATTGAAAATTTTGCAGTTTTTAGTTTGGTTTTCGAAATCATGGCAATTCTGGCTGCGCTTTTCATACGTTGAAGAATTGTTGAAGAAACAAAAACACGCTCACCCCATAAATAAGATCTTTCAAGCTCCCCTGGTTCATCGGTTGTACAAGAATAACATAATTTTGTTCCTTGTAATCGATGAACTCGAGATCCAAAACTGGACAAATATAAGGATGTTGAAGAGCTAAGAAAAGATCGTTGAGAGTGTCCCTCGTCGAAGGACAAATGCTCAAAGAACAATTTCTGTTCAATGGCACCAGAGTCAAAAGTCTGTCGGTTTTCAACATCGTGTCGTGAACCGCAAACCAATATTTGTCGACTCGAGAACCTACACAAGTTGAAAAAAAAGACTTTTTTTTCCAGATTTGCAATTTTTGACAAATTTTCTTCATAAATACCCAATTTTTACGAAAATTTGTAACCGACGATGAGAAATTGATCAAAGTTACGAAAAGGAAGTTTCATTATTTTTTGAAATTCACACAATGTTTTCCTGTCACTTTGCTTTAAATTGAATCGAAAAGGTTTTTGCTTACAATTGTTTTCCCAACGTCTATCTTTGAAAACAATTCCATTTTGAGTGGAAAAAAATTGTAGAAAACTCTGTTTTTGATTTGTATTTTGACAGCCATTAGATTTCGTATTCCATTGAATATTTTCGAGATTTGAGAGTTAATGAGTGAATTTTTTTGCTTACCCACATTGTTCAGTTGTTCAATGAGACTGTAACGCGGTTTAACTTTAATGTACGATTGACAAATTGACAGCGCACGATCTCTCGTTCTTTTTTCCATTTCCATGTATTCGCCGACGTCCTCGCAAGCGGGTGGCCCGTTGCCCAGTGCCGTGTACTGATGTCCCCTATTTCTGCGTCACACACGACAATTCCTGCTTAACCCCGTTTTTTTTCTTTCTTTTTTTTACATAATGTTACGAGATCGAAGAGCTCTAAAAAAGCTGTGAAAGGTTAACAACGATAATGAACAATTGGAGGAATTGCAAAGACTATAAAAAATTCGATGAATTCAATGGAAACACAGTAGACTCGATTACAATGAAGAAAACAAATGAATTAAACTCCATCATCGATGTTAATTAGTTCTCATTACCCATCCTCAGTTCGAATTTCATCGGATGATCTCTCATTTTTCTTCAAGTCACCTAATTCGTAATAATTGTTTCTCGAACGACGCCAAAAGCATATTTTCTCAATTGGACAAAGAAAATACCACGTGGAAACATTCGTATTCCACGTTGCTCGACGACTGCAAAGGTTTCATCCAATAAGAAACAGTCATAACAATATTATTGCCTTTTCCATCTTCGTGTTGCTCGTCTTAATTTATTATCAGGTTACAAAGACTTAGGCCACCAAAGAAGCATTACTTTTTTCCCTACAAACTTTCAACCAACACTAAACAAACTCGTGACGAAACATTTCTCATATTTAAAAGAAAGAATTTAGTTTTGTCTTCTAACCAGGAACTAAAAAGTATTGAAAATCTTAAAAACGTACTTCGAAAAGGCTGGAAGCAGCCAAAAGGGTGAATCGAATTATAAAATTAATAAACGTCCATCATAAATATTATTTTTCAAGTTTCAAGACTCCCTGTACATAAATTCATGTTCCCTGACTCATTTTCGAGCTGACAAATAAAAAAGAATACATAAAACTATATTTTTACAATAATTCCACCTTCGAGGTCGAATTTTAATAGCTCGACGATATTTAAGAGGTTGAAATTCACTTTCTTGAGAACTATCTCTGTGACTATCCATAGTTCCACTTTGTATACGTATCACTTAATAATCTATACGATACTAAGTGAAAATAAGCAAAGTCGAAAAGTCAGATACTCAAGAGTCAGAGTTTATGATTGATGAAAAAAGGCATAATGGTCTTTTCTCGATTGTTATTGAGTTTGGAAAGTCATTGGGCAACGTAGAAATTGTGTGTTCACCTCAATCGATACTCAGGTATTCTTTTGCTCTCTCTCTCTTTCTCTCTCTCTTGTATTCGTTGTAAAAGTGAATTCGTAAGTGTGTGTCTGTGTGTGTATGTATGGGAACATTTCTTAAGCTTCAGCTTAGCACAGCAAGTACTCGAGTGAGAGATAAAGCATCGTAGTACAATGAGAAGTGGTGAGTGTAAGAGAGAAAGAAAGAGAGAGGGAGTAAGAGAAGGAGTCTGCCTCTGTGAAGTGGTGACGCTTGTTACCGGAGTTACCCTATCAAGATGAAAAGCTCAGCTCGTACTCGCTTCCCTTTCAACTTTTCTCTCTTTTTCACGAAAGCATACAAAAAAAAAAATACCACATACACACTCTACGTAATGAATACTTTGTTTCTGTTGGAGTGAGCTCGTGGAAACCGAGTTTCAATGGAAAAATAATGGAAAGAGAATTTTAAACGAAGGAAAAAAAAAGAAAAAAGCGTAGTACACACTCCAACCAACAATACGGTTTTTAAGAATATCTTTTTGACACACGTTTATTGATGTATTGAATTAACCATTCGCATCGTAAATTTTATTGCTTGTGTCAGTTTTTATTTGTTATCAATGGGAAAAAATGAGAGAATACACTTTTTTTATTAAATTTAATCAATTGTCTTCGAAATTCGTGGTTTTCAGTGAATTTCTCAACAGTTTTTGACATGAAGGATATTTATGGCAGCATTTTTGAAGAATAACATTAGTACGTTTTGAAAACATTTCATAAATCTATAGTTTAAAAAAAGTGTGAACGAAATAGTTGTTTTTATTTTTTAGCCAAGTGTCAAAAAATACCTTGTCTCATTTTCCCGGCAAGCTTTGGCGACAGATACTCGATTGAAGAGAATTTTGGCCAAGCTGTCAATTTTGTTGGTTAGTTGTGATCCCTTGTCCTCCTCGCTTTCCTCATCCTCGATACTGGCACTTCGTCCTCTTCGTAAAATAGCCCTTGCGGTCGTCATCGCTTCGGTGTCGAGTTCAATAGCACTCTGTGTCCTTCGTGAAAACGTTCTTCGTTTTCTACGTGACCTTGGTTTCTCCTGGCAAAATCTATCGTGACCGGTAACGTCCGATCCACGACGACCTCCATCTCCCTCGTCACCCTTCTTATTCATATTTTGATAAAGATTGAACATCGTGTGTACTTTCGGCACGAATGACTTGACTAACTTGGTCCCGAATTTTCTGAAAGTCGGTGCAGATTCTCTTTGTATATTCGCGCTAATCCCTCGCCTCGTTCCATCGAAACGATCATTGTCCGGGCCAAATACCAAGCTCATCCTTTTGTAACGAAACAACATTATATATCATTTCAGCATCCCCCCCATTATTCTTTCTTTATCCCTTTGTTTTTCTTTATCTTTCATTTTTATTTTTATTTTCTTTCATTTTTCATCTCCAACGGTTAATCGAACATGCTGTCGAACAGGAACAACTCACTCTTCTAACGAAATTTATCGTTCGTTTCTAATACGCAGAGAGCTATGGTCTATCAGCCGAACAAGACAGTGTTATGAAAGCTTTGTGACAATCTTAATCTCAAGTTTAACAAAAAAAATCATATTTCTTTATTTTTTTTGCTTCGAAATATTCTTTGGACACTTTTCTTCTAAAAATTGTATCGATTCATCCATAATTATGACATTTTCGACAAATATTCCAAACACAACAAATTTCCGACTTCTAAATCAATTGACGAGCCAAATTCTCTCAGTTTTTTTCTACCATCGAAAGTGTGCATTCGTTTCAACTTTCTAAATGTGCTCTTGTTTTGTTTTCATCACAAATCTATTTACTAAACACCGCAAAAACGACACTATACATTTTTCATCAATAACAGTCTTTTTTTCTACACTCGTTTACGTGACATTAAAAATTAATCGATCACAATTAACAATCTATGCTAATTGTATGGGCGAAAAAAAAATCGTGAAAATATGCTTCGCAGACAACTATCAAACGTGAATCTATATTTTTTAAATTATATTTTCCATTCTCATTGTTTGCAGTGACATAAAAATAATGATTGAATCTCGGTGTTTCGCAAACAAATATTGTTAAAAAATTCTGTGTTATTTTGTCGGTAAAAAAGAAAAACGTGAAGGAAACGATAATTTTTCGATCGAAATAAAATACGATTGATAATCCACGTGTAAGTGTGTAAAAAAAATGATTCGTTCGATATTCACAATCGTGAGGAATGAAAAAAAGCGTTCAAAGAGTATTTCAGGCTCCTGTGCTAAACAAAAGTAAATGAAAAATCTTTGAAAAACTAGTATTCTTGCTAAAAATAAAAACGAAAATGAACGGTGGACTGGCGAACGAATTACCTCGATAATAAAAAAAATCACAGTTGATGAAAAGTACGAAGAGGTGGGAAAGATTGTCGATTGCGAATCGATATGATAAAATTGTGGATCATTGGTACGAGGATTGTTGTTTCACGATATTTAATGATTAACATGAAAAAAAAAGGGACGGCCACGTTTGCACTTGGGATTTGTTTGAAAGTACTCGAGAGAGAAAATAATAAAAAATATAATGATGTGTTAAGCTCGTATGAAGTGTAGTTTGGCGAGAGGGTGGATGAGAACTGGAGTCGTGAGAACGCGGGGTTGAAAACCCTCCAGCGATAGCCCCGGCGTGACACAGATTCGCGGGAGGGCAGGCAGGTTGTTTGGTGGCTGCGCCGTGACCGGGTCCAACACGAACTGTAAAGACTAATGCTTTGCGAACACGACGAATGCCCGCGCAGAATCGACAAATCGCGTTATAAATGCAGTTAGAGCTTTTCTCCCTCTTTTTACTATTTTCTTCTCTTTCTCTCTCTCTCTTTCTCTCGCTCTTTCTTTACCACTTGTAAGCTTCCGGAGCTACACTCGGGTTCAATGCGACAAATCCCACCGGGCCATGCAGCTATGAGCTCAAATTATCAACACGCGATTCTCCCTCCTTTTCATCCCTCTCTCTCTCTCTCTCTCTTTCTCTCTCTTTATCCAAGATTCTCCCATCCACCCTTCATTAAACATTCAAGTGCCATTACCGGAAATATAACGCTACAAATGTCGTACTTTATTTCTATTTTTCGTGTGACTCCCTCGTGCCAACTGATTTAATCCTTCATGAATATTAAACAGATGATTCCGTAGTCAGCAATCAACTAAAAATTTCAACTATTTTTTTAGGGGCTGGTTTAGAATAAATGAATTTTTAATAAAAGCGTTTCTTAAAGTAAATTCTTAAATTTGGTTAAAAATAAAAAAAAATTGTCTGTCTATTTATAACTTTCTTTCCGATATTTCGTACAATTTGTTTGGAAAATCGATGTGGACGAATTTTTATTGAAACTTTTCGTTGCTTCATATAAAATTCATGGAATTGTTGTTTAAAAAATGTGGATTTAATTAAAGATGAAAAGCAATGGAAAATACTGACGAATTCTGACGAATTTGATGATTATCTCGACCGATCGGATGTTCAACTCGAAAATTTAGAGTAACGAGTGAATAGGATTTTGTCAATCCAATTAGGATTGAGTGGAATCGATAAAAAGTACGAGGGCATTGAGTATCTTAATAAAATGGGTGATCTGCTCATTGCACTCGAAAAAATCACGAAATTTGAGTGCCAAGTTGCTGTGTTGAATTAATGAATAATTTTCAACGAGTATTTTTCATCATACACGACTTCGTGACTGTCCATAATTAAAAAAAGTCACGAAAATTTGTTCATGCAATGAAACGAGACTCCACGACTGACCTGAATCTTTTTTCCTCATCTCCAGCTCGTTCCACCGACAATTTTTTGCTATTTTTTCATCTTCAAACTGAATAAATGTTCTATTTAAAGAAAAATAGATATTCGGACAATAAGTCTGAAACGGATACGCGATATCGTTGCTCGTTCGAAGTGGAACGACAGGGGGAAAAAGCACACAGGTCAGTCGGGGGTTTACAAACTCGGATGTATCCCTGACCCCAGGAGTGAACCCAGAGACCACACTCGTACCTAATCTCGCGAAGCATTTTTATGGCTGCTTTTAGGAATTGCAAAACCTACGGAGCCGATTAAACGCGAAACGAAAAATAAACGAAAAAAAAGAAAAAAAACAATATGCACTAATCCTGAGCATTGTTGTAACAACTTTATCAACGACGTTTCAATCCTAAAAGCAGCAACGAAGCCTTTTTCTATACATTTTCAATCGAAACATTCGATTGGGAGACTCGTTCGTACGAAATAACTTCTTAACATTAAGTTCAGGTAATAAAATAAATATAATAATGGGACTCGTGTTACTGGGACTATTCCTAAGTCTCCTCTTTGGCTTCCATCACTTTGAACTGCGCTGGCCATGACTCCAATGGGCGACCATTCCAGATCTGGAATTTGAGAAACATTCATAAATTCAAAGTCCGAAAGTTTGATTTTATTGAGCAAATTGGAGCATGACTTTAACTGGCAAAAACTTTACGGTTTTTGCTCAAGGTGCAGAGAAAATTGAGTCTGATTTTTTTGTGCAATTATTTACGTTTTTGTGATCATTTCATTTATTTTTTCCAATGACAAAGATCGACTTTCTTTACGTTTAGAATTTTTTCAGTTATGCTTATATTTTTCTGAACTACCTTCGACATGAATTCGAGTACATGGCGTGGCGAAAGCTCGTTTTCTGCTCGAACTCCCCAATTGTAATGCAAAACTGGTGGGTCCGAATTAGGAACAGGCACAGCATCCAAATAACCTTGTTTCACAAATTTCTGAGAACACAATAAAATTTTGATGAAATATTTACGTTGAATTTAGAAAAAAAGGAGATTTACGAACTCACTTCTGTAAACAATTCTTTGACATTTCCGAAATATTCGTGGACGTATTGATTGTCTTCGATAATTTCCAATTCTTTGAGCAACTCGAATAGATCCTCTAAAATAAACAAACAATAACCGTTGTTAGTAATTTACAATTTAAAGAATAAATGTATATTGAGTAGTGAATTTTTTGTATTCACTGAAATAATCTGTACCTTCTGAGCATCCTGTCTCAATCGACATGAAAATATGGCTGAGCAAGATAAACAAAAGTACCATTTCAGCCTGTTCTTCGACCGAAAACTCGAGACATTCTCCAACGTTCTCCAAATCGTTGGTGAGAATGTATTTGGCACCTTCCAAATCTACGAGTTTGTAGCCGAATACCTTTTTGCAAATAATTCATGAATTACAATAATTCGTCGATTTTTCAGGCTCAAGCACATTATAAAAAAACCTTATAATCCATTTTCGTGGAAATATCGTCCAAAAAATAAATTCGCCATCCACAATAAAGCTTTTTAACAATCTCAAGAGCCCAAATTTACAGGCGGTAACACAAGAGTCCAAAATGCCCCAGAATTTTCGACCCAATGCTCAATCAAAAGTGCTAAATATCCGAGTTTGATTAAATTTGTTTATTCTCTAGGTTTTTTTCGTCAAGAAAACAGAACAGTTTGTGGATCAGCAAAAAATTATGAATTTTGTATCAAGCCGCTGTTTAAATCTCGACTCAAACTTTGTCTCGGGTATTTCAGACCCAAGTATACTTTGTGAGATTTAAAACAAAGAATTTTGGCGTTTCTCTGATTATTTTCATTGCTTTGTTTACATTTAGGTCCATAAATTGCGACTTAAAAGTATGTTTTACCTCTTTCAACTTTGTGCGAACTTTGGGCAAAATGGTTCTGTAGTATTTAGTATGATTGGGCAGAGCATATTTGGTGATGTTTGCTTTTTGGATGGGAATTTTGTCGCGGTCCATGAGAAACAAATACTTTATGACTCTGCCGACCAGAACATTTTCTTCCTCCACAGGCAGCGGGGGAAGTTTGCTTCTCTGACTCCCTTGTGTAAGTTCAAAAGTAGAGTCATCGTGTGGTCTCATACTTTGCGACGCTCTTGACGTCGAAGGCAAGTCTCTTTGAGAATTTTGTGGCAATTGAGAATTTCTGATTCTCGTGCGTTCGTGTCGTAAACGATGTGTATCATTTTGTGGATGTTCAGGGTCGTTGGTGTCCATTTCATCAGCAGCACGCTGAGACGCCGTTTGACGTCTTGATCTTTGAGACATTGCAACAGACTGTGAGAAAAAAAAAAGCAAATTTCATCTCAAGAGGCTCGGGTCCAGTGAAAAGACAAGGTTTCGAAGTTTTATCCATTTTTTTTGAAATTTTAATCAGTCGCGTCAGTGGAAGTGACTAAAAAATTGATTGTGTCAAGCTTTGAGATCTTCTAACAATCATTGAAATTATTTGAGAGTTTCCAGTGGGACTCCAGGTTTTTTGGTGTTGTATCATCAAAATTTAAAATCACGATCCGAGACATGACAGATTTGTTGAAAAAGAATTACGTACTGTGTGGTTGCAGGTTAATTATTTTTCGATTCAAAACACGAAGGTTCTGACGAATGCTCAAACATGTAGTTCACTTTGACAGTAAAATTATAGTGCGCTGACTTTTTGGATATTAGCGAGTTTGTTAAATAATGCGTAAAGGAACAAACACAAACCGTAAAAACAAAAAAAATAGAGGAATTTGACGGTTACATGTGTTTTTCCGTGATTTTTCGAAATAGTAGACCGAATAACCGCGTAAACCGCACAGTTTATTGTTTTGACTGACAGCGCTACACAATTTTTCGTAACTATATGTTGCGACCGTCCAACTCGTTGCACGGTCGGTAACAAAAATTGAGAGCTCGCAAGATAATGAGTTTACCTCGGTCGGTCTTTTCTATCCAATGATCGCGATCGAGAAATGATTGCAGTAACGCCGTCTCCCCTGAGTTGGCGCTGTCAAGTCAAATAAATAGATTTTTTTAAACATGAATCCGTTGGTGGTCCTACAGTGGTTTGTGGTCGCGCAATTAGATAGTTCAGTGATAAACAATTTTTTCAAACAATGAGTTACTAAATTATATTCCCGTTAATTATTTCTAGAGACACTAAAGTAATAATAATCCATTTGTTTATAATCGTCATAAACTGTGCGGTGTAAACGAAAATCCGATGAAAAGGAATCAACATTTTTTTTCTCGGCCGCGTGGTGTCATGTGTTTATAGGATTTTCGTGTTGATGTCACTCTAACGTTCGATTCCTTGTCTTTTCTCGTCTACTCATGCTCCGCAATCTCTCTGTGGCATGAATAAGAATAAAAAGAGAGAGAGAGAGAGAGAGAAAAGGGAAAAGAGATAAAGTCTCGCGGGATCTCGGATGACGACGGCTGCACCTGTCTGGCCGTCTGCCTGCAGTCCGATCGGCGCCAACATCATTTTCTTTCTCTCTCTCTCTTCCTCTTTCGTCCAAGATCGTCTCTCTTGTCTCATTCCAACACTCCGTAAAGCTAATTCCATTCGGACGCGCGGGCGACAATAGAGCCACCTTCGACTCGTTCGTCTTCTCTTGTGGTGGTCTATTCTCTTACGAACTATTCTTCTTTTTTTTCCTTTTCTTTATCCTCTTTCTACCCTGTCTGATCTTTCGACGTCTCAGCCAAATTTTCTCGTTTGACTCTCTCGGAATGTTTTCACGTGAATAGTTCGAAAATTTGTTTTGGGCCATGGAACGAGTGGTCGTTGGATCAAGGACTCTTCGAACGTGTTCCACTTTCGTGACATAATGATTTTGGAACATAAAAAGCACACAGAAAATCGATTTTTTCGTAATATTTGACAAGGAAATTCGTATTTAAAATAAAGATCGAAATTAATCGTAAAAAAAATGTCAAATTTTTTATTTAGCTCGAAAATTAATCTGATAAAAAAAAATGCAAAGCATCCTTTCCAGTCCAACGACTATTCGATTCCTTTGAGTTAAAATTGCCAACGAATTCTCCCCGAGAAGAAGAAGAGGGAGAAGAATTGTAAGATTGTTGCTTCGGCGTGTGTGTTGCTGCGTTAAGGAAAATTTCAAGAGTCTCGCACTGCCACGAAACAATGGGCCGTTAGGCTTATCTCGTTGGGTATTGTTGTTCATCGAGAGCGAAGAGTGCAGATAAGTGAGAAGATGCTGGAACCCAAGGAAAGAGACGAAAAAAGGGGGAAAGAGTGAACGTCGATCGAGGGATGCGAAAAAGAGAAGAGGAGAAGGAAGAAAAATACGAAGAAGGCAGGCACAGAAGAATCGTCCATGAAACACTACGAATCGAGTACCAATTTGCCCCTGTGACGTCGAGCCCACATCTGCGAGGACGAGATCGAGGTGAATACACATTTTATTTTTTTCTTTTTTTTTCTTTACCCTTCCTCTTATCTTCCTCTTTACCCTCGCGCTTCCTCCGTCTCGCTCCATCTTCGTGTGACTCTTTCGGCGAGAATAAACGACTTGGTACCGAGAGAAATACCGGGGGCTCGGCCCACTCGATATATAGGGTGATAAATAATTGCCTAATTACGGGTTGCACTCAAGATCATTCGAATATGAGGGGGATCGAATCGACGCCTGCGAATATTTGAGCTTCAACGCTTCGTGCTACATTTCTTCATCCTCAGCATCATTATTATGAGTTCTTCGATTGCACATCCGAATTTAATCCAAATACACTACTCTTCAAAAATCTTCAGTCATCACTTAAAGATTTTCAAAAATTCTTTACATTACGAAGGACCAAACTCTTTAAAACGAATTTAATTTTTGGTGAATGTTTACAATCGATTATAAATAATTCGCTATCGATAAAAAACATAAACATAAAATAAAAATAAACATAAATTCGTTATGAATACAAATTTGAAGCAATTTTTCACAAAAGCCGTGATTTTACAAATTTTCCTCATTTTTTTAATCACAAATTTATTTCACAGTGAATTTCTCAATATTTTTGAATGAAAAAAGCGATTTTTTTTGATCGAAAAATCTTTTAAGTTTTAAAAAGACACGATATAGAGTTAAGGTGATTGTCTAAATGATTTCAAAGTTTTTAAAACTGTTCAACCGTTGATTGACACGAGCAAATATGGCCACAGCATTAACACACTGGGTCAAATTGACCCGAAGGCTACTTTTTATTAAAAGAAGCAAAAGAACTCTTGAAACATTCTATAATTGTTTTGCTGGGAGGATCGCAAAAAAAAACTTCATTCAACCTTTTGAATGGTACTGTATTTATAAATGATGTGCTACTACACATAATTTCGTAAAATATATATCTATAGATCGGCCACATCGCAACCATATCATTCAAAAAATCTGAGCACGAGTCCTATGCCCCTGGCGTATTTCGCATGTAATGAATCTTCACTTTATTTATTGTTATACTTTCGCGATCTCGCGAGTTGGATGATGGAAACAAAGATGAGTCAATAAGCGAGTTGGAAGTTTGATAAAGGACCTTAAAGAGAGGAAAAACCTTAATTTTATTAAAAAGTGTAAAAAAAAAGCGGTGGTAGTTGGGAAAATTGGAGAGGAATAATGAAATTTTATTAGTTTTCTGAATTCGATAAATTCCTCAGAAAACTTTCCCAAGACGAGAGTCCAATGAACCAGAAACCATTATCAACGAAATAAAGTAACATTTTTAAAACGAGAATAGGAGAAAAATGCGAAACAATAAAAATAGTTATAATGATTATTTAAAAATAAAGAGAAAAAGGGAGGAAAAAAAAAAGATATTAAGAGAAACTCCCAAGTGTCGATACACCTGTTGCGGGGGCATATTATCACGTTCTACTAACCGACTCCAGCGTAATGACAAGCTGCGCCCGGCACGCGGTATGCCCCGAAGGATCAGAGAGAATTACTCGCTGGTTCTCCTCTCCGAATACCTTCTCACGAGATACTATAATGTAGTGTACAACGTACTTACATCGAACTATATTAGTGAATTTTTTCTTACGATATACTTGCTCTGAATTTTTTTTATCATTTTTTAAATCCTTAGCCACCATTATCCTTGCTATATGCCTTCATCCATTTTCGCTCAGGGTTGCACACTATGAAAAAGAGCTACTTTCGTAGCAAGTTTTTTGGGATGATCTCTACGGTTAGTTTGAAAATCGAAAGTTTGAAAATGTTTTCGACAAAGCTGCTGAAGTAACAGTAAAAATGTAGCAACCTCGATCTCTCAATATCTCAAATATTGAAAAGTGGCAGCATTTCAAATGTCCCAGAAAAGGGAACCCCTGCGAGGATTCCAGCAAAGATGAAGTTTCGATGTGCCCAAAATTTACCAAATTCCACAAACTCGTAACAGCAAATGAGTGTCAAATGGAGATGCAGTCGTTGATATTGGATGAGTAATGAGAGTTCAAAAAAATGAGTCCATCCGTGTGTAATTCTTGGAGAAACTTTTAGCCGGACATTCGTTAATCTATGCGGATATAAGGGGATCTCTAGCGATGCAGAAGGAGATGATGTGATGGACTGGACGATCTGGCGCCGCACTGTCGCATCCTATATCCACAAATACATCTCTACATTCTATTCTGGCAGTGAAGTCGTGTTATAGAATGAAAAGAGAGAGCGAGAGAGAGAGAGAGAGAGGGAGAGAGAGAGGATCGAGAGCCTTGGGTGACTCTCACGAGGGACGATCTGCTCTCACGCCAGATCCTCGGAGCCTGCTCTACTGCAACATACAGCAGGACTGCACGATGTCCTGAATCCTCCTCCTCTTCCACTCCATCCTTCCATTTCTGCTGCTGCATTAATTAAGCGCAGATGCCGATGCCTTGTCACCCGCCATTTGCCATTCGCGTTTGGCCGGAGAGATATGAGAGGGAGAGAGAGAGAGAGAGAAAGAGAGAGCATAGAGTCGGAGTAACCAGGACCAGGGTGAACCGGTGCGTTGTGGCTTGGGCGGCACCTAATTCATCCTCGTTCGTCCGAATCGTGTCTGTCCGCCTGTCTTGCTGTTGCCTTCTCACACTCCACACAATACACGCAAGTTTAACTTCCCCTGCTTGTGATTCTATATTCACGAATATATATAGATTCTGGTATTGGTCTGTAAATGGCAAGGCCCTAACTGCATACATTTACACGCCATACTCGTTCGAATTAAAGCTCATTCTATCCGAACTCTTCTGGCCTAACCGCAAACGTATCCATATATAGTTGGATGTTCCCTGATACGAGACCCGCTCAATTTCATTACCATTTTATGTGCGTGGAAATGACGTTCGTAATCATAGAAGCCAATGAAAAAGTTGCCCCTGTTGAATGCTCATGATTGGTGTCATTATAAAACAGATATTGACAAAATTTCTTGGTCTATTTGGGGATAAGTGGTCCACACTCGTTTTCGCAGGTAAACTCAATCTTCTGATGCACCTGCTGGTCGCTCAAGATGAGACGATCTTGGACTCTCAGTCCCTGGAATATAAAGTTTTTTGCTCCACTTTTTTTCATTGAACACTCGATGACACGTCTCCCTGGATGGTGTTGGTTCTCTTACGACCACGTTATATGGGGAGGTGTCGCACGATCAGATTTCTCCCTCTCTCTCTTTTTATCTCTTTCCCCTCTCTCTTCCTCTTTCTCTCCCTCGTTTTATAGCACACCCGATCTCACGAAAGCTGCGGCAGACACGTATAATCACCCCCCAAACGGTATAATGGATGTGGCATTCCTGAAACCGGCGGAGGACATCACGAGATAAAAAAAAGGAAAAGAACCCCAGGCAAGCAACCGAGAGATGATCCGACACACCTGTTCTCAACGACGACCACGAAGACGAGGACGACGACGACGACGAAATTGCTACCATTGCTACCTGGGGCGATCCTGAGACTTCCTCCACGTGTTTCGTAGGGTATTCGTCCTTGGAGCTGCATCAGAGGTTTCTGGATCAAGGCGTTTTCGAGCCTTTTTTCCCCCTTTCGAATCCACACCCTATTTCGGAGATAAGTTAGGTCTTTGGTTATTTTGTTTTCACTAGGAGTGGTTGATGTCGAAGCCACTGATTTTTCTGGTTAGCTTGCATTAGGAATAAATCGGGAATCTCTCGTTTTATTATCCTCAGATTCCTCGATTCTCCTTCTTTATTTATCGCTTGAAACAAAGGTGCTAGTGCGGCAGTTTCGACAAAAAAAAAACAACACCCCAAGGGTAGAGAACACGTTTAGGGAGCAGGTAGAGAAGTTCGCGGAGTCGTTTCTTCACCTGATGCCTGGCTGGGCGCCGGTGCCAAGAGATCTGATGTTTCGTTCAAAGGGCCTATACAAACGATCTTATATATAATATATAAAGTTATATACTACAAGAATACATACATAAAAGTATATCCGTTAACCTGTAAGCTTCCCTCGAACCCAACCGATTGGATGCGGGTGCTAGAAGCGTTTCGTTGTTTCTTTTTTTGTTTTGTTTTTATTCTCTCTCTCTCCTCTTCGCGAGAGGTCCACACCAGGCTCCCGGGAGATAAATAAACTCGAGCTTTACACGCTTTTCTAGCGCGACCGGTTCACAGGAATCATAGTGGGAGAGACGTCCCGAGACGCTGCAAAGAATCATCTATGGGATCGGGGGCCGCAAGACGAACAATAAAAAAGAAGAACAGCGAAGAAGAAGAAGGATAGACTGGTCAGTCAACTGCTGGCGCCAACGGGTCGTACCCATATCGTGTTCTAGACCATCGCTACACCAGCTAGTTCCAACTAACAGACGTTAAGACCTCCAACCTCCGACTGGCGGTCTTCTTGTTTCACCTTCTCTCTTCCCCTTCCTACCTCTCTCGCTTTCCTTCGCACCAAAGTGCACTTCGCCTCATTAATCTTGCTTTATGGCCATGCCGCAACACACCTCAGCCTCTCGCCTTCCCTCTCCCTCTTTCTCTTTTCATGCTTTATTCGTCATTGTGCCTCCCGTTCGCGATGGTCCATCAGGGCACCGGGTTCACATCCAATGATTCTTTGAACACCCAACAGAACCTTTCGAAACGATAGAGACCCAAGGCCCTTGTGATTAAAACCAAATTATGCGAAACTGAGAATCGTGGCGTGATTAGAAATGCTTTTAACGAGTGATGAATTTGCCTACAATCAATCAACGACAATTCGCCCATTGTTGAATCTCTCATCGATTCATATCAAACGCTTGCAGTTCTGTTGCTTAACCATCCAATATTTGAATAACAAAAAAGATCATGTTGTTTGTACGAGAATAAGAATCTCCTTACATTTCATCAAGTTCTTCGAGCAACGGTCCTCGTAGCGGGTTTACAGTATTCCTCTTTCTCCGTAAGTGCCGTTTCACAAGGATCAACAGGACAATGGGCAGCAAACGAAGGTGAAGAAAATTTGGGCGAGGCAAATTCACTGCATTCATCCCTCGATCAAACTTCGACCTTGTGTTTCAATTACGAACGCTCCACCGAAATTCTTCTCTGTCTTCCATTCGTCACCTTGGACATGGGCTTCTAGGGTGGATTTTAAATCATGATAGACTTGGGAAAGATTGAAAAAATGGTATTGACGCTTTGATGACATCATCAGGCTCTTCGATCAGTAGAAGGGAATAAAAAAGAGGGTGAAGTCGTCGAGGATTGTGCTGTAATTATGGCAAATGTTGAACCGGCAATTAACTCCCATCTCACTGATGAAGTCTTCATTCAGCTCGTGATACTCGAACGCTGGATATACAGTTAAAGAACTCGAGTAAACGATACGAAAGGATTGGAGGGACGAGGACACGAAAGGAAAAAAAATGATAACGATGTCGACAGGAGGTTCGAACCGTTGGTGAGAAACGTGGGAACGATCCCACGAGTAAAACGTAATAGAATCGTGGATTATAGATGGCAAAACGAGGAATAGATGAAAGAAAAAGAAGAATAAGAATAAAAGGAAGTTTTGAACGAGGCAAAAGCCAAGGCAAAATGGCAAAGTGACCGTTCCTATGAAAGGAAGAAGCTGGAGAATCGTTGTATACGAGTGTAGGAAGCAGCACACCAGCTGTATAAAGGACTTCATAGATGTAGGAACAAGTTATGTGGACTTTTTCTCCGCGAGGATCTTGAACGAGCGATCTTTTTGCTGCTGTGCGAAGCCATTGACGCGATAAACTCGAATGTAACGTTTTATGTATATATAAATGTACGTGTATGAAAAGGCGCGTGGAAATGGCCGAGTCTGGTGTTGCCAGTGGTCACTGGAATAGCGCCAAGAGACGAGATAAATAAAGGTCTCTGACGGTGGGTATACTATAGTGCATGAGGATTTTGCGGTTCGGAGGAAAAGACCATCGGGAGTCCAAAAAGGACTGTGGATATTCGAACGCGTTCTCGGAAACTATTTCGATTGTTATGCAAATCTTTGTACATATACTGCTAAGGAAAGAGATGAAAAGTTCAACGATGAAAAGAGACGGATGAGTATTCACGAAGAATGAATTGCTCGGATGAGAGTAACGGAAAAAAATGATTTTTTATCGCAGTGGGGGTTGGCTTCGCGCAGGATTCTCCCTCGATGCATTACTTTGGCGAGTCTTGGATGTCAGTAGAATAATGAGAACTCGTTTTTCAGAGTATGCCTGCTCTTTTGCAGCGTCTCTATCCATCTGTATATTTAGTTTCGATATCGAGGGAGTGCTGACGGTTGACTGTGGGATAGATCTCAACGTTTTGTTACGATGAGGGAAGAGTTTTACGACCAGAAGAAATGACAAGCCGACGAACAACGAGGGTCCATTCATTGAAGACTAGAGAGGGATGATAGACAACATTGGAAAAGTGTAGAACAGTCTGAAGAGACCTTTAGGGCTAAGGTCGCGTGCCCGCCGGAAATGGCTTCAGGGCCGGAACCGGATGAGCGAGGGTAGGCACTCGCACGCGTCAGACTTCGACGGACATTAGGGTGATCGTTTTTCGAGTAAGAAAAACCTTTCACCCTATCTTGAGGGAAATGATTTTCATACACATCAGCGAGCTTGCTTTTCCTAAGTTTAATAGAAAGCAATAAATCGCTGAAGAAATAAATGATGACGCTAGGAAAATGATTCAGTCGATCGTCATTCTTCCAATAATCCTTCAGCTGGGAAAAACTCGACAATTTCACATGTGATTCATTCCACTGGTGTTTATATACTTTCAAGGGTGGACGTCAGAGGATATAAGAAAATTTTATGTATTCCCGAAGGCTTACGCACGTTTGAAAGATCCAGGAAATGCTTTGAATCGCTGCCGCGTACTCTTTCGTAATCACACAGACTATAACCAAGTTTTCTCGATCAATCGCCCGATGTAACTTGGAATCGTCATCATTATCGAGGAATGCGATGATTCCGATGAAATCGAAGATTTATCGAGCGAAGCTGGGGCGTAAAGAAACACACGCAGATACACACATAGATGTGGCGAGGACATTTACCATGTTGTCAAAGAGAGAGAGAGAGAGAGAGGAAGAGAGAGAGAGAGAGAGAGAGAGAGAGAGAGAGAGAGAGAGAGAGAGAGAGAAAGATAGAGAATCAGGAACAGCAATTTGTTTGCATGTAAATTACGCAACGTTGTTATATTCATGAATTAGCATATTGTGTGCTGGTACATGGAGATATAATGCATTTGTGCCTATAGGTTCAGCAGCGACTACGATATTCGCTTGTAGACCGGTATAAATTCGGGTGTGGAATGAGAGAGCGAGAGAGAGAGAGAGGGGGAGGGGGCGGAATAAGGCCGGAAGGGGGAGAGATTCGGCTGATGTGGCATGAACAAAGGGAATATAGAGAGCTCTGCTTCGAATCACGACGCGACCATGACGCGGTGGATTCGACGTGTGCATGGCTCTCGAGAACCCAGGGGAGCCTGTAACGAGCTTTTGGCTCCGATGGACCCTTCTCCGGATCATCATTACATGCTCCTAGCATGCTCAACATTTCTCTTCCTCCCTCTCTTCCATGTCTCTTTCTCTTTTGCACATTTATCCTCTTTGTCTCCCATTTGACGCCCTCTCGCGTATCATCGGGCCACTGACACGCCACCATCACCGTCATCATGTGCACATGTATCGACAACATTCATATCCCTATTTTTGTATTTACCACGAAGTTCCAAAATCATAAGAAAAAAAATGGTAATAAAGCCAAATTTGTTGGGCTGTATAAAAGGGAGTGGGAGGCCTGCGACCACGTGACTTGTTCGAGACGTCAGGTAATTGATAGAGAGTACAATGAGGCAGTTAGAAAACAAATGAGAGAGCAAACGGTTATCCCGAGCGAGCGAGATCGTGGAAGCAAATTTACCTGTGAATAGAGAAACGTGCGATTCGTATTAATTCTTGTATATATTTAATTATAAGTTATCAATTATTATATACAAAGCTCCTCGAAATAAAATATAATTAAGAACTATCAAAAATAGGTTTTAAATCGTATGGGAAAGCAAGCAGTTGCATAGAAGCTTTCGAACATTGTTTGGTGAACAATTGAGGTTCTTAGATCGATAGAGTTTGGGATATCGGTAAAAATCTGCGTTGGTAACATTGAATTACGAGTTCAATTGTTGACCAGGAGTTTTTATGTTTGTATAGATATATTGGGTTCAGAGAAAACTGAAGAAGCGTGTGTCCAATAAGCCGGAGTCGTTTTTGGAGTTCGCGATGTCTGTAACGAAATATTTGATATATATATATATATATATATATATATATATACATAAATGTATGTGCATGAACACACCGGCTGTGCAATTTGGCATTGCAGAGGAAGGAAGAGTTTGCACGAAAGGTTGCACGCTCAGAGCTCGGGACGTGTAATGACAGATTCGACGCGGGACTAATGACACATTCGATTCGGGATTCGGCAATAATAAAGGTAGAAGGAGAAAGTGAAATGAAAAAATAAGAGATGGGAGGGTTATGGGGGGTGAAGAGGAGTGAAGGCGAGAGGGAAGGATCACGAAGAGAGCGCGAAAGGATCGGGCGTGGAGTGACTCTTTTATTTTTATCAAATTTTTTAACCAACCCGAAGATGATTTATAGAGAGAAGTGGAAGGCGTTGCCAGAGATATTTCCGTCTGGAGTAGCGTTGATCAGAGGCAATCTCAAGTGATCCGGAATGGCTCATCGAATGGCAAAGCTGAGAGAGCCCTCTGGCAAATTGCGTATACGACACGCAGAGTGAAACAGGTGTCAGTTCGATCGCTGCGTATCCACCTCCCGTTTGCTTTCTTTTGTCCTTCCTAACTGGTCGATACTATCCGATCAAATCAAGGCTACGTTTGAAGAGTAGCATTGAACGAAACGAATGCAAGTGATTGCATCGATTTTCATCCTTTTTTACAACCCTACGAGCCAATTTGATCAAATACGATTTAAAACCTAACCTACAAATACATCATTCATACGACGATGCGGTAGGCATTTCTTCACTGAAAATTGGCTCATCCGGGCCACGCTACCGAGACGCCGATCATTATTCTGACTATGTAACCGCCAAAAATTAAGTAATGCCTACAAAAGGTACCCAGCGTATGGCTATGTGTACGTTTATCCGTGTTCCTCCGCACCTGCGCTCCTTTTCGTGCAATTCAGCAGGTGAAGCGCCCTTTGGACATGACGACACAAGAGGACGCGACGAGGAACCGTCAGAGGGAAGATATGAGACGACTCCTCGAGCGTGTGCGGCTGTGAATGCACTTTAGGGCTTTTGCCAAAGTATTTAATAAATACATACGCCTATACATATATCCATTTTCCCTTTCTACCGTCCTCGCCGTTTTTTCTCACTTTCTTTGCGTGTTTTTGGCGTAAAACCGCGTAACCAGCTCATACGCTCTGCGTACACGTGAAAAAAAAGTTCTTCTCTTCACGTCCGTATTGTATGCCGAAATTACACGCGTCTCCGCACGAGCATAACGTTACACGCGAAAGGGAGAGTTCCTGCTCCGAGGACTCGAAACCCAGAAAAGCGAAAAAAATGTGATGCTTCTTTGACTGCCATGCACATTTTATGTCCGTTTTAACGGCGCGAATTTTACTCCATCTCATATTCTGGAGAACTATTTGTAATTAATGTTTCAATCAAAAGGAAAACGGCAGTTTGAATACTTTTTTACGAGCAAATGAAGCCAAATATTAAAAAGATTTCAAAAAATAGCGAAGCCACGAAAGTGATTGCGTGCATGGTCTTGTGGTTTTCCAGAAATTTCGGACAGCTGCTCGCGTGGTTAACGTTTGGCCTGATTAGTTATAAAAAAAAGAATAAAAATAACAGCGTGATATTGTCAGTCACGGCGGTAATTCGGTCGGCATTAAAGAAAAAAAATTGATCCGCCTGCACATTTTATGGAGACAAACTGCTTCTGTAAAATCATTGAGAGACCGCTCCGAAGTACCAAGGAAATTATATATATTTGCGGAAAGTATGAAACGTAATTTGAATTTATACCGCGCGAGCAAAAAACATCATTATTATTCCTTTTCAGCTTAAAATAATAACAAGCTTCCGACATTTTATTTCTTTCTTCTGACGATAAAATGTTCCATGTCCGACTGAAAAATAATTCAAGTATTTATATCGATCTCTCATTTTTTTCTTCATGAAAAATCAAAAAGAAAAGCTCATTAAAATGCGAGTCTAATATTTCATGTTCTTATTATCTCTGACGAATTTAATGAAATCATTGAAAAATAACCAGACCGTCGTGAAATCAAATTTATTAATTGAAAAAAACAAAAAAATCATGCTTACGAGAAAAATTCTTGTTAAGAAATGATTACAGTATTTATTTAAGGCTCATTTTTTCGCGTCTCTTTTCCTTCTCAAGTTGACTCGATTCCATTAATTTACCACGTAATTAAAAGACGTACTGTGTACATAAATGAATAATAATAAATAAAAAAAGGAAACGAGGCATATCATTGACGTGCCCTGCTGTGGCAAAATGGTCGAGAGAAATTCTTGGGGTAATTAAGTGTCACGGGTGTCACTAGGCTGTCGACTTGTTCGCGGCTGATGCGAATTGCCTTCCCCACGATCGTTAAGCATGATCAGAAACAGAATGAACAGAGAGAGGGAGAGAGAAAGAGAAAGAGAGAAAGAGAGATGGAGAGAAAGATGCTCATTGATAGCCGCACCCGGAGCAGGTGCGCTCTGCGATCGTCAAACGTAAATGCACACTCTGTACATTTACGTACGTTTATGTGCAAAGAGGATTCCCTCTTATAAAACCACTTTGATCCACGAGAAACCGCGCACGTATGAATATCGAATGATTTAATATGCGAAAAGGACGGCGAGTTTGTGTTCACAAGTACACACACGAGATGATTTTTTGACGTTAAACCATTGACATAAAATTATACAGTTACGAGTGGCAGAGACACGTGTCGAGCTGGAAAACCATTTTGGGCAACCGCGATCCGGATGTGAATCGGGTCGATCTCTCGTCGTCATCGCGAAAAAGCTGCTGCTCCAAAAGTTTTTCCCCTGCTCTCATCACAAGCAGTTGGCATTTCCAGTGAAAGTCTCACCGCGACCGGCTTCTCTGATCGATCGTAAGGAAGCAACCATTTTTTTTATAGCGTGGGATCGTGCTATCGAATTTCCGGAAATTCATTCCAAACGTCTCGTGAACATCGCTATGTTATTCAATTTACTGCTCGTATCAGTCTCCTTCGCGATTATTTACAGCTATTTTTCAACCTTATCCTTAAATTCTTATTTCGAATTAAAAAATATTACCTTTCGTACGATATTTATTATTATTGACACACCGTTCGAAACTTTTGGTTGACGCCGTTCAAATTGCCGGCGATCGAAGCTTTCATGTATGGGGATAAATAATGCAAACACTTTCAACATTATTTAAAAAATCTTCCTGTCTCGTTCGAATTTTTATCGCTTATTTGTTGTTTTTAGTACCTTACTTTGTCGCACTTCGTCTGACAGACCGACTCTTGTCGCTTCATAACATTCCAGCAAATGCGTCTATTGAGGTTCAATTGTAGTGAAATCGAAATGCCAGACTCCGACGAATCCGGTTAAGGATCCGAGAAACCCGAAAAGTAGTTTGACCAAAAGTTATGGCACTTATAAAAATTCCGAGTCGTGAAAAATTGAGCCAGAGTGTTTCTACGTAGGGTTAGGACACCATATCAGCACGAAGTTTTTTCCACAACAAAAACGTGCCCTTTCCATGTTTCCTAGTTAATAAAGCAAAAAAAAAAATCATTGCTTACATTTCGATCGTTCCGTTACCGAGTACGATTTTTAATTAAACACCGAGCGCCATAAATCAATTGCTCGGGGGAGGCAATTGCGAGGCTTTGCAATACGCACTATCGTTATGGGTTATAATCGAAAGGAAAAAAGAGAGCAAATATTCGCGGGTGAAATAATCGACAGGACGTAAATGCGCGGGTGCATGCTCGGGTGTACGCCCGGGCAAAAAAAAAGTCTTCGTACAATTTAGCCGAAGGGGACCACGGAGTAGTAACGGCAGCAGGACATTTAAGGCCCAGAGAGGATAATCGTTCACCGGACACGCTGTTAATTGGGTCACGTTCGCTCTCGCGTTTGCTTGAAACCCAGCAGCAGCTTATTACGCACCGCGATCCGTGAGAAAACTCGTCGCACACGCTCTCCTCCTCGCTTGTTATACCGAATTCTTGTTTCTTAGCTTTGTTTTTTGTTAATTACTGAATTGTATATAAGAACGTAATGATTTCCAAAACAATCGATATAAGGCGATGATGCTGTGAGATTTCGTTAAAAGCACGTTATTCATATTCATTAGGGTAAACGGAAACATTTTTCGCAAAACAAACTTTGATGAGACAGCATTTTTCATTCAATGGGATGGAATTTCTTGATTCAATTTGAAGCAATCTTTCTAATTGATTATTCCATATTCTCCATTTTTATTCTGCATTATTTGAATCATCGGCGAGTTTAGAAAAATGGCTTCGATTATTGTTACTGTTTTTTTAAATACAATTTCTTATTCTTTTTTATCTAGAAGCTTGAAATTTATGCAGGGAGAATGCGATAAAAAAAAGGGTTATTTTGCAAGGGCTCGTTGTAATATAAAATTCAAGTCGCGTAGGGAGCAAGCGCCTTCTCTCATCTTCGGCAAAAGGACGGGATAGTGTAGCAAATATATACAATTCCAATGACGAAATTCCAGAGCAAAGTGTGCTCTGCATCCTCTCATCATTCCGCTTAAAGGTTCGCGATTCCGCGTGGTTCTCGACGGCCCGATATCGCGCGCAAACGAAAAAAGGATTCTGGTCGATAAATCCCATGAGAAAGTTTTTTTTTACCCATGTGGATCGTAAAGGGCTGCATTTCGCGGCTATAAAGTAGTTCGAGGACCGAGGGATGGGAAAAGATTTTACTCACGGTCTTTAAAATCACTCGTGTGTGCCATGAGAATTTCAAAGACAAGTTTACGACCAAATGAAAAGTTGTAGATCGCAAATTTTCGAACGTGAGATCTCGACATTTAATTATTATATATTTGCATCAATTTTTTTTTCTCATAATAGTGAAAAATCAAATAATTTTGCAGACTCAAGACAACAGTTGCTTTCATCGATTCTGTCACTGAATTTTTCCCCATTTGTTCATTGTTGGGACAAAAAGAAAATTTGAATAAATTACGGATTTGTTGCAATTACCATTTGAACTGTTGAGTCCAGTTGACGGTTGATTGAACTTCGAACAAAGAGGCGATTCTTCTTGATCTTTTGCCTCGATCTTTTTCCTTCATTGCTATATTTACACTTTATTTTTTATATCGTAAAAACTTTTGGGCAAAGGATAATCGTACGTTGCACGTGTGGCCGGTTGGAAGGATCCGGTGCAGCCGAAGAGATAAGAGGGAGATAAAGAAAAGAGAAAATAAGAGAGAGAGAGAGACTTGGCGGTTCGATGCACCACAAGCGCGATCCCAATCACGAGGGTCTTGAAAATGTTTTTTTTTTCTACTTCTATATCGCAGTATATGTTGGATGTATGCATCGCCACGAAATTAGCGTTGTTAATTGGACCGCGAGCGTGGCGCATGCACGCGCTGCAACGAGGCGATTCAAAAAGAGCGAGAGAGGTGGGGGGAGGAAAAAAATGTCGAAAAACAAAAATTGCGAGGAGACTCAAATTGCAAGAATGAAAAGAAAAGAGAAAAAGAGAGAGAGTGAGAGAGAGAGAGAGAGAGACAAAAAGTGCAGGTGCTGTTCGTTGATGGTTCTCGAGAGAGTTTCTTCCTCCTTTGAGCTCATCTTCTTTTCGCTGACCACACACACACACGTCCTACGTGTACACACCTTTGGCAAAAGGTGATTCTTGGTCCGGGCCTTTATCCTTTTGCACACGTCGTTTCGCTGCTCGAATTCCCTCCTGAACGATTCGCATAATATTAGATATACACATAATATATATATTTATAACATTCATTCCGTAGATGCATCTGATGCAATCAAGAAAGCAGATTATCTCGTCGATCATGGAGCACCCGACTATCGATCCCTGCCAAATGAGATTTTATCTCATCGGTCGCGAATTTTTTTTCTGTAACTCATTAATGATACTTATTTATGATCTTAATTAATATGGATGGGAAAGGATACTCCAAAACGTTGTGAAGAGTATGTGACAAAATTTGGACCATGTCAAAAGTAGCATTGTTTTTGTTTATTTGAAAAATTTCTTTACTGACATTTTTTTGACAGCTTTCGATATAAAACGATCGAAGGATATTGTTGTCAGCGATAGTTTTAGTTGCAAGGGCTAAAGGAGTGATAACGTATGAGAAACTGATAAGAATTCATGACGAATCGTACGTCAAAGCATAAAAGTATCGAGACGCTTTAGCAAATAAACCAAATTCACGAAGTATTTGATGTATTTAAGGATATACATATATATGTGTCGATAGTGGTTTGAACGATGGAGTTTGAGTCAGCGGATCATGAGAAACCGCAAGAAAATGAAAGAGGAACAAGAAGAAAAATTTCGTGAGAAATTTTTCGGGCTGCCTTAAAGTCAAGTATGCCATTTCATCGACTTACCGAACTGTTCGATCTCTTGAGTGTGTTTTACGGGGACATTGATATTCGAAACACACGATCGAACAGAACGACAGAGGGAGAAACGAGAGAGAGAGAGAGCAAAAGATATTGTGTTCACTTTGGTTGAAGCCTTCATAGTATTGCAAAAAGTCGACGTCACCAAAAGTCGCGATTCTCTTGGAAGAGAGATCGTGGCTTTGCTAATACGTCAGGTGCGCCACGCTCGACGTGAACTCCAACATCTTTTCGAGCTTGTTTTATAATACTTCAAATAAATACCCTCGTCCAGCGTACTCGCGGAGAGAAAGAGACGGATCAAAATGTCCCCGAGTGCAAGGAAAAAAACAAAACGTTGCACTCACTCTCTCATTCTTATGCAGTCGAGAACGATGGGAACTTGAACGAGAATCCAGAGTAATTCGTTTCAAGGAATTTCTTCAAGATGAAATAATTGATAAGGGTTGCAATTTATTTTTACTTGTTTCACCAACTGGAAAAGTAACGACGAGGCAGCTTCAAATCACACTTTTATGGCTAATTTTATGCTTCGTCATTATTATGGATAATCAAATAAAAATAATAACAAAATAGGAAAATATTGAAGTTTCTAATTTTTTATCGTTCCCGCGGGTTTCGTGAGTTCGATCACTTTAACCCCCACTGCACTATTTTTCTTCCCCCTTCAATGCGACCCTCCAAACACATCTCCACGTCAAGCTTCCCTAATAATCTACGAAATTGAAATTTCATCAGTTCCTTTGGTTAGCATCGCCAGAAACTTCGTAGAATTGCAGCCTCCCATACAGCATTTGAAGCGCTAGCTGCAGCCTTGGTCCAGCGGTCACCCCACCAAGTATTGACCTCGTTCGAGACAGCTTAACTTTGGTGATCGCTGGAGCCATGAGTCGCCCATTTATCCATCGTTTCCGGTTATTGTATGAAACGTGTTTGCAGTTTTATTCAAAAACGAACTGTTCAGGATATTTCATATGAAAAATAATAAATTAATTTTTATTACAATATTAATTGTTACAACATTAATTGTTTTTATCACAAACAACAGTGAGAAGAAAAGAATTGTAACAATGAAAAAAGTTTGATATAAATTGTATAAGTTTTATAAATGATTTATACAATGAAATTATTATAAAATATGTAACTTAATATGTGTTAATTAACATAGTCTCCTACGTCCTACTTGACTTTCAAGAATATCAGGTCGAATGTGAGCAAGCTGGGCGATCAAGAGCGAAACAGCAGCGGAGGCCTTCTCGGCTTTGCTAATTGGAAGAGTCAGTTTTATCGACGAGAATGCGCGCCAGAGTCGGATCGGGAGCAAAAGAAACATTGAAAAAAATGGGATAGAAAAGAAGAAGAGACGATGAGGACGGGATATGCAAAAGGAGGGGGCGGGGGGGGGGGAGAAGGAGGTGAAGGTTTCTCTCGCCGAGAAAAGAGGAGACAGAGAAAAAGGAATGAGAAAAGAAATTAAAAGGGTTCGAGTGTGGCGAAGGTATATAGGAAATTGACTGCTGGAGAGTCCTGAAATTTTTTCCCTTCGTCCTACCTCGCCTCGTTAATCAACCTTAATTAATACAGATAAGAATTCTCGATAAAAGTAGTTGTGCAAAGAAAAAAAACATACTTTAGCGCAAAATATTGGCTCGGTTACAATCACTGAGAAAATTATCTTCGTTTATAAACATTTTTTTTCGTTGATAATGAAAAATCATTAGTAGTTTGTGTATCGGCGACAAATATCGTAGATAATTGATAGGAAAATCGTGATATTTAATTGAACATATCGACGCAGATTTAATGCTCGTAAATCGTTTCTCCAGAAGAACGTTTTTTTATAAGTGGAAATGGTAATTTCTGGTCAGACAGGATCTTGAGATTTTTGACATTTGTATCATTCTTTTCATAGTTTTATATAGAGAGTCAACATGCATGAGCAGTCACACTGAATACGTGGCACGAAAAGAGACAGACAGATAAATGGACAAAATGACATAATGTCGAAAAAGGGTTGAATGGACAAAAAAAGAATGAAGAGATTTTGCTCGTTCGTGCACCCTCGTTTATATTTCTCAAAATGGTTCACCGCCGATTTAAGGGGACTCGGCTCATTAAGGGAGCAGGTTAACTCTGTTACTTTCACCCTTTCTTTCGTGTCTCTGCGCCTCTCTCTCTCTCATTCTCTTTCGTTCTTTTTTTTTCTGTAGCAAATCTGATAACGTGACTTGTTGGGAAACATCGCGAGCTGTGTTCGCACACACGATCCAAATTCTTGCTATCCCAAAACTTAAATACAAACAGCGATTTAAAAATAATTGAAAAAAAAAAAAAATCAGAAAAATAAATGATTACGAGCAGGTTGAGGAAACCATAAGAAATTCGAGATCGGAAGCAACTCGCATAAGAGAGATGAGTTGAAAGAGCTTGAATAAAAAAAAAATGTAAAAAGCAAAGAGGAAGAGAAAAGGGAAAAGAGTGAGAAGATCGAGTTTTAGTTTTGTTATCTGCTCGTGAGCATCTGCTCGCGTTTGTCATCCTCTCTTGGTACATCTGTCTAATTGACGCACCACGACGAATTGCGACAACGTTGATATAGAGGAAGCCGCCTCGTCGTATAAATGCATTAAAAACCTTTTTTTATTGCTATTAAAAAAACTCACGTTAAGAAAATGATCGAAAAATTAGCTTATTTTTATTGTTAACAAATAATTTTTTTCAATCGTGTATTGTTTTTCGTTAAAAAGTTTTTTGAGATTAATATATTTTTTCTAGTATTCGCAACTTGGGTTGCTTGGCTGTTTGATTTTTACGAATAATTATGCAAAAGTTTCACATGCTCCCACGAATGTTTTTTCTCTTTTTTCGGGTGGATGTATGAAAAAATTATACGTAACGAATTTAGCTGTATCAGGAGCTATAGATACGAAACACATACACGACGAGACGTCATTGCCACCTGCCACAGGGAGTCTCTTGGGATAAGACCGAAAAGGTGGGACAGAGAATAAAAAGAGCGAGAGAAAGAGAAAGAAAAAAAAAGCAGCCCGTGGTTACGCTGCGGAGAAGAGCACGAAAGTCATTATATTTTTAGGCAATTTGCCTTTATGCTAAACAGCTGCCAAAGTTGGCCTTTTTTTTTCATTTTTTGTTGCTTCTTCGCTTCTTCCAGTTGGCTATGAACAAGCCCACCGATTCAATAATAAAATCGTTGGAGGCTGCTTAAATGAGAGAGATAAAGATAAGAAAGAGTAAAAAAAAAGAAGAAAACTTCACTCCGGATCGTGATAATGTCTAATTTATGTGGTTACATTTTTAATTTATCGCTATCACCTAATGTCAAACGTTTTTTTTACACTCAATTGGATTTTTCCTTGCAGCGCCATTTTGTAGTAATTATCATTGGATTGAATTACGCAGAATATTGCAAAGATTCCATTTGATAAACGAGAATGTTAATCAAAAAACATTTAGATTACTTCCGTACGACTGAATCAGGGTTTGTAATTAAAATGAGTTATAATTACGACATGGATGCAGCAGAGATGATTAAAATAAATAATACATTTGATAATATCAATGAAATAATTACTTGACTACAGTTTGATTGACGTAATATAAACAATTAAAATAAACTCTCATTATTAATCCCTCCATTACGAGGATTCAACAAACTTTGTTATTTTTATCACTGATCATAAAACTCTATAATTAAATCAGATCCATTGAGCTTTGAAAAAATTCGGTACCATGAGAAATCATACATGGGTACAAGTCTTGACTCATCCCATGGTAGCGAAGAACCGTTTCTGGTTCTCGTGTCGAGCTTGGAACATAATCGGTTCGAGAGTAAAGCACATGGACCCAGTGAAAGAGAACGAGAGTATGAGAAAAAGAGAGAAAGGGATGTAGAAAGAGAGAGAGAGGAAGAGAGAGAGAGAGAGAAAGAGAGAGAAAGTGAGTAGAAGCCAGAGAGTGTCCGAGGCATGACGATGATTTAGTTTCGCGAGAGAGGTGTTTATAGTGGTAGTAACGCGTTTGGAGTAGTACAACCATAGTGAGAAAACAAGGAGGTGCGAAAGAGGAAGAGAGTAGAAGAGCATAAATACAAGAGTACCGGTACTCTACAGAGTTGGGATTTATGTACTACCCTCCCCAGTTAGGAGATCTCGCTAGGCACACGAGACGAGATTGCGTGCGAAAACCACAGCAGCCGTCCAGCTGAGGGAACATTTCAAATGTGCTCTCTTTCTCTCTCTCTCCGCTTCTCTTCCTCTTTACATCTTCCACCGCGGTCTTTCTCATTTTAGCTGCCTATATTTGCATATCCGGACACGATACAGAGGAGCCCAAAAGTCGTGTTCAAATTCTGGTGACTTATAGATCGCAAAATTCTGGAGAGAATATTTCTTATCCAATTTTTTCTCCGAAGCCTCGTTAATGAATTATTGAAAAATTAGTAGCAGCCAATGACGGATGCCCTGCGAAAGAGCGCGAAGTCGGGGAAGCACGTCCCCCCCACGCCAGCGCAGTGGCCCGAAGCGTTATCACTAGACCGTTGCACCACCCACGCTTTCTTATCAATGCAGCGGATTGGCTCTCACTATTGAATTCATTTCTTCTCGATGGCATTCGTCCCAGAGAAAAATGGATAAGGACTTTTTTTTCCAGGATTTTGTTAGCTCACTGGTCACGAGGGTTTGGAAGCGATTTTTGGAAAAGCCTGTATTTTTGGTGGTTGCGAATAATACGAGCTTGCAGCTTCCACCATCTGTATACTGGCCTCGAACCTCCAGTTTTATACATATGTAAATATAGATGCGTACATACGTAGATATATATTTACTCTCTTGTATATACGTACGTGTTACGGCTCATCGGCGAACAGACCTCACGTGCGGAAGTACGACTCCACCCTCCCCTTCCTCTCCATCCTACTAGTTTATTCTGTATGTATAAATACACATATATGGCTGCATGCTGTGCAGTTAAACAATAAAAATATACAACTCGTCCAGATGGCCCGGAGCAAACACAACCGAGACAAATGTCCTCGAGGTAATTTCCACTCGGTTATTTTCATGCCAGTTTTAGCCTCAAATTTACAGCAGGACATTAAATTCAAGTTGTACACAAAATTTGACCAAATAATTGCTATTTTTTATTTCTATTCTTTTATCGCAATGACGATCAAACGTTCTACGGTCGATATTGTAACACGACAACGATTTGAACCTCGTTGACGATGAATTACGAGGTGCTGTTTCGTCGAACATGGGGATGAAGTCAAAAGTCCCTCCCATCAAATTTGTTAACAGTTAATTCGTTAGAAGCACATTCTTTGCAATCATTTATTTTGTAGAAAAAATAAATGCCCAGGAAAACTATCCATGGATTCGTTAAAACAATCTTTGAACAATTTCACCAAAAACAAACATTTTTTTCAGCTTTTTTCGGTCAACATTCAATAAACAATTTTCCAACGAACCAGATGCATCTCTCGCCATAATTTGAAACTCGCAATAAATGAAGAAACAACTCATTCTGAAAAAGCCTCGTATATTCTGTTGACCACTCTCGATGACGATGATAATCCAATTGTTCGATCAACGACGTTTTTTTTTATACTCGGTATTATTTTTAGTGACAACTCTATACCCACGTATATTACTACGGGCTCAATGCTCGAATTCCGCTCGTATTTATCGTAGTAATCCAATGGAGCTCGTAAAAAACTCGAGGGACAAAAAAAACGAGGGTTCGACCAACAGCTGGCTTTGCTGTCAGTTTATAGGATTTAACATCACGAGAACAGTAGACATACATTTTTATTTATTTGTTTTAAGGGATTAACTGTTAAGATGTTGATGAAATGTCATCATTAAGAAGTTTTCGAAGTTTGAACTTATTATTGTCTAAAGATATCGATAAATTTATAAATAACTGCGTATAGATAATTGAAAAAAAATTATAAAAATATCGAAATTCGTGTACACTTGTTTGTCTAGAAATGTAAAAATAACTTCGAACGTTCAGGTTTATACGCAGATATAGTTTTATATATAAAATTGTTATCTTGAATAATTACGGTGCATGTTTGAGAATCAACGATTGGACGCTTATCGTCATATGTTTAATTAATGAATTAATGAGACGATTATACTTCGGATTGTAGAGTAGACATATACGCTTCCAAGTGATTCAGAGATACGTATATTGGCGCCGTAATCTTTTCCAACTGTTTGCTTTTCTCCTCCGCTGCTTTATTATTCTCGTGGGCGGCTACTGGATTGTCGGCGTCTTTGGACACGTGATGACGACCAGAAACCTGCTTTTTTCACCAATTTTATTCTTTTTTAGTCTCTCCCTCAACGATCTTTCAATGCGAAGAAATATTTTTCCACCAGTTCAGTAACTCGTGTAACGATTATAAAATTAATTCGACATCAAAGTCTTCCTTGGCACACTCACAATATGTGGCTACTGCCTCGAAACACTGGGTCAATTTGACCCGGAAGGGTTTTCGTCCGAAAAAATACATTCGTCCGAGAAAACATAAAATTTTATTGTTTAAAAAAATTATAGAGAACTTTGACTTTTGAAAAAGTGAAATTTCTACTTAAAAAATCATGACAATCATCATTTTCGATATTTTCGAAATTCGTATCACGGCATGAACTCATGGTAAATCGTTTTCTCGAAAAAAAAAATCTACGTTATGATAAAAGACTTCCAAAAAAATGTGATTAAATTTAGAAGTAAGAAAGAAAGTAAAGAGCATCAGAATCGTGGAGGATTGAAAATGTTCTGGTTAATGGAGATTGTTTATATGAAGAGTTAATTGCGATAAGAATGAAACTCAATGAAAATGGTGAGTTTTACGAGGCGTTAATCGTTCTTCTGATCCTTTCGGCCTCTCACTTCGTCTGGAAGTACGTTGGTCATCGACACGCTCATTTTGCCACGATCTAGTCTCGATTGCACACGCAAATGCCACGCGAACAGCAACTCGTATACGAGATACACACAAGCCATGCCACAAACTTTTAAATCGCACTTTCGTAAATTCTCCACGACACTACCGCACGTTCGCGTGTAAACTTCCAATTAGATCGATGTCTACAATCGCTATTTAGCGGGGAACGACAGAGAGAACGTTAACGATAATAGTCTATACTATTACAATCAGTTTCATATTGAATTTTATAAGGTCGTTACGATCGTTCGCGGTCTGGGAGGTCTGCCACTCTTTTTTCTTTTCTTTTAACGTTTCTACTGAGACGAGAAAATAGTGATTCTGGGATAAAAGATCTATTTGCATACGGCGTTCCATGCGGAATTTCTCGAATTTTCGTCAACGTGTTTGAATTGTTCAAATAAATTTCTTTTTGGTCAATTTTCACGTTTTTTCATCACGAAAATGAAATTCAAAGACATTAACGAGTGATTGCCACGATTTTATATCAAACTTGTCCAGTTTTTCCAAATTTTTATTTCAAACATGTGTTTATTGTTTGTTCGAAAACACAAACAAATTGTTGAAACGAAGTTTTAATGTTTCATTTCATAGTTTTGTAGGATTTAGTAAATCTGCCAGCTGCAAAAATCCCTTTGACAGGTGACTCAGAGTTCCGGATGTTCTATGGTTTCGAAAAATAACAATTAATTTTTCACAAAATGGTGGAATGTTGAAATTTTATTTTTTAATTTTCCTTTACGTTTCCCGTTCAACGAGCCAGCAAACAGAATACAACAAATATTTCGACTCAATTTTGGTATCACTGTCGACATTTTTGGAATCGTAAGTTCTCGTGTCGTGAGATCTCCTGTGTTTGAAGTCTTATCACAAAGTACAGATCGCTCGAGAGAATTCCCTCGTGGTTTTAATTCCTCGCATTACGATAAAGTTAAGTGGTTACTAATTGCAATATCTATATCACGACAAGACACAATATTGATCGTGAATATTTCTCCTATTGATTATTCGAATGTGAATGTTGGACAAATAATGCGCGATTTAACTCGATTATAATTACTTTCCTGTGGGAGGTCGAAGCTTCTTTGATTTTTCTCTTCCATAAATCTCATAGTTTTTTCTAATGCTATGATTCTTCGCTCAAGTCCTCGGAGACGACCTCGAAAAAGTGCATCGAAGGACTCTGGAAATTTCCTTCTCACATTCACGTCGAAATTATTTCATTATTTTTTCTTTTGCCATCTCGAGTCCAACAGTTTGAGAATCGTGTTAGCGAATCGTGAAGTCTCGAATTCATCGACGGTTTAGCTTCTAAATATGAGAATCAATACTTAATATTTATTCGAAACGTAATTTCGAACTCCTGTCAAGAAATTTTTCCAAACCGCGCGAACCAAGGATTTTTATAATGCAAATAAGATTTTTTATTGCATTGTCTGTCACTTCCTCAAGTTGTCATAAAATAAGATAAATTCAATTGTAAACGTCAATTAAATATAACGATTTATCGATTATTTATTCCTCACGATCTTTTTTTAGTTTCTTCAAAGCAAGAACGATCGTTCCAAAATAATTATACACGAATACATGATCCGATATTTTATCTTTGATAAACAATGATTGCAACTGTTGAGTAGGTCGAGGCCAGGCAAAACCTTACAATTTTAAATAGTCTCGATCGAGCATTAGATTATTCCAGTACATTGTAACTTTTTCACTGCAAGGCCATAAGTAAAGATGCTGAGTTATTTCGTCGCTGAATATATTCATTTTTCAACAACGAGATAAAAAAAGGCTGCAACTTTAATTTAATTCATTAGCAATGGAGTTAGAGAAGAAAAAAAACGTGGAAATTTGTTCGGTAGCGAAAATAAAAATGTTATCGTTATCGTTAGGCTTTTAATTGGGTGATAAAAAATTAAATCGTTCCGCAGGAATCTGCAGCGACGAATTCAGGATCGTGAAAATGGCTCTACCCATGCGGAGATTCCAATAAACGATTTTATTACTTTCTCAAATTCCCTCGTTCGTTTTTTTTTTTTTCATATGGAAATATATACATATTTATTAAGTATATCAGCGATTCCAGGCTACATCGTGAAAAATAGGAGCTCGATACGAAATCATTTGGTTACATAAAAATTACCATTGAAATTCCAAAACAAATTCAGAATTTTTCTTCCGCTTAAATGTCATCTTAAAAAGAGATTTTTTTTTTCTTCACATTACTCAAAGTTAAGTGATAACTCTGCTATAAAAATCCGTAAAAAATAATTCAATCGTACCCTATAAAAGACAATGTAACGAATCGATGCAATACGAACTTCTCCACATAATCCCTCAGTAAACGCGAATTAAGAGACCTTCGTTGGGTGAAAATTGAAAAACACACATACAGTTTTTCATACCGACCAATAATCTTATTTTTCGATTCAGAATGTTTTGAAAGAATTCTAGCACCACCGGGAGTTCAAAAACCGACCCGAAGCTGTTTAACTTCCAAATTTTGAAGACGTAATTTTGGTCGTTTTTACGAATGGAATTTCTTGGCAAATTTCGAGTTATGGTCGTGTGTAGCTTGATAAAAAACTAGTAACGCTGTAAAAAACAAATTTTCAAAGTTCCAAAAGTCTTGGAAATTTTAAATCGAGCCTCGAATGGAGCCATATATGGGTATACAAATGTGAAAGACGAAATATTCGAGTGGCATTTTGGGTATTCACGATAATGGCATCATCAAGCGATAGCCCAAGAGAATCCACAAGGTTCTTGATATTTTCGCCATGAAAATCGTGTTATTATATTTATGTGTGTAATATATAGATATGAACGTGTGTACATATTAAGTATGTGTATAGACTTGTGTGCATTGGTTGCTGACGTTTAGTGGATGGTCGAGAGGGAGCACATCGGAATTCGTCGTGCGAACGACCCGGGCTACGGTCAGCAAAGCGCATTTTCGCGCGGTCGTTAAGTCGCCCCGAAACGAGGACAGCGATCTCGAGGATTACGATCGACGAACACGCACAGAGTTTTTTTTTCTTTTTTTTTTTTTAACACATCGCTTGCTTTCTCGATCATCCCCGTTGTTGAATTTTTTTTAATTTTTTCATTGTAATTTGAAATCGTGAATCAGTGCAAAAGCTCGTTCTCATCCCTGTGCGAAACGTCCTTGTGTTGAAAAAAAAAAAAAAAAAAAAAACTAAACAATCGATCGAATTCGATTATTCCGACATTAAATTTATTTAGTCGCCAAAGGATTGATCGGTTAATGAAAATTCACCCGTTCCGTTGTTTTTAGAGACTCGATATTGACGAATGCGAATCGTTGTGTTAATGACACTTTCGCGAACTCAATAGGTCATCATTCTCATTAGAATACATTTGAATTTCGTGTGCATAAAGTTTCTTCCAAATAGGTCGATTTTTTAATACGATTTTATTGTTACGTTCATTGGCCCCAGTATTTACAATTATTTATTCATTACTTCTCATTGATTTAATCGTTTTAATTGTCAGTTTGAAGGAAAAGTCGTTTCTAAAATTGATTTTTACGATGGCTTCCATTGTAATCGTACAAAGAAGTCTCAAACCCTGGCACATGATGAAACACACGCGAGAAATCAATATTAAAAAAACTTCAATGTATCAGTCAATGTAACAGTTTAATAGTGAATTAAGAAAAAGCCAATTTTAAATTCACATGTGTGGCAAAATTTCTTCAACATATCGTAAATAATTGATTAATTATAATTGAAGTCTTTAGGAAAAAAATGACGTGTAACCTTTCGCAATCGATTTGTACGTATGGAGTGGCACTTGAGTAAATTCACATATTTCCAGTCGTAATTATGTCGTTGCCTCGTGTCAATTGGGCGATAAGCCTTACAGTTCGTTTCTTTTTTTTTTTTTTCTTTGTTCAGGAGTCCATTGACCCCCACCGCGATGAGCACCGCAAAAATCGGAGGAAAGGATAGAGGTGCGGGGTGGGAATGTTCGTCACGTGTGGAAAACGAGACGAAAAAAAAACGTATGCAATATTCACAAATCTCTTTTTTGGAATCACTTTAATGTTTATTCTGAACTTTGACAAATTCAAAGAAGAATGAAATATTGAACGATCGAGACAGACGATTTTTTCTTTCAGCCGGTCTCGTAAAAAGGTACATGCAGGACACCGAGTCCGAGATTCGAGGATCGATCTCGTTCTCCATTTTTTATACAATATAATATTATTAATAATAATAATAATAATAATAATATTTAATATATTTATATCTGTTGTAATCCTCCGTAATTACAATTATCATTAAACTCGACGTTACAATAATAATGGTGAATTAAATTGTATGGAGATTTCTATATTTCTCATTCTCTTTTCGTTCACACTCATCCAACGCTAAACCCAACTCACGTAGCTCCTTAAATTTTTTCTTTTCATTTACTTATTTATTTATTCCAATTTTTATCACTATATAGTACTGTTTTCTTTCAAACTTTTTCCAATTTTATTTACAAGGCTGGCGAGGCTCGATTGGACAAGCGATTGGCATAAACACACATACACGGAGGAGCAAGTCAGACCTTTTGTACTTGGCGTTCAGTCGGCCAATGGCTGGAAGCATAACGATTTTAAAAGATTCGCTTAAACAACTAATATTCGGCCAAATGTGTGGCACGATAAGCGTTCTTTCGATCGAATATATTTAAAGAAGAGAAAATGCGACGACGTGGTGTCATTAACGATTGTTTGATTATCAACACAATTCGATTTGTTTCGATATATCTCGATAAATCGATGTTTTATTGTCATTGTCGGAGGAAGAATCGTTCCTAATCCTAAATTTTCTCGTGGTACATCGCTCCTATGTCTATATGTACAAGTTCTAGAAACATTATATCCTCCAAAAAATATCTCTCTTTCCACCAGACCCGTCTCGTGGCCCTAATAATATCACGGCAGAGATCGAAAGCTTAAACGAACAAAAAAAAACATATTTCCGCGAGGAGTGCAGTATTGAGCATCGATCGATTACCAGAACCTTCTCTCAAACCGATCGGATTCCTAGAGGATTTATCTGCTGGTTATCTCGACAAAACAGAATTAAATTGAACAAAAATTACGAATAGGACACCAGTTCCTGACGATAAACAACAAATAAAGCACGGGGGTTTTTTATGAACCCTTTCAAAACCAGTTGAGTCGATAGTTCATTCGTCCTTCTTCTTCCGGAGCTTTCCCTCTGTCTGTATCGTTCTGGATACGAGATCGACGCAGGCACCTAGTGAAGCGCTGGTGGTAGGTTCGCCCTCGGGTGTATTAGCGATGTTACTGAGTGTCATGATGTAACTGCATGCGATCCTAAGAACCGAGAGCTTCGAGAGTTTCTGATTGTTGGAATAGGCTGGAACGGCACGTCTCAAGGTGTCAAAAGCTGCGCTGATGGTGTGGACTCTCGTCCTTTCTCTCGCGTTCGCCTCTATTCTTCTCTCCCGCGTCATATTCTTATAATTTCTCTGTTGCTGTTGCTGTTGTTGTTGGGCTTCCGATTGTCCGGGACTTGCTGGATGCCTGGAGTGATTACTGCCGGGAGTTCGGTGTCCACTTTGAAGATGAGGCGAAGAATGAAGCGAATCCGAGATGTAACCAGCTGCGGATGACCTTTCGTACGATCCATTGACTCCTGGATGCGATGGTACTCGAGGTGCTTCCCCAGAACGTAAAACCAAAGACAAGGGTTCATCTTGCAGCCTGACATTTGGTACTAAACCCAGGCTGGGTGGTTGGGCCGTTTCGAAACGCTGTTTGCCTCGGTTTTCTCGTCTTTGGCTCGTAGAACCGGTGGAATTAACGGATGCGGAGCGTGGTGGAGTAGCGATGAGTTGAGGTGAAATTGGGGAAAGAGGTCGTAGTCGTTGATCATGGTTTTGTAGATGATTGTGACGTTGGTGATGATGACGATGATGAAGTCGACGGTTGTCGGATTCTTGCAGCCTGGACATCACTTCCTCTTGGATTCTTGCTTCGTATCTTCTTCTAGTCTCTTCCTCCCTTCTCTTGTTCTCTTCCTCGATCCATCGATCATCATCGTGTCGTCTCAGAATCTCTGGATCTTGGGTCTCCAGTCTGCTGCTGTCCTGGGAATCTTCCTGGTTCCTCAGGATCTTCATGTCTCCAGAAACATTGGTCTCCTTGTTGTTGTTATTGTTGTTATTGTTGTTGTTGTTGTTGTTGTTGCAAGGAATGCTGTGACTCTTGGCTGGACTGCTCCAAGGTCGGAAAGGACTGGGCGACGGTGAACTCGCTGGTCTCGACTCTTCATCCTGGACCACAGGCATTTGAAGGCTACCACTGCAACCGCTGTTGCTCTTGTTGACTACGTTCTGAGCAGTTGTTCTTTCGATGAGCTCGAACCTTCGTTTTTTGAGTGGTGCCATATTGGGCTCTTGGATCTTTCGCGGTTCCGCGAGTTTCCTCTTGTTCCTCAACGATATTGGTGTGACTTGAACTTCAACGCTGTCTTCGGACGCGCTGGGTGAATGTAGGCCGGACATGTTGTCGTCCTCGTCTCCACCACTGCAGAAACCAGCGTCTCTTTCGGAATTTGCAGCCATTACACCGCCTGAAACACAAGGGAGATAAAAAAACATTAGACTGGAAGTCACAGATGAGTCCAGGAGATGCCTAACGCTTTTGAGTTTGCGCGGCGTACATGTAATATCCATAAATAAATCTTTGTGTATGTGTGGACCTTAAGTCTTTAACGTATATATGTATATCGATGTCAGTCAAACTGGCAGACGCAACCGGTAATTATACGTTTAATAGGTAATAACCGTAAAGCGCTGCGGGAAGGTTACAGTCAGGATGAAATGAAGCGGATAAAGGATAAAAGGACGACCAGTAAGAGCAGGATAGTAAATGGTGCTTTCGAGCGTGCGGCTGCTGAGAAGTCCAAGTACAGAATGAGGAGACGAAGAAGATGAAGAAAAAGAATAAGAAGAAGAAAAGGAGGAGGAGGAGAAGGAGGTGAAAGACGAGCAACAAGAAGCTTACAGCGATGGGGTTGAGAGGCAGAGGAAGAGAGGGAGGCTGAGGCAAGATGAAGAGGAAAGAGAAGAACGGATGTTAAAGAGCTACCGGTTTTTATCGCGTGAAATGCCTACCGATGGGCCCACCCGGGGGGGATGGGTGAAAAATCCTTTTGCTGCTGTGCAGCTCGTGCATCAGAGAATCCGACATACAATACATATATATAAAAGAGCTCTCTCTCTCTCTCTCTCTCTCTCTCCTGCTAGTTTCTCATCTGCCGGCTCGGGGACTCTTCCTCTTTGCAAACTCCTGCTGTTACACGCTCTTTTCTGATTGCTTCTTTCTCTCTCTCTCCCTCTCTCTCTTTCTCTCTTTCTCACATTCTTTCGATGGCTTATATACAGTGGCAAACCATGTGCAGACATTCGTACAAGTTTGGGCCAAGTTGGCGAATATTGCGCCCTCGAGAATTCCATACCAGCACTTTTCGTCCCCGCGTTACGTTTCACGATCTCGTTTGAGGATAGCCAATTATATTATAGCCGTAACATGTAAAATTACATTACTCGGATGGTCCCAATCGTCGTGCTCCGTAGCGCTGTCAATGTATTATAAATATTTCAAATGGGAACACGCCGGGCGTTTATGTGCGTTGCGAAGATTCTTACGATTGTTTTTTTTTTCGTTTGTCTCGTTTCAACGCCATGGCCATGGGGGAGAGAGTAAGTATATCATATTTCAAGGAGGATCGAGTTCAAGAGCTCTCTTATGTGCTACCGTGCTTGTATGTTTACTAACGCAGTATATATATCTTCACATGTACATAACTGATAAATAATTGGCCGACGACTGGTGGATCGTTGATGCTGGTTTGATCGATAGTCAGTGACAATAATTTATCGTCCCACTGAAAAGTTTCGCTACCTGGCTTGGTGGAGAGTCCTCGTGCGCGACAACACCGAGTCGACCAGGACGTATATGGCGTTCCTGAGGAGCTTCAGGTTTCGCTCGATTACAGATTGCTCCGGTATATACGCGCCTTGGTGGCTCGCGTCGATTTTCTTTTACAACAAAAAGGCTACAAGCTGATATAGATTTACGTGTTGAATCTTTGGAGGTTACGCCCTTTACGCGAATTCACACATCTACTCGGTGTATTTCACTCGTTTCTCTCTCTTTCCTCATTCCTGCTAATCTTTTAACTTCGTCTTTTGTCGCTGATCTCAGCCCATTAATCCCAAGGCATCCTCTTTCGCACTGGGGTTTCTCGTCTCTCTTTACCTCATTTCAAAAAACTCCACGTGGATAGTTTCTCCAGCGAGGAAGTCAAGTACCACTACAAGATCGCGATGATGAAGAAAAAAGCAAAATGGGAGAGAGAGAGAGAGGAGAAAAACGATATCGAGACCGAGGAAAGATCGTGTCCCGGCGGGTCGCGCCGAGCCACATGGCAGTGGCGCCAGCCGGCTCTCCTCTTCTCTTGATCGTCGTCGTTGCCGACGTCTTCGCTCCTTTTATTGCTTTTCCAGGGAGTCGCGGGCGGTACATACATCCACACTAAACAATTGTACGTGTGTCCTCATCGATGACAGTACGCGATCGTTGTATGACAAAGAGAAAGAGAGAGGGAGAGTATGAAAGAAAAAAGAGCAAGCAAGATAAACGAAGAGGGCGAGCATGTACGAATTCGTATGCAATTCCCCATTGGGGAACCAATCGAACGTTTGCCCCAAGAGACTATTGGTCAGCCTGCCTCTTATCAAGCCCAGCAACGACTTGGCGTCGAGTTCCCAAAGATTTAACGATCGATCGACCAATCGTTCCGGGTTTTATCGTAAGAAAAACAAATAAAAGAATGGAAATAGTGACGATACGATTGTTGGAAGCTGCACGGACCTATGTCCAATCAAATGCTTTTCGGATGTGCTCTATTTGAGTCTTTTAAGAGGCTAGTCATCAAAAACTCGAACATACGCTCAGCATATACGCAAGTGCAGTTTGCGAGGCTCCTCCTTCGGGTGTCTTTCTATTTTTTCTCTTTTCTCTCTCTCTCTCTCTCTCTCTCTTTCTCTCTCTATACGTATCCATATAAATATATATGTGTACCATCGACAATCACGTACTCTGTTATCGAGTGCGGCGTCGACGTCGCGCCGCTCGTTGTTGTTGTTGCTCAGAGCGATAAACTGCTCGCCACAGTAAATTCGATTACGTCGGCTATCTCAAGCTGCTCGTATGTTGTTCGCATCGCCCAACGAGTGGGTAAAGCAAGAGAGAGAAAGAGAGAAGGAGAGAGAATGAGAGAAATAAGAGCAAACTTATGTACAGATCGAAGACAGAAGAGAAGGAAATCGAAAAAGAACGAAAAACAGAAAGAGATAGAGAGAGAGAGAGAGAAGAGAGGGTGGATGCACGCGAGCGTTATTACGACATCAGCATCGTAATGCAGTTCAACGAGACCAACCGTGGAGCATCTCCATGTTCAATTCAGCATGATTGTGTGCGAGTGTGTGGAATGCTGGACAGAGATGCTGTTGCGCGTCTCGGACCTTCAGGCGCCGATCCTGATGCAAACACATTTCTCTGACGATGTTACTTCGCACATACAGATATATGAATACATATGTATTGAGACTAATGGATATATTTGTGTTTATGTAATTCTCTATGTGTGTGTGTCTAGGTCGGCGCCGCGACGCCGTCGTTTCCTTCCAGCTAGTGCACTCCGTTGATAGAGCTCTCTTTCATCCTTTCCATTCGTTCCTCCCGACACCCAGTTTTCGAGTTATCGACGATCGTTACAACGTCCTTACAACGAAGAGCCCAATTTCGAACGATTGTTCAAACAAAAATCGAAAACCTCGACAGCATTTACAAAAGCAATCAATAAATAACACGAACATCCGGAAACTCCGGCTGAGCATCGATTTCATTGAGAACTTCCATCGAACTTAATCATTTGATTAATCATAAATAAGGAAATGAAATATTGAAAATATTCGGGATACAATTTTGTGAAGACGCGTATAATTAGTCCGTGAATTGACACTCAATTTTGTTGTTGTTATTACTCCTATTTCGTGTCAGTAATAACACGTTATTGTTAAATTCAACCTGACAAGGGTCGTCCCTGACGCAATGACAGTGTAAATTGATATTCGCCTCGAGTTCTCATCGGCAATTAATACGATAATGCTCGTGTACGTACATAGTGTTGATTTCTGACAACATGTATACATATATAGACGTTTAAATATGTGGGGAAATGTATATTTAGTGTGTACAGAGAATACAGCGAGGAAGACGATATCCTTGCGCGTATCGTTCGATCCGCTTACTCATGCTGTGATTTCTACTTGTCGATCTACGTGTGCATTCAAATAGTTAATAATGGGAGAGTGATTATTTATTAATAGGAATTTAATTCTCAATTCCCGTGAATCAAATGTACGGATGATTCGTCGCAAGAATGAAAATCAACTGCATCGCATCGAAAGATGCGAGCATAGGAAAAAAGTGGAGGATGCGGAGAGGAAGCATTGAGAAAAAGATAGGCTCAGGCTGAATTCCTCACGAGATAATCGAGGCGGTAATAGAGCGGGTAGCAGCTCGTAGATAAGTATAAATAGTAAAAGTCTCGGTAAGCATTTACGTTCGCACATTAATCATGCGTCGGTGTGTGCATGTGGGATATTAAATCAGATACGAAATCGCGGAAAGACCGCGTGTCTTGCGCGGGATGCGATGTAAAACGAGGAGAGAGGTGTAAAGATATCGAGTGTTTAGAAGAGACGAGATTCGTAGAGGGTGGGGAGCAGATGAGAAAAAATAGAGAGATAGAGAGAACATAAATACCAACACGAGGTTTGTCTCTTATCTGCTCGTAAATATTGATAAATTATCATCGTGTACGTATCTATATAAACATAGAGATATATGTACTATAAATATATAAATTTTGTCGAGGCTGATTGCTCGATCGTACGATAGCGTATATGAACAATTTTGCAATTCTCACAACCTCCAAGTCTCTTATAACTTTAAGATTTATTGTATTGGAATATATGACACAGTTGAACAAGTGTATCACGACTTGCGTTTTCAAACGTTTCCAATTCCGAGGGGAAAATATATATAAATAATAAAAAAATAACGAAAAAAACGTTGAGAAAAACCTTCGAGCCAGTCGTCTTTTTTCTCTCGTGACAGGACAGCGAAAGAGGGATCGTCATAAGAAATAGAATCGTTGGGGAAGCCACCATCTGGTATATCTTGGCGAAATTGCGCGGGTGTACAAAAAAGTGTACAAAAAAAGTATCGAACAGAAAGAGACTGAGAGAGCTCTGAGACTTCTCATCGACCTCACACTTTCAAAAGCCGATTGGATAAGTGTTGAAAAGGAAAAGATAACGCAGTGCCGAACACCTGGCTCTTATGCCGGAATGACTCGATCTTGAAAAGAAGGCTCGTTTCTTTTTTTCTCTCTCTCTCTCTCTTTTCAGAGACTGAACCTTTTCCTTCTCTTTTCCTCACGATAACTGAGGCGAATCTTCGGCTACACCGCGTACGAAAGACCTGAACGTGTTATCGAGTTTCTCCAGAGATAACCAAAGGGGCCAAACGTTGAGGATAAATCCATCGTATAACCGCATTATCAGCCATCTGCTGTCTTGTTTTCTTGTGTATCAAATATATATGTACGGGCTCAATAATCTTTAAACCACTTGGTTCACATCCTCAATGAAAAACACTTTCTCACGATCCTTGCACTATTTTCCTCCCCTCACTCTCTTTCCTTTGACGTTTTATAAGCAAGTGTTTTTAATGACGTGCCAGCGCTGCTTGGAAAGTTAATAAATTTCATCATTCGTGATAATAACATTTTTTGTTTCGTTTTTTTTCTCTTCGACTCAAATTTACGACGGAAGAGATTTTTCTAATTTATTGTCATTCAGTCGGATGAGATACTGTCAAAACTGGACGAAAACTGTCATTGAATTTTCATTTATCAAAAATAATGTCTTTATTATCTAAATGTTTGAAACCTTTGAGCTTATGGACCCATGAGCCTATTTCTAAGATTTTCGTCATTAAACTATTTTGATAATAAAAATGAATTATTTTTTTCCCAGACTCAATATACTCCAAAGAATTATACAGAATCTTTTCAATTTTTTTTTCGGTCGTGGTGTTCGTTTGAAAAACATTAAGAAACAATAAGTTTTTTAAACCATCGAAATCCAAGTTCAGTTTGGAAATCTGTGAGCCGAAAAATCCCCAAGGAACGAATTCCAAGTCGATGGCACATAAGGAAAAATCTATAACTCAAAGGGTCAAGTTATTTTTTCTTTCGAAGAGCGAATGATTAGTGATTTAATGAATTCGGAATTAAGAATAGCGTGGTAGGAATAAAAAGGAGTTGAGTAAAAGAACGAAAGAGAAAGAGAGAGAGGGTACAGGGAATTGAGAGAGAAAACGAAAAAGATATATATGCCGATCGCGAGAGAGCGTCTCGTCGTGATTCGCGTTTTGTGCTGATCGAGGTCCTCGAGGTCAGCGACAGGCGCCACCGCACGAGTCCGAGAAGACGTGAAAGATAGAGAAAGAGAATAAGAGCAAGAGAGAAAGAGAGAGAGAGAGAGAGAGTGAGACCGCAAGAGATTGATCTCTGGTACCGTGTTCGGTCGGGATAAAACGCAGCAGCCCGAGTACGCAGCGTTTTGTACACATATCTCGCGAGAGCTGTCACTCCTGTTTCGGACTGAAGAGAGAATGAGAGAGGATATAAGACATTAAAAGAAAGAATTGAATGTTCGAGGGACGTCGTTCAAGTGTGGAATGCGAATCGATAGTATTTTTGTAATGAACGAACAAGTATATGCATAAAAAAAGGATGAATGGCGACGATATAATCCGCGTAACGTATCAATATAAATATGAATTAAAAATATGGTGAGAAAAAAATGAAATAAAAAGATTGAAAAAAGACACAAACAGCATCAGGGTTATCGGCGGGTGCGCTTCATTGAGTAACTCGGAGAAATCTCGTGCTGAAAATAGCGAAATCTTCTTACGACTTGCAAGAAGTTGTAAAGTACGTTTGCACCAAAGATATCACTTAATCGAAAACAATGTGTTGAATTCGTGCGGGTCAAATGCGTAAAAAGAAAAATAATAAAAACATACTAATCGATTGGTCGATATCACCTTTGATTGAAAGAATAATCCAGTTCACAAATCTTAACTAAATTTGTGAACGAAATCCTGATCGAATCTTATGATAATCTCCGAGCACGGGAATAAAAGAGATCTTGGAAAATTTTAACGTTCCGCGGAATCGATCAATAGATCAAAATTTTATTGTCTCGGATTCTCTAACGATGTTATGTAATAAAATTCAACATTTGTTCATTCAATACTTCGAGTATCCTTTCAAGAAAATTGCGAACTGCCAGAATCTTAATCGAGTTTAAATTCAATAATTCACTAAATCGATAATAAATCATTTTTTATTTTGTTTAAACTCAAATTCACCAACAGAACATACGTCATATTTCACTCAAACATCTCCCTCCAGATGTGTTTTCTCAGCCTTCTTTCTTTTCTGACGAAAAGACCGTGCGTTCTTTTTTTTTCGAAAAATTTGCGGTGTGAGAATTCGACGTTGTTCTGTTTTTCGACAAGTGAGAGCGAAGAATGCAATAAAGAAGAAGAAGAAGAAGAAGCAGCTCGCGAAAATAGCATGGACATCTGTTCAAACGGTGATTTCGAGCAAACATTTTTTTCCCTAATAAACTAAATGTATTTCCTCATTTCGTATTTTATCCCCCGAGGCGAGAATGTTCGTGCTCATAATTTCAATAGCATAGTCAACGAGATGCTTTCGGTCAAGAATTTACGACCTGTGCCGTATATATGCGTCCACAATAATAATACAATAATAACAATAATAATAATCGTACAGATTTTGCAACTCGATCGACGTTGCACGTCGGATCTCATCTCTCAATCTGTTTCGCTTCACCAGATGTTGCGATGGATTTAAACCCAAGCCACGTGTTCTCGAGATCGAAGAGAAAAAGAAAATGCAAGATTTCGAACCAGAAATTAGCCGAACGAAATGGGAGTGGGAATTATTTGTGCGAGGAATTTGTTGTCGAAAATAAATTTCGTCGCTTATTGGATCATGAGGGCGTTCAATCCGCGATGTGGTCCATTTGACGAACTAAGGTTTGCCAAGTCTTGAGAATTCTATAATAATAAGTGGCGCTGGTATTCGTCTGGCGAGACCATTGTAAATGTCTCGCTACTATTGTAAAAATATATATATGTATATTTTTATAAAACATATTATTGGAGCGTGGGTGTCCCAAAAAGTATACATCGATGGAATTTCTTCGAAAGATAAAGCGTTGCCGAAAGGGTTAGTGAGTCACGTGTCTCTCGTTGACTAATTTTTGTCTACCGAATATTTGACCGTAGAATGTTATTTTTTAAAGTTTCCTCGTCATTTATTTTCGTGTTTCGTCCCACGCGGCAATTACGGAACGACGTGAGAAAGAAAAGAAGAAAAAATTGGATCGACCATAACGAGCTCGATACAATATTTGTCGATCGATCAATGTAGACTGAGCGACAAAAAAAAGGAGAACCAACTGAACAAAAAAAGTTGTAAATTTTGTTGAAATAAATGTTGAAAATAAAAATAACGAAAGCTGTCATGAAAAATGGTGTGACATCGCGCGAATTCTTGACGTCATTCGTTCCGGGTGTTTCACGCTCGTCAAATGATTCACGGCTGTTTTGTTAAATTCCTCTTTGACATTACGCATCGAGCGAAAGTGACGAGAAACGAAAAAAAAAAAAACAAAATTTACAATTTCTTACAAAATCACGATTACGAAAGACTCGGAGTTTTTTTTCCTTCAATCTTCACAAATTACGCCCACAATGTACTTACAAATTTATCTCAATATCATAAGCACCGAAAGATATCATACAGATTTCGTGTTTAAATAAACATCCCAGCGTTTGTTGAACCAAAGCAACCGGAAGCACGTGGAAAGTTAATTTGCTAGTAAAACAAAAAATGAAAAAAAAAGGAAAAAAAAAAACAAACATAACAAACAGTATGGGAAAGCGGAAGTAGCTCGTACAAAAGGTAGTTGAGTACCTTAACACATTTATACATTTAAAAAAATATATATATATGTTCACTGAACAGTGCAGTATATCGCGAATATTATCATAAAACGTTCCCATGTCGGTGGGTAAATAGACGTACACCAAGATGCTTATATTTCTATAAATATAAATATATATATATATATAGCTTTATATTTATATATATAGTTAGTGTACAAAGCGTCGCGGATAATATTCGCAGCACGAGCTCCGACCATCTGGCTAGCGCCATCCCGCGATTTTCGTCCCTCTGCCCCGCGTATGTTTTGTCTCGTAGACACTATACATCACGTAAATATAAACTCGTTCGAAGGGGACAAAGTAAAGAGACAGTGACAGCATGAAATTTTCTCTCGCAACATAAACAATAACTAAAACATATAATTATTTATAATATTGAAAAGAATTTTATTGTCTATAATACGAATCAGGAAAAAATGTTGATGTGGATAAATATTTCTTCGTTCGTAATAGCAAAAAATTGTTTACGTTTATAATTTTATCAATAAAATTGACACAAGAAAATGATTCCTTTCCATTAAAAAAAAAAGCAATGTCGTTTGTCGAGGTAATTTCGTTTCTTCAAAATATTCGGTAGGTGTTCAGCAAAAGATGGTCAGACTAAACGATCACAAATGAACGTCAATGCCACGAAATATCGTTCGAATAAACAAATTCATTTATTTATCCTAACGATATACCGTTAATTTGATATGAAACAAATTTTTTTTGCTGCAATGATTTAGTTGGTTAAATAACATGATTTTTCATTCAACAAAATGGATTTAGTTGCACAAATATATTTTGTCATTTTGAAAAAAAAATGTCTGAAAAATGAGATTATTTTGTAATTCGTTTGTTTTAATTGCTGTGTTATATGTTATGTGACAAATTCCATACATATTGAAAAGAAGAGAACAATGTGGGGTGAGAAAAAGAGTGAAAGAAGAAAGATGGATAAGCTTAAATATTTCCTCGTGCTCGTGTACTTATTCGACGTACTCGCTGCTTAAGCGCGTGCTGGCACTTCCATGTATCTCTCTATATATATATATATCTATATACGTATGTAAAAGTACAACTGGTACGAGATATATAGCGGCATGAACAGAAGGAAAATAAGTATATAGAATGAAATGTGTGCGTGGTGTTTCGCGAGTGGGCGAGAGAGCCAGGCGACGGTCACCAGCTGTGCCGCGACGCGGTGGCGACGTAGACGCTTACTCTTTCTCTCTCTTCCTCTCTCTCTCACTCTCTCTCTCGCGATCTCTTGCTTTTGCTCTTTCTCTTTGCTCCTCTCTCATGTTTGCGCACAGATATACTCGCGAGATCGGACCTCTCACGATCTCTACCACCGACGCCGCACTGTCGCGACTCCTACGTGTACAACCTCTTTCTCTCTCTCTCCCTTTTTCTCTTGCGATCTCTATCTTTTTCTCTTTTTCTCTCTCCTCATCTTGGTGTTTTTTGCCTCGATGTACTTTTCGTATGAGCGTATGTAGTACGTGGCGTCACGACGATGCTTTTTTTTTCTCATTTTTATCCTCGTTTCTCCTTTTTCTCTTTCTCTGTTCTTCGGCTTTTTTCATTCCATCAGGATTTAGTGTTTACTTAAGATTTCGGCAGAAGAAAAATCGACTTTTTTGTGCTTATTTTTGAATGAGTGAAGAGTTTTAATGACATTTGATACTTTGAGGTGTTGCTGATATCTGATCCGGCGTGAAGAACAAAATTTATGCAATTTTTCACTAATTTTTAATGAGCTGAATACGTGGGTGTAAAATCTCAATAATTTATCCAAAATAGTCACTATATTTCATGTCAAGATCTTGGAAAAAGATTTCTGAGTCACTAATTACCTCCGCGACATTTAAAACATAATTTAATCCGGATTCACGAGTTTCGCAACGATTTGCTAATCAAAACGTTCGCGTCCCGTGGGCGTGAGCCTCTTACAAGCATTTTTCTTTTTTTTTTCCCTCCCAAACTCGCCGTGAGCAATGACAACCATTCACTCTCGATATTCCATTACTCCTGAATTTTCAATCTTCAATTCTATTCTCAAAATCATCAGCGATACTTGTAAGTCAATGATATTTTAATGAACACCAGAAAAGAGAAACGTCTGGGATTTTTATTCAAAGAAATGTTTATAAATAATGTTGAGCGATTCGATGAACGTATTAAAATTGACGTTTTTTAATGCCACAGACCATTGACTCGATGTTAATTGTGACTGGAGCGGAAATAGCAACCTCGTTGATCAAAAGCAAAGTCATCAACTAAATCCTCGAATGAAAGTTCATCTAATTTGGGAATGAGGTTAAAATTTTTAACGACATGCTAGAATTTTTTGATTTCATTTATTCACTCGATCAAAAGTAGTCGAAAATAAGTTTATTTAATATTTTTGCAATGAGGGATCCAACCCAAAAATAATAAGGACCAAACCGCCATGTAATGAATCCGTAATAACATAAAAGTGGTTTTTTATGCTAAAAAAAAAGCTCGTGGCGACGTTTGGAGTAAGCAAGAATTACCCTTTATCACAAGTTATCGTCCCGGGGAGTAATTACCAGTGGTAATTAGGCACGACGATGTGAGCACGTGTGGCCTTGGAGGCTTTTGCTCTACATATATTGAGAGTTAGTGTGAACTCGATGTATGAATAGAGAGCTAACGTATATTGGAGGCAGATCTTGTGAAATGTGCAAACACGCATATACATCGAGTGTTTATACATTTGTTGCGCTATCGCGAAATAAAGCAAATATGTTTATTCTCTTATCATTCGCTAGCAGAGTCATGTGTGCATACGCTATTTATAGTTCGATAGAAAATCGAAGAGTTAAACGAATTTATGCAAGATTTTGATAGTACAGCAGGGGGTCCGATTCGCAAGTGTTTGCCAAAGTATATTACGCAGTAAAATACGTTTTTTTTCTCCTTTAACAATATCATATCTCTAATGTTTTAAAACACATGTGCCATTTATCACGTCGTTGGGTAAATAAAATCAATAAATATTACAAATTTCTTAATCCACGACGTAACGTTTTTATACGTGCGAGAAGTTAACCCTCCGCTATTGCGTTAATTGGGTTATCGAACGGTTTTGACGGACCGTGCGTATAAAAAAAAAATCAAATAATTCGAAATAACACTGAGAGGGTAAATCTCGACGAAAGTTTACGGAGGTCAGTAGCGAGTTTTTTTTCTTGCTCCTCCTCCCTCTTTAATGTTTTCTATTTTTACGACGAATATACAAACAAAAAAATAACATAAAAGTCGCGTGGTCAATGGAACGATCCGAGAAACTGAGTGACGCCCAGAATTCACATAAACATCCGAATTTTTTTGCTCTCTATCTTTTTTTTTCTTTTGATCAAATTCGAGCGACCAAAACGAACTTTCGAAAAGTTGATAAGACCCAGACAACCGCTATTTGATCTTTACTAATTCTGCGCATTATAATTTCCACGTGCGACCTTGAACGACGCTATAATAACAGAGTAAAAATGGTATACTTTTGTATACACGTTTATTTCATTATCGCCTCTTTTTCTTGCGGTCATGACTGTGTACATTTTTTCTTTCATTTCACATCTTATTACGCTGTGATTATTATTATTATTCGAAGTTTACGTCTTGATTAAGTTTCCAAAACAAGGGGATCGGACTAGCTCAATGTTGTTATATATTCCGTTCAACTATCTCCCGAGTTTTGTACTTTGATTTTAACCATGGAATTTTCCAGCAACATTAAAATATCTATACCAAAAAAATACAATCATATCAAACATAAAAATATATATTTTTTTCAAGTATTTACGATTCTCCATCAAATTAGAATGTTTCGAATGGTCGAATAAATGAAGAGCTAATTATCCGAATAATTTAACAAAGAAATCAATAAAAAAAATTGGGATCGATATTTTTTTGGAAAATAAATAAACAATTGTAATAATTCAATAATTTGATAAATCAATAAAACAAATTCCGTAATGAATGATCGAAAATATCGATTAATGTCATTTTGAATTCCACGAAACAGATTGCTCGCTGAGCACAAATAATAATATTGCTGTTTATTTCGTCTCACTAAGTCAATTTGTGTTTAAAATGCGTATGCACAGGTGCACTTTTGTACATATCACTCAGAGGGGATCGTGCACCCGTCGTCGCGGTAAAGGCCGCTTAATTTCCGTGTCTCGAGCATAACGATTGCGGAAATAGCGTGAAGGAGGGCTGAGCATCATTGGGAGGGTGAGTAACTCGAGGTATAATATAAAAGCGAGCTCAATTACGTGTGTATGTGCCACATTTAAAACGACTTTTTACTCTGTCCTTTGTACAGCCTTGGCCAAAAGTATTGAGCATCCTCTAATTTTTCTATTCGGACTAAAAATTGAATATCTCGGTTCGAAAAAATCGTAAACCAATTCAACAAACGGTGATTTGAAGCGAATGAATCCAGCTTCATTTTCATTTTTTTGATTTATTTGTGCGATTTTTTTTGCACCTGGTATGTAACTTTAAAAAATTTTGTTTTCCCCGATTTGCTCACCTTACAAAATTGATTGTCGGGATTTCAAAATTGGTAGTGTAACTCGAAAACTATGGGGTTTTAAACTTTTTGTGTGAGGAGTAAAAAGTTGGATGTTTTCATTTTGCAGACGCTCGAAAAAAAACAAAAATTCCTCAAATTTCGATTCCGATCTGAAGAAGGAATGAAACGAAAATATTTCGAAAAAACTAAAAAAATTGTCTCTTGATAGAAAATGTACAGAGTACCTAATACTTTTGACCAAGTCGGTATATTTATGAACTCTTATTATTCATACTGACCACCGAATCCTTTCCCCTTTCCACGTACCTGCGAGCGAGCAATTATTATTTCGTAACGCTAGCTATGCAAACAAGAGGAAAAAAGAGAAGGAAATATGAAGAGAGTGAGAAAACGAGAAGCTTTGATATGCGGGACAGATAGGATGAAAAAAGGGATCGAGGTGTGCGATTCCGAAGTACAACCGATCCGGAAATGGCTCGGCAATAAAAGTCAAACTGATGGTGAGTTCGCACATTCAGTTCTTTCGATTTGAGCGTGTGCAACGTGGCCAGTTCCGCTCGTGGCACGCCCTGATCACGATCGTTTTATACATTAAACACATTCACATGCCTCTGGACACGTACTTGACGTATTTATCAGGTGTATTTTGTATTTGCCCATGTCAAGAGAAATAATTGACGGGAGAAACTAATTTGGATGGCAAAGAAACGAGAAAAAATAAAACCTTCGCTAATTTGTATTCGTAAATCATGCTCGATTTACTGGAATTGATAAAAAATTGAAAAAACCATTCAATTCGTCATTATTTTCAAAATCAAATTAAAATTGACAAAAATACGAGAAAATAATTACTCCCCCAATTGATTTTGTAACTCTCCACCGAAATTTCTCAATTTAGACCTTTTTCATGCCGAGGTAATTCACCTGGAACCTTCTTCCTTTTTTTTTGACGTTTCAAACGTTAAAATTTTTTGAAGGGTCTCGCAGAAGCGATTGGAGATCGAGAGGAGAGCAAAGAGAATGGAATTTGTTGCAGGTTAGCAGGTGCTTGAGGGTCACAGGTGCATTGGGTAGTCTCGCCATAAGGGTGCTATATTGTTCGACATGGGAGAACACTCAAAAGCGTAGTCATGCTCTCTGACAATATATACCTGTGACTGCTCAGCCATGAGCATATATTTCCAGTTCTTTCATCCCCGCCTCCCTCTTGTACTTTTTGCTGCGGTAAGTCGAAACTACGAGAGATCCCTCGACCGATATTTATAACGGGAAAAATCGTTGGAATGAAAAGAACAAGGGACGAAAATGTATAAAGGCTCGTAAGATCGTGAAGCACACAATGGAGTATCGCTTACACCGGAACCTTTTTTTTTCTCTGCTAATTCCCAACTTTACGATCTTTTGGCTTTGTATTTATCAAGAATGCAATAAAAAAAAGTCCTCAACGTTTAGTAAAATTTGGTAATCCACGAAGGGTAAAGAAACCATTATTTTGCACTATCGAGTTATCGTTCTTTAAAAAAAAAAAAAAAACAAAAACACCACTCGAAACTGTAACGTTTTCCAGGAATTTTCAAATTCAATTTTGTACTCTGTTTACGTTATCGTTTTATCGGTTTCAAGAGCCAATTCATCAGGAGAGACAAATTATCATCAATGGCCGCTGTACTCAACGTTTATTATTATTTTTTAGTCTCGAGTGATAATAAACGAATGTGATGTGTGGTGCCGGCGGCAGTATTGCTTCAATAAGTTTTTCTGTTCATGATGATCGCGATGAAACGTACTCGTATCTGATGTGAGCTTGTGCGAGTAATATAATGGAAAAAGGTGCCTAATTCATGAACAACTGTCGACGAACTGGCTCATCGACATGTAAACATATACGTCGATCGAACCAGGAAGAGAGAACTTGGCACTGAATACTCGAAATGCGAGAAAACCTCGTCATTGAGAGAATATCATTTAGCGAAGAAATCAACGATAAGTTTTGTTACTTCGCGGTTTTATATGTTTCGTGATAAGAATTTGCCATAAGTTAGAGTTATCATTATTTTGTGGTCGAGGGTGAGAAGAAGTTATTCAAATAATCAGGCTGACCAATAAAACTTGATGAAATCCTTGGATATTGATCTCAACTAAGTCGATCGATGAATCGAGATGAAAAAATCGATAGGAGAAAAAATAAAAATATAGAGTGAAGGAGAAAAAAATCAAACGGTTATTCTCGAGTGTCAGAATCGTAATAATTTGTTGTGTTATGAACTATGCGACGATTTATGTACAACATTTGAATTATGTGGATCGTCACTGACCTAGACCCTGAAAAATTAATCACTCGCGGATCGTTGGGTGACACAAATATATATATCCGTATAAATATGTATATTGTTCATTCCGCGATGTGAATGACAGACTTTATCTTTTTTTTTTCTTCTGACGATCGACGTAAAGTGCAATGACAATATTTTTATTTTTTGCTCGCGCGAATAACGATGCAAATAAATTTCTCGGAGCGATACCGCGCGCAAGCAAGTCTTGACAACTTACCCGATAATTTATTTCCTTTTTTTTTCTTTTACACGAGACAAGGAAATAACCTGCAGCTAATATAACGACCGGGAAGACAAAAAAGTTCCATGATTACGAGATAATTGTGACGATTTACAGATTAAAAATGAAAGAGAGGGAAAAACGGATGGACAAACTGACCTAGTCACTGCGTCAAGACCTTGGCACTTATAGGCTCGAACAATAATTTGGCGAATCCATGAAAATCGATATTTTTAAAATCTGTAGAATACACTGGGTCGAATTGACCCAGTTGCGAAACTCAAGTGTGTCAACTCCCAGATTATTTTACGCTTCACGATGAAGAATTACTTGTAAATAAAAAAAATCAAATCTCTCAGATTCAACCCAATTTTCATCAAATGAAACAATATCAGTTTCAACGCAACAATTCTATTTTAAGCGTTCGGGGTCTTACCCCCGATGCTACGGACTTCCGGTCATGGGTCATCCTTTCAACGGGATTCAAGTTCGAGTTTTAGTCTCGAAAAAGATAAGATATTTGTAGTGGAGTGTAAGATTTGCGAGATTTCATCTCCACAACATGGTTGGTGCAATTTTCCATATTTTAACATCCGTTTATCTTCAGATATACACAAATATATATATAGACAGAAATAAATATATACACATATAAAAGCAGATATACATAATAGCCGCAGGAGGGAATCTCGAGAGGCGAGAGATGCGGTCAAGGGGTCGTCTGTGTTGGAACTAACGCCGCGGCGCTCGCGGATCTTTCTCTCTCACTCTCTCTCTCTCTCTCTCTCTCTCTCTCTCTCTTTCTCGCTGTTTCTGATCGTTCCGACCGGCGGGTGCGGGCGTCTGTGCGGCGACCCACGCTGGCGCCGACTCACGCCGCGCCCTGTCTGTCTCGCTCTCACCACAACTACTTCATTCTCTCTCTCCCTCTCGCGCACTCCTTCTCTATCGTTGTGTCTCTCATCACAAGGAGAGACTTGGCCAGTAGTTCTCGCCACGATTCGTTCAGACACGAAAACTATCAAATGCCTTTTCTCACTCCTGTCTCTCTATCTCGTTATATCCCGAAGCGTGCTCGTCCGGACTCCAAAACACTCGACTATTGACTCTTGTTTTTACCTCTGAATTTACAAACAGACGCGGATACACTTTTGTCTCGATTTTATATTAATCAATTTATATTTTTCCGATTTATGGACATTCCACTATGTAAATATATATTTTATGTTTTGCTGCTTTTTTCTTTATACCCAAATACGACCTTTTATTCCCAGTTGCGATCTTACTCGACCGGCTGGCGCCTCGAATAACAATAATTAACTTTTCGCTCGTTACCCACGTGTATATTTTTTTTATTTCATCTCTCGTTTTATGGTGCTTTTTATTTTTGGAATATTATTAGTTTCTCAAGAAGTTTGTAAAGGATGAGGAAAATGCTTGAATTGAAAACAAGTTTCTTGTTGATGGGTTTGTAAAGTTGGACTTAATTGTTGTATAACATCTATCAAAAATTCCGATGAAATTTCAATTAGTTAGGACCAAATCAGTTGATTTTTGATCTATTCATCGAGAGAGGAAAATAAAATTTGAGTGTTTATTATCGTTGATAAGAATTCGAAAAATACTTTCCGGATTGTTGTGTTGATCATATTTTTGACGTGAAGCATGAAAGAAGTGTTTTTCGTAAGCACGTGTAAAATTTGGAGTAAACGAGAATTGAGTTTAAAAAAGTGATATTTACCTTTGATAAAGGCAGACAGCTCGCTGGTAGTCTCCACCACGTGGGTGCTCATGGTAGCATCGACGAGCATGAATATAAAAAAAATATATTCGATATTATCGAGGCACGTTGTTCACGCACAAAAACAGGAAAAAAAATAATCAATTTTCCTCGGCACTCGGCAAAAAAAAAAATTCGTATCACTGGTCCTTTCAGAGGAGCGAAAAAAAAACAACAAACAAACAGATCGAAACAGCACGTTCGACGAATTTTCTCGTTGTCTTTTCTCGGGGACACTAAGTTTTTAAAAATTATTTATAATCCAGTCAGTGGAGACGTTTTCCTTTTGTTGATTTCGTGAAAAGTCACGAAGAAGTATTAACGAAAAAAATAGTTGAGTGAAAAAAATGGCACGAATTAACAAATCAATTGATACTTCGTTGCAATAAAGTTTGTATGGTTTTTGAAAAACTATGTATTCTTCACTTGTTATATGAAGTGTCGTGTTTAAAAGTAAGTGTTTTTCGAGAGCGAACGAACATGGGAGTTTTGATCCTCCTTCGCTTGCGCTCGGCAACGGACTGACTGGCCTCGTGCAAGAACGCGCGGTTGCCTTTCGTCGTGACTGTCTCACTTGTTTTCTCTCTCTCTCTCTCTCTCTTTCTCTCTCGTTCTCGGCGAGTAGCGCGCGCGCATAGTGCGTGTGTATCGAGTCAGGGTGAACCGAATGTTGGGTCTGCTCCGAAATCTCGTCCTCTCACTCCCACCCTGATGCCACTTACCGGGGAATCCGAGTTTTCGTCCCTTTATTTTATCTCTCTCTCTCTCTCTCTCTCTCTCTCTCTCTCTCTTTCTCTCTCTCTCTCGCTCTCTCTCTCGTAGTCCTTTTTGACCATGCACTTTTCGAAGTCCTTTTCCTCGACTAAATACTCCCTCCTATTCTTTCTCGCTTTTCGACGCACCAAGTGCATTGGGCGTGACTTGTGTGGGTGTTCGTGCGTGTTCTACGCTGGTCCACCCTGTCAGGCCATCTTTCAAAGTCTTGCTCCGATGGGTGCTGAAGAGCCATAAACCAAAAGCCGGCCCAAAACAGAGAAAGGGAATTCTGGATTGAGCACAACCACGGACTAACCAGCCACTAAAAAATCATTTGACTATACAAATACGTTTCTTTCTGGTTCGATGAACATTCAACGTAATGGACCAGGAAGAACATTCCCAGAGCGATTTTTGAGAACTTTAGAATTTCGTTAGATTTTTGATTATATGTGAATTGATTGTTTACAAAAATCAATCGAAAGGAGTGGCGAAAATCGACTGGGAACTTTGATAACTTGTCAACAATTCGGAAAATCAAGACCAAAGCAAATATCAAATTGTTTTTTTCTAAAGAACTTGAATACAAATCGCGATCGCATAATTCAAGGTTCGAATTCACAGCTGAAACGACACTTATTAGGACAACTTTCGAAAAGTGTCTAAAGTTATAAAGAAAAACTTGAAAAGCCCGATCATGTTATTGATAACTGCAATATTTTATGAGGATTTCCCTCAAAAAACCACTTTTTACGTGGTTGTCCGATAAAACTTTCATTCAAGGAATCATCTTTTTTGAAAATCTGATCAAATGTCGCTTCGTCATCTCTTCCCTCAAAGACCCTTTTCAAATCCGATACTCGAAAAGTTAAAATTCATGAATTTTCGGATCTCGTTACATCCGGATGATAATAATGATGTCTAAAGTGATGACGCGAATTTGTAAAAAGTTGTTCTTCGGAGCTACAATCTCGTGCTATTGAAATTTGACTTAGTTTCTGGACCAGGACGATGTGAGGCCGTGACTATGAATAACGTGAGGATTTCGTCTCGTCACGGTTTACTCAGTAGGTTGGTGCAAGGTTGTATCTACTGTTGTTGTTTCGTGGGAGGAAGAGAAGATAGAACGGTGGAACCATTGTTGGCGAAACCTGCGAGAGATCGAGCGATCTCGAGAGAATGAGAAAGAGAAAGAGGGAGAGAGCGAGAGAGTGAGAAAGGCAAAGAGTGGGGGCGTCGAGGGCCGACAGAACGGCGCCAGTCGTCCCCGAGAGTTTGGTGGCTTTCGTAGCTCGTTCTCTCCACTGTTTTGCCCCTTATTTTTTCTCTTCTTTTCTCTTCCACACTCTCTTACTCTTGAACTCTTCTGTACACATTTCTCTCGCTCCGCATCTCGAATATCCAATTCTTCGTCTCCTTTTTTTCTTACTTTCTTTTATTTTTCTTCTACTCCCGGCTGCTGCTGCTGCTGCCGCTGCCGCTGGATACTTCTCGTATCATTCTTTCTCTCGCGCCCACCCACCGGACCCCTCGGCGTTACGAGAGGCTGTTCCCCCCTGCGAAATCAGCACAAGAGCTCAAGAACCCTCTGGACCTCCGCACTCTACACGCAGCACATACTTCTTTCCTATGTGGCGTCAAAGTTTGACCCAGACACATGTGAGGTCTATGATATTGCCAGTTGTAAATTTTGACGTTATGCTTTAAGACCTGGACCACGTGGCCACATTTTTTAGCTTCGTTGCCCTCGAGCACTCTCCAAAGTTTTTATTTTCAATTGTTCTTCTCAATTTGTTATTTTTTTTTAAATTACTTGGTTGCTTTGATTGTCAAGTATGACTGTGGGACTTTTTTAAAATCAATATTAATGAAAATGAAAACAATTTTGAGTAAAATTATTTTCCCATAAGATGCATCAATGGAAACAGTCAACAAACTCAGTCGTTTGAGTGAAATCATTTGGACACTCGACGAAGAAAAGAAAGAATTCGAAACTTCTTGATATTTAACGACTCCAATAAATCGTCAGGATTATTGAGCGTGAAAAGTTAGCGTGGAAACTGCTGATCTCGAAATTACAAAAATGTCAACAAAGTATGAGTAAAAATAAACAAATAAAAAATAAAAATAAACTAGAACGAATAAAGGAAAGAGGAGAAAAAAACGTCTTCACTTTATGGAGACGATGTGACTTGAACGGGGACGTAGAAGACGACGCCTCTGGTGCTTCTATGGTCCCGGGATGCCCATTTACCCAACGCCCTATACGATCTCTCCCTTTCTCTCTCTCTCTCTCTCTTTGGCATCTTTTACCTCGACAAGATCTCTCAAGGATCTCGAAGAACTCGCTCGCCCTCGAAATTCTTTCTCCTTTCTCTTTCCTTCTCATATTCTTTCTTTTTTTCTTCATTTCTTTCTTTCTTCGTTTTTGTTTTTCATCACAGCATCTCTTCGGTTCTTTTACCGGCCTTCTGTTTCTCTTCTCGCATCGTTCTCTCGTACGAGAGTTCTATGGGGGACTTTGTTTCTCCCCTTGACTTTCTCTCTTCGCTTCTTTCAGTCGTGGCGGTCCTATGATCGCATATTGCCTGTTATTTTTTTTCTTCTTACTCTCTCTCTCTCTCTCTCTCTCTCTCTCTCTCTCTCTCTCTGTCTATGTGTAACCTCCCAGGAGTGTACTCGACCCATCGTGGTGACCGTCCACCAAGCGGATCCTGGAATTATGTCGAGAGTTGTGGGCGTTCGGTGACTACTTGGTGAATTTCTCACTTCACCAATTCAAGTGTTTCAAAGAAGTATATCTTTCAATTTCGATTTATATGGGAATAAAATTCTATCATTTTTGCCTGCACGACGTAAAAAAACAATGCTTCTGACTAAATATTTTCAACGTTCAAACAATCTGCCAATGATTCCAAAAGCAATAATGCTCAAGGCTCTCAAGACTGGACGTTGGCCACAAAAAAATACAATTGAGCTTTCAAGTTTCTTCGGATTCTTCCCGTATAGGGCATTCCTGCTTTCTTATTTTATTGCTAGCCACGTGTGTTTGACTTAACACACGTGTATGGCTGATGGATGTTTCTCGAATGTGTATAAATCCATATGTACGTATTTTTATTATATTAACCCTGGCCGTCGTACTCCTCGAGTCCATTGTCTCACGTTTATGGCCAGAAAAACCAGTGGGAACGCCCTGCAGTGAATAAAGGACTCGTTTCCTCCTCACTATTTTTCAGCCAATTGTCGAAAATGTGTCCACCAGCAGTTGCAATTCTTGTTGTAGACATGCAGGCATATATATATGACGACACATGCATTAATGAATAACAAGAGACAACTAGAATGCCTCAAACGTATGCTAAACATGTGCGAGTCCTAAATTTTCGGATTACTATACCGAATCACCAAAATATGGGAAAGACTGTCAATAAAATAAATATATAAACGTCAGGTACTGCTTGAGGAGGTCGTCGAGTACTTGGTCACCACATGGTACATTGAAATCCTAATTACGGAAACATTTGCCCGTTCTCTTAAGTTGGGAACGTCTTCAATAAAAAAAATACGACTTGCAAAAAGTCTTGGGGCAGAAATTATTCTGGGAAAACACAGAACGTATAAATTTCGAGGTGGTTTTTCAGCTGGTAGTTAATTTGATGTCAATGAAAAATTGCTTTTCGACACTTTTCGACGTTTTTTTTTGTCAAAATATTGTTCAAAACTACAAAACCATTGGAATTCGGATTAAGGAATGATTTTCCCATATTTTTGAAACAACGATCTTTGGAAATATCGCGAAAACTCATCACAAGAAGAAAATAAATGACATGAATAATTTGTATGATTGCTGTTGGTCAATCAGAATCGTCAATTGAGTGTTCGAAGATTGAGTATCCTTTGGGAAAGGGCAGAGACTGACCGAATTCCGGATGCGGTCAAACACCGCATTTCAATCGACGCTAAGCTCAGGAATTTCCTACGTCCATCAAATGAACGTTTGATCGGGAACTCGGTTGATTCAACTTCGATTAATGTGAGTTAGTTACAAACGATCGTCGCGTTCTCGCCGCAACGAGGACGAATCTCAAGGGCGCTCGAGTTTGTTACACACTGACAACCATTTTCCCTTGATCCACATCGATTCGTCGATTTATAAACCCTCTCCTCTTCTTTTCCTCGAGCTAATACCGCTACGACGGGATGGAAAGGATGTGGGAACTGTAATACAGCCATTTCAAAAAAAGCTTCGAAAAAATGATCAATTAAAATATCTAAAAAAAATTACGATTGCGGTTTCCGGTTGATAAACTTCTTTGAATCTCGTTCAATCAAAACCTATTTCTTGGAAATTATTTTTCATTTCTTTCTTGCAGGATTTGAAAAATAATTGAATAGAAATTCAAAAAAGTTGAGGGAATCCTCAAATTATGACATTTTGTTTTGTTTGTTTTTTCATTTTAAACAACCAGTTCATTCTTTTCTATTTTTGTTTGCTTCCTAATTATTATTTGCCTTTTCCACGAACCGAAAATTCAAAAGAAAAGGTTATGGACCTTGTTTTATATTGTCATAATAAAGATAACTACATTTTTTCAAATCTTGAAGCTATTTTTAGAAATGACTGTACTCGAAATAATATCCTCAACGATTATATATCGTTTACCTCTTGACATCGAACGACGATAGCTAACGGCGAGGATATAAATGTTCTCTTGATGATTTCGATAATTCATACGCGTGGTATTATACATCCTGTACCTCGCGTCTCATTGCGATGTGTAAAACACGAAGGATTGAAGAAGAGGAAGAAAAAAAATAAGAAATGTTTACGAGAAGGTCAGAGATGGTTGTAGAGCTGTAAATGAGCAACGAGTCTCGGAAACTTAGTACATATTTTTGTAGCGATACATCGTCATGCTGGAATTTAACATTTGATGTGGAAATATCATGCCGAGAAACGGATTTATGGATTTTAATGAATCTTCGTGATTCCGGCTTCGAGCTCAAGATTTATTTCCTTCAGGTAATAAGTTCGAGGATGTAAATTGAATGGATTTGGGTCGAACATCGGACTTCGTAAATATAATATTTTTCGAGTGGTTAGAAAACGTAATTGATGGTCATTGGATTATCAATTGATTGACTAATCAATGTTTTCGAGAATAAGAAATTAACGAGCAATCAATCTCTTCACTCTTCATTTCCGAATAGAGGAATTACAAATTCGAAAAAACAAAACGAAATAAATCCGAAATAAAGTTTGTCCAACGTTGATTTTCTGGAGAAAAGAGAAGCCCAAAAAATAATATAGGAAAAGAGATAAGGAAGGTCCATTTCGGAGGATACATAATTTTTTTACGTGGTGAAACGTAGACGCGTGACGTATCTTAGTCTGCGGTCTTTCTCGCGTACAGAAATCTCTCGTTCATTTAGGTACCTGCGGCTATTCCGGGTAAACAGGTAGCCAGGAGTATATATTCTCATACGTACACACATAACACAGCCTGGAGAATATTGTGGGTTGAGAAGAGAGAGAGAGAGGGAATGGAGGAGAGAGAGAGAAAGGAAAAAAAAGATTGCTCGTTCGGGTGTTGTCCGAGAAAGGGGAGATGAAAGTTTTGCCCCGTCGACGCCACCCTCGAGATCGAGATTAGAATAATTGAGAGATCTAGATACGAGAGAGGAGAGAAGAAAAGGGAGAGCGACGTTCGTTAACGTGGATATGCAAGCTACGCTCACATACAAATATACACAAAAGTTAAAAAAATATAAAAAAAAAAGTTAAAGTGGATACTGTTCCAGGCAGCACACCACATTGTGAAACATACTAAAATTTCTGCCTCTTGTTTATACGATGCTTCACTCCTTTTTCGGTCTACCTCAAAAAACTACCGACTACCGAGAGGATTATCTCAGTGAACACGAGCCTGAGATGAAGACGAGATCGCGCTAGGGATTATAGTGCAAATTCCCTTTTTATCTCGTACACATTTACTTTTTTTTAGCTCCGCCAATCTGCGTTGGACCTGAAGAGTGACTGGTCGGAAATGGCTACTTTTTTTAAATGTCGAAACATTTGTAAAATAAATTGTTCAGTCTGACGAACGAAATAAGAGGAAATTCTCGTTTTTGGTACGATTGTTAATTTGGGTTTTGGATCGTAATCGATCAAGTCGTTTGTATCTTGAAGAAAATCGTGAGAATTTGTTTTTTAATTGATGAAAACAGTCATTTGGACAAGTTTTTGGAACTCTATTCGATGGCTATGACGAAACTTGACACATCCTCGATAAAATATTTGTTCACGTCTCACCTTTAACGAGGAAGAAAACGAGAGAATGAATGTGAGGCTGAAAAAAATGTTCACAGTTTTATGAATTCTTGATTCTAATCGCTATCACGCCAAATCAGATAAATCGTCGGAAGAGAGATCGGGTGAAGACATTTTGACCACATGAAAAACTGTCCCACCAATGGTCCAACCAAAATACAGCGTAGAAAACACGACAGAAGTGATTTCGTATGCAAGTTGGACCTGGAGATATCGTCAGGAGATAAGATTAAATGAAGTTCTACTCTTTCCACATGTAATCGTGAGGAGAAGCTGTTGGGAGAGAAAAGAAATAAAATCACGACAAAAAAGAGACAGATGGTTTGAATTTCATCCTGTGCATGTTTCATTTTATCAGCCACTTCAATGCTATTGTGAAGTTAACACGAGACGAGAGCGAAGGTATTGCTCTCGTGGGAGCGAAATAAATCTTCAAGCGTTTCGCCAAAAATAATTGATTGACCTTTTTTCTCTTTATTTATTGGTCGATCGATACAAAACTCAGGACCGATTTCTGGTCGTGGAAATATCTTGATTTTTTTATCTTCTTTGAGGAATTTTTGGTTTGAACTTTCGGTAAACTTGCTTCCAATCTTTGCGACGATATTCTTGTTGCATTTTTTGCAGCAGACACTAATTGCTAGTCTAGACACCTAATCACAAGATTGCGGACGGTCCAGGTCACATTTTTCATGTCATTACAGCCCCAAACTTTGGAGCTCCTTCATTTTGGATCTGCACCTGCTGGAAAATCCTTCTCAACGATTTTCCTTTTCACAAGTGTGTCTCAACTTTTTCCCAGGTTTTCAAAGCCTCTGAATGAAAGAGAGATATTTTCTAGCCACTCTGATGAGAGTACAATCTTCGAGTATCTCAAGTATATTGCCTGAGAGCACGATGTAAAAGATTATGCTCGTATGATTAGGATTGAACAACAGGTTATTCCTTTTAGTGACTTTTTTTCAAAGGAATCGTTTGAGAAAGAACATCTTCATAATTTTATATCAAATTAATCACTCCAAATGATTATTTTGTTCTAAATATTGTCAATTTATTAAAATTCAAATGGATAAAAACTCTGCTACGACATGAAACATACAGAAACGTTTCTGGAATCGTAATTTTCGATTTTTATCGATTTTTAAACAATCTTTTTTATTATCCCAATTGTTCATCGAAATAACTTAGTAACTCGAAATAAGAACGAGAGCTAGTAACAGAGCATAATGCGAAGAAGAACAGGAAGAAAATAAAAATGGACAAAGTACGAGAAAAGAAAAGAATACGAGAGGGCGAAGGCACTCTTCGCATTTACTCGCAGTCGCGTGCGGCCTATTAACGTAAATCACGTGGAGCACTGGAGGTTTTTACCACAAGTATCAGTGTAGCTTTATACGTTGGTCGGAGGCATCATTTGCAGGATGCAACGGCATAAAACCGCATCTCGCGAGCTGCTGCTGTTGCTGTTGCTGTGGAAAACAGCAGCATCTCTCGGTTCCTTCGTTGCATAGATCCGTTCGCACGAGCGCCCGAGTATCAGCTGTCAGACGACTTCCGTTTTTCGTGAAAGTACGAGACGGAAGACTTTATTATTAGAAACACCGTGTACATCAACGAGAAACTCAAACTCTTGTAAACGAGCCCAACTGTTTCTCTTTACTGTGACAAATCTTGTATTTTTATGCTATCACGTGCATGGGACGTTTCTCCTTAAGTGAAAAACTCAAAATTTCTAAAACTTTTGTTCTCCATATTCTTCTAGACTATCAATAACGTTGAGTTAGTATTCTGAAGAATTTAGAAAATTTGTTTCTCCATTTTCATTAAAAATGAAGTTTATTTCGATAGTTTCTTCATTTTGAAAACATGGTTCCATCGAAACTTTTTGTTTATTCAAAAAACACACAGGTGTGTAGATGGAAATTTGTTGGTTTATTGTTTATTTATGTTTCATACTTTCCTAAAGATTTATTAAAAGCCTGAGCACAAGACACTCACGAACAGTCATGGATGAAAAAACTTTTTTTTCCTCGTATGAGGTTTTTGTTAGAATGAGAAATTAATTAATGAGTATCGTAAAATTCAAGCACGTCGAAAATTTTCGTGACTCCCGTTACGCCGTAAATATAGTGCAATTAATAATTGTTATTCCGAGCGTACGTACGAACACCAGCTGCGAGTCGTGAATTTACAACCCCCACGATGTGAGATTTAGCCGAGACTCTCCCTGGGCATGAGTGATTCTACATATTCACCGTCATCAGGAATGCGATGCACATAAAAATAACCTTTCAAGTCGCATTCATTTGTGTAATGGATTTTTTTAATTACAATTACAATATTATCGTAATGAACGATTTTTAGATTCTCATATTTTTGCATTTCATCCTCTTGTTCAATGTTGTACCAAAAGCATAATCTCGATATTTCAGAAATTAAAAAAAAGCGTCAATTAATTAGGTGGAGAAATAAATTAAGCAAATTAATTACCTTCGATTATTTGTTTTTACTCATTTACAGACAGAAGAGTAAAAAAATTGTGTAATAATAACCGACGAATAATTAATTGATTATAAAAAAAAAAATTTAATCGACCCATTTGTAATTTACAGTTCACTCGACCTCGTTGGCTCATTCCTATTGGTTAAATTCGTATTAGTTGTGTCACATGATTTTCTCTCATTTGTGGTGCAGAAATCGAATACGTTATATTCGTTATATCCGCTCCATGACATTTATTCGTATCACGTTTGTCAATTGCTCTCTCTCTCTCTCTTTCTCTCTTCTTTTCTCTCCCAGGCCGCATACACACATCACTTGGGTACCAATTTTTTTTTTCTTTTTTCGTAGCCTGATTGCCAAACCGTAATTTCGAGAGCACGTAATTATTTGAATAACGATGGGGTGATTTGCTATTTTGTGTTTTCACTCGACGAAATTAATCGGACGAACCTTTTTCCACTCAATCCTTTTGTTTATTTCAATGTTGAAGCTTTTAATCGAAATACCGAAAAATACTTATAGAACCCGAAATACGCTAACCTAATAACAGTTTTACTCAAACGCAGTACAAAAAAAAAAGAAAAAGAAATCACACTCGAAACTCCAAAAAAAAAAAGAAGATTTTCTTTGTCTTCTTTCAAATAAAAACTTGTAACACTCAAACGTTCAATAAATATTATTAATTGTATGGGTTTTTTTCTGTGCTAAGATAAAAATATAGAGTTTTTCTCAGTGCAGATGTACCTGAGCACAACAGTTTTTTATCAATAAAGATTGTACGATTATTTTTACCTTTTAGATCGATACACGACTTCGTGATCTTATTCTTATCTCAGAGAATTCCCAACTGATAAAATAAAAGTGTTTTATCCAAGGCGCCTTAATATCGGTTTATTAAGAGATTAAGATACACGTGACTCTACACATTGTCACTGTTTGTTGTCATTTCGCATTTATATATTTTTTTCTTTACTTGATTTCCGATGATGAAGATGAAAAAAAAAAACACAAATTCGATTGGATACATTTTTCTGGAACGGAACAAAAACCTTTTTCAAAGTCTTCTAATCTTTATTACAATTTTTTTACTCACATGTTGAATTTTTGACAATTTTTATATGTGCTTAAGAAAATAAAGTCGAAATTTTACGCGAAAGATAGACACGTGTTTCTCGCTTCGTCTGGGTCAACATTGCGAGCAATCGAGTTTGTGAAGTAATCGCTTTCGTCACAAAGCAGCTGAGACAATAGAACATTTTAGTCTCTTATCACGAGAGAACTCTAAGACGTAGAATGTCTATTGTTGTAGGCCTACAGAGAAGTAGCGATTGCTACATAAAAAAAAGGTACTAATTGCGAGAAAGAGATTTCATTTAATTGAAATTTAAAAAAAATCTACAAAAATTATGTTCATGATTTCTAGTCGACATTCGAAATGCAAAACGGAATATTGTTTGGAGATAATCGAGGAACCTTTTTTCAGGTTTTATTAATTAATAAATCGATCCGAGCTTGAAATGTCGAAGTTCTCAGAAAAAAGCATTAAATTGTGGAAAAGTGTTGAACATTTTTGAACACAAGTGTCGGAGCATAAATCTTGAATGGAACGGCTGAAACAACCAGACAAATTTCATCGTAATTTTTCTTCTCTCTCTCGTTCCGCGGAAAAACTTGGATGAACACTTTTCAATTCACTTCTTCGTTCTTTTTTTTCGAGTTTTGAGACGTTGTCTCGTTTTTTTAGAGCTAATAAAAAAACGAAAACACCAACGACGAGCAAAAGAGAGAGAATGCGATTGCTGCAAAACAGATGAGATGAAAGGAGTTCTCTGTTAGGTCAACGAAGCATTGCCCTCGGAATAAAAAAAAAAAAAGTAGACACGAGCTTTATAACGTGACTCAAAGATCCTGCGTTTTCCTCGTCTTCCTCTTCCCCTTTCTTTCTCCCTTTTTTTCAGGAATTCCTCAATTGAGGTTTTCCATCTGGCCACAGGGTGGAAATAAGAGCTGTGTTTTTACATCCCTCTAGAAGGCACTAAGAAACAGACGAACCCTTTGTTTACTTTTTGATTTACTCCAATATCTCTTTTTTCCCCATTTGGCTCTTTCTTTTATTTCCAACTAACCTATTAATTGCTTGAAAGATTATAGAGAGCGATTTCCGGTGCAGTAGATTTATGGAAAAAGTAATCTTCGATTTGGAGGTAGAAAAAAAAATGATACACTGGAATAAAGAAAAAAATGTTCAGATTAAATAATGATAAATTTGTTTACAATTTTATATCCGACGAAGATTATATTATCAATGAAAAAACATCGAAGGCTCGGGGAACCTAAATATTAATCATCGAAAATTCGTAGAATGTGAAAAAAATGTTTTTTTTTTCTTTTTTTTTTTGAATGAAAAAATCATTTTTCCTAGTCCATTTTTTGGGCTGAGTCTCTTAGTGCTCTTTTCTGAGTTTTCGCTGCGGGTGGTTTTCCGTGTGTTGGCCATCTGGCTCAGCAAAATACGTATGTAAGAACCGAGAGAGAACAGAGTCACAAGCCAGAAGCTAGCAAAGCTGCCTGTTTCCTATGTACGGAGACTTCTGACTAATTGGGAAAGTTTTCAGCCATACGAAAAGCCCGGGATATGTTTATACATGTGCAAATGTGTGTGCGTGTGTGTGCGTGGTACATGAATGAGAATAGGACTGATTGTTTGGTTCACAAACACGTATTTATATACTTTTGGCAGATGAAGGTCGGTAATTATCGTTGATGCGACGACTACGATGTTTATCCGGCTTTCCAGAATACACTATTGTCTTTTCCACACTATTTACTTACGTTTTCAACAATATTTACATTCTCTACATTCATTTGAGTCGAAATTTCCATTTTTCATCTTTAGTATTCTCGCAACAGTCAGGTTCAAAAGTGAACGTCGGTTAATTTTCAAGAAAACCTGGAATTTCCGAAATAATCCAATAACGTTAGTTGTTATATTTTGTAATTGACAAGAACTTTAGTCTGGAGAGATTTTTCTCTCGAAGCTTTCAAATTCATTGCTCCATTGCATTTATGAAGTGATCGTCGTTATAGTTACTGCCCAATTAATCAAGTGCACGATAACTCGAGAGAGTGGTAACATTAAACACGTGTTTTCGTGTAATACATGCTTCGTTAAGTCGAGATGTGATTTTTTTTAGCAACAAAAAATGCCACGAGAGTCATGAACGAATGTTGCGTTGTTCGAGAGGACCAGACAGAAGAAGAGAGAGAGAGAGAGAGGGAGAGAGAGAGAGAGAGGAGGGATATCAGAATGAAGGGTGCTCTTCTCGAGTGTCCAAGTCTTTTTCTCTCTTACTTTCAATCTCAACGACCACTTTAGTCCTTTTTCATGAACTTTTCCCAGCCAACAGCAGTTCAATGTTAATGGGTACCCCCGACGATTTTTTTTTTTTTAATCATCAACACTTTCTCACAGGAACGAATAGTTATCGCAAAGAGTCCAGACGCTGCACATGCAACAAAACCCAATGAGAATGAACGAGGTACTTGGTTCTCTCGCATTCTCTCTTCACTTCTTATCACATTTTTCCCACCCTGGGATCAAAACAGTATTTATATTAAATTTCGATAGACATTTGGAATAAAGATTCGGAATAAATGATCGATTCGAGTCTCCACAAACGTCAAAGAGCACAAAGAGCACAGTTTGCAAAAAGTGGAGTAAATAAATGAATTCATCGATTTAAAGACTCGAATGATGCTTTCATGATTCCATTCGAAACATCCAGCCTCAATGGTCTCTCGTGTGTCATCAGCGTGAAGAGAAAAATGAAGGAAATTGATAATTAAGGGGAGTTTTTCAGCACGAGACCGGAAAATCGTGTTATTTGGAATCATCAAAACTGGATGTAGATCGTTTATGGTTTTCTATGCCCTGTTGCCTTATGGTCTTCCTCACCCGTGTACTTTTAGTTACGGGATGACGTTCTATATTTACTTGCAGTTCTCGCTACGGCATGCGGGAAGAAAAAGACAGCTTTTCGTACACAACACACGGAGCTAGGCGTTTCGACGTGTGTCGTTCACCCCATTACAAAAGGGACGCACGTGGACTCCCTCGCACCATCTTTCTCGTTTTGTTATCCAAAATACCAGAATGACCCCCTGCCACTGTTCGTTACGTGTTGGTCTCTTCGGGGCAGAATTCTTCCGTAACTATCAACCCCGCAGCACCCTCGTGTTTGACACACGTGGCTTTTTTTTTTTTACACGTGTACCCAACACCCCTATTATTGCTGTTTCCCATTTGTCAACCCTCTTGTGACTCGAATTTAAATTTGTAATTAAAATAAATTATATTTTAATGAAATATGTCGACCTATTTCCAATTTTTTCACAATATGATGGTTAAATTATATTTAAATGGCAATCGAACTCAGGAAAACGAGCATCGTGGAAGAGTCAACACATTCTAAGAGCCCAAGATCGTTCAAAATTCAAATAAATTAACAGCAATTTCGATTGGAATCAATTTTGAAGTATTTAGCAAATACATTTTTGCTTGCGTGAAATAAAATTCAGCATTCGGAGGTTTGAGCCCCCCCTCCCAGCGAATCAGATCTCGAAATTTAGAAATTAAAATTTCATCGTTTAGTCGTTTTTTTTTTAAATCACTGTACGAATATTTTTGAAAAAATTCTGGGTAATTATGTTGAATCAACAAATTCTATAAAATTCTTTGAAATCTATTGAATTTGTCAAAGAATTGTTGTTCCGATGTTCATAGTGGTTTAGTGGAAGATAATTTATTTCATGACAAAGTATGAAATTTGTATATTTATTTATATTTGATGTGCGTCCAATTAACATAATCTCCGGGCACGTTGTCTTTTTTTTTTTTTTTTTTTTACATTAATGAATGTTCCAGAGCCAGGCAGAATGAAAAAATCTCGGTATTTGTGGGTAAGTCGTAGTTTAATCAGAAGAAAAATGGCGCAAAAGGTTAAGAAATTTCGTTTATTTCATGAGCAACAAAAAAAATGGGAGTCGAAAGGACCATATAACGAAAAATGATGGAAGTGATGCTGTCGACAGGTCGAGGTAGGTTTTTCCGATTAAGTAATATGATTAGGGATGCGCGTAATTGTGGGGGAGTGTGTGGAGGCCAGAAGGGACGAGGGTTTGTGTGCTGGCGGACATCTGTTCGATCAATTACTCGCACTCCCGTTATCAGGGTGTATATCTACAGATATGTAATGTATATTGACACGAAGGCACCCTCGTTTTTTTCCAAAATGAGCATTCACAGCCCTTTCGTGCGAGGGGGTTGATAGTTATAAAACTTGGTGAATTGGACACTGAAACGTGAAAATACTTTTGTCTGAGGATTATTTCTGGGTGTTTTGTGCCGATGTCGCTGCAATTTTTTTGTTTTCGGTCAAGAGCAAGCCAAAAAAAAAAAAGGAAGAGGACCAGAAGATGCCATAATAGTCCCAAAAAGACCAAAGATGCACATTTGGCTGTTCTCGCAATATAATATGGGGAAGCCCGCAAAATCAGACGCCCCGGGGAACTCCCGTCTTCTTCCTTTGCCTCGTATCTGTCAAACATATGCGTCGATAGGGGTGCGCCTCGGTGTACACTTTACTCACACGTATACACACCCACAGCAGGGGTTCTACGTTTCTCTCGCTTGTTTAGGTGTGCATAAGTGCTCCGACCATCTAACCCATGGTAAAAGATCCCGGTAAAAGTTTTTCGAGTGCGTGCCAGATGTCCACCCTTGCGCTACCCCGAAAAACCGATCGCACGTCACCACAGGTCAGAAAATTTGGCCATAGGAAATTCCCAATGGCACTAAACAACTGGCCTGTACTTAACTCCAACCATTGATTCTCCGAGTCGTTTTAAAATTTTCACTTTATTATTATTTTTAAACAGTTTTCAACACAATTCAACAATTTACTCGCGGTCAAGCATTCATTTTTATGGATCATTGTTGACAGATTCTGTTTACAATTAAAAATGAAATCGAAATTGAGCATAAACAAATGTTTATGTTTGGAATGTCTAAGAAGGTTGTCTTGAGTCAACATAAAAATCTGTGATTCGAATTTGTCTGAAAATTTCTCACAGTGACCTTCGGAACTAAATGAGTCTCTTCTATTTTAATGGAAACTGGAATTTATAGCGAAGTTTATAAATAGTTCAAAGAAACCTTCAAAATTCTAAAATCGTTTGCTTGTTTAATATGTCGAGACAATAATCTGACTGATCTGAAAGAATATATGTAGAGAGGAAAACATTCTCGTTCACGATTGTCCCAAGGGATTTAAACGAAATCGAAGCCCTCCGAATCTCGTATACCGTGAAAAAAGGCAAAAGCCATGGTATTTGTGGAACAGAAGACAAAGAGAGAAAGAGAGGGATTGAGAGGAAATTCATAGAGATCGGTGGTAAGGGATCGTTTTTTGAAAGAGCCAAAAAGCCTCGACCCCCCTCGGGAGCAATAAGCTCGATTGTGTCAGCTGTGCTTGCGTGTGTTCTGAAAAAAGTTTGAAACATTAAAATCACCTTTTGAATGGGATTAAAAATTGGTACTTTAATGAAACGATATTTTTATGATTAAAAATCCATTTTTCAACCACAAAACTCGAAGATTTGTATTTTGACTTGAAAAAAATGACGTATTTTCGGATTTTTCTTCTAAACGTTTGAGCAAAATTGATGAAATTTCTTCAATTTCTCGCGGCCACTCAGCATCTACTAAATCTGTCTATATCTGTGTACACAGAGATTGGGGTTTGTTCTCGAGGACGAGATATCCATACAGAGACACAAACACACGAGGGAGTAATAAGTCCGATTGCGTCAGCTGTCCGGGTCGTTCGAGTGGACAGTCAGCCGTCGAAATACAATTTCTCTCGCTCTCTCTCTCTTGCTCGCATTCTCTTCCAATGTTTCATCCCTTGGTCTCTCGTGGTCGACAGTTCCAGAACACACGCTTCGATGCTGTCGGTGCGGTCGTCGTTCGGAGGTTACGCCACGGCTTTATTCGTACAGGCAATTTCTCTCGAATCGTTTGATTATTTATCCACTGAATTATCGATCTTCATTAAAGAAAAAAGTCATTGAAAATAAACATAAAAGTACTTTTGGAGCCGAAAGAATCTTCTGCGAAATAAATTCATTTGCACTTCAAACATTTCGAATCTGTCACTAAAATGTATGAAGAGGGTTGAAAAAAACGTTCGATAAAAAAAAAATATTTTCAAATGATTAAAAAAATGGTTAACGTTCCCAAGCACAAAAATTTTAAAGAGTTTTTAAAATTTTAATATGGAGCTTTTTCGTATAAAAAAATAACACTTATTTTTCTTTTTTTATCAACTTTTTTGGTTTTCTTTCTCACATCAAATGACCTTTACGTTATGTCTGTATATTCGCTATGCGTATAATCCGCGCGAGTATTTTGTCGAGGGGATTCTGCCAGCTCTCTCTCTTTCTCTCTCTCTCTCTCTCTTCGATTCTCTATCGCGAGAAGCACAGCCGTGGCAATCCTATAGCAGCAGATGGCCTCGTCGACGCCAATCAGCTAATCCTCCCGTTACTCCTGGGCTTGACATCCGCACCGCACACTCTCATCGTGTGTCCTAAACCTCCCTTAACCCCTCCTTCCCTTCCATACTCTCTCTTTCTCTCCTGGTATCCAAATCAGGCTCACTTGATACGTCACGCTCCAATATACAAGTGTACTAAAAGGGGAATTGTTGGGCAGGGCCAAAAGAGCAAAAAACCAGCACCATTTTCATCGAAAATTCATAAATTCAATTTTTATTGAACCATTTCGAGGCATTTTTTTGAAAGTGTGATACAAAATAACTTTTCTAAACTTTTTTTTTAAAAAGTAACTTTTTTTTCACCCTTCAAACCGAAGCCCTGCGCGTCAATCGATAATATTTATTGAAAGTAGTAGGAAAGCAATGACATCGATGTTTTTGTTTCAAGTTCAAGAAACCTTCAAATTGCTACTAAATTAGTTTCGAACATAAATATAAAATGTTGACAATATTTAGCAAATAAATTTTCTGGCGGTGTTTAGAAAAGTATGCAATTGTTTCTTTCTCTCGTGTAATCAAAGGAACTGGAAATGTTGGACTTCCAATTTAAATGCCCCGGAATCTTGAAAGAAATGAAATGAATTCGGTCAGCCTCATTAATATTCCGATCGAGTGTTCGGTAGATTCTTATTCTACGATCGAAGAAAAGAGGAAGAGAGAGAGAGAGAGAGAGAGAGAGAGAGAGAGAGAGAGAGAGAAAGAAAGAAACACACGTGTATTAGAACACCTTTGTGCGAAGATGCGCTTCGCCGACTTCGTGATTTCGATTTTGGCAGGCGTCATCTGCACCTGCTATGCGCTGCTGTTTATCCCTACAAAGGGTGTGGATCTCATTCCGAGTGTCGGCTTTCCTTTTACAGAGTGAACTCCATCCGCAGAATTCTATCATATATTCGAGAGCAAAACCGTAGATAGGGAGAAAGAAGGAGAGAGGAGAATAAGATTCGAAGGAATAAAAATAAAAGTGTTTGTCTAATACGTTTTTGGAGAATGGGACAGGGGTGAGTGGTCGAGAAATGGGATCGAGGGGGGAACCGCGTTCCGAGGTGTCGCGATTTGTCAGCCACCCTTTTCTCAACCTTTCGGAACACCCGAAAGACCACACCTGCCTTCCCTCTTTCTCTCTCTCTCTCTCTCTCTCTCTTTCTCCTCAGTTTCGCCAGCCGAGAATTCTAACTTCTTCCTTTTGCTCATTCACGAACTAATAAATTTCATTACCCCTGTTAAATTGCCGCACTTGGCGGCTCGCCCGCGATCTCTTAAACGCTCCACAGAAAACGTTTTACTCTCTCGCTCTCTCTCTCTCTCTTTCTCTCTCGCCCCTCTTTTCTTTCCATTCTCTCTTCACAAGTAATTACCATCGTTTTTCTTAGTGTCGATATATTTGTGTGTCCATATGCCGACCACTTTCCGCTGCATTTGAAATTAAACCGATGATACATTGAAACACTTAGGATTAAGTGCAACAATTCGAAATGCGATGCTCACTATTTGCCAAGCGAAATAGCAAATCTCAGTTTTTTGGATGCTTATCGCCCAATTTAACAGCTGCGTGCTTTCAAATTGTTGGCTCATCGTTGAATTCTTCAACACAACAAAATGAGATTCCGAAAAAGAAAAAAAAACAAATGCAACAAATAAACACAAACAAAACTCGATTTTTTGTCCCAATTCCGGTCCGTGTCCAGTTTTTTCCCAAATTTCGAGTATTCTGTTGAACAAAACGCAAAAGACTGAAGAAGAAATAATAGAAAATGTCATTGAAAGAATGCATCGGCGTTAATAATTAAGAAAATAATCAAAGAAACATTTTTTCGCGTCTTTATTTAGGATTCCAGCCTCAATTTTTTTGTCCTCGTTTTATCATTCTATACGGTTTAGCCTGCAAATAAAATGGTTTGCCTGTGATTTTCCATTTTGTTTTTAAATAAATACAAAAGAAAGAGAGAAGAAGTCCTGCGGCTGTGATTCGAAGAGAGAAGTTTGCGATCGTCAGCCAGGTTTTGGGGAGGGGGCTCGAGGGATGAAAGAGAAAGTGTCTAATACGGGGCTCGAGGTGCTCCCGTATAATTTATAGCCGCACGGTCGCGAACGAGGAGTATTGATAAAATATTATCCGATAGGCCCGAGGCGAGATCGATCACGAACTCGAGCCAAGCTTTTTTCATCGGATTTATGAATATGTTATCGATGTATTTCAACCTTAATGTACATGCATACACGGCAACATGAATTTTGTATATTTTAGCTGTTCACGATGACGGGAGATTCTCCCACGCCATTATTTATTACTTGAGCCTCGAAAATGTTCATTGAACAAAAAATTGCAAACTAATCAAACGAGTATCAAAAGATTTAAAAAAAACATCACTTGCTTGTTCGAGAAGTTTCGAAATTATGGAAGGGCCTCAGAGCAAAATTTTTGAAATCTGGACCTTTATTATCTGTGCTGTCAAATATTGGTCACGAAATTCTAATTATTTCCATCGCTAAAGACTTTCGTGAAGAAAAAAGGACTTGAGCGACCGAAACAAATGGGACTCATTGTTCGAATCCGTGAAAAAAAAAAAAACATCTTGAAAATCTGCATTTTTCATACTCGTTACATATTAAGGTAGTTCTATCGTGACATTCACATCGAAAAATTGTTTTTCAGGACTTTCTCGCACACAAAATGGTTTGCGGGCATAAGTTATTCAAGAAAAGTTCTCGTAAATCGACTAAAGAACAATATACTCCAAATTCAAGGTCATCCAAGATGTACTTGCTGTAAAATTACAAAAATTGCAAACGTTTTTGTCTATAGATTTTTTATAAAAACTAAATGTAGCTTCTTCGAAGTTGCACAAAAACGGTCGAAGAACAGCGACCAATGAAAACCAATGATAGTTGAAATGATAATCACGAGGTTTCATTCGTTCATAAATGCATTTTTCTTCAAATAATTAGATTACGTATCTTGGCGAAAAAAAAGAATAGTTAGTTCAAATATATTTTTATGACGGTATCAATGATCGAGGAATGCGTAGAAATAGCGAGAAACTTATATCATCGGTAAAAAGAAAAAATAAACAGAATAAATACGACACGTGACACAGAAGTATTATTTTCGAATCACCTTGTGATAATGACTTGTGTGGTCGTTTGTTTATTGTGCTATCCTAATTCATACGTAAAAGTCATGTTATTTTTATCTCGTTTTTTTACTTCTTTATTTTACACTGCAAGGATTGATAAATTCAGCAACTTTTCGTTCATTTTAGTACTCGATCGGCTTGGAGTTTCACTCACAAAACTTTTTACAGTAAGAAATCTCGTTTCAAAAGTTACTTCATTTTGCGTTCTGTTTTTGCTACGATTCCAGCTGAATAGTCCGCAAGTGCATTTACGTATGTGATAATTAAGCTCGTTGAAAAAGTTTTTGCTCATATTTGTTCATCCAAGTCAACTTCGATTTGATTCATCAATTGAAATTTGTCAGAATTGTCAGAATTTAATTTATTCACATTTGGACTTAGCCAAAGGCTTTGTTTGTTCTCATTTTTTTCCAATGATCTCATTTTCCAAAAATATTTCCAACAATCTTAATTTGTTCCTCAAACAATTATTTACAATCTCACTGCCGCGATTTTTCTGTGAGCTTTATTGTTTTATTTTGCAGCCGATTGTTGAGTTGGCAAACGAGATATTTCGTGAACGAATTACAACTGATATTTCATTATCTATACAACTAATTGATCTTTGTTTGTCACAGCACAAATTAGACAACATGAGTCAACTGTTAGTTGTTGGCGGTCTTGTCGGGTTGATAGCATTAGCATTTTGCTATGATCCCAAAGTAACGAAACGACTCTTTATTTATTTATTCATTCCGTGATTTCCGTTCTCTTCAAAAAAACTTATCGTGATACTTAAATATTTTCAGAGTCCACTTGTTTATTTCTATCACAATCTATCCTAATCCACTAGCCAATCCGGCAGCTAATCAAACAGCTAATCCAGCAGCTAATCCACCAGCTAACCCACCAGCTAATCCACCAGCTAACCCACCAGCTAATCCACCAGCTGACCCACCAGTCAACCCGCCAGCTAATCTACCAGCTAATCCAGCAGCTAATCAACCAGCTAATCCTCCAACTGACCCACCAGTTACCCCACCAGCTAATCTACCAGCTAATCCACCAGCTGATCTACCAGCTAATCCAGCAACACCACCTAAGGAAGTAAAACCTGCCGCGCTCAAGGTGGATTCTCCCATGGCTCAATGCCGTAACTACGATCCTAAAAAATTTATATTAGCATGCAAGGTAAATACTTACAGAAAACGCAGGCATATTTCAGATTTCGGCAATAGAAAATCGCTCAATTTTCTGAATAATCTCAAGAGACTTTTTTTCAAATGAAATTAACTATTTTGGAAAAAAATAAATATGGTATGTCTCCCATTAACATATAAATTACCCTCTTAGCCCGATGATCCATCAGATTTGTGCGAGGGCATACAATGTGTTGAGAACAGCAGCAATATCGTGCTGGGACAATGGTTTGTTGTACCACTCGATGGTACCTGGAGCAAAGAAGGTAATTATCACTCGTTAAACGATCTCTTACCATGTGAACGGTTTAGGTGTTCTCCGAGGGACGTTGCGTTGACGATTCAGTTCTGACAGTCGATCCCTTCGACACTGAGGCTACCGTCCCTTGCTAGTAACTTGTAGCCGAGAATTGTTTTTGTAGACACTTAAAGTACTGCGATAGCTAACTCCGCAACAGTAATTCAATAAAAACGTGAGATAAGTTCAATTCGAAATATTCACATAATCATTTTCTTATGTACTCTTACCGCAATTTCGATTAAAACGGTTCAGTTATTTGAATTAAAATTTAAAAAAGTCCTCCATGGGATTACTCACATTTTTTTACGAAGCTCAAAATGTATCGAAATCGAATGTTAATTGAATTTATGTGAATCATGATGTAAGCACGCATGTTTTTTCCCAGATAAAAGCATGCTACTATAAGAAACAATCAAGGGATTTTATTCTGATAGCCCATCGTAAGAGGAAAAACCTTTATCACAAAGGTCATTAATTTCTACAGTGTATGTCCGGGTAATACACTCTTTACTAATACTAATACTACTCTCATGAGAGACTACTGAAAATTGTGATTTTTACCAATAAATATCTGAATTTCCGCACGGTGAAACCTTCTAAAATTTATTACACACGTGCACATGACATAAAAGAAGATTTATCCAAATTTTCAACAAAACCCTAAGAAAACGATGTAACGATAGAACTACTTAAGCAGCAGGTCCATCAAATGACAAAACATAATTTGAAATAGAAACACCACGACTCAATAAATTGTCATACGGCTCACAAAGTCATAAAGTTTTGAGCCAACGTCGAAAAGCTCGAGATTTGAGACAAGTTAGTGTTATCGTTGTTGGTCACCCATATTGTACATCAGTAATCTCTAAATATTTGAAGGGCTGACGTATGTATCAAGCGTCCAAAAAGTTACTGACGTAGTTGTATGTGAAAGCGATGTCAACAACACGAGGAAGCGCATCTGCGTTGGTGTCAAGCTTAATTATTAAAGCGCCATATGTTCTACTCAACTCTCTGTGTTATGTACATCGCACTCGAGGCTTTTGGCTCTCATCAGTTGATACGTAGATATAGATTGATGTTCGTAGGAACATCGATATTTAATATTATTACATATTTACAAATAATACTGAATTTTATATCAATTCATAAAGTATAAATCAACGAAACATTACAACAACATTATAAATTTATATAATGATTTTGTATTCTGTTGATAAAACACTCTCATTAGTAAATACGGGGAAAACATTAAAATTTGATAATTATCGTTACAATCGTAGCAACAAAGTACAGTTTCGAATTTTTAGTGTTTTTTACTTTGCAGCGTGTAAGCTTGAGTAGAAATATACAGAATTCTTTTTTTTCTGGATTTGACAGAGAACCCGGCCGATACCGACGGCTTTCATTTGACAGAATTTCAGTTCATTATAAACATGAGAAACCCAGAAAAACTGGAGCTCGTTCAGCAATCAATACACGAGCCAATGCACGACCGAGCGGTCACCCAACCAATTATTGATCGCACTCATTGCTGTGACTTAATAGTTTGAAATATAATTATTTTAGTTGAAATGGTTGTGGATTGTTATGAAAATTCATTTTTATTCTAATTGGACTTAATGGAAATTTCAATTAATATTATAAATTGACAATCCCATTATTTTCAATGGTTCCTCCTCATTATTCTTGTAAATAATATTGAAAAACACATAAATATGTCAAATTACGTAGGTTTATTCGACGAAATAAATTTTTATTCGTACGAAAGGAATATCGAGACAAAGATTACGTGTATTTTGTTGATACAGATGTTTTCTAATGACTCGTCAGCAATGGGCTCGCAGGGATCAAATCTAATCAAACGATTGACACTATCGTTGGGTGTTAATCATTACTCTATTATTTACCTGAGCCACGAGAACGTGTAAAGAAACACACCCCCATGGATTCGATAGTGTCACGATACGTAAATAGAATATGAAATATTGAAGATAAAACGGCGAAAACAGGTAAAAACGTAATTGGCCTTTTTTCCTGTTATTCAAAGTATTTTTATCGGATAAAAATAGTGAAGATATTGAGGGAATCGAAGTGGAATAGTTCGTCGAACTGTACGCGAACATTCTCGAAGGTGAAAAATTTCAACAAAATGTCTCTATCTTTGAGGAAGTAAGTAAAAGCTGTTTTTTTCCCGCTTCTTAATTGAAAGATGAGATTCTCGAGGGAAAAAAATGTGGAATTTCTTCTGGAGGATCAGTCAATATAAATGTAGATTCTTGAAATGAAATGAACTCAAAATGAAGCCACGAAGAAAGCATCTTCAGTGAAAGGTCTCGAGTAGATAAAAAAATCTTGAATCTTTTGATGATTTTGATCGAACTGATAGAAGAATTTGATGACGTAGAAAAGCTGGTTGTAATGTTTCGATACACAGCTGTTTTTCATAGTGTTTCTATTAAGCAATGTGGTCTTGAGTATCGTATGATCGAGGTTTACACAGAATCGTTTTGTTAAGTCTATTTACTCAATTCCTATTTTCGCGTCTTTTTTTCGTCCTCGTGTATGGCATTATTGAATAACGAATGTTCTTATCAGTTTTGGCTGTTTAGTTTATAAATATTAAAGAGGCAAATGGTGCGGAGAATCTTACGCAACAAATCAAGAATGTTACATCAGACGTTGTTATTTTTAGCGTATATTTGGGTAAGCTTTTTACGAGCACGAGTAACACTGGGACTAAATATTTTTTTCTAACTACGCCGCGCATTTACGAACTCCATTCATATCGGTAATTTTATACTTTTTATTCAACATTCTGACAAATAAATAAAAGTAAATTCGAATTTTCAACAAATTTTAATTCGTCACGAGCTAATTAAATTCGTAACCAGTCAATGGATCATTATTTTTAGTGAAAATAAATTATTGTAAGCTGAAAAAAGGCAACAATATCGATCATAAAATAATTTCTAAACACGAAATATCTTTTGGAGCATCATTATTATTTAGGGATTAACCGATGCTAAAATAGGGGCGACCAAATGCCACATTCACTATCGATTCATACAAAACCTATTGAATTGTTATATTTGTTACAGCAAAACGTGAAATACCACGTGTTCGCAACGGCTGTTACACGAGAGAACGTAGCTTTGTCTTATTATTAGAGGAGATTGCTCTGGTAAAACAGTTGGTCAGCTACTCTCGTCAATTCCATGCTTCTGGGGTGAATATTTCTTGCGGAGCCCCAAAGGACACCAGATGGGAGTGTCAGGGCTTGATTCAGTCAGGAATATAAATAAATAATTCCATTGAATTTTCATTCTGACGGATCAGTTGCAAAATATGAAAAAAAAAAGTTAAAAAATCAGTGATTGTTCCGAACAATCAATTGTGATAAAAAAAAAATTGAATTTTAACCAGAAATGATATTTTTCATCCTGTGCATTGAAATAAAAACAAAGGAATCGACTTCCGGAAGTGGAAGAAGCGGAAGCGTTGGAAAATGCTCGAGATAGCGAGAGAGAAAATTATTATCGCGGTGGAAAGCTCAATCGTCGCGCGCCAGGGCATGTGGTTAATGCGCCACAGTCTTTTACTTCCGGTTTAACGGGAACCAAAGCGCCGTCGTGTTTATAAGCAAAGATCTCGACGCGAATACCCGCAGAGGACAGGTGTGCAGATAGAAACTAGAAACACCTGCTACTCGTGGATAGTTGCGATAGTTTTACACTCGCTTGTTTACAGTTTTCTCTTCCCCTCATTTATTATTCTTATATTATTGTTTAACCCAATTGCATAGTTTTCCAAATAAAGTTTAGCCACCGTTGAATCCTTAAGGGATTATACGCTGTCGCCATGGAAGGAATAATTTATTAAAATTCCGATTTTTCCTAAAATGGTAGTGGTTTGACTAACAAATCACTTTTCATTCATTTTATAACGTTCTCGTTATTTTGTTTATGAGACAGCAAGTTTTTATGTTTAAAAAAATCCTCTGTTTATCCAACAGTTCTTCAAGAACAATGATCCCTAATAATTATTGGGGAAAATAAATTCCTACTGGTGCGAACGACTTTGAAAAATGTCTTGACCAAAAAATGTATCGATTTCGCCCATGATTTTCATTTATTTTTGCTGTTTAGTCATTTTTAATCACAAGAAATTATAAATGACACGATTGTGGACAAAAGTCGTACCAATATTTAGAAATTGTCGAAAAATATTTGTACCTGGAAGAATGGTGTGAGTTGCACGGAAGTTTAATTTCGTTATCAAAAGAGAAAGTCGATACTCGAAGCGAGGTGCCCGCAGGGATGATACGGTCGAGACAGTCGTATAATTTAACAGAGAGCATGACAACCTTTTGCTCGGTGTAGAGAAAAGTGGAAGGAGTAGCAGTTTGACGAATGTTTACCACAAGCAAATTTCGTATATTGTGTCTGTTTCATTCCACTGACTTTTGGTCAACTACAATTCTGTATTTATTTGTCTCTCTTCCACCCTTTGCTCGTGACGTCTGTGATAACCCAATGGCACCATTAGTTCGCCCCCTGTGTTTTGGATGACACGTGCTGTTTCAATTACAGCACCATAAGGGAGACTCCCATAAGGCCGCTGCTGCTGTTGCTCCTATGACTTCATCACACCGCGAAATCGAGATCAAATTCCCCTTTCCTTCTTCTTGGACTAAGAATATCCTGATTTGGCGAACAGTCTGCTACTAAACTTCAATATAGATATTTTGATTTGAATTTTATCATTTCTTTGTCATTTATTGATAAATAAAATGATTTCAATTAAACGATATTTGGACTTTCTGTATAGCAGGAGATTAATAGAAATGAGCAAATTATTTTGAGCCTAAATATGTTTCAATCTTTTCGAATAAAAAAAATCATTGCTGTCAACAGTTTGAGAATAATTAATACGTCGATTTTTACGTTTAATATAAAAAATATTGAAAAAATAATGAATCGAGTGTAAAAAAACAAAATGTAAGCACGTCATATATGAAAATAATTGAATGTGGTTTTCGAGGACACGCCCGAGAAATATATAATTTTACGAAAATGATCCTCGAGATATGAGTGCAATAAAAAAGAAAAAGGAATATGAAGAGTTGAGAAAAGTCGAGCGTGTGAATCGATGTGACAGGAATTTAAACGAGACTGTGGAGCGCAGGTTTCTTTGGACGAAAGTGAAATAAATAGTGTGAGAGAGTGTTGGATCGCGAATGTGGTAGCATAATTTGAGTAGAGAGCGACTTCATTGACGCGAATTTCGATCTTGAGGAGCCTCCGAAGGAGCTAAAGGATCTGCTTGATCGCCACAACGAGATAAGAATTGCTGTGGGGAGGAGAGGAAAGAAAAAAAAGGTAAAAGAAAAAAAACAATCTGCCGGATGACAGTTGACACGTTCGACGGGAGAGGACAGGTGCGAGATTCCCCCGATCGACGCAGAGTCAAACGTGAGAACGAAACGAGAGGGAAAAAAGAAGAAGGCGAATGAAAGTCTGGCGCGAAGATGGAGAGAAAGAAAACGGCGAGAATGAAGGTGAAGTTTATAAGACTGAGGGCAATTTGCCAGCTTGAAAAATTCACTGGTCGTAATTCGTCGCTCGATCGAAGAATCGAAATCGTGCTCTTGACAGATGACACGTGTGACGTTCATTTCACCCCATCCACCTTTTTTTTATCTCTCCACAAAATCGATTGATGTTTGATCGAATATTCGATTGCATCGTCATTTACTCATTCTCATTTTTTTTACACTGTTTTTTCAATCAATTCTTCAAATTCGACTGATTAAAATTTGACTTTTAATCCATAATGGAACAACGTTCTTCGATTTATATTTTTGCTATTTTTACATTACTATTTAAATACGGTTTTAACAACAAATACGGAAATATTTCGTTCGAGTGGGTCCCTGAGATACGAATAAATGATTCACAATTATGAATAATTATGATCGCAGTCATTATTTTTAAAAATCGTCAAATAACGATAAATTATCGAATCTCGTACCTTTGCGAAAAAAGTTCGTTTTTTTATTAAACTGCTATAAGATTGGCAATTTTTTCACGAGCTCGATACACTCTGAATAATTTTACAGAATTTTCCGTTCGATTGTTTTTGTTTTAAAAAATAAATAAAAACTCGTAATCTGCGACTTTAAATGTTTCCACTCGTCAAATTTCAAGGAAAACGTGATAATTGTCGTAATTTTGGATCACAGAGCGATAATGCGCAGACAAAAAAAGTTTAAATTGATAATGATGATTCCAAACTAAGAGACAGTCAACTTCGAAAGTGTTTTCATACAAAGGGACTTAGAACCAATGAGCCATTAGTCTTGAAGTGCATAAATATTACCGAAACAAGGAAATTCCGGCGAGTCTAATTTCCGGTAGATTTTTTTTTCGTCGAGGGTTAAACTGTCATCTGTCTGTGGAGTGTTAAAAATGATAGGGCGAGCTTAATACAGCAGGATATCTAGTAAAGAAGGACGTTTATATATTGAAGAGTCAAACGGAAGTGGGGCGTGTCGGAGTTAATCAGGAGTGAAACGACGACGGCTTGCACAAAGATGTTTCATCGATTGGAGGAAAAGCAGTAGGAATGCTCGATTCGAATGGCAGTTAGTCTGGTTTTTCGAATGAAATAAAGGAAAAGAGGAAAAGCGAACATGTGGGTGGGCGTGTACTTTTGAGGAAAGATCCTTCTTCCCCGTAATTGACCGAGAAATTCGAAACTCAAACGTTTTTTTGTAGCCTCAACACGTACAAAATACAGGGAGTAGAAAACCACGTGTTTGTGGGCGATTCCAGGTTCACGGTATCGTCAAGTTTTCGCTCGTTAAATATCAATTACGAAATGTTGACCGTTCGATAATATATCGTTCTAGTTCTCATGAGGATTCACTATATTTTTCTTCCTTTTTTTAAGTTCGAGGGATGAAGAAACAAGCACACATGTTTCGCCAATGAGTTTCGTTGAAATTTGCAATTTTTAAGTGGATGATAGTACGAGAAAGAGAGAGAGAGAAAGGGAGAAAGAGAGAGAGAAAGATAAATGAGGGAGTGTGTAGTTATGGATCCTAATCCTCGAGACTCTATGATCCTTTTGAGAAGAGCCGAGAAGAAGTCATGGTTGAAGAAAAAAAAAGAGAATCTCTGTGGTACAGGGGGCCAATTGCCCCTGTCTGGCGCCATAGCAAAAACAGCGTTGCTTCCTTTTTCGAAGAAAAGTACGTTCTTTCTCTATCCTCGTAATAAAAAAACGCCACGTGAAAGAGAAAGAGAGAAATATGGCGTCTGGATGAGCCAAAAGAGAGCAAAGATCAAGAGGGAGTTCTTTCGTTCCATGGGGTCAAAAATCCTTCGTGTTTCTCCCCCATGCACACAAACTTAGTTTTATATCTCGTGAGAAAACCGAACGAGAACATCCGAATCTCTGGGAACTGGAACAAACGTTCCGCCGTGAAATAAAAATCTTAGAGAATTAGCGAAATTCTTATGAATTACTAATGTGCCTAAATCACCTCGAGCTTAAGTGCAAAAATGCATTGATTTAGAAGCCGAAACACCCTCATGAGTGTCTCCCATTTGGTAGACACGCAATCTCCTCACGTTTAATACTCACGTACCAAGTTATTTGTCGCTCGGTTGACTCGCTCGACCATCAAACAAAGGGACCATTTGTCCAACCATCCCAATCCTGGGTTCCCGGTCAAGCCATGTCACGTGGAACCAAAACCCTTTGGCTACTCCCTCGAAACAATATATTCACGTCAACGTTCCACACTTCCATAACTCAGAGAAATTAGTAAACAAATCTCATACCATGCAGAATTGAATATTCGACGAAGGAACTAAATTGGTACTTAATGATTCGTTGACACACTGGGTCATTAAAACCCGGACTAATTTTTGACGTTTATATTATCTTTAAGTCGGAAATATCTTCAAGAACTGCCAGCACGAATGTTGATACTGGAAAGAAAATGCACTTTTTCAAATAAATACCTTTTTAGGGTCAAACTGACCCAGTGTGTCAGTGGCCAAATTTAAGTGCGTCCCGAAAGGTTAATAGAAATAAATTGATGAAGCAGCCGAGAGATCGAAAAAAAAAAATGTTGTTGAACTACGTCTAGTCAACCGGGATTTGTGATGCTCCAAATGAATGTTTTTGAGGTCCGGCGAGTATACGAAGAAGGAGAGAATGAAATAGGTTCGATATGTCTCGCTACAGGTGTAACGTTTTTCCCAAGAGGGAGAAGAGCGAGGGGATGAGAGGAAAGCACGGAGTGCTACGAGAAGGAGAGTCGAACCGTCGAGTTAATTGAACGGAAAGGTCCGCAAGAGCAGCGTTACAGTCGCGTCGAATCGTATTTTCCCGTCTAATTAGCGAGTTTGTACGCGGGGACTACGAGTTCGCTACCGCAACACTCTTCGGGATCGTTCATCTTCTAACTTTAACTCGAAATATACATATAGACATAGCAAATGGTTATGTGGTCGTGAGTAGCAGCTGCGACGATCGCGGTCTCACTCTTTTCCGATATCGTTTCTCCGTGGTCATTCTCACCCGCGCATTTATACACACATTTGTACATAGGGAAAAAAATATGTCAGTGTATTCGTGCAGCTGAAGAAAAAGTCCCGAACGACTTCTCTCTTCGAGTTTCTTCGACACTAATACTCAATACAAATCTTAGATACGCGCGGGAACGATTGTAGAGAAAAATAATCTCTTAGTTGTTTTTTTTTTCGGTCTTTTATAAAAGGGACCGATAAATAGGGAGCCAGGAACAATTTAAGGATTCCTGGAGAAAGAAATAACGTCTTTCTTTTTCTCATGCCCGATTTCTACATACAGTAAGGATTCTATTGCCTCGAGCTACACACCGGATTCGTGGGTACACCTGTGCACGAAGAAACAGATCCTAGAAATAATGAGCCAGAGTCTAGTTCTCATAGAAGACTAATTTCTTTAGTTTCTCATTTGGTGAAAAAAAAAAACGAAAAAATAGATGATCATGGGGATTGAACCGCTACAGCTGATCGCTTGTCGGTCCACAACGTTTTTTGTCTTCCCTTCGTGCAAATATTTCGATCCTAATATCATGATCCTTTTCCTCGAATCCTTATTCTCCATATTTCATCTCTCGAGAAATGTTCCGCTCACAGTTTTTTTAATACGCTTAATGGTTGTGTGTATATGTGGCAAATATTCATATGTATTTGTGCGGAGGAAAGAGAATGAGACGCACGTGCGTGCACCGCAGCGTAGCAACCACACACTCCGGCATTAAAAGTTTATTGTAGTAATTTGTAAGCGCCCTCTTTCCGCGACCTCGAGAGGGTGGAACGACGATTTAAAGCGGAACCACACGGTACCCGACTTCACCACACGCCAACCAGTTACAAAAACCATTCAAATATCAACTCCCACGCCCGTTAGTCCTCTCGATATCTCTGCGATAATGAGCATCCGAGGAAATCCGAGATAAACCTCGTTTCACACTCGTACGAACAGATGCGTCTAACATCGTTCTCATTTCTTCTTCATTTTTATTGTTTTCTCGGTTTTTGGATACCGTTTTCTTCGCAAAAGATCATGAGAATGAACGTACACGAACGAAATAATGTGAGCGAATGAATCCGTCGAATTCAAAGCACAAAATCAATTCAAAATTCCTTATAAAAAATCAGCCGTCAGAATAAACGATTTTCTAATTTCAAATGTAAGTCAAGTTGACTTGTGGATGAAATACGCTCGGGGTCAAATTGACCCGGTGTGTCAATGCAGTGTCAAAAATTAAGACATTCAACAAACTTTTGAACTAGTTGAAAAATGAAGACGTTCCCATTGTTTGAACGAATTTGTTAGAAAAATACGAAAATGTGGGGTTTCGGGAAAAAAAGGTAGAAACGGTGACGAGACGAGTACGAGGCGCTAGAAAAAAAAGAGAAAAAAAAATAGAGACGTTTCGAGGATCGTAACAGAGACGAGGTTCGTTCTGGAAATCGACACGTAGGGATCATTGGACGAATTGACTCGAGAGTTCATCTGCCTGAGAGTTCTCGTCTGTATCCCTTTCGACTTTAACGGCTTGGGAGTTTCGTGGGTTTGCGTTAAATTGGGGGTCGAAAATGATATTGGGTTTTGTTGGAGGAGCACCGCAAGAGAGTCGAGTCAAAGAATTCGTAGAAATCTTAGCTACGGTACTTGACCCGCGATAAAAACGCCAGAGAGAGAGAGAGAAGGGAAAAAAGAGCCGGAAAAAAAGTGAAGGCTTTTTCGACTCCCACGAAGGTTGCTTTTTTTTTTGCGTTCCCATTTGGCACTCGTCCGATTAGTTCGTTTCGGTACAGATCTCAAATTACCGATGAGTAGAAAAGAGAGCAGATTGATTTCAGCGAAACTCTTGAGATAAATCGAGGATCTCGTGGTCCACGCAAGGAAGCTGACAATCGTTACAAAACCTGAAAACAAATGTGTGGATGTATATTTATTGGAGGTGTGGGTGAAGCGTGGGAAAGGTATACACACAACATCTTTTTCGTGTCTTGTATCATAGGAAAAAAAAAAAAATGAGCGCACAGAAGCGTTCGAAGCATTTGCGTCAAGTCCTCTGTTTACAGATACTGACAAATTTAACTTACGACCTTCAGTTTCTTATGCCAATCAATAAGACCTGGCGAGAAAAATATACATAAACAAATATATATATATATATGTATATAAAATTGTGTCTTTATTCATCTTACGTAGTCTTGCAGATGATGCCACTTGTGAAGCACACTTCCTTTCGAAAGATGAAGCTAAGCGACCTGGACGAATAATCAAATGGATGCTTTGCTAGGCTATCTTTATTATCTTCCAGTTTACGAGGGCTAAGTGGTACTTTGAATCTTTACTAACTTCTAGTCTCCTTCGTATATTTCACGTTTCACTAGTTTACGTTGATTTTATACCCAGTATTGACTACTCTCTGTGGCCTTTTTCTCACGTCTCTGTGTACACATAAGAATATCGGTTACGACTCACCTACTTGGTGGATCTCGAGCTAAAAGAATACTTGAAACTATCCATCGCTTATCGTATCTACGCTCTCGTCGTACCACGATACGTAAACATTTAACTAACATTTTATTTTCAAGGATTTTGTAACTCGAACAATAAAAGGTTTTGCATTCGTTTCGAAGGATTTTCTCAGTGCAAAGTTTGAAAATTTAGACAATTTTTAATGTGCCGTTCAAATCTTGGTCTCGAAATTTCAATTATTTCGGTGATAATAGTCTTTTTTGTAAAAAAAATGCACACTAAGGTCTCGAATGTTGAGTCTCTTTTTGTAAAAAAAACGTAAGTTTACATGTGATTTAGAAATTACCGTCATTTTGATGAATTTTATTGAAAAAAAATCCTTCATACCTCGCTACAATCTTTTTATACTGATTCATAATCTTTTTGGATTTTACTTTTGATCAGAAAATAGGCAGAGTTTCGAGGTATTAGTATTTTTATTTGTTTATTATGAAAATGTCCATGTTTTCGGGCAGCTACAAAAATGTGTGGAGTTTTTTTGTTTTTATGATCACTTGGATTAGTTTTTCGAATTTTATTGACGAAGTGGAGGGGAAGAAAAGACTTTGGTAGTAGTTTTTTCCGAACGTGGGTTCATCGGAAATTGATGAACGTTTGAAAGTTTTTTTTTCTCCATGAGTCAAACAATGTAAGTTGACCTGAGGCATTCAGGTGCACATCTCACTTGTCGGACTGTGAAAAAAAAATTTGAACCTGTCACCCAAAGGTCTGAACAGAGAATAGTCGTCGAGGGAGACCCAGTGTGCAAAAATGAAAAACACCGTTCGAGAGCTAGCAATAGCAAACGCTCCAGGATAAAACGGCAGCGTGTGGATGACGCATAATTTTCTGGTAAATTTATTCGTAGACGTGATGCTCGAAACATCTCCTCCAACGTTCCCAGAGCCTTGTAAACGTCCCTTATTTTCTCTCTGCTATCTCTTCGTTTCTCTCTCTCTCTCTCGCTCTCTCTCGTTCTCTTCCTCCCATCTGGCTCTTTCATCTTTCGGTTACTCTCGCTGACCATTATTAGCCTCCGTTGGCAATGGTCACGCGACTATTTCGTGATGCATAATCGCGAGTCTAGGATTATAAAGCTCGGAATTCGGAAGGAAACCCAAGGCATAACATCCAACATGCTTGGGATATGAGAAACGAGGAATTTCTCGGCTACTTTACACCGTGGGAAGTCGCTTCTTGTGATGTGCCAATTCGGAATTCCTTCGCAACGATTCTATCTCTTTCTTTTTTATTCAATCTTTTTTTTTGCCTGTTTCCGAAGTCGGATACATTTTTATTGCAAATTAATGAATGTAATTGAACAAAGTTGATCGTGTAAGAAAAATAAATCGAGATGTCGTAATAAAAAAAATGGGATAAAATCAAGAGGAGTCGACCGTGGAAATGTTTTCGGAGAATTGAACGATATTTTATTAATCCTAATTGAAAATAAAACAAATTTCTTTGATTTCTTAATGATTATTTTGAATGATCGATAAAAAAATATAAATTCTTCTGAAAAACCAATGTTGTCGGTCATTTTTTTTCGTAATCGAGTCCAAAAAGCATTGAGTTCCATTCAGGGTCGAACGGCTAAGAACACCAAACAACATTTTTGTCCTTTTTTATCTTCGCCTACGGCTTTTTCGTTTCCGTCTCCTCCCCCGATCTTGACGCAGACACAGGGGGCGAGGGAGGGGGCGAGGAGAGATAAAAAAGGAAAAATGATGAAAAAAAGGAGGCGAAGGATTTGGCTGCCTGCTGAGTCCTGGCGCCTCTTCGAAAAGTCCTCCAGGGCACACCTGTGTGTTACTTTGCTCGTCCCCCAAACTCTCAGAGGCGAAAATAAAAATAAAAAAAGAAATAAGAAGAAGGAGAATAAATAAAAACACGTCTTTCCTCAGTGGGTGTCTCTCTCAAATGGGTGTGGGATGATCACACACGAGAAATTATAATACCGTTAAAATTTGAGCCTTAGAGAGTGGAACGATTCGAGAAAAGAATTTTGTTCCTTGTGGAACGGAAACGACCAGTTTAGGATTAAAAGTTGTGTCTGTTTAACAATTGTATCAACACGAGATAATTGTCATGTTAAATTTCTCCAAAAAATCACAATGAAGCCTGTGACGATTTGCTTTTTCCAAATTTTATAAGTTTTTCAAAAATTTTCGTCTATGTTTGGTGTGTCCTTTGATTGTACGACTGGCAAAACGTGCCCTGAATTTAATTTTCTTTCTTTCCCCCAACTACGATACCCGGTGAAGCATCTTTTTTTTCCTTGGGAATATTTTTCGGAAAATCCTATAGATTCCGTAACACCTTTTCGTACGTTTGTCTTTCACGCCTCCACGTTCTTCAAAGACGAAATGTACGCAACGAAACGATATTCATATATACGTACAACATTCGAATATAGACACGTTCGAAAAATCTCCTCGAAATTTGAGTCTAAGTGGACACACCTGCGCTTAAAAATCTCCGGAATGAAAATCTATTTACATGGCTCCGTTGAATGCTGCCAATTTTCGCCAAGCTTTTATGTTCGAGTACGTGAGCGGATCACCTTACACGAGCTTAGGCAATCCCATTCTTCATCAGGTGTGTACACTTTAACGGGCGTTTTATTTTCTCCACTTTGACGCCTCTCAGATTCTGTGGGAAAAGCCCGAACATCCAATATGAACTGTGGATTAGATAATCTCCAAAGAATCGTAAAAAAAATAGAGTTGTCATAATTTGAGTGTTCATCGTATTCTTTTTATCTCAAACCAAGATATTTCGTTGTATTATTATTATTTTTAGGTACGGCTGTCATTGTTTTTCACTGTCTAAATGAAACGAATTGGAAAAGTTGACTTCCTGATTGAAAAAATGTCAATTTCATCACAAAGTCGATAATTAAATAGGACAAAAGTTGCTTAATGTGAATGCATATTTGATAGAAATTGAGGATTTGTGGCAAGACACATGGAACCCTGAAGAAATCCTCGCTCTCATTAAATTCTCATTTAGCTCAAAAGCCGAGAGAGAAAAGAAGACTTTTTTTTTCGAGTCTCCATCTTCTGGTTGAGCCAAACCCTTATTAATTTTTTTTTTTCGTTCCACGGATGAATGCGAGAAATAATACAAGTTTTACGGCGTGAAGAGCGTCAAAAAGGGAGGAAGGGAAGACGATTGTTCGTTCAAAGAGCTCGCAGCTATTTTAAACCGTAAATATGTTCGAAATATTTAAAAAGGGCGTATTGTAAATGATCCGATGGAATGAGGCCTGTATCTTGAGCCCTTTTGCCTCGCAGGACTCGATTTATGCGAGAGATTGGTACGAAGAATGAAGGGTCAGCGGTTAAAAGTGCAGTTGGATTTGGACTTGCGAATCGTCAGGCTGAAAAGTGCAGGTGCACGAGCATGAAGAAACAACGAAGAAGGAAAGGTTTGGGTATCGCTTACAAAACCCAGGCCTGGATTACCACGGATATTACGACGGGGGCGAGAAAGAAAAGGACCCAGAGAAGGACGGAAAGATATGGAAGAGAGAGAAAGAGGCAAGAAAAGAAGTGAAAGAAAGACGAATTGCAAATGAAACGAAAAGTTTCTGGCACTCTGCATCGAGACCATCCATGCCAGGTGTTTGCTCCGACGAATCATTGTAATTTGCATATCAATCTACGCTGGCATTCGTTCGAGATAAATCTTTACTTTGTGTAGAAAATTGGCTCACGCTAGAATTCTAAAAGACCCACAGAACGTTCTACTCTTTTCTGAATGTCGTTTTTGTTTACGATTTAGAAATAAAATTTTGAAGTTTGAACGTGGAATTCAAGGGCAAGGGTTCAAACTTCGTTAGAAAATGAAAAAAATAAACTAATGATCTCAATGTAAAGTAGCTGAAAAGTCTATTAATTTTAAGATAGAAATTGTATCGTCGCGATGAATTAATTTTTTCTGTACAAAAATGCAATAAGCCTATACAATTTCACAGATTTTGAAACAATCTCATCAACTAATTTTTCTTTAGGTATTTTGAAAATTTCGAAGACACATTCAGGGTGAGAAACCACGTGCAAAATTTCAAAGCTATTCACTTTTAAGTAATTCAATAATAATAATAACTCAATAATTAATAATAATAAGTGTTGAAGAATGGTAATAAAAAAATGTACAGTTTTACGTGCGACGTGTTGATTAAGGATTTTCCTAAAGATAATTTCCAAATTCTTCGGTTAAATTAATTTTGTTGGGGATATTGAAAATGAAGATATTCGTAGGCAGAGGGGACTCCTCCATTTTTCCATGTAAACTCTATTTTAAACATTTTTCCCGGAAGTTTGAATGTTTTTGTATCCATAAAAAAAAAAATTTAATTGTACATTTTTAATTAATCCTATAAGTTATATTCAACTTTTCAAAAATTAACAGAATAGTTTACTTTGAACGTCACTCTGGCGTGATGACTACACCTTGAAGTCAAAAATAATGAAAATAAATGAGAATTATTGTTATTTTATTTTTAGAAGTTTCATAAACCGAAAACCAACCTTGGTTTACGGGCACACGCGATCTCTTTGTGCGGACGATTCGTTCTGGAATTTAGAAGTTGCTTTTGTCGCTTGGATTAGCGAAGGTCGTAAGGTAGATTTTTGGTCAGTTCGTCGAGGCGATTTCGGTGTTTGGCGAGTTGGCATTTCGGTAGACGACAGGTGTATTCAGATAGATATTTGGGTGGGTATCGGTTACAAAGAGCTGTAAAACTTAACATTCCATTTAGACGATCCGTGTACAAGTCTCTCGCTCTTTTTTTCTCTCTTTCTTTTACTCTTCTCACTTTTCTTCATCCTGTATTCTCCATGTATCTATTTACGTCGAACGAATATCCTGTGGAGTTCTCTTCAAGCCGAGAAATCATTGTTCCCTTCGTTAAGATTTACGAATGCCCCTGTGAGAGGGCGTGGGCCTCGTCATCAGAGAGGATTTCGGTCCATCAACCAAGGTGTAAGTTACACTCTCCTTTTTTCCCTTTATTTCCTCATTTTACTGCTGTACAGCAGTATAATAACAAAATATCCCGTGAAAAATTGTCAGCTTAACCTTTCTCGGTGCAATAAAAATTCAGAGATTCCCGTTGTTCTTTTCCCTCTCAAAGTTTCATTTCCCCAACATTTTCTGGAATGTTTGTCCAAATCCTCGTGGTATTTCCAGAAATATTTCAAAAAATCAACGCTATTTCAGGAAAATGAAGAATTTAGATATTTTGAAACCAAGAGGAAAATTCGCGAGATCAGAAAAACTTGTTTGAATTTCCGGCTGACTCGGAACACGAAAAAGTTTTTCACCGCGATTCGAAGGTTGCGAAAGCCTCACGAAAAGTCCCTCGAAATATCTCGTGTCCCGAATCTCTTGTTTAACATGTGCATGAATAAAACTGAGGCTAAAAAATGGTTGAACATTGTGAGAGTGTATAAAATGTCGTGAAAAGATATTGTTGTTGATGGGAGGCTATAAGCGTGCTGCGGATACTCGATGGATTAGTTCCGTTTGGGCGAGTGTATGGCCGGGCAGAGAACAGGTGAAAAAGCTGAGAAGAGTATCAGTTACAAAGCAACAACGAGAATAAAATGGATTTGAGGTGGAAGGACGAGTCATTTGGAGGATTGGTTAAAATTTCAAGGAGAGCGTTGGTTTATACGAACGTATTATTTGCAGCACGAGGCAAAAGGGTTTTCGGCAACAATTCCAAAAGGAGAGAATATGCGCGTCCGTTTTGGTGAATCCCTGTGGTTGATCTTTCTCGCGTGGGCGGTCAACAGGTGTATAGAAAATTATTGGGGATGGAAAACTCATAGGATGGCAAGTTGGACTTAAACCATCGGGCTCACTTTCCATGAGGGAGCGAATAGAAACCTATAGGAGTATCAGTTACGAAGAGTCAGCGGGATACGGAGTCAGGCTCGTCTTAAGCTCGTGACTCTTCTCCATCAAGCCTCTATTGTTGTATCTATGGAAAATTTACGAATTTTCATCCTCGCCCATCCCGTTATGGGGACGAGCTAAGGACATGGAGATGGGGTCTCTAGAGCTTGGTCATTTTTCCGCAGGGCCTACGCACTCGTGATTTATATGCTTGATGCCGAGGATGGATGGAGAGAGAGAGAGAGAGAAATGAGAAAAGAAAATGGAAATATGAAGAAAGGGAAAGGCAGAAGAAGAATGAAGGAGAAAAAAGGAGAGGAAATTCTCTTTCTTTTGGCTCCTAGAGAAGAACAATGTTTTTCCTTTATTTGCTTCTTCGAGGGGGTTTGTTAGACAAGAGTTAGCAACGATGAGCCAAGAAAATAGGCAGAAGAACGCCTACCGTCAGCCTCTTGTCTCTCGAGAGAATGCCTCAAGATTTTCCTTCGTCTCGACATCACTATCTCTTCAACAACCTAGCTCCTCTCCTAACAGCGGGTCACTCATTTTTTCTCTTAACTCTCGAAATTGAAACTTCTTACCTATCCGGTGAAAAGAAATTCTTTGGGTGCGAGTTTCCCGGGGAAAATTGGTAGCAAAAAAAGGGTTTCTCAAGACAATGAGCTCGTGGATGAACCCTCGAACATTGGTTTTTTTTTTTAACTCAGAGATTTCAATTTTGGAAGTTGACATTTATTTACAGCAAGTTAGACCCGAAGAATTATCAAGATAAAAAATAATGCTTGGTTCAACGTTTATTACAAAATAAATTTAAAACAAAAATGAAGCACCTTGTAAATTTTCATTTAAAATGGAAAACAAAACTGTTCTAAGCTGAAAAAATTGCCCCTTTGGAGATATATCAATGCAGTAAGGACTTTGGAAAGCTATTTTCAGAAAAATACCTGAGCCTATTAAGGTCCCACCCTAAGTCCTCTGGGCATAACGCAATGGCTACTCGGTGTGGAGTAAAGGGGCACAGGTGTGTTCCTGGGGTTCTTTTTCTCTCCCGAGAGATCTCGGTTCTGAAAGCCCAGGGGAGAATAGTAAATACATGTATATACGAAGGTACTAAAGACTTGGAGGAATGAGAGACGAAGAGAGAGAGAGAGAGAGAGAGAGAGAGGAAGAAAGAGAGGTCGAAACGAGAAAGGTACGACCCAGGTGGCGCGGCCATTGTCCCCGGTGTCACCGATACCCCAAATATGCCTTGGCCCCTGCCATTGTTGCCCGGTAACCGATACCCTATTCCTGTCTCCGTCACTCTTCCGAAGTTTCCAGGAACCCAAAGGAGGATTCTCCGCCACCGCACCTTCATTTCAGCAGAAGGAACATACCTGAGGAAATACTGTGAGGAAGGTTCGATCTCAAGTGAGTGGGGAGAATAGAAAAGAAGGAGAAAAAAAGGGGAGGCACTTTTGGATCCTCGCGGGCTGTCTAATTACTTGGGCCCCGCGTTGTCTATTCTCCGCACCGAGGATCAAGAAATCTCTTAAGGAAAAATGTAAAAAGGAGCATAGTCCTGAAAGGAGCCCTCGCGTCCACAGTCGAGCCTGTAACCTCGTGACCTTCCTTCGAAAAGCTTGTACTTTTTTTGTTGTTCAACCCTCTGTGACTTGGGGAAATCTTGTAGGAGTGGAAATTGCAGGAGGGGCGTTCGCTTTGTGCGAGAAGAATGAGAGGGACTTTTGACGTTGAACATGGTAAGGCAGCGGTCCTGGAAACTGGACTCTCTGGTTTCTTAATTCCAAAAGAGGTTAAATCTTCCACGGGTCCTAACAAATATATATGTATATTCCCTTCTTTTCTTCTCGGCTTGGGAGAGGGTGTGTTTTTCCATTTTCGAGAGAGACTTTTCGACGAAGCAACTCGATATCCTTATGGACGATGAGATGAGTGCACACGCGTGTGTATATTTATAGTCGTAGGCGCTATACACGAAGAGCCGGTTGGTTTCAAGAGCTCATTTTTATTCTCGTGAAAATTCAACAGTCACCATAAACATACACACACACACACTCATACACTCACAAATATATTTAAGAATGTCGTATAAATGTGAACACGAGTCAAGGGGGATCACTCTGCATACAAAGTGTCCGGGAGGCTCGTTGCTCAACCGGCAAGCTTTCGTCCTCATGTGTAACCGTCGTCTCTTTATGCTTGATGGGAGGGAGAGAGCAGCCAACTCTTTGCTGAGACTGATGGCCTCAACGAGAGGGAGATCGAGTCAGCCACAAATCATATACGTGTTTCTTGACCCTCCAACGTTAGACCAGCCATGTCCACGTGTGTTGTCATGGAGTTTCGCGTAGGACGAGAGGATATCAAGCAAAAGTGAGTGCAACGAAGATCAAATAAGAGAAAAAGAGATCGGGAGAAAAGTACTTCAGAGAAACGCGCTTTTGAGACGTGGAAGAAGAGGAAGAAGAAGAAGAAGACGATGAAGGGAGAAGACGAGAGACGAGCAACTGGGAATTCTGTGATATCGTGGGCACTTATTCGCCACGGGGTACCTGTTACTCCTTTCTCGTAGGAACGTATGTGCGGTTCCTCTTTCATCTTTGCTTCTTATGTACATATATACGACTATATATAAAGTTTCCTACTCTTTTTGTACGTTACGCATCTGCATGCATAAAGTTATATGATGTTACACACGTTCACCCTTTTTTTCGAGCTCTCTTAGCGCCTTCACCTATATAGGGAGTCCCTGCCTTTCGTCACTCTTTTCCTCTTTTCAGCTTCTTTCTCATCTTCTCTCTTCCCCAGTCACCGGAGATTGAAATCTACCGCCTCGTATCTCTCATCCTCGTACTTTCTTTCCTTTTCTCTCTCTCTCTCTCTCTCGCTCTCTTTTCCTTTATTGTATTTTTTTGTTATACAGATATATTTGTCTACATAGGTGCATTTTGCACAAGCTGTGGGAACCCAGGCCTCATGGTGTTACACATACCACGGCTTCATTTTTCGGCTTTCGGTTTCAGCAAGAATATCCTTCCCATCACACGGAGCCCTATCATTTCCGAGAATTTTCTACCCATTATCTCAACTTTTTCGCAACTCATTCGTATATACGAACAGCCTGTGAGACACTTATTTATAGCTGACTTATCGGCATACCCACAGTCACAAAATATGTCTAGACAACAATATGTTCGTGCACCAGATTCCGTGATACTAACATTTTTATCTTGATTTAAAACATTCCCTTTTGTCATTTATTGTCATCGTTCTATTCTATTCATTAATCTATTTATTTAATCTATTCAATAATTGAATAATTATCTAATAATTAATTATTAATTTTATCTGAATTGAATAATTGTCATTCATCTATTCAATTATTCTATCATTCTATCGTTTATCTACCAATCAATTATTCTATCGTTTCAGTGTAACAAATTAACTCGAATTTTTTGTGTAGGATGTTTGAATAATTGGGACCCATGTTTTTCTTTTTGTCATTCCGCAATTACAGTAAAACAATAATTTTTACGTTTGGAAGACATCGTTCGAATGTCTAATATGTTTTTAGAAAAAGTGCTTCGAAAAAATGACGAGAAATAAGGCAGCATTTGATTTTTTATTAGGATTTTTGTTTCATTGAAAAATCAATGTCTAAATAAAGAACAATGACGTGGCAAGATTTTTGGCGAGGATGATACGGTATAAATAATCCTTTGGTTGGATGAGTCATTCTTACCGAAAGGGATAATACAACGTTGGTGCGATTTGAGACGCGAGGCAGAAAACTTAAGTTGCGAAGGCGTTTATCGTCGTTCTTTGGAGAGATCTTTGACCACATGGCAATTCGGAGTTGTCCCGTGATCCTGCCACTGTACGAAAAGAGCTCCATCGACTTTAAGAGCTCACAATCATAAGAGAAAAATAAAACGAAAGAAATCCTTTTGTTTTTGCTCTTCGCCTCGACCGAGTCTCTCATCTCTCTTGCTTATTTTTCTCGATTTCTCACGCAGAATCTTTTCGACGTGGTAGTTTATACTCCAAGGATTGGGACAGTTGTGCATCTCCGCAGAGAATTGCGTCGAGGCTTCACGATGTTAAATAAATGTCCCATCCAAATGTTTTTTTTCTTTCTCCTCTCTTTCTCTTCTTGTTTTGAGCTTCAAAGAGTCTCCTCGCGTGTCGTCCTCGTGGACAACGTGGACCACTCGATCTCTCGTCTCTTTGAGAGAAACAGCGAAAGAGAAAGAGAGAGAGAGAGAGAAAGAGAAAGAGACACCAAACCCCGCGTAGAAACGATGATGGTATACGATGGAATTGAAGAAGGAAATGGCGAGTAACGAATCACTGGAGAAGTTGCAATTCGACGTGAAGATATCGATCTCTTGAGAAACTTCTCGCATTCATCGATTCGCGAGTTACTCGCGCGCGGCCCTCGCGGAGAAGAGAACTCGTATATGAGCCTCGCGTGACGAGTGTGGATAAAGATACATACACGCCCTCGGATAAAAAAGCAATCATTTTTTCTTTTATTTATATACACATGTATATATATTTATATAGCATATACACAAAAGTATATGTGTACGGATAAATGCATGTGTATATATTTGCTCAAAGAGCCAAGATCCTTTTTCGCCAACCGATATAAATCTCGTGCACTCGTCGTTGCTGATTATAAGAATCCTGTTCTTCGAGTAATAAATCTCGTTCCGTCTCTCTTTCGATTCAAATACACGTATGTACTGAAATCAAAGTATATATATATCTTTATATTTATATACATATATCTATTTATATACTTTTCAAATCGGTCCGAGTAGCAGAGTGCAACTTTTGCCACTTCTTTTCATCTCTTTCACTTTCTCTCTCTCTCTCTCTCTCTCTCACTCGCTTTTTCTCTTCCTCTTTTTAATATCACGCTCATTTGCGATAAGAAATATTCCCGTTTAACCGATGATTAAGGATAAATTTATACGGCCAACTCGCCAATTCCCACACCGCATATTTCCCATATAATTACATGCAGGCGTCTCCAATCGTTCGAAGGAGCTTCGACGATATTATTTCACAAATTATATCTCGTTTCTGAGACACCACGAAAAATCTACATATTTATATACGCCTGTCTTTATACCTATGTACGATTCCTTGAACGCCCGATAATTAAGGAAAAATTCAACCATATTTTCGGCGCTTAACGAACTCCAATGATTTGGGTCATTGCTAAATTATTCGGACGTTCATGAAAAAATAAAAATAAACACTATATTTACTTTTCGAGACACACATTTTCCTTAAGTGCAGTTGCAGACTCGAGATTTGGTACTCGCCGCTTTTTGAGCTCGTTAATTTCGAATATCAACTCAAAAATTAAAAACTCATTGATTCTCCATTTTTTTAAACAAAAACCAACGTATGAAAAATTCCAGAAAAATTCTGTAAAATACTTTCGAGTATTTTGAGTTCGCCAAAAAATTGCCATTCCGATTTTCATAGTAGTTTAAGAAAAAATACATTCTTATGGACCAAAAAAACAAAATACAACTATTTATCATTTGTTAATCGTACGCAATTAACAAATAATTACTGTCCATTTTTTTTTCTCATATTTATGTGTCGCCTAGGGACCATGGAAATTCGAAAACCCGAAGTTTGTTGTTTAATCTTATTTTAATCATGAAAAAACAGCAGAAAAAAAAACGAAACTGCCACTGTCTGGCTGAAAGGGTTAAATTATTAAATCTGAGAAAAAAATGTCTTTTTCATTGGCACGTTCAGTAAATTCTGCGTGTTTCTCACTCGATATACTCGCTTTGCGTTAATAGTGCCAACGCACAATAAACTTCGGTATTATTGTTGAGGCTATGCAGAAATACGATACTCCAATCCGAGCTCCAATGTCTACGACGTTTCTTGTTTCATGTATTCGTGTGTATGTATGCACGAGGAATATATACAAACGTTGAGAAGTCTCGATTCTCGTCAGCAACCACAGAGGCCATGGTTAATGCAAATGTAGTTTTATACCGTTAAAAGATTACTGAGCACAACATCTGGCGCCACCCGCGCAAACCAATAAAACTCCCACGACTTACTGCTGCAATACGCGCACGTTTTTTTCTTTTTGCACAGATAGTCTCACGTATGTGCATGAGGAATCGGCGAAAAATAAAAGTCTTTAAAACTGCATAAATATGCTTTTGCTTTATGTATTTTTTCGGAATAGTCGCATTAATTTTCGGAATTTAAAAAATATAGTTTTCCGTGATTTTTCGATATTTAAGGGAATCGAATTTATTGCTCCCGAGTGTAAAAGTCGAGGGTAATTATGATTGCAAAAATGGCTGGATTTTGTTTTCATGTTTCAATGAAATTGAGTCTTTTTTTTCGTGTCGAAATAAATGACTATTAATTAAATTTATTTGAAATAAATAGTCAGAGGTTTCATTTGAATTTTTATCATTTATTTTTATCCAAAAATGTTCAAGTCCCTAATTGGTGATTTTTTTGGTTTTTTTTTTTTTTTTTTTTTAATTTGATTTATTGTTGGAAAGAGTATTCGCGAATTGTTTCTTCTTTAGTGTGACTGAAAAACGACCTTTCGGTCCATTTGTGTTACATATGCGTGGCGAACACCTGCGCGTATATTTGTCTGCGATGTCGTAGACCAAAGACGAAGGGGAGGAGCAGAAGAGTCAGAAATTTCGAAGTGCGAAGACGACGACTCGCCTCGTGTACACGAAGATCTTTGGAACGTCGTCTAACCTATCTGCGTCGTAGGATTCGTTGGCGTATCTAACGTAAAACAAAGATTGCACGACGCCGCGGCGCCGGAGTCCAGCTGGCGTTTCTGTCACCCCCTCAGCATTTTCCACATGGGTTATTTCGCCTTAAGTTGAACAATTTTTGGCAAACAAAAGTTTCTATTTTCAAAATTCATGTAGACAACATATTGAAAAATATAGAATAACCCAAAACCTCATTTTTCTCTTCGTTGACACACTGGGTCATATTGACCCGAACCCGTTTTGTCATTCAATTGTATTCATCATGAGCTGTAAACTATTAAAAATTGTGATTTGTGGAATGGTCGCTTTTTTTCAAAAGTTAAATGATTTCCAACCATTTTTTTTATACAATTTATTTCGATGTGTTATGAATTTTTATAATTTACACATATTAAGGATTGTTTGAATTGTATTCCTGATTTTTTTAAAATAAAAAATGATTCCGGGTCAAATTGACCCAATGAATCATAATGCGACAGGGGCCAAATTAAAACTTGTCAACGTAGGCTTAATTGGTCGTATCAACAGTTAATGAATGAAATTTAATTTATCACGTAATTTGAACTGACAGTCATTATTTTGGGTGAGTTCCAAGTTTTATACAATTTTGAAAATTACATCGTTGAAAATTCCACGAAAAAAAATATATAGAAATAGATTTTTTCTGGCTCCTCATATACATCATGTGTAAATATTTATTTATAATTAAGTTAACCTCTCAGGGCCGTGTGTGTGTGACGATTCGTAAAATTGTCTTAACACCCGAACGGTTCTTCCTCCCGCCTTTTGGGTTTGCTAATAATACAAGAGTGCGGCAAAGGTACGTTCCTGATCGCGTCGCAACGACGCGACACATCGTGCAACACGCGGCGAGGGCGCGAATTGCAAGCTCTCGCGTTGGAAATAGAAACGCTCGTCTAGACGGCAAAAGCGAAAAGTTTCAGAGAAGATGAAGAAAAAGAGAGGGAGAGAGAGCGAGAGAGAAAGAGAGAGAGAGAGAGGATAAAGTATCCGGTGAAAGATGAAGAAAGAAGTTTGACGAGAAAACCAGCAGTAAGAGACCGAAGCTATCGAATGTAAAGATCGAGGCAGGTAATCGTAGGAATGTACTAAGTCGAGAGATGGCGCTGCAGTAGCGAAGCACGCAATCTCGTGCGTAACAACCAGAAGAAGACGAGTCGAGGAGAGATTCTCGTGGCATACCGATCATGCCAGAGGCCTTTCCCTCTCTCTCTCTCTCTCTCTCTCTCTCTCTCTTCATGTTTTTTTCTTTGATGGCCGTTTTTCTTTTCACTTGTTTTTTGACGCTCGAGGGCGCGAATTAATACGTTCGGAATAGCTTCCAATTACTGAAATCCGCATGAGCCAAGGATCTTCTTTCTTTTGAGCTCTCTTCGGCTACTTCATTACACTCTGTCGAGAGGTGGATCCCTCGCGAACTCTCGAGCTACCGAGCTACACACAGCCGAAGAGAATACGAAAGAACGAAAGAGAGAAAGAGAGAGCATAAGAATATCGCGATATTCGAAGGATGCGAGGGAAGATCATATAATGAATAAGAAATGAAAATGATCTGGAACAAAAAGAAGAGAAAATTCATTGCCTGTGGGTAAAAAAGCATTATTTCTTGAACCCATGGAAGCCACTTCTCTTTTTTTTTTGCAGCAATCTTTTCTCTCCATCGAAATATAATCGGCCTTATAATTTCCATGAAATCTGATTACCTTAAAAGCCCAAATCCTATCAAGAACATAATTTATGAAAGGAAATGAAAATTTTATTTTCGCTTAACTGTCAATTGAACTCAATCTAATTCCAGTCTCCGTATAAATGTTGTAATTCCTCATTAAATAAAGGCGCAAATGAAATATTTTCAAAAAACAGTCAAGAATCTCCAACTGCAAAAAACTATAAATAATTCCGACATTGTAAAAATAAATCTAGCCCCAAATCGAAAAGAGATTGAGACTAATTATTTGATGAAAAAAAAAAACAAAAAACAAATGACGATGTTGGACGAAAGGGTAAACGTTTAGTTAGGCAGTAAGTGGGAGTTACGAGACCGAAATTTCGTCGGGAAATCCGGATGTTGAGGATCTATAGGTAGCAGCCAAAGAGATACGATGATGACGACGATGAGAGAGAAGCGCAGCAGCCGTCTTCTCTTCAGTCGTATTTTCGTGGTGAACGTTCTAATTTCGTGGGCGCGCGACACACGTGGGACCACGGGGTGGATGAAGAGAACGAGGAGAACGCGACACGGTGGAAACAGATGTGCCGCGAGCTGTTCGACTCCTCTTTTTCTCTCTCTCTCTCTCTCTCTCTCTCTCTCTCTCTCTCTCTCTCTCTTGAAAGCTACACAGGATATAAATATATCGCGTTTGTGTGCTTTTGCCACACGCTATACAACATTGCCGGTACTCTCGTTAAGTCTTAACGGGGTACACATGCACGCGGAGACTATATTTTTCAACATCGAAAAATCTTTCTATCTCTTAAGTATATACACGTATGAGATATTTTATTAAAATCCAACAAATTTTTCGAAAAGAGATTAAAACATTTAACATTCAACGTTAACATTTGTTCGATTCCGTTTCGTGGTGACTTTCGAAAAACCACAAGGAACCAACTTGCATATTTATAATTTCTATTGCCTCGTTTTCTTTCTCTTTTCTTTTGGTCTATTTTGTGCGACAGCAGGACTGCACGTGGGATTTCGGAGTATGCGTTACATATGCACACACTTCAATGTGTTTGTGTGTGTGTGTCTCGAGACGTCGAGGTGGCGACGATTGTGGAACGAGAGAATCACCGGTGTTCATGCGCCCGCTTTAGTATGTGTATATACGTTCCGTATCGAGGAGGAGTTGAGGATTTTTCTTTCTCTTGATATAAAGTTACCGTCGTCGCGGTTCTGGCGCCATACTGCCCCGGACATTCGAGCTATTTGGATCGCTACGCGACGAGACTCTACCTCCAATGTGCTTGTCGAGGATAAATTACACGTATATCTATAGATTGTTATTATTGCAAGCTATACATGGCACCTTGTAGTGTTTGTTCCCGATACGTTGTGTGTATTTTTTTGTAGCGAATTCCAAACGCGGTATAAAGTAATAAAAATCAATGAAAAAAACGACTTTGTAACGATTTTTACAATGGAGAATAAAATTTTATCAACATTTGACAGTTTCTTACAATTTTCTTCATTATATTTTTCCTTCTCTGCGTTAATTCGTTTTCTTAATTCGAACCTAATCTTTCGTCGGTGCAGATTTTCCTGTAGACGTTCTGATGCACTTTTCCAGATCCTTTACATTTGATATGAATTTTTTATTCATTTTTAACAGAGAAGTAAAATTAACGGTATCACGTATCGCTAAAGGCGAACGATTTCATGTGTATATTTAATACATCGCGTATTATAAGTCGACGTTTAATTAACGCTCGTAATGAAAATAAAAACATGCCTCATGTATATAATGGAGTTTGTATGTGTGTGCGAAGGGAATAGATACACAAGTATACATTAGTCGTAAAGTAGAAACCGGGTGGGTTCGCACGGTTTCAATTCCTCGTTCTCGCTTCTCACTCGCAGCTCACCCAGAACAAACTCACCAAGTGTCAGAGTTGCAATTAGGTATTACGCCTACGCATACTGAAAACCGTGTGACAACGCTTAATCAGTATATTTTCCCTCACCAGCAGGCCCCTCTCGTCTCATAAATCCCTTGACATTTGAATCTACAAGTCTTTATTATTTATAACTGCTACTCAGATTTTCTCGTGTTCTTGGATCACTCCATTCTTCTTGTTTTGCTTTTACGCACAATCGTTTATAATAATAACAGCAATCTCAAGGCGTTTGATGGTTGGCGCTATGTTGGACGAATGTTTATATCAGTGAACAATGGTCAAATTTCGTTAATTTAATTCTGAGGAGAATAAATGAATGAATAAATTTATAATGATTAAATTATCAATCGGAACGATTATAATTTTTGGGAGTATGAAAAAATTGAGGCCATTTGTACCAACGAACCGAAATTTGAATTACGGGCAGATAAAAAAGTCAGAAAATCTCAAAAACTTGAAAAAGAGACAATTTTTTAATCATCATTTTTAATCAATTTCGGAGTAACATTTATGGTGGATTTTTTAAAACGATTTTTCTTATCTACATCTACGTATCGAATTTATTAAGATTTTTCATTCGACGCGGAAGAAATGGAACGTGGATTATTCTTTGACGTGGCGATTGATCGAGATTGGTAGTTGTCCAGAGTATGGCGCCGGTGCAGGTCGCCCTCGTCTTCACGTTTAGTCCCCAGAGGCGAATCCGTTAATACACATGCGCGTAAATGACGTAAAGTGGGGCAAAATGAACGATTAGAAAATGAATAAAAATATAGAGCAACAGAAAAACGACTTTTCTTGTTGTACCTCATAATCTTTTTCATCCTTTTTCGTCGTATATTGCAATAGATTAATAAAACAGACCGAAACGAACCGAAAATTTGTTTGTAAATACGTGAACAATATTTTCTTAGTGGTCCATTTCGCCCCACATGGACCAAAGCGCGTACATAGACGAACCGTTGATCGTACACGGCAAAGAAAACGTCGTGACAACGTCTAATTACAATCCTCTTGCATGACATCATTAACGGGGCAGGCGATTATGAATGAACAAAGTCTGTTGGTCGAGCAAACGACGACGACAACAACGACGTCGACGTCGACAACGATAGCGCCGTTGGCGGCGCAAGCCAAGTCGACCCCGATTCAGGGTGCATGGGAAAACTGCTGAGTGTTTGAGCCTCGAGCGATATTTGCTGCTTTTATGTATAAATATATATAAAACATATAAATATGTATATATAGGGATAAATATACATATCCATAGTCATCTAGAAGAACGAGAGTATGCAGTTGGTGTATCATTCCCTCCCACTTCCAAGGAATCACTGCAATTTTTGCTTCTTTTTTCTTTTTTATTCCTCTCTCTCTTTCTCTCTCTATCTCTCTCTTTTTCTCTCCCTCTCTTTCTCTCTTCTCTTTCTTTTCTCCATCGCTCGATTCACTCGTTCACGATACGATGTAATGCACGTGCGTGCATTTATAACTTACGCGCGAGCTCTACGGCGACTATTATGCATATGGGTGCAGCATTTACCAACGATGACTATATGGGTCTCGACTATACCTCCGGTAACAACAAACACCGAGCATTAAACTCGATGTTTCAGCTCCACTCTGCATATGTATTCAAAGTTATGTGCTCTGCTAAAAGTATTTTGTGCCAACGCGATCAATGCCTCTTCATTTTTTGTGTATCATTGCGCACGATTCTTCAGAGATTTATTCAACAAAATTACTCATCTTTGATTCACTGGGCCGTATTCACCCGCATTCATGTTTTTAGTATCAATTGTCCCTGCGGTACATTTTGGAAAACTGCTGACAGCGTTTTTACACCAGGATTGACGATTTTTTCAATCCGGAAATAAGCCAAGTTTACTTACCGCTTTTTCGTGGATCTCGTTACTGTATAATTTTTTTTCATTTTTGAACACCGATCATTCTACAGAAACTCATTAAAAATGATAATATTTCGAGTTAAATTCAATAGTTTCTGATTTTTTAGAATGCAATCATATTAATGAATGTTCAAAGTGTACTCCAGATTTTTCAAACTCAAAATTGAACGAAGCCTCGCTGATTATAGGCGTTTGGAGTATGCACCGGGTCAGATAGTCCCACGTTTCAACAAATGGTCAAAAAATTGATTAAAGAAAAAAAATTGCATAATTATTCTATTTGATCGATTTTAATATTGAAAATACATTTTGTTGTTCACATTTATCGATTTTATTGCGATTTATTTACAATTCGTAATAAAGAAATAGAAAGTTTTATTTGTTTAAATGTATGATTGGTATAAGTTTAATAAGTTTTTATAACACGCTGGATCGATTATTTTTAACTGCCTTTTTATAATATCTTTATATGGCTTGTATATCTTTTTCATATCTTAACGTCCTTATATAAAAATATGTATATGTCTACCATAGCAACTGTAGATGTAAGTACACGAAAGCAAGTACCTCGAGTTCTGACTACAAGTCTACGTACAGTTACCCTTATCCGAAAGGAGCTCGAGATGAGCCTACGTATATGGCTCGACGCAATTCCTGGCGCCAGTGTAACTACGGATCGTGATTCATGCGATATACACTTTGCTTTTGCTCCCTCCACCACCGGATCTCTCTTTTCCTCACGTGTTGCTCTTGCCAACTGTCCTTTTCTCTCCTTTGCTTTTTTTCTCATTCTCCAGCATGTATTTGTCTTGTTTTTCTCTTTAACGTGCCGTTTGTACGAGCATATGGCCACTTTGGTTCGACGTACGAGATTGTACTCTTTTCCTCGTTAGCAGAACTTTAATTACTGCCATTCAATTTTTTTCCTTCCCTCGTCCTTTTTGGGTTCGTAAGATTTCGTCGTTCGTACAGAGTTTTTTAAAAATGACACGAAATCATTGAAATGAAGGATTTATTTATTATATCATTTAATTTAACGTTCAAAGTGATACGAAAGAAGAAAAAATCTTAATTCCATTCGAATAAATCGCGTTAGAATTAATTCATTACCGAACTATCAATCGGTCGTCAAGCATCGCACAAAATATAGAGAATTTGAGAATGTGCCAGTTGTTGGTACACTTCGATCGAGACACGCATAAGGCGGCCATGTGGTTCTTTTATTGAGCATTATGCCAACATTTGGCGATCATCACAGTCACTCCTCGATCATTTCTATACGTACGCGTATTACAGTCTTCAGACAAAAAGCCTCGTTACATACATGTGCGAGCATTGGGGAACGTGTAATTCTATTTGACCTCGCAAACAGCCTTCATCCTCCATTTTACTTCGTATCGAATTTCCTGTGACGCAAGCATCAACAAGGGTACATAATTTAGGAGCAGAAGAATCTAAATTTACGAGGTATTATCGAGAGATTTTTCTGAAATATATTTTTCAAAGGTTTTTGACTGATTTTTGGGGGTCAGAGACGAATTTCGATGTCTGAGTATCAATTTTTTTTCTCATTTACACATTTTTTCGTCGAGTTTTGAAGATTTGAAAAAAATACCAAGACTAATGCTATTAGGAACGATTTGTAACATTTTTCGATGCCATATTATCGTTGATTACTTGATAAACGATGTTTAGAAATTCTTCGATATGATTAAACACAATAGATGATAAAAAACATGAATTATACCGTGTACGATAGTGCATCGGCTCCGTCTCAATTCATCGAGGAGTCTATTAACATCTCTATCTCCCATAAGATCTACGTGGAAGAGGCGGCTCATGCCAACCCTCGACACGTCAGGTGCAACTCACTGGGCCAGCTTTGTTATATTTCTTTTTTATTCCCTCTGGTGCTTACTGTAGCGAGGCAAAGGGCGAGCAGAATGCACATCAAAATGGGGAGAAGTAAATATATGCTCTATATTCTGTCTTCACATATTGGTCTACAGGGTGTCCGAGCTCTAAATCTATTAGTTCTTTCGATAAAAAAATATTTGATTGTACGTACATTATTTCGAAAAATTCTAAACGATAATATCAAGGTGCACCTTTTTTTGCCAATAAATAATTCTTTTTTTGTTTACCTTTCTCAAGGGCTTTTGCGAAGCTGGATATAAAAATTAAAAATAAAAGTGTCAGCGTGCGAAAAAAGATTTTATTGGCTTTTTCAATCTTTAATTCTTTTATTTAATTAAATTAAATGTAATTTAATTGAGTTTAATTTAATTTAATTTAATTTAGATCTTTAATTCGATGTTTTTATTATTCAATTAAAAAAGTTCGCCAATGTTTATTATTTATAACAATAAATATCGTAATCCAATGCGAAAGAACAACTTTTTCTGTAAAATCAAAAGAATGGATATAAAATGTAATTAAAATGTGAGCTTTTTAGTTTGATATAAAATTCTTCGTGTTTTTGGACACCCTGTACATTAATTCGTGTGCACGTGCGCGTTCGAATCTTGCATTTGAGAATGTATTTCTGAGGGAGCACGCGCCGGAACCGGAAGTTCGGGTTGAGCACGCGAGCACTTCGTCCACTTTGACGATATATATACATACAAGAAATGCGAAGAGAAGCGCGAGCTCGATGGAGTAAAAGAAAGGAAAATGACTCGTATGGTGAGCCACGCGAGAAAGTACAATTTAAAGGGAGAGTCAAAGAGCGACCAATTTTGTGGTCGCATTACCATGTGTGCATGTCAAATTTCTTTGTAAGCGCGTGATCCTTCGAACGTCTTTGTAAGTGATGAACATTTTGTTGCTATGCTGCGTCGCTGTGAGTTGTTGGATCGTGAGACTAAATTGCAAAGACACTGAGAACACCGGTTGAACGAAAATTTGCATTTGTCCTCAGGACGCAATTGGACTCGCGATTTGAAGCGATAACTTTTTAAAAAATTTCACTTTTAATGTTTTGTTCATTGGTCTGCAGCTTTCGTTTTACGATTACAATGAAAAATCGGTTGAATTTCAATGAAACCCGGTTACCATTCGATTGGTAATGAAATTTGAAAAGTGCATGTTAAAAATTGAGTTGAATCGAAGGATTAATGAAAAATGCAGAGTGTGCCTCGTGCTATGGGGAAAAAATCGATGGTTTAAACGATACGAGAATTCAGAGAGTGGTGCGATAAACACCTGTAAGCTTTTTAATAATCGTTCATTTCACTTTATCATCAGTTTTCGTGGTTCATTATTACGTTGTGGCGTGGAGAAACGACTTTATACGTTGGTACTGTATACACACGTGGTAAACCGCGAAATTGCCAGAATCGAAAACGTTACGGCGTTTTATTACAGGTGCGCGTTTCTCGAGCCACCATTTTTCTTTTTGTTTCATTATCTTTTTTTTGTTTTGTTTTAATTTCAGTTTACCTCGTGCGTACATCGCTGCTACGTTAAATAATCCGGGTATCATTTCTTTTTTTCGCTTCAACGCCCGCCTCTGGGAGTGCCTTTGGCAACGCGGTTTACGAAGCCACACAAAGTGCTGCCGCCTGCCGGGGGACTTGTGTCCTGCAGCTTTTTCTGTACCGAATAGTTTTTTTTTTTTTTTTTTTTTTTTACACAGGACACTTCAATTTTCATATTTCATTTTGATTCTCTTTCATGACAGAGTAGTTTTTTCTCCACTTTGTTGAAATTCGAAAAACTTGTTCGTTTTCATTTTATTTTGGTGGCTAATCATTTTCAGATTTTTCTCATAATTTCTGACACGAATTTTCTGCAGATACTTGCTGATAAAATTTGCCATTCATGGTTTTTAGATGAAGAATCAATTTTACAAATCATTTTACTAGAAAACCGAGATCAATTATTTCCGGGGTACGGTTGGATTTTAATTATGAAAACGCGACTCCTTGAGAATTGAAAGATCGTTGAATTTGCATTGAAAAGCCCATACCGTGCGAACATTAAACACGCGTCAGGCAATGGACGTCAACGTAATTCTCTTAAGCTCAGGACGTTTCCATTATTGAGAGCCTCAGGGCATAAAAGGTGTCATTATACGATACGTACTCGTAGCTCTTGCATACGATGTAATTTTTATAATTCTCCATTTTTTATTACGATGTAGGAGTAACGGCTATATTTATGGAATCGATGATTGATCTGTAAAAAAAATATTGATCCGCAATATTTATTTTAGATCATGATCGAGATTGAAAAGAGTAAAAATCTAATTGAGCTCGTGTTGTTGTTAAGAATAGCATTTTCAGGGACGATTTTCTGAATAAAATTTTCAAGTTGTTATTGTTTGTTGTTGTTTGTTAAGAAACACATACAAACTATTGAGAAAAAGCCTGACAATTTTTATTCCATAGTTTTGTATCACTCAGTAAAACTGCGCGTGGAAAAAAACTTTTAATTAAGAAAAAAGAAGAAATTATTTTTTTCTGAAGGAAAAATAACTTTATCGAAAAATGGTGTTATGATGAGTTTTGATTATGGATTTTTTTGTATACTTTTTTCAATAAAAGTGTGTAAAAAAATTTGAGAAAAGAGGCACAAACAGCTTCAAATTAATTTCATCCTGAAAACGTTCTCCGAGAATAGAGTTCTAAGCAAGAAAAAATGCGATGCTGACATTTTTCGATTCCACACGTGATAAAATAATAATTTCTATTTACTATCACGAAAAGGCTCGATACATATCTAATTAATAGATAAAATCTGAATGATTGTTTCGTTGACGATTGGGGGGGTTGTTTTTCGAAAATTGAATGAAGAAAAAAGGCGTGTGCATGCTGCAAGAGTTGAGAGATCATTGAGAGAACTAATGTGACGTTTGAGCACGTGGTGCCCTTTGTTATATGGCTCGGGTAAGGGTTTAAGTGGGCTTGGAAGAGTTAACACCGCGTACCTATAATTCTCAGTTGGCCGAACAATCTCGTGTTCTCACCCCGGTAGCGAGAGAAGAGCGATCGTGACGCTGGATAAGCTTTCGAAACGAAGACACATGAGTCCTGTACTAAAAGGGTTTTGTATGCTCAGTTGTTCCACACTCGAAAAATAAAAGTAAGAAGAAAAAGTCGAACAAGAAGAACAAGAAGAAAAATACAAGATTTCCAAGCACCCTTAAATCGCGACTGTCCGCGATTGTGAATCACCGCGATCGAAACATACAGATAAATAAATGGGGCATTATCGCTCCAACAAAATCTTACCGTAAATCTTCTTGGGCGAAATTTTATCTCGCGGGTGCGAAATAAATCATGAGATACTGGACGTCTTGAACGAGCTCGGAAATCTCGGTTAATGCTTCTGTAGGTCGGTCAGGGTCGCGATTCTTCACTTCCGGAATTAGTCTCACGACGATATTTACGTTAAATTTAAAGAATTCAAGATTTATCATCGCCAATTCGTCTCTTTTTCCGGGATTAATTAATCAAAATTCAACACTTTGGCATTAAGAAAAATATACCTCGAAAAAATCCAAAATTTTAAATAAATTGAACCCAAAAAAATGGACTAAAACATGTCAATCAAAATTTGCTGGTACAATCATTAACGGATCAGTAATAAAATGTTGACGGAGTTAAGCAAAGAATATAAAAAAAAGTAAAAATAGATTGAGCATGTGTTTAATCAAGTTTGGCAAATTTTACAGATTTCCCATCTGGTTTTTACGAGGGTTTTTAACATCGTGAATACTGGCCGGATGTGGGTCAGATGTCATGCTCGTTCGACCCTCATATGGATACAAAATAGCTTCAGGGCGTTTCGAAAGCTCGAGTCACGTGGTGTTCTCGAAATACCGCAGATAGAGCTCGGCAAGCTCATTGTCCAATGATGTTTGACGTGTTTGAAACGTACGCGGAGATCGTCAGGTCTTTGTGGAGCCCGTGAGCATCGGGACTGCAGGTGAATCCGTCCACCTGGCGCACACCCGACAACCACAACTGCCTAATTAATAACAATCGTGAGATCGAGCCCACTAACCACTTGACCAGCATTGTATGACTGCACATACACATCCGTGAATAATTCGCATCCGCGTGACAGTTACCGGAAACAAATTATTTGCCAAACATTTTAATTGACACGATCAATTGTTTTCAATCGCGAATCCATTGTATTTTCAATATTCGATATTTTTTTATTCAATATTTAATGAATATTTTGACTATAATAAACCTAATTAATTAATAATTATTGAATGGTTATAAAATCGATGCATTAAGACCCATTTTGTAATGAATTGACTGATCGAAAAACTGTTTTATCGTTGATGTAATTACTGAGCTTTTTATTGAGAAATAAATCGAAATGAAAAAAGAAACGACTTTTTCCTGGTGTTTTCTGTCCCTTTGAAAATTTCATGGTCATCAATCTTTCTCGATTGATGCTAAGATCATTCTGGGTGGTTTTTGCGATTTATCGTGGAATCGTCACGATTCTCGAGGCACATCCTTTTTCCCCTCTGACTTACTCACCGGGGGTCGTTAATATCATGTTGAGTGGATGACTTTAGTATCCCGAGAGGGTCAAGCATTTGCTATTTGCACTCTGCTGGGATATGCGATCGGTCACGAATACGAAACTCTCGGGATAACTGTATTTTCGATCCTCTCGAATGAGACTAATTGCCCGAAATTAGTCACAAGGTATAAATAAGCAGGAAGCAGTGAATGTATATTTCTTTCTTTCCCAAAATATAAGTAAAAGCCTTCGAATTCCTTTCATAATTATAATATTTGATTTAGAACACGATGCAAAAACGTCCATAACGTAAACGCGTAAAATAATGTTTAATCTGTCTCGTTCTTTCTTCTCCCGTTCGCCATTTTTGTTCCTGAGACTATATGGCCAGCAAATGATAGGGAGAAGCTGCTGTGGCACGTTGCTCGAAACATGGAATGATCTTTTACTCTCTCTCTCTCTCTCTCTCTCTCTCTCTCTCTCTCTTTCTCTCAGCACATTTTACCTGGTATTCGAGCGAGAGAGACAGAAAGAGGAATCTGCGCATTTACCATTCGGGAGCATTTATGCCGGCGGGCAAGGATGAACTTGTAACGTTCGAGGGAGCGTGGGACCGAGACTCACGAGACAGACGATATACTGGATATAAACACACGTACACATGTACGAGGACTATTACTAACTACAGCTAGCAGGACGATCGGGAATCTTTCTTGAGATGAACGACGACGAGATGTACGACGTTTTCTTGTGTGTGATGCTGTGGCAGGCCGCACGAGACGTAACTTTGACTTCCTTGCCAACGATCCTGTAACACGTACGGAGAAATCCAGAAAATTATCACTGCCACTGGCTTTACCAGCTGTAATTGAACGTTCAGAAGTATCAAGAATTTTCTTGGGTTTGAAACACTCCTTGGGATCATGTATGTGCTTGGAGAGAACTTTAAATCTTCTGACTACCTGCGTGAACACTACTTATTAGGTTGATTAGTACGTTCAATTAGTTCAATTCTTTTGATCGTCGAATTAGAACAAATCTTTGAAACGTTCCATGAGTATTGAAAAGAAAATAAAAACATTTTCGAATTACTAACAACGGTTTTTGGTGATTGAATTGAAAAAAATAATAACTAAATTGGATTTTGTATGCTTTTTAATGACTCAAAAGTATTTCCACTAGTTGGATGCAACGTGTCCGCGAATAATTTTGTTTGCAAGATCGCCGAGGGCTCGTGGTGTATGGTTTTACATTTTTTTTTCTCCTTTGTTTTATGCGTCGTAGAATGCCTTTTTTCGTATTCTTTCTCACTCTTTCTCATCATAACGTTGCCACGATGCTTCGTTTGGAGTTCGCGTGATGCTGGCGTGTGCCCGCGGGGGCGGTCGAGAACGACCACGCCACCAAAGTCTTCGGAGCTCCGGAGGAACAAGAAAAGTGAGAGAGAGAAAAAGGCATAGGGGAAGAATAAAAAGACTGCAGGATCGCGTGTGCCCGCCTCGTCAGTTGCGCTCTCTTGCAGGTGGAAAAGATCCAGCGCGAACTCATCGTTTTTTCCTCTCGTCATACACCCGCGAGTTCGCCGCTGAATCGCGAGACTTCGCTACGGACTTTAGCGATCTGCGTGCGGAAGAAATGTGGATTTTATGGATAAATGTGTATACAGCATGTCGCAAAAGCCTTGTCCAAGCGGGAGCGAATGGAGCACTGAATTCCGAAGCAAAAAGTCTTTAGTCATTTCTCGATCCGATGAGTTGTTGATGAGATATTCATTAATTAGTGACAGCCAATGAGGCACGTTGAAAAAGTGAGCGTCCACCGTGGAACGTGGTGGGGAGCTTCCCCCACTGCACGCATCTTCTTCGCGGATTGGCTGTTGGGATTCAATTGATATATCTCGCGAAAGGTGGATCGGAGTGAAAAATCTCAAAGGACTTTTCTTCTGAGAGTTTAACGATCTACTCACTTCATAAGTTCGGAGCCAACTTTAACTACACTCTGTATATGTAGAAAGGAGAGTCACGGTGGGCATGTATAGCTATATACATCGCTTTGGGCTACGGTTATGGTGAAGAGTGGTGGTTTGCACCACTCGGTGTGCACCTTAAACGTGGGCGGAACGCACAAGGACCCCTCCGGGTCTTTCTCACCCGCATACCTCTCTCGCATATACGCTGATTCTTGGCTTACCTTCTTCCTCGCAACCACCACCCATCATCAATACTCTTCGACCTCTACGTCTTGCTTCCTTTTTAACTTTTTCTTTCTTTTATCAACATTAACCCTCTGTTCCTACCGCTGAATCTGAACTCTCTCTCCCCCCGGATGATTTATCGGGAGCAAAACTACGAGATTGTGATCGAGCTGCGAATTAGTTGATCGTGGAACTGACCACGCTGATTTCGTCATTGATTCCACTCGTTGAACGAAAATGTACAGCCGGAGAGACCTGGATTCTTGCAAAATATTAAGAGAAATTATGGCGGTCAAAAACTTCTCCCTCCCTCTCTCTCCCTTTGGTCATCGCAAGAAAGAAGAGAATGAGAGAGAAAGCAATAAGGAAAGAGGCTGCAGGAAAAAAAGGACGGGAGTATTCTTGGATGCCCTGGTATATAGCCCCGAGGAAGTTCCCATGAGTCGGGGGCGTCCACCACCGGTGGTTTGCCCGAGACTCGAGGTATTCCTCACCGGGATGAAGGATTTTTATGCCCCGGGCCATATTCCCTGACTCTTCTTTCTCTATATACAATCTCTTCGCCTATAACATCGTCCAGCCACTATGTGCTTTGATGCTTTTGACTCCCTGCGGCTGCTGCGTGCAGTCCATCTCTCTCTCTTTCTCTCTTACTGTTTCTCTCCTTTCCAGACGCGTTATTATTACGAGAAACCCCTTAATAACCGTCAGGCTCTTCCCCCGCCTCGTTGTGCCAAAAGTCCGAAGAACCGGACCAACGTTTCGATTAGCTCGGGAACGTTGCGCTCTTTTTCTCCAAATCATCTTGTCGGTCATCAGCAAATTTTGGTATCGTTCCATCTTCTTTCTCTTTTCATCTTTTCTTTATTCTCTATTCACATCTTTTTTCGACCCTTCACCATTGGCTGATCTCCTTTCTTCCAAATACGCTTTCTACTCTATACTCTCAGCAGCCCTCCCATTTGTCTCATACCTCGAGACAATTTGCGGTGTGAAAGAGAGCTTTCACCCCTTGAAATTCCTCAGAGAGTTCTCACAGTTTTGTCCCGTTCGAAATAAACGCTGGATCGGTGGGTATTATAGTAGCAGAAACCACGAGAACCCATAGAACTTCCGATGCAATATGCCTCTGCAGATTCAAACCCCTAAAGTCTAAACGTCTTCCAACTCCTTCTTCTTTCAGCTTCCACTTTGTGAATGATTCTCGAATCACCTCTCGTTCATCGATACCTAATTCCAGGGTTGTTTTCAAGTTTCCCCATTTTTTCTGACTCACGCTTATCCTCTCTCTCTCTCTTTCTCTTTTTCTCATTCTTTAACCTAACTATCCGCGAGTTTGGCATTCCCAAATTTTTCATTCCCACAGTTGTTTCTCGTTCCAACACGCGACCAAAATATTTCAGGATCTCTTTTTTTTCGCCTACCGCTCTCTGGTCCCACGGATAAAGGGTTCTTGATCTTTCAACGCGGAACAAAACATCTGGATCCAGATGAGTATCGCATCGACGAGAATGCCAGGCAAAAGCAATGGGAAATAACAATGTAATCGTTGGTCCCCTTTTCCAATGGATTTATACGAACATTGCGCGAAGAACTTGCTCACGTCCGGATCAGGGCGCAATGACATCGAAGAGCCAGATCAACGGACCTACTGTACACAGAGCGACACAAGTATTGCTTACGGCGACACTAGCTCAGGGGGGAATGTCAATTAAGACTGTAGAAAACCGGAAATGTTTTCTTTACTCTGGGTCAGACGTGATTTTGTTCATTGATTTTCTATGTTTGTTTCTCTACTTGATTCCAATACACATGTTATGTGTGCCAAGGAACACCAGCACAGAATTGAAAAAAAATGTACCCTTGATGATACAATATAAATTTATCTGTTTTTGAAACTGTCCCTCAGTCTTCAACTTAATCGTGAAAGCATTCAGCCTTTTCTAGATTACAAGAAAATCACCGTTTGAAAGTTCCATACATTTTTAGTCAATCTACTTAACCCTTTAAGCTATGGAGGAACTTTGCACATTCCCATCGATTCGTTTCATTCAGTTTTCTATTTATTAAACTACTATTTCAACAACAAATGTCGGGTTTCTTGGGTTTTACATGGTCTCTGGAATATTCTGAAGTATAGAAAAAAATGTAAATAGTCATTATTTGTTATGCGTAGAAATGCCACCTTTAAACAAATAATATTCGAATGTCACGTACTTTTATTTTGAAAAATCATTTTCTACCACTCAACCATGGAGATATGTGTGGTAATTTTTTTTTCTCATAGTCAGTACGATCCAACGAATTGAATAGAATTTTTCCAAAACTCTTTGTCCGGTAGTTTTGGTTAACAAACTAAAAAACCATGCAATTGATTCCATGTTCACTAATTTCGAATTCGGATTCAAGTCCAACCTCCAACAATCAAATTTCAAGACATTTGCACGTAAATAATAGTTGATAATAATCCATAGCTCAAAAGGTTAAGTTTAGTAAAAAAAAAGGCAAATTTATTAGAAAAATAAATAGCCAATTACTATATTTTTGGGTCGAATATTGAGCGACCCATCGTACGAACGTAAAACGATTGAATTCGTACGATAATTATCGTACGCTTCCAGACCCCGAGTATCAGGGCAACAGCTCCGGAAACTAATAACAATAGTCCTAAAAGACAGCCAGATCCAAAGAGAAAGAGAGTAACTGCCGAAAAAGTGACAGTCCATTGGTTGGGTATTCAGACGATTTGGAGTACCACCGTAGCAGCGGCACTCTGGTGAGAGAAAGATAAGGTTCGATAAAGTAGAGAACGGGAGATATATGTTGTTGGGGATTTGTGAAGCGTGTATATGGTACACGGAATGTTCGACGCTTGGTACGTAGGCTGTTGTGTGTTGGTCCTGCTCGTACAAGACAACGGAGTAGTCTCTCATCTTGGCTGCTACGGAACAGGGGAAACAGATAGAAGTCGGAGGTAGAGAAGAGCTTAGGCTGCGTTGATGGGAAGAGGGAAAGAGCGAGAAAGCCAAAGCAGCAGTCTCCTTTCCCTCTCTCTTCTCCTTTGGCTGTTGGGGTGAGGTGTAGAATAGCAGAACACTCATGGACAGTCCGAGGACACTCGGAAAGATAGCCACGGATTATCATGCACGTGCATGTTGACAAAAGAAGTTTAGCTTGTAAAGCTGATTAAACCTTAGTTAATCACAACCGAACAGGAGATTATGGAGTCGCTAGAGGTTACGTTTGATACACTTGGCGCATGCGGCTTAATTTCACTTCAACATGAGCTCCTGATACAATGCCGTTCGAGCGGGCGGTCCCGCGCGGCAAATCCAAGCTCTGTACCTCTTTTGTACTCATGTTTTCCTGACCATCTCGACATAGCAACTGAATTCAGTGCTGCAGTCCGTGAATTCCTAAGATTCTACCATCATACCTAACGCAAACTAGCTCCTATTCTTGCCTTTCGTCTAATGTTCCTAGCGTATACCGCTCAGATGGCAGTGGCGACCAAGACAATGAGAGAGAATAAGATAATCGGCCCTTTTTTGTCTCCTGTTACTCCCAACACGCTTCTACTTTATCGACGTAACAGCAGTGCTGAAGAGGTCGAAAATGAAGCGCTGTGCCTCTTTCGGTAGATGTTGGAACTTCATGGCAACGTTTTTTTTCCTTCCGCAACTCTGTTACCCAGGGAAATCGAAGTATCAGGAAATTCTTTAGAAGCTTCTTCAGCAAAAATGATAATTCGAATTTGAAATCCTCGATGTCATAGCACTGCACGAAGAGGAAACGAATGAAAATAATTTCAAGATGCGCTTTTATCTCGATTCGTAATTCAAATTTAATTGAAACTGAGCTGGATAAGAGACGAGGTTGTCACGAGTAGATAATGAAATTTACGAGAGGAATGAGATCGTAACGTGTCGAGGTAACGATCTTGTGGATAGCGTAAATCGGAAGCGAAGGGATGGAAAGGGAGACTAATTAAACGAGTATTTATCATGACGCGAAGTTGAAACGAAGGAGATGATAGAATCGGAGATTCGTGATAATCATCGATGTTGGTAATTATCAAAGCAGCGGATGCGAACGATGATTATTTCTAACATTGTTACATCCTCTCACTGCCTTTATCCATAAATTAGAATTATTTTTAAATGCTATAATTTTTTATATGCCAATGTGTCGTAAAGATATTGCAACCATTTTGCAGATTACGAGTGCAGTTTGATTCGATAAAAGATTCAGTTCTATTTCAAGCTCCGCTGCATTTTTTTTCGTCGCGAATTTCTAAGCGAGGATTCGCGCAATAATTTATTATTTGCTATTGCGATCTATTTGCACTGCTACTCTCCTGATACGAGGACGGAGCGCCGCAGCGCCACGCGTCACGGCGAGCACCATCGCAACGCCCGGCGCCTGGACGCACTTATATACTTTTACAATACTGGCCACCGCGACGCGCGCGTCCCATCTCTCCTTTCTCTTCCTTCGGTAGCCGCTCGACGCGCGATCTCGACTAAAATACACGTTACGACCGAGACCGACAAGCAACAAAAGGCAGAATTGCCGTCTCGAATTTCACCGGAGGCTGTACAGGATTACATAAAGTATCCGGAGTCAAGAGCAACTCAGCTCGAGTCCCAATCTTCAGCCACTTCCCAAAATAAACCTTATGAAACAAGCTAAGAATAAATATCTATGCTTTATCTTCAATAAAATGTTGGCTCATCGCCATCTTGCGAAATGTACTGAACGGAGTAGCGTAGAAAAGAAAATTAATCGATATCAGCCGTCGGTAAAAAAATTTCCTGTTTTATCGACTGTTGCTAAAAGCTTTTTCGTCGAAATTTCATGTCCCTTAGGAAATTACTTAAGTCTTTCCCAATATTCAGTGAAATATTCGCCTCCCCTGTGACTGAACTAATCGAAAACATCGTACACCACTAAAAATTGTGCCGCGATAGGCCATTTAACGACTCCCAAAAGATTTGTAAAAAAAAAAAGTCATTTTTTATGCTCTGGGGGCTAAATTCTGGTTTAGGTATTTCGGGAATTACGATAAAAAAGATACGTTTCATTTGTATTTTTACATGCCTTTATTTAAAAACATGGATAATTAGAAATAAATACAATTTTTACATTTGTTCCCACGTTTCGGTGTATTGCAAAAATTTCTGTGCGTTTGAATATAAATAAAAGATGTAAACAGTCTTGTAAAAAAAGGTGTGCATTTTTATTTACAAATACTTTAGCGTACATCGAATAATTATTGTTCGATAGTGCAATAATTTATCGAAGTTTTCATTGAATAATAGAGGCCGAGGATGTCTCAGCCTCGTCATGCGACTGGAGTCTTCAGAGGTTTAAATTCTTCGGCAGCATCGTCGTTAGGTTTTCCGACTTGTGGCATGGCGTCCGGATTGTTCCAAGGCTGAAGTTCACCACTTCCAAAAATGGCGAATGTTACAGCCCCGCAGAAGTAGGTCCCCGCCAGAATCCAAAATATTGTGCTCCATGCATCGTAGGTCTGATTCTCATAAGTTATCATTCCGACCATCATGGCACTGAGGTAACCACCAAGAGAACTCAATGTGTTTGCTAGACCGAATATCGTGCCGGAGAAATTGGGTGCTATGTCAAGACCATTGCCCAAATAACCTGCTGTGACGGCACCGTTCACCGTTAAAGCAGCTGTGAATATAGCCACCGAGGTGACCCGATCATAACCCCAATTAGCCTGTACCACCATCAATAAACTTGGACACAAAACGGCTGAAACAAAGAAAGAATCCAGAATGATAAGAGTTTATTAGACGAATTGGGTATTGGATCGACGCTTCGTTTATTCGAATTGAGGACATCGCCTGATGGCGTTCAATTTATCTCTTAAAGAAAAGACCAGATGTCTGTCAGTCTACAATCGTAACAAAGCAGATAATTCTAATCAAGTCCGGGAACAGTCCAATCGAGCAAAGTTTCACTCACCAAAAGTTGTGAATGTTTTACGAATCATCGTAACACTAAGTTTTCCGGTACGACGTATGTGATCAGCGAGGGCAGCTGTTGCGAGGGCGAAAAAATATTTGCCCAGATATGGAAGCGATGATAAGAGTCCGTTCTGTAAACATCAACAAGCTTTTTAGTTAATCTTCGAAAATATTTTGAAATACATAATATAAAGAACTATCAATGATATTTCATACCGCTTTGATATTAAAGTTCAGAATGTACTCCATGTAAGATGGCAGTTGGTGAACCACCGTGAAATAGCCGAAAACGCTGCACGCATGGGTGATGATTATGGCCCAAACTGGGCCAGACGTGAAAATGGCTTTCCAGGGTACGCTGAGATGCTAAAAAATTATAATATTTCAGTTTATCATTTCTTCGTAGTAAATTATAATCATAGCTCGACCGAGACTATGTTTTTGATCTTTCCGACCAACCTTCGTAGTAGAAGTCGTGCCAATCGCATCTTCAATGAATCTCCTCTCGTCATCCGAAATTCTGGGGTGCTGTGCAGGCGAATCAAACACAAAGATGAACCAAAAGAGACTCCAGATGACACCAATTGCTCCGGTAACGTAAAAAACGGATTCCCAACCGATTTCCGATATGAGAAATCCACAAATGGGCATTGTTATGGCTGCACCAAGTGATGAAGCTGTACAGACGTCAAAAAGAATTTTAGAAAGTGAACATTGGAACATTGAATCCTGACTGATTCGGTATGGAATCCTTACCCATCATATTTGACACGAATTTACTCCTTTCCATCGGCGGAATCCAGTGAGAAGTCATCGGCTGGATAGCTGGCCACGTAGCTCCCTGGATAACAAATTTTGATCAATTGACAGCTCCCTAAGAATGAAATTCAACAAAAGCAAGCCATTCTGTGACTTTGAACCCTACCAGCATGAATCCAAGGACTGCCCTGAGCCCAGCGACCATCTCGTATCCGAAAGTCGCTGCCAGAGGTGTCAGAAGTGTTACGAAACTGGAGATCAACATGCTCCAGCCAAAAACGCGTTTAGCTCCAATCACTTCCGCCAATCTACCGCCTGGAAGTTCCGTACAAATGTAACCCCAAAAAAAGCTCCCAAGAACGGTATTCACTTGATGCCGGTCCCAAGCGTATCTGGTCTGCTCCAATATTGTCGCGTTCTGAAAAACATTTCAACAAATTTCCATTGAACGACAATTCCATGGGAATATGTACTAATATTTTTTTCTAACACTAACTCGAATCAAAGAATGTAGGAAAAACAAATGAATAGTAATTGAATCTCGAAGGCATAACGAAAGTTTTTTTTTCTAGAATCTTGACTACAGTAAGAAATTTTCATCTCGCAATGAAAAGTATTATATTTTTATTGTTATTATTCCATCGGAAATGATGACTTCCGCGACATACATTTTCAGGACGGACTTCGTGGAAGGTTGGATCGTTCGTCACATTAATCGTGCTGTAGATATTCTCGGTGTTGTTAAAATCGACCTCCTTCGCAGTTCCATTATTGTTCAAGGACGAGATAGCGGCGAGGGATCGATTAATCGATAGCCCATCGACATTCATTGATTCTCTGGATCCGTAATGTGCGGTGGAAACGACGTGCTGCAAACTCTCGTTACTGGAATGTCTCGTTACGTTGGGTATCACCATAGCGACGATGGCGATCGTGAGATTCACCCGGAGCATGTAATTCAGCATAAATCCGAGTATCACCATGATATTGAGTACTTGACGACATGACAGACGATCTGAAAAATAGAAGACGAAAAACATTTGGTTTGAATTATTTTAAAGGATGAGCAAACAGACTTTGGCCGATGTTGGCGATGTATTATTCAGCCAACTGCGTGTGTATTTGACTAATTCATACTGGCACCATTCCATACCGTTATTTATGTTGCAAAAATAATATAGAAAAGCTATTGAGACCGCGCGTGGAATCTTATTGAGAAATCGCGATAAATCCAGAACTCTTTTCCGAGTCGACCAAATTATTGATGAATAATTTGCTGAGCCCCAATCTGCTGTTGCGATATGACAGCTTAGAATTTTGAGATTATCAAATCACCAAAAATCATGTCTGGAGAGGTCTCGGAATGAGAGAGAACTTCCGAGGTACTCTGACATTCTTGGAAAAATGAAAAAATCATTTTCCAACCGAACATGATAATAATTTTGAAAGAGTTTCTAATAAACGAATTTTATTTAAAGTTTTTTCACTGAAATTCAAGCTCTAAAAAAATCAACCGGCTTCAGTGAGTCTTGGAGCCAAAAACACATTCTCGACATTTCAGTAACTAACTTTTATATATTTTTTTAGCACTCGTTCCAAATTACTGTGCAAAGCAGGCGTTGAAAAAGACTGTTAAAACAAATGGACGATAATTCCGAACATATCACTGATTAGTAATCACTTCATTGAAGTCGGAATTCATACAATTGATTAACCGTCGATTTTACTGCAACAATGGCTGATTCACTAATACCAATGATTTTCACGCTTTATAATCGTTCGCTGTTTATAAAAATAGAAATCTTTGGCTAACAAGGCGATTTAAGCGTTTTTCAGTTTTTAGTTGCAGCGGCACTTTTTTCAGTTTTGTTGTTGCCATGGGGTAATTAATTTTTTTTTAACATTCTTTTTAAATGAAGCAAATAGCCCCAATTTTTTTGCTATTTATTCTTATTATCATTTATTATTTATTTATTATTTATTTTTCAGACGTAAATTGTTCCATTTTTATAAGAATCAAACTGTTTACGTTTGAAAAATACAATTGTTTCATTCTTATAAGAATGAAATAATTTACGTCAAACACTTGCATGATTATCTGTGATAAATTGATATGAAAAGTTACAATGAACTACAGTTGGCAAGTAACGACACACATATTCAATTAACACGAACCCAATTTTTGGAATATGTTATGAATTATTTAATTTTATACGAACATCAGGTGCGAATAAGCGACGAGAATAAATAATATTGAAACCCCTACGTCCATTATACATCGAGAATAAATATTGAATAATTAAGATCTCATACGAAATACGATAAGAAATTTGAGGATAATATCATTCACTGCTGTTTGCATAGTAAAAAAAGTTGAGTAAAAAACCGCGTTTTTCCGCGTGTGAGAATCGTATAAAAAGTGGTCGTCGTGTCAAGTGATTGTTCAGTCGATACGAAACCTGCTATCAAAAACCGCATCAAGTTTTCGATATTTTACTATGAACAGCATGTTTCTTCAGAGTGTAATTATATTTTGCATGGTTATTGTGCGTCCTTCACTCGTCTATGCTGAAACGGTAAAAATAAATCCAAAATTTCAACAGTTCGAAAAAAAATGATATCCGTTGAAAAAGTGTATTTAACGAAGCGAGAAAAAGTGACATGAAACGATAGGGATATTGAAAACTACGATTCACTTCTACTTTCAGATAGAAGCTGATAAACTCCTCTTGCACGCGTTGAACCTGGACCCCAGAGATGGTAAAATCATGTAATTTTAATCAAAAGACCTAAATCTGCGATGACCTTATGATGAAAAATCCATCAAAGGATTAATCGATTAGTGCTGTGTGTTGAGTGTTTTTCCAATGACGTTTCAAATTCAATTAACATTTATTTTTAATCCTTCATTTTATTCTATAGTAACAACCATCGATTTAATTACCATAAGTTTTCCGAATCAATGGAAAGACACTTTTGCCAAAACTGGAACGTCCATGACAGTTCAAGGTTCTGGTGAAGACTTTCAATTAAATCTTCATCCTCGAGATTCCACGTTGGTTTCAAAGTATACCCAAGTTTTTTTGGTCAATGAAAATGCAACTAAAAGTGGGGGTGTCGAGTACGTTCTTCAAAAAAACGTGAGTTCTCAATCGAGATACATTAAAATTCATGACAATTAAAAAAAGCTTTCAGGAAATGATTTTATTTTGCTGAACAGGCAATGGAGAATGTTGGACAACTTTTGGAAGATCCTCTCCATCGGGCTTCGGTGGTACTCGGTGCAGATGAACATGGTGAACCGACAGTTGTTAGTACAATATTGTATAATATTTTCGGTTACAAATCAATAAAAAATCTCCAATCTGTGTTAAGTTTTCATTAATAGTACCAGCAATGTAAAGTTTTTATTTATTTTTCTTCTCTATAATCAGCACATGCCTAATTGGTCGCGAAATATCAGTAGAATTCTATTTCTTTAGAATTTCATGAGAAATAAATTATTTCACAGACTGCTGTGATTGGAGGAAGAAGTTCGACTTCAGGTATGATTATCAGAAGTTTACCACCATCCGTTATAGGAACACATTTCAGAAAACGTCGTTTCATCGACGACATCTCCACGAATGACGACGATTCTGAATCACGTTCGATTCGTGCGGTTGCTGTGAATCTAAAAAATATGGAGAGACATAAATATGTCGAGCGTGAGTTTCTAAATCTAATAATGGATGAAAAATCATGGGATTCAAAAACAAATATCAAATGAATACTTGATTATATTTTTGATTTGTTTATTGATAGTTTTATGTTGATTTTTGATGTAAAGATTTCATGTTATTGAGTGGGTCAGTGCTCTGACAAGTTTTTTTGTTGCAATCAGTCATAAAGCGTAGAAAAAGGGAGATTCTGGAGCACGCAGAGGTACACGAAGTCAACGATAAGACTTCGAACGACGAGCAGTACGAACCAAGGGTTCTTTATCCCAAAATTCTTTTAGCAGCCGATTCTTCTTACCACAGAAATTGGTAAGTACGATGGCAATACGAAGAATTGACAGTCGAAAAATCATGGAATCCAGACATTTAAAGAATCTGTCTTCGGTTCAAAGGTCGTCAGGTGATTTGGTTCGCTCACTGGAATATCTTTTGGCATTTTTCAATACGATAGATCTTTACTTCCGCCCTCTTGAAGATCCGATCATAAAATTACACATTGTTGCAATCACCATCGCGACGGTAAGTTGTCAGACTCATTTTTCATGACTTTGTTCATTGATTGCTAATAAGTCAGTGGAACCAAATGGAACTAAAATGAAAGGCACATTCAAGTGTTTCTCAGAGGAAAACGAAAGTTACACCCTACTCTGCGAAGAAAGTGGAACAATCCATGACTCTTATTTTTCAAGAAAATTTTTCCAAGTTGAAGAAAAATGTGCAACAGAATTTTTCCAGACCACGAGAGCGATAGGGATCGCTGGAATCCTAAAAAACAAACATAAACGAACATTATCGGTTCTGTTCCGTAGTTGCTACGAAAGAAAGACAACAAATGAGCAACTGTTTGTCGAGGCTTGATATTTGGTTACAACTTCGATTGTATTATCGTTGCTTTTTGGCTCTCCATAGATTACGGGAGATAATTAGAAGCTTAAAGCAATCATTGAACTTGGTTCCATGACTAGATGACAATCAAACGAACACAATGCACCAAAAAAACACAGCAAAACAGCAATGACGTATTGATAATTAATAATATCTTATTGAACCAATGATTTTTGCCTTGGTTTGTCATTGTTTATCATTATTGATCATTCGATTCCGTCACACGATTTAATTACATTTGTACATTTAGTCACAAGCTGTCTAGACGCTTAGCGAATAGTCGTCAGGATCTAGTCCCTTGGCATTTTGTCGTTGGCGTCTAATCACCGAATTACTTATAGTTTCTCAATGGACGCTTGATGGATGCCTTTTGTTCCAAAGCAATTGTCGTGTTGGCGTTTTATTGCGGTCGTTATTCAGTGCCTCATGGTCGGAAAAACAGAAAATAACTCGAAGAAAATCTGAAACTTTCAGGCTGAAAGCAGTTTGCATCATAAGCGTCTAACCGAAAAGCAATGATTGCCTTGATTCGCTGGAAAATCATTGTTTTTCCAGTTCGCTTTACATTGATTTCGAAATCCCATTAAAATCAAACTTCATAACTAGGTTTTCCAAACGAATTTATGATTTTTCAGACTCATTTAGCGACACCATACATTGCCAATAACATGGACACAGGGAATGAGAGTTTAAATCATGCCAAAGCAATCGAAGACATGTCCACCTATTTTTACAATGTAAAAAGTCAAATGTCTCTTGAATACGACATTGCCTTCTCTTTGACTCAGTAAGTCAACATTTTCTATTTAATAAATAATAACAATTTGATTAGTGATCTTCTATTTAATTGGAAATATCTATTTTCATAGATTACGCATGATGGGCGATACCAGGGGTACGATTTTTTTTTTTTTTTTATTTGAACTCAAAATACACATTTTATGATTAGATTATTTGAATCGATAAAATTCTGGTAAACCATACTTAGGAGCGTCTATTCATGGTGGTGTATGCAAAGTCTCAAATGGAAGAATGAACGGTGTCGTCCTCGTATACGACAATGGAGTATTTGGTGAAATCGAGGCTGCTGTGCACGAATTAGGACATTCGTAAGTTAACTTTTAAAAAATTAATGAATGTTTGTTTTTTCTAAATAGTAATTCAACTAACTTTTGTTTCATCGGGTCATGACTTTGTTAACAGATTTGGTTTGCCAGATGATGAAAATGAAGAGCCATACGATTGGTAAGGTTTGATAATCGAAAATTATAACTTGGAGTAGATTCATTTTCAAACTCAAATGTTTATGTTTTCAGTTCGTCCCTATTCGCAGGACATTATCCTTCCATTCACTGCTCAAATCCGCCTGATTACATCATGGCACCACTTTCAATGGAACAGAGACAGCCAACCTTTTCAGATGATTCACTGTCGACGTTCGATGATCTACTGGAGTAGGTTCAAACAAATAATTGTCAATGAAATTGAATTTAGTAATCTACATCGATTGCACGAATAATTGTGATCATTAACTCGCAGAAGTGGAGCTCTTCATTGCCTGTATGAAAAACCTTTCGGGTACATCGAAACTGTGCTGGAATCTGCGCCTCCAAAAGTACCAAATCTGACGGAACAGTGTCAAAATTATGGCAAAGTTGGACCCTGCCCTGGATATGAGGTAATGTTACGCTTTTATGGAACTTAAAACTGAACGAAATATTAAAAAAACTCCTAAAATTCCAATAATTCATTTCTACCTGACTCGACTCTACCAAATACTTATTTTTTAATTCTTTAATTATGGAACATTCATAAGGAGTTTCTTTGAGTCAATTAATGACTCGAAATTGTGAAACAAAAGTTGTCTCATTTATGATGAGATTTTTTTTTATGGAACTTTTCTGTTTTCCTTTCACGTGCTGATGAATTTCATTCTTATTTTTCAGGATAATATGTGCACTCGACTAAGATGTATCGAACCGAGTATTATTTACAATAATGAGACTATATCGCGGTGCATAGCGTTTTTTCATCCTGCAGCAACTGGAACGCCTTGTAAAATCAAAGATGAACCGCATCCTGGGGTGAGTACAGTCGAAATAATTAAAAATCGTACTAACGAGTGCTTCGTACATTTTTCAAAATACCCAACATTTTTCTTTTTTTGCAGTTCTGCTTCCATAATCGTTGCGTCAGCTTGTAGAAACGGCGAATTGTACATGGATATGAAAATCATTTAATTATTAATCGTGACAAAACCTTCGAAATCGATTTTAACTACTTCTCGAGACCTGCTGGATCTTCTCAGTTATACGATTAAATTTTTCCAAAAAAATCACACAATTTTTTAACAATTTTGGTCCAAAATGAACTTCAAGTCTGAAGCTGTCACTCTTTTGTGATCATTTTTCTAGCTCCTGCATAATTCTATCGATATTTCCAATGAGAAAATTAATGCCAATTTCTCTTTCCGAATTACTTGTCAACCGAAATAACTGGTGAACATCGTAAATGAGATTCTTTAAAAAGAAGCCTTGTCCTGAAGCCAATCAACGATATTTATTATGGATAATTTTTTATTTAAAAGACTCGTAATCTTTCGAATCGGAAAAATAAATTTTTCCATTTTCGCCAAGACTTAATGAATTTTTTCGGTAAATATTTCTTCTTCTTGAAACATCTGCTTAGTTGTAAAAATTAAAAGAATCACCGTCACGTGGAAAAAGTATTAATTTGAAGTGACGTTTTGAAGCAGTCACGGACGACAAACACGAGAAAAGACGTTTCGTTTCCATACTTTATTTTTAGTTCACGTCTAACGCGCGTATGTACTTAAACATATAATATATTTATCCACGTTATTATGTATATATATATATGAATATATTTGGATGCGGAGGTGCGTCGACTCTCAGTAGAGTCGCTCGTGTGCCTCGCGTAACCTTGCGTCTCGTTGTTTTCTAAGGCCAACTTCGAGGCTCATGTTGTTTGTGCGATCAAGCAAACGATTAATTAATCGTCGCTTGACGGATCAGCGAGACGCCAGGGAATCGCATCAGTTCCCTTCATTCGCTCTCAATAGGGCAAAAAATAAATAAATAAATGAATAATCATAATTCTACTGGATTTTATGCAACAGAAACCATGTGACGTGTTCGACCCTCGAAATCCTTGGCTGGATCGAGCACACTCTTCGTTAATACGATTTAACTCGTCTTAACGTCACAATACGCGCTAAAGTCATATTTTTCTCGACTGGAACTTCTCTTGGCACATGAGGCACGCCGTCAATCACCCATGAAAATCGCGATCGTTCCGCTTACTAAGGTTTACACTCCTCATATACAACATTTTACTTTAAACGGTAAAGCCATTCACTTACTAAAACAGACGAAAAAACATTCGTTAACTATGAAAGTTGAATAACGGAACGTTTGCTATGTTTTTCAAAAATCGAATAGTCAATCCTGTTATTTTACTTGTTTTTTTTTTGTCTAATAGTTAGCGCATGAACCACTAAAACTTTTTTTCGTGCAATTTCGAACTTGAAATTGTGAGCAAAATCAATTTGAATGGTTTGCAACTTTACGTTAATATTTTTCGAAAATGCAGCGGTTTCTATGTTTTGATTTTTGATGCTAATTTTTGAAAAATTTAACATTTGCATTATCATAATTTTATTAACTTTTAAAACATTTGAAATTTTCAATATTTTCATCATTTAATCGTTTTTTCAAAGAATTCAAAAATTAGAAGACTTTTCGTATGTAATTAATTTTCTGAACAAGTTTAAATTTGCAATATTTTCATATTTTCATTATAATTTTTGAAAACTTTCTAAATTACTTTATCTGCATCGCGATTCGATATAAAATCGATTGATTGTTGTGGGTTTTTGTTTGACTTTGTTTGAACTTACGAAAAATGTTTTTATGCATTCGACCTATTGAAAAAAATCTTTTTTATTCTTGTAATCGAAACGACCTTGCGATTTTCGAGATGCCGACGGCGGACATGCAAATTTGCGTTTGAAATTAACTGCCAGGTGATTTTTCACACGAGAGGTGAACAAAACGGGGAGACGAGAGACGCGACGAAGGCGTGTGTTCAGACCTCAAGGATAAAATGGAAAACGCATATGCAACGTTGTTGCGTGGATTCGGTCGAAATAGTGGCCGGAAATCGAGTTAATTGGTTGCTAAAGCGAGACACGCAAACGGAAATAAAAAAAATACTGTCAACATTCACGGATATTCCATTAAATTGATTCGTAACATGTTCAGTTTGTTATTTAATCTGTGATCAAAATCGTGTCGATGTGTAACCCCTTAATGAATTATTCTCGCACTATAATTCATCCGCTCGTTTGTTTCAAATGAAACCTGTATTTAAATGTTCACGCAAACCTAAAAAGTGTTATAACTGTAATAAATTCAACGAAAAATGACAATCAAATTCAGAACGTTTTTGATTCAAACTCTTGATCGAGTTAAAATCATCAACGTGCACGAGATTTTTTTCCATGATTCATTGATTGCTTCCGTTTTCCATCAGAATTAAACGTTTCGAATGCGATTACTGTTTTTTTGTAATATATATCAACCAGACAGTGTTTGTAAACACTCGAATGAATGACGCAATCTGTAGCTTCGGAAGTCGACATGGAAATTGGAATTTATACTGGCTGAGTAAACTTTTTGTTTTTTTATTTTTTATCGTATTTACAAGTGACGATTTCACATAACTGTTTTGTTATCAAGATTTTTAATACCACCCACGATTATAAACGCTTGGTGGAATTTTAATTCTGATATTTCCATTGAAATGGAAATCGTTTTGAAAGGTTTCATTTTTTCTTTATCCATTCTAATTAATTATTTATCGAGAACAATAATTATTCTCATTTAATTGAGAATAAAACATCTGCAATTTTTTGAAGAAAAAAATAAATATAAATAAGAATTCAGCCTTGACAATTGACTGGTTTTTTAAATCAACTTTTGGGAAATTTGTTCGGATCAAAGCGTACAGTCAGAATTGTGGTGACTACGAAAATCAAAAAACTGCCGAAATTTTGTACTTCTATTGACAACTATATGTAATTTTAAATAAACAAAAAGTTGCTTCGTTGGAAACATTTTTTCAGTCTAAAAAAAAACAATAAATATCGAAATTAGGCCGATTTTTTGTACTTCCTGGTGTGTGTGAACCGTAAAAGATATTTTTGCCAATGATACGACCTACGAATTGAACTAAATCAATTTTTTTTTTTTCCAAATTGTTTACTGGTTTCGATATTCTCGGTCATTAAATCCCATGTATTTTGCTTCGTATGTATCCGTAGCTTAATGACACATGATTGCTATAGTTATGATACCGAAAAATGTATGTCTCAAGATTGCCTTTTCTCGTTAACTGCATGCATATATATAAATACGTACATTGCATATTTTCACGTCCCAGTCGATTCACTTTTACTCGAGAATCAAGGAGCAAGAACACGCTCTTATTCGCACACTTAAAATCTCTGATCTTTTACGGTGAACTGTTACTTTTTTCGTTAATTTTTTTTGTTTTTTCTTTTTTCATTTATTACACGACAAGGAATATGAGCGCAGTATACAAAGAAGGACCACAAGTTGCTCGAATTTGGCGCTGCAAGTGCAGGCTGTCAAACTTGGTTGAGAATGTAGGTCACGAACGGAGCAAACAGAGGTTTGATTAAACATATTTTTCCCCCATGTACGAGTTCCTACACATCAACATCAAACATGTATCCTCAACATATTTCTCTTCAAATCAAATCGACTGTGCTCTCCATCAATCATGCGATACGGAGTATTACGAAAAATAGGCAAATCCCATGGCGAAATTATTTCTTTTCGTGGAATTATTTACTGGATGAGAAAACATTTGATTGAGAAATCAATTTTTGTTGAATAGGTCAAATATTTCGTTGAATAATAGAATTTTTCTAGCGGGATTAATTTTTGGGAGTTACGAATCTGAATAAAAAATTAAAAATACAAAATTAATTAATTCTGCATTTTTTTTAACGAAAACCAATGGACGCATAATTTTGAAAAAATTCCACATAGTTCTTCGAAGTGTATTGAGTTTGTAAAAAAATTGCCATTTCGATGTTCATACTATTTTAGTAGAAAATCAATTATTTCATGAAATTATACAAAATTCGACCATGGACCATTTTTGATTACTGTGCAATCGACAAATAATGACTACTGTGTTTATTTTTTTTACATTTATGAACGTTTGGACTATTTAGAAACGATGAATTCAAAATTCCTGGTCAAAATCGTATTTTAACGATAAAAATAATCCCCAAAACAATTGCTAACTCTCATCATTACGGTTCGAAGGGTTTACAGAAGAGTGACATGCAAATTCCTTTTTTCCTCGTAGACAGGAATGACAAATGTTGACAAAGAAGTCTATGTTTAGTTTTGAGAATTTTCGGGACCATAATTCATTGAGAAATAGAATATAACCAAGAAAAATACAATGATAAAAATTTGGAAGTGTTATCGGAGCAGGATGTAGGACAGAATTATGATTCGGTCTGAGCCCTAAAACGTAACATAGATGTGTATTAAACAAATTAACTCTGCCCTCCGAACAATCATGAATTTTCTGACTCCAGCTAGACATGAACCAACACAAGTGTTGTGCGTAAAATGATCTCCATTGGGACAAGTAGGTCATTGAACGCTCAACACTTGTTCACGAAGAAGAAGCTCGGAAAAACGAATAATCTTCCGCTCAGTAGAATTCCCAGCATTCTTTTAGCGAAGCAATGAGAATAAAGAGACTGGTCGTTCATTTGACTTCTATTTCCTTCAGAGCAATAATATTTCGTTAATCGTCGATGCATTTTGATGATTGAACAGAGTGATTGAATAATTGGAGCAATGGTTCATGTCACCCTGACCTCTATAAGCAATTTCTGAGGGCCAGTTAAACCAACTTAAGTGAACTTTAGAAATTCTTGTTGCTTCCAAGCTGGACATTCTCGTTCGACTCGAAATTATATCGTGCTCGTGTATTTGACGTTGAAATTGTGCTGTCGCCTCAATATTATCTGACGGACTATAGTCCGTAAGATATCATTATAATTTAATCGTAATTTATTCAATTTATACCTGTGGGTATAAATAAAGACGTACACGCATAAACTTTCGTAACTTTCAACCTATATTCTCGACAAACAAATGAACGTCGTATGGCCAAGCATTAAAAGTTCTCAGACAATTTTATCAAAACCAATTATAACTCACCTGCTAGGAGTTTCAACGACGCCATAATCACCCTGTTATAATTGTCACAGTTTCGGAAAAGCGATCACCACAATTGGACACTTCGCACAGTAGAAAAAAAGGGAAAAAGTCTACAAAACAAAAAAAAAAATGGAAATTTACTCTAATTTTTTTGAACTACGATGAAAGTTTGCAAAATTAAAGAAATAATAATTGCAACAAGTGTTCATTGGCACTGCACCACAATTTTTAAGTTATTCACGACGTTTTTTTTCTCACACGATGTTAAAGATTTTTGGTTTTCACTTCAATTTATTATCGACGAAGAAAATTTATGATATTTTTTTAATTTATGGAAATTACGAATTCCTTCTTCACGATGACGAGGAAAACGAGAATGAAAAAGCTACATCGGAATAGTCAGTCAAAAGAGGAAACGACGTGAGCAAGCACGATGGCATCGAGCAAAAGTTATTCTGACAGAAGCACGTGCCAACTTTTGCGCAAGTTTCTGTCGAGCCAAAGCGAGCCAACGTGCTTGCGTTCCGTACGCCGGTAGTCTTCAAACTGAACGACTTACGTACCAGACCCGAGCCGCACACTGCCAGCCCTAGGAATTGACGTCATATACATATATATATACAAAGCTATGTACAAATATTTTCTCTACCTCTGTGTCTCTTTGTATTCTACGTTCTCAAACTAACACACATATTTATTAGTCCCTCTTTCCTCGTCTAGTCAAATTTCGACCCTCCCTTTATTTTCAATTGACAAACCCATCATAAAAAAATATACAAATTAATATGGAGGAGAGATTGTTTTTTAATCGACTGTAATATGTTTACGAAACGTTGACACGATCATTCTTATCCATTGTAAATATTTATCCCGAATTTCTTATTAGATTTTTTTGGTTTTTTTTTTTGTCAAATGTCAAAAAATACGTGTTTCTGAACCTTGCTCTTGTTTTTCTTCAAAATATAGTACAACGAGTGTCATCAAATGTTTTCGATACGTCAAACATGCAACAAAAGTCTCTTGTGCAATTGAATTGCAATGAAGTAACTGCGATTATGACTTTTCATACATTTGCAGTCGGTTTATGCACGTACCGAGATAATATCATCTTAGTCATGAAATTTTTCACGTAAGAAGGTCGTATTATCTCGGGTAGAGGAATTTTTCACTACGTGACAACGATCCAATGTAAGCACGTCGAAATAAAAAGTATTTTATCCTCCAGTTGTCAATAAAATCGTCGTAGAAAAAAGATGTTATTGCTTTTGAGACTCAGGTGGACGATACGTCAAAAAATATCATTTATTAAATCGAATAATTTTATTGAATCAAATAGAAATATATTTTCAATCAATTCAAATTTATCTATTTCTATTGAAACTTAATGATTATTTATCCTGCAAGTTATTAATTCGTTTTCAATAATTACTTACGAAGCTTAGTAGCTTAAAGATTTTTATTGACAAAACTTTATTTACAAATTCGGATTCGAGTTCGTTGATCCATCTTTACACAAATTCAGATATATTATCTTGTGTGAATAAGAATTAACTATTTATGTCTCCCTCATCACGACCGTCCTGCATAATCGCATTAATCTCACGTGAGCATCGTTCTCGATGCGAATTATCATTTGTCACGTGAGCAATCGAGAATTACTTCATATATTTTGTGTATAAATGGGAATACAGTGACGTACAAAATGAATGAAACGAAAAAAAAGAGAAATTTGACTGATTCTATTATTAACTGCTGCTCAAAATTTTGGGGATTTGAAAAAAAGGGTGAATTCATTGGTAGCAAATTTTTTCAACTTTCGAATGAGACCAGTTGCATTGAAAATATTTGATTGGTCGAGTCTCTGGAGCCTTCGAAAGACATCGTCGTTTTTCACTTTCTTTGTACGTCACTGAATTCATTAAAATATGTGAAATTATATTTTCCGTGTAATCAGACAATAATACACAGTCAAATTTACAAAGTTTATGCTTTACAAAGCTCGATTAATTATTCGAAGGCCTCTTGTCATCCAAATATCCTCAAAAATTATATAACGAGGACAATAATCGTCTTCGAAAACACTTGGAAAATAAGCAGTCAAGTAACACTCGACTTTGAAAAAATCAATTATTTCGATTTCGCAACAACGAATTTCGACGTTGACTTAATTTTGTTTTTTTTGCTCCAAAAACATTGGGCGTTGGAAATATGATGTTTCAATAAATAATCGTCGTTGGAAATACGTCAATAAAGCTAATTGTGAGAATTCAATTTAGCGAGTACAACAAGTTTTTTTATTCATCAGATTTCTTTCGAATTTTGGAAATTTTCTTGAAAATCATAATAAACGGATTTTTTCGCCCGAGTCTTATCGAAGTTTGAATCCTCACGTAATCCAGGTACGTATTTTTTTTTTCCTTTATACCCCATCACCGTATCAGGCACCATTTTTTTGGAAAAAAAAAATTAGCATTTTTTTTTCTCCTTTATTTTTGATGATTTGACTAAATGGTCAATCGATAATGTTCAGTTTGCTGTTGGTTTTTCGCAATTGAGCTCGCCAGGGTATAATCGGTGCGTCGTCTTCGTCGTCGTCGTTGTTTTCGTCCCTCGTTGTCGGACACTTTTTATCCTCGCTCTCGGTCCTCTCGAGGTCGATGGGTTTCAACAACCTCGAGGCGGCTGCCGGCGAGGCGTCTTTCTTTACGATCGGTGAGATCTCGATTTTTACCGCCGCTGGGACGATAAGTACAGGTGGCGTAGGCGGCCCTGAATTCGGCCTGTTTTTCAAGAATTTTTTATTTTTATTTTTGAAAAAAGCAAAACAAAACAAAAAAAAGATAGAAATTGTCTTAATGACTGGTGATGATGAATTATCATTTTTCTCAAATATGTTGATCTCGAATAATAATGAATTTATTGCAAAAGAAAAATATTTGAATATTTAGTAATTGAATGAAAATTGTACGAGGAAAAAAAATGTACAAGAACTTTTATTGGAACTTCAATAAAAATAATTGGAAGTATGATGAACTTACTTTTTTTCGTCGACGTCCTTTTTTGCTAATAATTGTCTCTTCCACGGTGGGATAGCATTTTGTCGTTTTTCTTCATTTTCCCGAGCGATTTGTTCCTCCAGTTCTTTTTTGGCACGTTCAGCAGCTTTGCGGGCAAGCATTTGTCTTTTCCAGATTGGTATGACATTACCGGAGCTGTCCTTTTCAGGAATCTGTGCAATCATGGATAAGAAGACGATTTCATTTTAAAAAAAGACAATATTTCTATGGAGATAATGAAACAAATCGAAAAAATGGTATAATGTCGTTGTATTTACCTGGTCGACAAAATTAGACACGCTGAAAGCTTTGCTTATTTCCGTAATCATATTTTGTTCCTGAGTTTTTTCGGACTTGGCTCTCTCGACCTTGAGCTTTTTGATGCCAGGAATATCCTTCGTTTTCTTTAACTCTGCTATCAAGTCAGTTTTTTGTACGAAAAAAGGTTCCGAAACTAAAAACAATTGAAAACAAAACTTCAAGTTGGAAACAAAAAAAATATGTGCTTCAGTTCTAATCTCATAGTTAATCGCTTAAATGAATTTAATTCGAAAATAATGAATAAAATACCATTTGTCATGGAGACACTCCGTGGTGGTGGGGCTGAGAAAGTTTTGGTAGCGTGCATTTTGATGTTGGTTCGTCTCAATTGAACACTAGTAAGATCTTGAATGCTGATGGTGGCAAGTGGTTGAGGAGTTTTGGGTGTATCCGGTTCGTGAGGGGTGATTGGACTAGTTGGATTGTCTCGAGCAGTTAAAATTGGTGGCAACGGTGGTGGAGGAGGTCCCGGCGCAAGAGCCTTCGCCTCCTCGCACGTCCGTGCCTTTTCTTCGTGTTCTTTTTCCTCGCCTCGTTCTACTTCTGGTCTGCTTTGAATATCTAAATTATCAACGGATCTAAAAAGATGTGAAAATGAATGAAATTAATATGAACCACGTGAAAGCACTCGCACGGTTCGCCACTAAAATCACTGGCGAAAAAGACATCATCAGTGAATCCCGAACAGATGTCATTGAAGCTCACACTGACCTTGCCTTGGAGAGGCTGTTTTTGATGGAACTTTTGCAAATGCTCTTGAGATATTCCGATGGCTTAAGAAGAGTATTCGAATCAGCGTTGTTATTAAATTTCGGTGGTATAAAAGGAAGAACCATGTGTTTGCTGACGAGGTGAGAAACCTGACTCGTCTTGGTGTCATCGGTATCCGACGAGGTACTGCCAGCTTGAACTTCCGGATGAGGTTCCAAGGATACGTCGGACTTGTTGGCCGCTGTTCCGCGACAGAGAAAAAGTAAGTGACCGGTTGTAATAGTCCGGAGTTGTGGAACAGGGAAGAGGGGGCAAAAGAGGATGAGGATGAAGATCGAGAGATCCTTCATCTTGAACATGTGGATGTGTATTTAAAATGGAAAAAGGAGGGATGCCTTCGAAGATGCAGCAGCAACGCATTCGTTTTAAGTAGATTGAACGTTTGTACGTGTGTATACGTTTGAACGTTTAATACACACCCGTATGCCTCCGCGAGCAAGTGAAATCTAGGTAAGTATATTATATGCCTGGTGAGCTCCATGGTCTAGTAATAACCGCATCCATAATTCCCTAACGGGCCAATTAAAAAGTCTCCTTCGTTCTGCTGCTAATATTAATTCGAGCACCCCTTAAACCAGCTTAATCATTATTCTACCTCTTTTTAAATTAGTGTGTCGTTCGGTCAATCAGGACATTGGCATCGTTCAACTTGAAACAAAAAACTATTCCACGTTTCACGACTCAGGATACAACACACGCAACATTTTATTCAATTACTCCAACGCTGTGCTCTCCAAATTGGTCTGAGACAGAAAGTTTTTATATTTTAAACTTACATTGTTCAAGATATTCACCATGTGCTGCTCAAATTTTTACCACATTTAACAACATCCCGTTATCAAGTTAATTGATCTGAAAAAGAGCTCTTAATATTTTTTTAATATCGAAACAGGAACCAATTAAAAATGCTGAATATATATAAACAGATATTGAAAGATTAGTGTTTTTTTTTTCTTTTAATTATCACTGGTCACTATAATCTTCAATTAATCTAAAATTTTGATTCCAATAGAAAAGTTGATTCGATCTTAATCATTAGACAAAGATTGTTTCAATGATTCTATTTCTATTGGGTTCGTTTCGTTAGTTTTCAATACAGGGTTCACTGTTAATAAATAATTTTACAGATAAGGGAAAAGAATAACTGAACGTTGTACTTGAAGAACCTTCAGTAGAATCCGTTGCATTGCTTGTCAGTAGAAACGACGGTAGAGAGAAGATTAAAAAAGAGATTTCCAAGAGACAGATTTAATCATTGGTGGGGGACCAAAAGTTGGATTAAATTGCAGTACCGGATACGATTTATCGTTGACGATGACATTATAAATGTAGATTTCAATGAGTAGCACGATGCTTTCACATGCTTGATCGCTCAAGTTGTTACAGATCGTTGATTCAATAAATGATTAAAAAATGGGAAGCAGGAGGCGACGAATAAATGATATCGGGACGAGTAAGCAATAAAAAAGAGCGAGAAACGCACAAAAAAACTTGAAAACAAATGTAAAACTTGACTTACTTGATGATGTGGTGCTGCAAGAGTCGCTCTTAAGATTCTTGTCTCTTTTCTCATCTCGAGGATGGCAATCGCCATTTTTAAGAGCGGAGGATAGATCTTCAATGGGATCCGGTGGCGGTGGTGGAGGTGGTGGAGGAGGAGGTTTAACGATGCTATTCGAAAATAAACAAAAAGAAAACGAAAAACATTGATCTAATCGGTAATTAAGAATTTTTCAATGAATCGTGATTTCCGATCGAAAAAATGGATCGAACGAGACGAGAAAAATGATCTTAGACGAGAGGACACTTCGAAAAGTGTGTCAAATCGTTCCGAGTTTTCTCGATATTTGCGAAAAAAATATAACGTGAAAGTGAGCCCTGTTTGTAACGGAAGTCTGAAAATAAATCTACGTAAATCGATCGAATTTACAAGCTTTCGTGTCCTCTCTCGTCTATCAAAAGAAAGTGCAAATTGCAATGATCCTTCGCCGATTAATAGATCGTCTCTTTCTCTTTTCATTTTTCTGCCTACCTCGTCGCGATGATCGGTGCTTTCGATTCCTTGGCGATTTCCACAGTCGTTATAATCGGCGTGTTTTTCCTCTCAACACCAATCGGTGACGCTGATTCGTTTGGTATTTTTGGGATTTTTCCAACACGCTCGTTACTACTATTTCTCGAAAGTGAGGGCGTCGATGTCGTCGACGAATAGCAGTGCAATTCGCTGCTCATGTTCGAAGAATCGCTACCGCTGCTCGATCTGCTAAAACGTCTTCCAACCGTTCGAGAACGACTGTCAAAATTATGAATGGTCGATTATTGATAAGAAAATTAAACTGTTTTTTCTGGCAAACAATTGTTTCAAGTACTGCGAAGTCTCTGGATGAAAAAAACGAATTTAGGGAACTTTGGGGCAATGAGGGTCAGCTAAGAGAAATACCAATAAAACTTCAAAACAGCAGGATAAAATTAACTTTCTACCTAAACCCTTGAGGATTATTGTCATCGGATGATGAATATACTAATTTTTCGAAAATGATATTCCATTTCTGTTGAATCTTGTGGAAAAAGTGGCGATGCAGTTGATCCTGTTTGTAAAAATGACCAATGTAGCAAATACCGATCATGAGTCACGTCTGTATTCAGTCTGCCTGCCCCGGAACAGTTAGGGAAGTATTCAAAACTGAACATTTACTTTAAATTAAGCGTTTTCGAGGGTTTTCGAAATCACTGGATTCGACAGTAAAATCAAGTTCTAGAAAACATATGACGCTACACCAGTGGTTTCTTAAAAAGTGTAAGAAGTTTAGCGATTCTTGATCACAAACCCTCATTTGAGTACTCGGGACTAACGACCTTTCTGGGTTCGTTTGTCTGTTTCATAAACGATAGATTTGGGTTCGTACAAAGTCTGGATTTACGGTTTCCGTTACTTTTGGGTTCATTCTTTTAAGGGATTAAGTGTTTAATGCTGGAACGGCGCATTAGCCAAGATGTACCGAACAGACATTTTATTGCGGATTGACCATCAGGCCTTTTTTGATGTCGGTCTACCTGACCAGCTTTTCGTTACTCGAACCAATGAGAAGGTTCGAGATTTTCTGGACGCCCGACCATCCAATGAAAACGTTCGATACAAAATGCAAAGAAATCTTTTCTTAAAAAAAAAGGAGTGCATTGAAATTTCCTAGTTAAATAATTATAAAAATCTGCTTCAGGGCAAATTTTGATTGCTGATCATTTCGGCTACTGGAGGAAAGATTCTTATTTCTGTTCGAAATATTGCCAATGAATAATTCAATGAAAATTGAATTGAAACACTATCAACATTTGAAAAAAAATCGTATGATCCTCATTACCCCCTCATCGCACTTTAAACTTAAATTATGCAGCTAAATTCAGTGAGGAAACTTCTTTTTTTTTCTTTTTAATTAGAAAATTGAGTTTATCCGGTTGTTTATAAATCTCACCCGCTCTCGGAGGCGTCATCGTTGAGTTTTTTGTGGGAGGAAGAGTTGACGCTGTCGTTTTCCTCTGGTCTTATGCAAATTTGTTCGTAAGCATGTTCAGTGCCGCTACCACTGTCCTTTATCGAGTCCGATCTTATCGAGTTTCCATTCCCGACTGACTTGTAGCTACCGTTATTTATATGCACGTCCACTTTCACTGGAAAACGAAATGAAGAATTCGTTTAATTTTTTATATAAAAGTCTCATTCTCCGTCTCTCTCTCTCGTTCTTTTTCTCTCGAGCGTAACGCCCCGCGTCAAAACTTCCGCGGGCGAAATCTTAGCGCGTTTAGTAATTCGGCCTCTCAACTCTCTCGTTTTCATCTCACGCTGCATCTCGTAATTTACAAAGGCTTCGTTCAAGCCTCAGAGATGCGAGCATAACGAAGCGTCCAATTTAGCAAGAACTTTTATTTCCATTTTTAATTTTCAACGCCTTATTTAAATGACTTAGTATCTAAGAATTATGAGCAAAAAAAATACGAGATGCAACAATAGATTCACTGCATTTTTACGCGCTCTCTCTTCCGCTTTGTCGTTCAAATTTTATTTTATTAATATTCAAGCTTACAATACTTCCAGGAGCAAAAATGGACTTTTTTCGGTAAAAAATAAGTAAAAGTTCAAACAATTTTTATTTTTGACACTTTTCATTTCAACGTTATGTTTCAAATTATAATTGCATATCATTAAAACGTCCGCAATTAATTGTATAATTAACCGAACCAAGTATTCAGATTTCTACAAACTCATTAGACAAAATAAATCACAAAGAAACCACGGTTCTTCAACGTATGACACAAGACTAACATCAGACTTAATTATCCAAAAAAAAAATAGTATTTTCATAAAATGTATCCAACACAATCGTGTATTTTTATCGATTTAAGGGTTAAAGGTGAATATGTCAAAAATTGCATCACGTTCACTGCTTAATTATTTGCAAAATGCATTAGAATTTCATGCAAGATTAATCAGTAAAGTTAATTAACGAATGAAAATTGAGTTTCGAAGAATTTATTTATCGAAAATTTCTCGAAAGATTGAATGATGGTGAAACGATTAATCGAGATAAGTTATCGGAACAATAACGTCATAATCTTAATCCAAAGATCAAGTCACAGAAAGAAAAATGATAATAATTTTTAAATATATAAAGAAGTCGTTTGTTTTGTTATGATAATGAAATAAATGTCATAGGAAATGAAAAAAGATTTGAAATTCAGGAGAAAAAAGGTCGAGGCTAATCGAAGAAGCGTTCGTTTGTTCTGGAAGCGTTGAATACATTTCGCAAAAGAGAGATTCGCATCGGCACTTTGCCGATGCGAGACTTAAGCCATGAAAAAAAATGAGAGAAAAGATGACTCGTTTTTTTTCTCTCAATCTTCCTCACTCTTTTATGCGCTGTAACGGCTTAACGGGTTTACGGAAGATCGCTCGTAACACTCTTTAACCCGGTTTTTCCACGAGTCGATCCACGTTTATCATTACTCCGAAGCTCGTGAGCATTTGTTGCACTCTTGAGTTTAATGTTGTTGCACGATCGAGTGTATAAAAAAAGGATACATTATGGAAAAAAAAAAAAAACAAATTTATTAACGGCGTTATCGACGGTGATCGTAAAATAAACCCGACATTATTTTTCTAGCTCGTTCGTTCAATTATAATTTTATGCTCATCCAACAATAGATTTTAACGTTGCAAAGTAACGGTGTCGTATTTTTGTGAACACAATGAATTATTGACGATAAATTAATTATCTCGGTTTCTCCGATAAATCAACATTTTCACTAACGAATTTAAAAATCTTCAACAAATTTGACACTTGCACAACGATCAAGAGCTCATTTGAACAAGAAAAAAAAAAATAATTATCATTTATTTTAATTGATACAACTTTTAATTTGATAGAAATTATATTTTTAATTTAATTTTGTTTGTTTTATAATTCTGCGATTATATTCAAATGATGAATCATTCGAATTATTTACAGTTTTTTTATCGTCGTTTTTATTGAGCAACGTACCACGATGTTGTCGATTCATCGATGCAATGCACAGTCAAACAGGATGATGTACCAGATTTTTGTATATAATTTGTAATTAATTCATTGAGATATTAATTATTAATGAATTTCATGTGGGAATGCTTTTACCGGCAGCTGCCGGCGACGTATTCGCATATGGATCAAAATTTCATGTACAAATGTGTTTATTTCTTATGTGTATGTGTTTGTATACATATTTATACTATTTGTGAATATATATGAATGAATATGCAGTCATATTTTATGTACGCGAGATTGGACGATGAACCGTCGATACGAGATGCCGGAAAGAAACTGACAATGCGAAATGGGGTCGTCACGGGTGAAGCACCGATGTCCCAACCACCACAGACGCTCAAAAGTAATATCTAGCAATATCAACGATTAGATATAAGAACTGATGGATAAGCCTCATACTAATTGTAAATCGTACATGAACACGTACAAGATATTTTTCGAAGAAAAAACGATCCGATACAATTCTTCGTAAATATTTAACACTCATGTGTACACGATAAAGAAACTTGTAATTTTGTTACATTTTAACATGACAAGATAAAAGCCACTAAAAAAGTCAATGAAGTATGAAAGTTTGGTTTTTTGGAAAACTCGGTGAAGTATAAATGAACGTCATTTTACTAGAATAATTTATAATAATTTATAATAGTTTGTTTAACTTTTTCTTCCCAGGAGACATTTAAAAAAAAAATTTATGAAGAACGTAGTAAAAAATAAGCAAAAATCTTTTTAATTCGCTTAGGATTCTGTTAAAATGGAGGAACAGCTGTTACGAAACTTTTATGGTGGGGATTTGGTGGAGCAACGTGAGGAAATTGAGTTCAAGGTTAATTTTTCGGTGATAAGGTTTATGGGAACACATTTTATCAGGAACGTTGTTTGGAAAATCGACATTGCGGGAGACATTTCACAGAGCATCGAAGCTTCGGGGATCTCCTCTGAGAAAAATTAAATAATTGAGAGTCTGATGAACCTCTTATTTCATTGTAATGAATTGCATTCTCAACAAACTGTTTTCAAACTTTCAAAATTGGATCGTTTTAAACTTGAAAAAAAATCGTGAAAATGGGCAATTTTTATGGCGCGTTACACCGAGAAGGTTCCTTAAAACAGCTTCCGCGCTCGTTGGAGTGTAGAATAAGTCAGAAATCGATACTGGAATAGAAAATAGTTGAACGCGTTGCGGGGAGGACGCGATGATTCGTAATGACGGAATCGAGGTCGTCCTGGGCGGATAGCTTCTTTTTATCGAGGATAAAATGAACGAGAGAAGAGAGCCTCCGCAAAAGAGCAATTCTTGACCGGTATGAACAACCACAAATCTTGATCTCGCGTTTTAAACGACTATAGCAACGAGAGAAAGAGATAGAGAGAGAGAGAGAGAGAGAGACTTGACCATATTATCTGGGACGTGCCACTTACCCGTTAAAGTCTCGTCCTTCCTCTCGTTTAAAACACCACGTTCGCCATTTCTTGATTTCTCGCTCTCGCAAAATAGATGCGTTATCCTCGTATAAACAAGATCGTGAGGGCTGTGAAGGTAGAACGATTCTCCTGCATCCCTTGGTTTTTGGGCAGGATCACCGATGAATGCACTCATTGGATTTATGTAAATTCCATCCCGAGGTCTGGTTCCCGGTGGGTGTAGAAAAAATGGCTCGTGAAACATTCCACAACTTCGTAGGGAACACTGAAAATTTTTTTTTTAATTCATTGTAAATCACTACATTGAACATTCCTCGAGACATTTTAAACTGTGATGAATTAAAAATTATTTGCAGTCTTTGCATTTCATTGTTTTTTTTATCGATTAAAATCGTTAAAGAATGTACTTTTTTAAATTAAAGTTATTGACATTAATCAGCAGATAAAAAAAGGATTTTTTGATGAAAAATCTCAAACTTAGTAATGCATCTCGTGATAAAATCGCCCGAAGCTCATGAGAAGGAAAAAAAACAAGTATTTCTGGTTTTATAATTTTCTGGTTTTTCCGTATCCACTGATCGTTCACACAGGCGGTAGTATTTCGCGACTTTTAGCTCGACGAGCCGTATCGACAATTAATTTTTCATCGCTCTATTCATCGCAAGATTATTATCGCCCTCGGACGAAAGTGAACGCGCGAACTCTCGTGATTAGCGCGCGAGTTTCGCTGTTTGCGAGGAAAGTCCCGGATTGTGGATAGCGATAACCGATTCAGTATGTACAATCAAAATTTATTAACAATTTGTATCACGAAACCCGAGCGTTTAACGAACTTTTTATTTTATTTTTCTGACATGCAGCAGCAAAGTTTCAAAGAAAACTACAAAAAAAATCAAAATTCTAATTAATTATTCCGCTTATAATTAAAACCAATAGAAATGATTAAATATTAAAAAAAAAGTATGTTGTGTGAATGCAATTCCGAAATAAACGACCTACAAAAAAAGTCGAAAAGCAAATTCGGTAAATCACAGATTAAAGGCTGATAATTAAAATTTAATTATAATTATTCATCAATAAAAAAAATTACCTTATCAATAGAATTCGTGGTGCAACTGCAAGTGGTTGCGTCGCTCATATTCTCCGAGTAATCAGAGCCTAGCCGATCTCTGGCCATTTCATTAGTAACATCAGAGTGCTTGTCATCTGTCAAAAAAAATAAATAAATAATGACACGACTCAATTAGTTCGGCACAAATGTAAATTTTGAATAAATTACGAAATTAATGAGATAATTTCACAGTAAAATCTCTTAGTGTATATAATTTGTATTTATTTTGTATGCAACTTGTAGGAATATTCAGTCGTATAATTTGTGCAACACAACGGACACCTGTTTCTTGTCTAATCAACCTGACTCGAAAGGCAAAATTATCGTAGTTTGGCCATTACTAATACGAAAGTTCCTGGAAGCAACTCTTGTTGGACGAGCACAACGATCGTTTCGATTCACTGCTGTTACCAAACATCTAAGACCAATTTAGTGCAAATTTAAATTACCCAACGTTAGCATTATAACAAAAGACTGTGGAATAATTACGAAACGATTGAATCCACTGGAAATAAAAATGCCACGGTTTTGTAGTCATACGTTAATGTTAGTGTGTATCAACAGACATGGCACGTTTCATGTGAATATCATTACGAAATATTCCACCGTTCTATCATAAAATTCAAGTGTCAAGAACTGGCTCAACTAATTTGCATTTTTTTCGTAGAATGAATAACTAAGTTGATTTAATTTATTGTGGAGTATTTTTTTTCTTCTTCAAATAAAATATAAAATTCGGAGAAAAATGAAATAACTTTTCAAACATTGAAAGAAGCAGAAACAAAGATTTGCTTTAAAATTCATTTTTAAGAGAGAAAGGGTGAAAAAAAGAATAATTTAGTGGATGTTTTCTCGTGTGAACACCGACGTGACGTAAAAAACACTCAGTCCAGGGTGAAAGGAACATTTTTCCATGGATATTATGTACACAAAGTGTTATTCCCTAGATTGTTGCATCGTTAAATAAAAAATAAAAGAATTGCGTTATAAAATATTGTGTTTGTATGTAATAAGATAGTGTTGATGTTCAACCCCGACCAACCACTGTGTTTCGTAAGTAAAAAAAAAAAACACATTTAACAGTGATTGCTTTCATGGCTATTTTTGCTTTGGTGTGCATTAAAAGTCACCAGTAAACAATTTTTTATTCGCTTTGAATCGTAGAGAAAATTGATAAATTGCTTGTACTTGTGAAGTATGGTCGTTACTACAATTTCGTGTGACCGATCAGTCCAATCTGCCAAGAAATATACTTTCCTTACACTTTATGAGTTTCGTTGTAAATAAAACGTAATTGTCCTAACGCCTGAACTAAACAGAAAAGTTACTTAACTGGATAATATTATTTTATCGTCTGAGAGAAATATTTCATATTTCTGTCATTATATCACAGCAAATGTCTCATTCGTCGGATATTTTCTTTTCCCATAACGATTAAAATCAATCGAGCACAACATTTTACAGTTCACAATGTTTATAGCTACGTTTAAACTTTTTTTACTTTTCGTTCTTTTTCACCCTCGTGTGTCATTCGATAAAAATGACATTTTTTATTCAATTATAATTGGGGTTACAAATTTCTTGTATAATTCATTCGGTACAAATCATAATTAGTTATTTCCTATAACATTATGAATATCCTCATAAAAATAAAATTTAATCTATCGAGTCGTTTAAAAATTATTTCAAGAGCTACAGAATCTTAGAAAAAATGATTTTCGAGCTTTTTAAATTAAATTTTGATCAACTATTGTTTAATTTGTATTGGAATTTAATTATGAAATTAATTATCTCGAAGTTACAAAATTTTCACAGCTAATTATTGTGTGTTATTTCGAAGGAAATTGTTTTGATTAATCGAAAATACCCGAAGGGAAAGTTTTACGGATATTCACAGGCATTTTTATTTAAATGTTTGTCTCAATTTACGGAACTACCACATCCGTAACAAAATTGAATGACTTTCCATAGACGAAAGCCATGAATTTTGGGATGGGAGAAAAAATAAATGAGGGAGTCCCATGTGGTTGAACCGGGATCTGGTTGGATGTTTGCGAAAGTGGATTTTACTGCATCGTAAATTGTATTTTCTTCGAAGAGGCTCAAGATTCTCTTGGTATACGTACAGAGGAGAAATTATCGAGATGTGTATGTACGTTAAATAAATATATAGATATATCTAGATAAAAATGTTTTATAAGTTGCGTTAGTGGAGAGAATGTTTCTTTCTCGCTACTTTTACGTCCAGTTGCCTTTTAAAGACAAGTCGACATGGTGCGTCCGGAATAATTATCCCCGGGAGCTTTTCTTCGTCAGTGAAGATCTCAAGGTCGAATACAAAAAAAATGTACACACCTCGTACAAATCAGTATCGCTAAGTACACATATTTTGTTTTTTTTTTTTTGCAAATTATTGCTCGTTAATCCTTTTTGCAGGAGCATTAAAATGATTATCGTGAAAACCCTTTCACGATTATTATGATGAGCAACTTTTCACGCAATTAAAATCACTTTATATTATTTTTTATTTTTGTTTTCCATTACCGTTAAAAATAAGAAAAAAGCTGATGATCTCGACGCGATATATTTATAAAAACCGAGATCATCAGGCTCAATCACGATGATGATGTTTAACACTCGGAAAGATTACGACTATTATTTACAGCAACAAACATAAAAAAAATAAAATAAAATAGACATTAAAAAAAAACACTGATAAATAACGCCTTTCTCCGTGTTTTGCACTCGAGGCACACGAGCACGTTCCGGTAGAAAACTTCAAAGCATCTCCTTCGTCTTACAGCATTTGCTACCTTCTTTCGAACGATCTGGTTCGTAAAAAAACACATTGATTTCATGACCAATCGATTTTTTTAAACCTTTTTATCTTTATCGGACGATAAGGCTCCTTAAAATTCGAAATTAATGCCTTAGAACCGTCATATTGTTCGAAAGAGAGTAAAATGGACCAAAATGTGAAATAAAAAAAGTCGCAAAACGTTTTTCTTTCTTTGAAATTCTAAAAAAAAATCTAAACTCACTTTTTCCCCAATTGTAAAAATTACTAAAAAGAAAAAAACGGATCACGATTAAAAAAAAACTGTTCTTAAAATAATTTCAACCCGAAAAGTTTGCAATGACAATTAATTTGCGAAACCCACAGTATTTCAAAGTAAAGAAAGTAATGCATAAGTAAAAAGTATGAAAAAGTAAGAATTTGAATGAATGAATATCTCATTGTACATAATGTCGCGTGTTGGGGCAAAGGAGACGATCATTTGTCGTGTTGTTTCGCTATTACGCTCTCGCTAAGTATCGTGACTCTTGTCAGAGACATTATTGTTATATTAGCAATCCTTTCTCCTGTAAAGTTGGTGGGAGAAAAATCCTCTTGATATCCTGTTACGTGACCAGCGATATGCTTTTTGACCAAGTGGGTGAAGGACGATTGGCGAATAAAATTTGTTACATTTTTTGTCAACAAAAAAACAAAAACATCGATAAATCTACAAAGATAAAGTATAACAATTGAATTCTGCAAGTAATTATGTTCCTTATAATTATAATTCGTAATAATTATATTGGATAATGATTATTATTTTTATTAGTACATATTATTGTTATTGTACAGATGTAGTTTTGATAAATGTGCGAAATGCACCTTGAACCTGACGGAAATTCGCACGACAATCGTCAGGATAAATTTTTTTGCACATCTCCAGTTTTATTATAAAAAGAAAAAAATCTCACATGTGCGTGATCGTTGGTGAGAGTTCGTCGGCCCATGAAACTCACGCGACACTCCGTAACGAGAGATATATGAATGTGTGTTTATATGTAACTTTTTCTTAATGAGTTGAATTTACTGGTATTAGTAAGCTCGGTATGACTCGAAGTGTGACGACCTCGTCCCATCCTTACAATGATTTTTCTTCGCAAATCTACACTTTTTCAATGTCGCTCTTCGATAAATTTATATAATAATCATCGGTTTGTAAGTTTCGACGGTTTTAAAACCTTCGCTTTTGCTCTCAGTTATTTAACCATTTAAGTAAGCGTCACGAATATTTCACAAGTCCTGCGTCATTTTCAGTGGGTGAAGGACAAACATTTTTTTGATTCTTATTTTTATTTCTAATTTAGACAACGTGTTTCTATAAATTTCTGGACTTTTTTTGTTACTAATGAAATAATCATTATCACGTCGTTAGGAATTGTTATTTTTACACTAACAAAGCAAGCTCTGAAAAGTTATTAATCGCTGGAGATTTTTTTTTTTCTTCAATGAATTTCTAATTATAGTTTGACTTTTTTTATTCGGAGAATTATGGTTAACGGTATTGGGCCGATTCGTTACAACTTTTTGCAAGCAATTGTAATGGCAATTTCATTGAATTCGAGCGAAAATTGACACGCTCAATTGCTCGGCGTTTTCATCAATGTTGTTCGACTTTCGAGGCTAATAATCAACCGAGACTCACACACACGTTTATTAACCTCTTCGACCCCGCGTCAGAACAATCAATCGGTAATTTCTTTGAAGGCAAATCAAGAGTTTGTTTGACACATGAATTTTTTATTCAACGACGTTTTGTGAGGTTTATGACATGTTGGAGTATTGGAAAAGTATACAAATTTTTCGTCTGCGGTCATTATTTATGTTTTTTTTTTCGTTTACTAATTCGTTATTTCTATGGAAATAATCGATTGATCACTTTATCGATTAATTCTCGTTGCACTTATTTCTGCAGGTGACTTTTTAAAGGCTTGTTTTTTCGGTTTAAAGTTATCTTGCCAAAATGTTTTGCTGCTAATTTTTTCGTGAGTTTCGAGTACACATTCAGGCAACTAATTGGAAACCTCGTGCAAAATTTTAACAGGTTTCTCTCTCCCGCATTCGAGATATTGGCAGGAAGAATTCGCACATTTGGCTCCAAATAACTTGGAAACTTTTCTAGAGATTTTTTTGTCTGAATCACAGAAAAACATATGACGAGGCTCAAAATGATTTTCCATCGAGAGGAAACCTCAAATAATGTTTGACACACAGAATCTAGGAAACAATTAGGCTTGGAGATTCGCACTAGAGAGTGGAATCAAAGAATTACGGTTTTCAAAGTTTCTCAACTTTTTCAACAGCCTCTGATTTCATTTCTTCTCAAAATAAATGAAAAACCCAAAGTAGGCGATTCTATTTTCTCGTCCAACAGAACGAAGAAAATTAAAAAAAGAAAAACGTACAGAATGATTGTTCGTGCAATCGACGAACGCCGTTTCGTTCCAAATATGTCGTAGTTGCGTGTCGACCACGATTTAATTGGTTGCACGAACAAGTGTGTATTTAATACTCCAAACGATCATTGCAAACGCTATAGAATTTTTTTTCGACCCCAAACCCGCGAAGCGATTTCCAAACATTAAAAAAAATCCGAATGTTAGTTTCTCAGACAATTTTTAAAGATCGATTAAAAATCGAATTTATCAACTTTGCGAATATCGAATAAATTCCATGAGAGACGAGCGTGTCGAATATATGATCGAATATAGGCTGCGTTCTCGATTCGTCGTACGGGAGTCAGGTCGATTCTCTCGCACCGTAAACACGTGAGAGGAAAAATGGCTTCCTGGGCGTTATATTATTCGTTATACTCTCACGGTACACGCGAGCGTCAAACGGAAGAGAAAGAGAATTTGTAATAAAAAAAAGTGCAATCAATTATCGTACCGATTCAATTTAAAAAGAAAAAAAAAAAAAAAAATTCATCAGAAAGAAAAAAAAAAGTAAAAAATCATGAAAATTGAGATGTCAGGAAGTATCGAACTCGTTTTTAAAGTTTCGACAAGTTTTTCGGGACCGGACTACTTTGAAGATCGAGTTCCTGAGCAAAAAGCTTAAAAATCACGAGTAATTATGTACCAACACATAAATCCGAAAATTTATGCGGAAGAGTCTGATTTTATATGCAAGAATTTTTAAATATTATTCATCGGTTGATCCCCTTTCTCCGTTGATGAAAAAAAAGGAAAAAAAAAACAACAACCATTCTCCACGAAATGTCACTGCCACGCATCGGCGAGTTACAATTCTTTATTTTATTAGCTCCTACGTTTTTCAACAGGCCAAATGAAATTAAATATTCTATTCAAAAGCGATATATGTGTCACCGGAAAAAAGAACGTTATTTTTTTTCAAAAAGTAGTCAGATTTTTCGAAATACAAATTACAATTTCCATTTACTTCTTTTTTTTGTTCCAAAATATCGACTGACATTTCGACATTAATTTGGGGAGACCATCATTTTTTGGCAGTTGGATTTCCGTGAACCAAGAAATTTCAATAAAAATCAAATAATTTTTGTTGGTTCACTAAAAAAATCACTGTCAGTCGTTCCAATCGAGGGATCGATTGAAATTTGTTAATGTAATTCAATGAAAAATGATTGTTTGATGGAATTTCAAGGATTTTTCACAAATTTATGAAAGTTATTTTGTACAGCAATTGTCCAGATGTACAATCACTGATGAATCGATTTTTTAGCAGCATTAGTTTTTTGTGAAAAAGTCTTTTCATGGTTTAGTTGGAGAGATGTCCTACTGAACGGTTAGAAACGCGTGTGTGCGCATAATGGGAATGATCCTCAAGCTACGTGTTACTTGTTGAATCGAGTCGCGAGCTAGCAACCTACTTCACGCTGGGGATCCATAGAGATCGCTCGAGAAGTACAGCTAAGATGATTTTACGTCTCAGCTGACTGGACAAATAACGTAAATTTGTTATCCCTAACGGATTCGAACTTTATCGTCGTTTATCTTCCAAAGTATATTATTTTTTCCTCTTTTTTTTTCATTCTGAATATAAATCATGATTATCAGCAATAAAACCTAATTCCCATGGGAAATAAATGGTCCTGTGGCAACGCTTGAATTTCAATTTATAATTAAGTGAATCATTGAATATGTATACAGCATTATTTTCTTTTTGCAATTAAAAACAGTTGTCGAATAAATTCGAAAACATTTTATTCAATTTTTCATATTTCACGAGTTTCATGGTGTTTGTTTTTGCTTCAAATGAATTCTGTGATCTGATAAATCTTGAGTGAATGAAAAAATAGTAACGTTGATGATGAAAATGTTTTTTTTTTAGGAGAATATTTCAGTTTACCGGATTCTCGCGTTTTATAAAATACAGTTTAATCGTCGTGCTCTCAATATTTATTCATCATCCAGTTAGAACTAACGTACCTGAAAAGTCAGTCGATCCGAGTGAGCGACGAGGAAGAGGTAGAAAAAAAATAGAAGGCAATTTCAACAAAATCGTCGCACTTAAGTCCTTGGTTCAATGGTCCATTGAAAACTCATTTGAAAAATCCATAAAAATACGATCATATGATCACACACCGTTTAATAAATCAGCCAACGAACATTCTTCGGAGAAGATTCAAAAAGTCTGCACACGTAATAACTGTACTTACAAAGTTGTGATTTCACATTAAAAATCCAAACTTCTGTCTCCCACTGAATTGTATTTAGTACAACGGTGTGAGAAAGAGAGAAAAATTTTTGCTCCGGCTAAACCGGATTTACACGCGAGTTGGCGCAGTCCCAGGGGGGCCCGACGAATGTGGGCCGCTAATTAATTGCATCTGACAGTTTTTTTCTTTCCCTCATATTTTCTTTCCGCACCGTCTTTAAATGTTTCCTTGATATTTCCACTCGTCGCGATGTTTTCTTTCGAAAAATAGTCCTTCGACGATCAGCCCACGATTTGTCCACGATTTTTCTTCATTTCAAAGGAACCTTTACGGATTGGTACACAAAAAAATCCTCGGAAAATAATCGGTGGATATCGTGAGCGATTTATCACACGGTTTTATGGATACAGGTCGGACAACGAACTCGCGCAACCGGCAACTAGGTGCGGAAAGCGGTAGACCGGGACTCCGAGAACACCGTGAGTCAGTTTTACTGTGTTTATGTGCATTTACACACACTTTTAAATAAACACGGGTGTATTATTTGTGTTTATATAGATATATATATATTTACACGTTTAAACGCCCGCCTTTGCGCCGCTTCTCCGTGCTCACTTTGCTCTTCGACAACCGAGTGTAGTTCACCTGCTGGTGCCTCGAAACTCTACCAACTGTCGGGACTTGCCATCCGATTCAACCTCATGGGGCTTTCTCGCGCTGTTTCCCCGATCCTGCTCTCCCTCTCCTCTTTTTCCACCACCTTGCCAAACTCCTTCCTTCCTTACTTCCTTTTTTATTTCATGCTGTATACGTACGTATGTACAATTATACGTCTTAGCTTTGTATGCATCAATATATAAGAATAATATGTTTGCTCGAACCACTAAGTTAGACACTCGCGGAAAACGATGCACCTGTGTAGACGAATACTGCACATTTTGCCTCCGAGTGACACTCGATCGACAGGCAGAATTTTTAATCATATGATTTTTCAAACTTTATTCGGTAATTATAAAAAATCGTGTAAACAACTCAAACGAGAGTGTCAATTTTTACAATTGAAAATCAAATTTCTTATCAGATATTTAGGCCAGGAAGGGTTATTATCTTTTTCCGTTTCGATCATCAAATTCAAAGCCTTTTTTGCAAGGATTTGGAAACAAGAAGCCTGTGGGATTGGATGACAATGAAGAATTTTATTTCATAGATTCCTTCACGAATTATTTGATGCTTTGATCATTATTTTAATTCAGGGTTTCATAAATTTCGTATCCAACGATCATGAACCTTTTTATTGTACATCCTGAACTATTATGAGAATTCAGACGTTTCGATAAATCATTTTTATCTCGAGATCTAACGGGTTCAAGCTCTTGATTATGAAAATATCTCTCGAATCATCATTAGAGAACCACAAAGGTGTGCACACACGTTACCTCTTCCCATTTCATCCAAACCCTTCAAACGATAAATCATTTTGAAAAATTTATATGTTTGAATGCCGCGTGCTTCTTTGTTTCGGCTTGTTGATCTCAGAACACGGATATCCGAGAGTGCAACGGATCGATAACGAAACAAAAAAGAAAAAAAAAGAAGAAAATCGGGCCGCGAAACACGCACTTTTGTTGATGAAAACACGCGGGTACTTTAGCCCAAATCGTATTTCAAATCAGGAGATTTAATTACTTGTAAAAACACTTTGAAAACATTTACATTTGAAGAGATTTTCAATGTTATGAATTTGAAAAAATAAGATCTTCCTAAATCATTTATGAGTAATTCTCGTTGGCTTTCAGGAACTTGATTTTCATTTCATTATGAACAAACATATTTGATGTAGACTTTTCAACTGGATCGTAAAAAATAATGTCAAAGTCAACTATTGGTTTCGGAGATAAATAAAAATGAAAAATTCTGGCTCAACTGAATGAATCCGTCAACAACTGCAATGTCAAAAAATGTTTAAAGGCAAAACTGCAATAATTGTTTTTATGTAATAAATAACAGTCAAAAAAAAGCATTTCGTTGAAAATGTAATTGAAACTGTCAAAGAAAACAAATTCACACTTTTATAAGATTCGCAGTCAATACTTTCGTTGAACATCCGGTGACTGTTTAAAATCAGATATATTTGTACTTAATCGTGAAAAAAAATTCTTTATTAGTGAAGTTTCCGACTTCGTAAAAGAAATAGCTTGACAAATAAAAAATACAAGTGAGAAATTGTGAGTAATCGATCTTTTTTTTTCTTGAAACTTGGACATTTTTTAGCTTTCGATTTATTTCCTTTTGGATGTACATCAAGTCTCTCGCGATACCGTAATTCAACGGATATGCGGATAAGTGCTGTCGTGAGCAGATGTAAATACAGTTCAGAGCCACCGAACTCCCCACCACTTCACTCAATGACCATTTCATTTAAATATTAAATGTCCTGAAGCGGCAAGGTCGATCGACACACGAACACATAGAAATGTATGTACATATTTTTTATGTACTTGTATATACACAAAACTCTCTTCCTCTGTTCATCGAGAGATCTGGGTCAAGATGGCTACAGGATTCTTCCTGTGGGGCTTCTCTCTCAGATTCATCCGCGGTCACTGTCATGTATAAATATTTTTGGTTTTTTTTCGCCAACGAGTCTCGTACTTATTATATTTCGTCGTGGTCTCTCTTCCTTTCTCTCATCCTCCTGGAGCTCGATCCACGTTCAGAAATTTCAGAATCCAACTGTACTAGCGATTAAACGTCATCAATCTCTCGGATTAAAATTTTAATCATTTGTCCAAACGTCTTTGAATTAAAAATTGCCACATTCAACATCGTTATCAATCATTCGTTCGTTATTTCAAAATCTTTCTTCAATAACGTCATATTTTTGGACACATTCTTTTTTTAACAACCGCACTGATGAAAAAAGTTCAATTCCTTGGAGAAAAAACATTTCAATTAATGAAACTTCTGTGATATTTTGTAAACTTTACCAGCGATATCTTTCTTTGGTTTTTAATATAATGTTCAGTTTTAATGTCGAAAAATTTTCGGTAATAAGTTTTTATCAAACGAGATAATCGTTTTATTGAATAATTGAAAGTGTTTTTATTTTTGTTTAAGCTGAATGTGCACTATTGAGAGAAATTTATCATTCCTTGGGCAGGACAGATGCTTAAAAGGTTGAAAGCTCGTTTTTACGATTTTTTACACAAATGTACGTACGTGTGTATACAAACATAATGAATGTTTGTTATATTGTCGATTGGTTGGCAAAAAAGAGAAACACAGAGCGAAAGATTTCAATGTCCAACTCTTTCTTCATCAGCTGCTACTTCTGCAGCTACTGCATTGCATTCGACTCTCTCACACACACTGCCACGAGAGATTCTCATCTCTCGAGGAATCTTCTCACTCGCTTCTTCTTTATTTTTCTCCTCGTTTCTCGTCTCTTGGCGCAATCTTCGTCTAACTGTAAAGCAGGTCTCTCTTTCTACTCTTTTTCTCCATTCTCGTATATTGTAACTCTCTCTCTCTCTCTTTCTCTCTCTCTCTCTCTTCTTCGCTCTTCCTCTTTAACACTCTCTTCCTCAGGGGTTATTACTCTAGCACGATAGTTTCTTAGTTACTCTGACGCAATTATAATTATGTCCCGATTAAGGAAGTTACATCGGATGCGTCAAAATCAAAAATCGAGATAATTGCTGTAATCATTATTTAAAAATATTTTATCTCCTTTTATCATTTTTTGTTTGTCCAATCAAAAGTTCGGTTAATTACGGATTTATGAACCTACGATTATGAGATGTTTACTCTATAGACACATTGGGTCAATTTGACCCGAAAAGTACTATATCTGCTGACACTGGCAGTTCTTTGTTCAGTTTTTATTGAAAAATGAATCGGAAGTACACTTTGTTCATTCCTTGAAACGCATGCATGCAACGTCAAAGTACAGAAAATATCATATTCAATTGCTCAAAAAAATTATTGGCATTTTCCAATTTTCGAACAGTGAGCATTTCACTTAAAAAAAGATGATTTTTGCAATTTTTATTGCCTAGAAAATATTATCCAGAATCTATGGCAATTAAAAGAAAAATTATATGTTTGAATGAATGATCTCACGTTATTTCCGAAATTAATAAAATCGTCAATTTCGGTGGAAAAGGGCTCACAAGAACTTTTTGCAGCGTACGTTTAACCCCTTTCGACAAAATAGATCCTTTCACTTTTAATATTTTCGTACGAAAAAAAATGAATGCTTCACCCTCGAAGAGAAAGGCGCGAAAAAGCTTCGTGTTTCGTGGACCTGTTTTAACACTTGTCCACATTTGACGTTCTCTCGTTCGTGATAGGAACATTTTTATCACACTTTCCGGTTCAATTTATACGTTTCATTGGTTCGTAAGGATAGAATTATAATATTAGTTACGAATTAATAAGCGCTTCGATCAATCGAAAATTATCGAAGCGTTGAAACTCGAGCATTGCTCTTTTGATTAGGTCAACGAAAGTAGGAAGGATTAACTCATTTTTGTCACGAATTTTGTCACGCGATGTAAACTAAATGCTCGACTCGTATTTTTCATTTTTTTTTTGTCGTGAATAAATTAAAAAACAAAACAGTGAAAGTTTGCAAGATTTTTTTAATAATTGGGCAGTGTATTTTCTTGATTATTGGCCTGATCATAGACGCCAACTCGTTGAAAAATGGTTTGGAGATTGCTTTTAATTCGTCGAAGTACCATCCTTCAGAAATTCATCAAATTCAATAATAAAATCAATAACATTCATTTGTCCATCTAATGAAAAGTCTTAAGTAAATTAAAACTCATAATAACAAACGTCAAGGAACGAAGAAAATGAATTTTTCATTCTTTAAATCCAATTCAGAGTCCATTAGATTATTTTTGTGGTTTCCGAATATGTTGTTTTTTGGAAAAATTCCGGTTTTGGGTAATATCTTGAGTTCATCGACCCCGAAGATCACACAAGATGGAATGTCGCTGCTTATTTTTCTCTCAAAATTCATACGTTGTTCATTTTTTGAATACGAAAGAAAGGTATATTTTTTGTTCGTTTATTCGTTTTTTGTTAGAACGGAAAACCAGTTGCAAGTTGTGAGTCGATGAATACAAATGTTGCATAAGTCTGAAAATAACGGGTATAATTCCTGGACCCTTTCAACTGTGAACAAACGATAAGAGAACGAGAGAGTGGAGTTTTTTTATTATTTTTATTCTTCTTGTCCTGAGACATTCGACTGGAACTGGACAAAAAAAAAGGTTCCAGCATGCAAGGACCACCACATTTCCATAAAGAATTACGTTGCTCGCTCTTTACAAGTACACGTACTTACAATTTTTTTTTTTCGATATTCTAAATGTGAATTATCTCATGATTAAATTACTCACTGTGTCAGTCGGTCCATCGTACGCTTGATTTAAATCCATTTGGTGCCATTTCTAATCCACTGACCAGAATTTATTCATTCGTAACGAATCAACATGATATTACTTACTGACTTATATTTGGCTAACAAGATTTTAATCTTGTGGTGCATACAACGAGTTTTATCGACACAATTAATTGATTAAGTAAGGATGGTAGAGAAGTAAAAAAAAAAATTATGTCAAAAAAATAATAATTCATCTTATATTTGACAGATTCTTAAACAGATTCTATCGCAAAAATGTCTTTACAGAATTGTCTTTTTTCGTTAAAACAACATTTTCAAAGTAAAAAAAGGAAAAATTATCGGAAAAATTCTGATTCAATGATTCAACCCTTTTTTTAAACGAAATTTTCCACATTTAATGACATCAATATGTCTTTTTAAATGAACAAACAGTTGGTTCAATGAATACATTTTTTCGTATAAAAAAAATTATTAAAATGGTGCCTTTAGATGTTCGAAAGCCCATAAAAATTTGTGTTTTTTTTTTTGTCAACATCAAATTAGACATTGAACTTCGGTATAGAAATTACAATGAATAATTCTGAATGAAAGACAAAAAAAATCCAAACGTAGTTACGAAATGAAAATAAATAATAAACAGTTAATAAGTATAAAAAAAAGTCAGCAATCTCCAGGGAATTTAAAAAAGAAGTCGAATCGAGTACAAAACATTAAAAGTATTTTCCACCTGGGACGATAATGAGTTTCCTGATGAGCCCAAGATTTCACTGTTTCATTTACGTTCGTTTTTATTTTTTCCAAGCAGCAGCGGCAGCACCATTCGAAAGAGAACACGACAGAAACATAAGTGGCGATTCTCTTTTCTCATTGGAAATAAAAGAGGACTCGGAATAAGTTTCACTCCTTGAGTTCTATGAAATTATAAAGTTGTGAAGAGAAAATATAAGTCACGACGTTTAACATTGTCGTTTGAATGATATGCAGCGACAGGAGTCCTATGATTATTTATAATAATAGTGTGAGGAAAGATGCTTTTAACATGTTCTTATGACACGCAATTCTTTCGAAGTGTTTTACGATTAATCGATGGAGGCTCGTCACTAAAATATTTCTATAAATCGTTGTGATTCGATCGAGAGGTTCTCCCTTTTCCTTCCTCTCCTTCCTCTTCCAAAAGAAGAGTTGTCAAGAAATCTCGAAGTGCGATGAGTTATTTCTGAAGCTGCTATGGACGTATTTTGTTTGGTCGTCGATGACGTGCTCGGCGTTTGGTCATGTGCGTATTTCAGATTTTAGAAAAAAAAGAGGAAACAACTGCAACACATCGCGATCGTATCAGACAATCATCATCAAGTTTGTTTACAAGAAAATCAGGAAACATGAAGAAAAAAAATTGACATTATTATGGTTTATAGTCGACTATTCAAACTGTGTTTCTGTAAAATTTTGAGCTGTTTCGGAGCTTATTAATCGGGAAAAAAACATCCTAAAGTTGAGCAATTTTTATCGCCCGACTACAGTTTAAATGGGAAGAGCGGGGCGCGATCGCAATGAACTCGCGATAGATTTAATCGTAGCAATGAACTTTAGCTGAAAAAAAACATCAATGCTTTCTCTGAAATATTCCGCGTCGATCCATACCCGAATTCTTAGTCATCGGAGATTTCGATAAAAGATATTTACACATAAAGATGGAAAATCGCGTCAAAGTTCAACAGTTGTTCATGAATATCTGCACGAAATTTTAAAAAGCATACGCACTGAATACTTCAGAAAAATATCCAGTGAAATACGAATGTAATTTTTATTTTTTATACAAATTTTACCAATATTTTGTCAGTTTCATGATGTATCCAAAAAAATTACGTTCTTGGTCACGTGATTTTATTAATCGTTGGTCACGTGCGGTTTTCCGTTGACTGACTTAAACGAAAATCGTTACGATTCCCTAATCAATTGAAGCGTCAAATTTTATAGGTTCTGTCACTTTCGCTGGATATTGAGTCTACGTTACTGGAAACGGGCACCACGAGGGGCCCACGACGTTGCCGCGGTTATTCGTTAATTGGTTTTCTTTTTATTATTCCAATGTTTGACTATTTAAAAATAACCGACGATAGAATATGATTGTAACTTTGATAAGAGCTCCGTCTTGTACAAATTTTAATCAAATGTATCGAGTAAACAAAAAAATGATACCTTCGGATCGCTTATACAGGGCATTAAAAATAATAGCCACGGCGCCTAACGTATAAGCGTAAGGAAATTTTCCCCATTCTGCGCCATCCCCGCCCTACTTCTAAACAACCATAAAGTCAAGCGCGGGCTTGTGCGTGCGGTGACCCTGTGGAGATAAAGTGAATAAAAATGAAACGGAACGCACGACGCTGTATCACCGGGAGTGGCAGTGCCTCGATAGGTAGCGTGCTCGGCTCGCGATAAGTGAGCCCCCCGTAACCCACCTAAACAAATAGGTTCCTTCTCCAAAAAAGAATTATCATTCACACAAAAATTCTCGTCAAAAACTGTACACATCGACGATTGACCGAAGCAGGTTTAACCCAGTGGCCAGGCTAGTCTCACTGCATCGGTCGGGAGACTAGAGAAAGAAGAAGAAAACACGAAATCACCAATTGGTGTCGTGATCGTCTAAACGGCTAGGCAACACGGTCGTGCCTTCGTCTTCTCTCAACGCGATTGGTCAAGCGACCTGGTGCGTCTCAAGAACGCGGTAAACACGTTTTTGAATTTATAATTACCAACGATCTTGTTGACAACGCCACTGGATCTAAGGTCGTCCGGTATCCTCTCGCTATAAAATCTCCTCGCACAGAATTTTTCAACGTCATTTTGTTTCGTCGAGAGGTTCAGTCGGCTTCGATCACAATCCAATGGAAAATCTTAAGGTGCGAAGTTTATAAAACGGATTTAAATCATATTAAATCGCATTACATTCAACCGACTTTCTAATCAAACGTAACGAATCATCAGCTACTCGTCTCCATTCACGCTATCGTTCTGATAAAATTACTTTTTTTTTAAGTCTATGTTGTAAGCGACCAACATGATGAGTCATTGGTTCGATTATTTCCACGTATTTCCTGATTAAATTGTTAATTTATACCGAAGTGAACGAATTGTGAATCAAACGTGAACGAAATGTTTAGACAAATTATTTAGAATTTAAAAAGTGAATGTTCTCTTTTAAATGATCGTAATTTTTGGAAAACCGACCCCGCGCTCGAGACTCTGAGTTTCCTGCTCAGCGAAAAATTCTCGAGATCGGAGTTCAATTCGTCGCTTTTTTCTTCTTCTTCTTCCGAAGATTCTGCTTGTTCAGAAATATTGTCCTCCTTATCGGAATACGCACCTCCGAGAGGAATTCGGTCCTCCCCTTCCTCGAGGAATTTCTCTCGCATAGTTCGCGGCCGCAGATTATAGGCCGTCTTTCAAAATTTGTTAATTCAGCGTGTAATTGAAAAAAAAAAATCTCAGCTGCACAATGATTTTTTTTACCTATCATTGAAGATTACCACCCAAAAAATTGAAAGAAAAACGTGCTCCGAAATTCTATATTTTACACAACAGTCGCACATAGGGTGGCTACAACCCCAGATTTTTGCACCGTTTCCTTCTAAAGCGGTTGCCAAAATCAAACTAACGGGTCCTTTCAAATAAAACCGACGAGGTTCTCTTCTAAAAGGTTCTAACTACCTACAGATAGCGAAACACGTCCCATTTTCGGAAAATTTCTAGGCGATATCGCAGGTCAAAGAACGGCTGGGGTGGATTCAACCCCGTATGACTATTAAGGGTTGAAATATATTTAAAAAAAATATTATTATATATTCGCGCTCGTGCAATCGGTCGTCGATTCTGGTTAAATTTCGTCAATCAAATAAAAACACTTGATCCGTTTGCAGTATTTGTCGGGTTTCGGCGGAGAATTCGCCAGCGAAGATCCTCGTTGTCCGGATTCGCTTCCAATCGGACAGAATACACCGCAGAAGTGTCCGTACGGTCTTTACGCCGAACAACTGTCCGGCACCGCGTTTACCGGTAAGTAAATTGTTGCCTTTCAACGTTAATTGAGGTACGTCATCCAACAAGAGATCATGAGAGTACGAATCTACAGGCTCTCTCAAAAGATTTCGTATCAGAGTGCTTAGTAATTATTGTGAATAAAATTGAACTCAACAAATTTTTATAAAAATTCAAATATTTTTTAAAATTTAAACAAATGTAATGAGAAGCTTTAAAAAGTAGAGAAAAAATCTCATTTTTCTTTCGAATTAAATTTAAAATAAAATAAATAAAACCTACACACACTAATTTCAAATTAATTAAAATTGAACTCAACAAATTTGTATAAAAATTCAAATATTTTTGTAAATTTCAACAAATGTAATGAGAAGCTTTAAAAAGTAGAGAAAAAATCACATTATTCTTTCGAATTAAATTTAAAATAAAATAAATAAAACCTAGACACACTAATTTCTGAAGAGCTCATAGAATTTTCAATTTTCCAAATTTTCGTTTGTATTTTTTTTTCAAATATACAGTTTTGTACATTTTTATTACACACGTTTATCATGAATTCACACTATGCACATGTGACTTGCGTACTAACCGGTCGAGTTAACTTGTATGATTTCGAAGTGATTGGTAAATTGCAGCACCGAGAGGAGAAAACAAGAGGACATGGTTTTACAGAATAAAACCATCCGTTTGTCACGGTCCCTACCAACACGATTCAAAATTCGCTTTCAGACGCCGCCAAGACTGGGACAAAACTTTGCCGAATCCAAATCCGGTAAGAATTTTCGTGAATAAATATTTAACATATAATTTAATAATTGGAAGAATTATTAAAACCACGAACAAATATAAGGAACCGAAAAGATCGATTTCGAGTAAAATCTTAAGTCGTTGAAAAGTTAAAATCTCAATCATTTTTCGATCTAATTAGTCCATTATTTTCTGAATTTTTATAATGCGAACGTTATAAGAAAAGTTGAAATTGTATTCCAGTTTTTTTTTTGAGAAAAACCGATCTAAGGGCTACAATTAGCAGAGGGTTAAAATACCCTCGGGGTCAAATTGACCCAGTATGTCAACGAAGCTTTAAAAACAAGATTTTCAACATTTCCCCACTTATCAGTTAACAAAAGAAACAAACAAGTTATTTTATAATTACCTGAATCCGAATAACATCGAAGACTATCCCAGAAAATTGTCTAGTCGAGGGAAAGAGACACGAGTTCGTTAAACGGGCATAGAATCGAATCGAGGAAGAGACGATGAGCTCGTATAAGAGTAGAAACGTTTCCGAGAGCATGTGAAAGTACATATTCACGAGAGCCTAATTGTAATATAGTTGAAGCGTCAGCAAGCAAAGAAAGCAAAAAAACTCGGACTTGAATGGTTTTGCATTCCATGCTCGTTAAATTGTCACGAGCTCAAGTTTTCTCGTGTATCAAAGTAATTTCATAGAAGCATAAAAACAATTTTATTCATGCATATAATATCATGGTTTTTCGTAGTATAGAAAAGTTTTAACAAATCTTCTTGTGTGTGAGAGTGAAACATTTAATTACAGCTTCGTTGGAGAGCATTCGAGTTGCCTGGTCAAGAAACCGTGGACTTTGTAGACGGTCTTCATACAATTTGTGGGGCTGGTGATCCAAGTTTACGAAATGGAGCAGAGATTCACGTTTATCTCTGCAACGTTTCCATGAAAGATAAAGCTTTTTATAACGCTGATGGAGATTTCCTCATTGGTACGAAACACTTTTTTGCTGTTTTTTTTTCGTCGGACCAGAGTTCAGTTTTTGTATAATTTACAAATTAAGATCGTTGCACCATAATTAAGAAAAAGTTGTGAATTTTGAGTGGACGACTGTTTGTCTATAATTAGATTGTTAATTATCACTTTTTTCTCAAATAATCGTGGTCCAATGGGCATTAGAAAAATTCTTATAAATCTAACATTTAAAAAAATCGATATATTCATGCATTTCGATGATAAAATAATTATTTACGTCAATAAAAATGTCTCGACTCTGGTTTTTATCACATTTTTTTACAAGAGCAGGTTCAACCGATTAATCGATGACTTTTTCTTTCGCTTTTTTGTTTTATTTAAACGATTGCAGTCCCACAACTTGGAGAACTGGAAATTACAACCGAGTTTGGTAAGATCCAATGCAAACCGGACGAAATTTGCGTGATTCAACAAGGAATGAAATTTTCCGTGAACGTTTCCGGTCCCTCGAGAGGCTATATTCTCGAAGTTTATGACAACCACTTCCAATTACCGGGTCTTGGACCGATAGGTAATTAGAAAAAAAAAAGCATCAATTAAAAAAATCATTAAAACGCCAGTTCCTTCTATTTTCTTTTCTAATAACGTTTTATACTGTTTTTTAATATTTTTTCTTCTTTTTTAAGGCGCAAATGGTCTTGCTCAACCTCGAGATTTTCTCACTCCCGTTGCCTGGTACGAAGATCGTGAAGTACCTTACCAAATCTGTTGCAAATATCTGGGCAAATATTTCAAGGCATTGCAGGAACACAGTCCGTTCGACGTCATCGCATGGCACGGAAATTACGTTCCTTACAAATACGATCTGTCGCGTTTCATGGTCATCAATTCTGTCTCGTTTGACCATTGCGTAAGTTTTACCTTCAAATCGTTATACAGCAGTAATCAAAAAACCGAAAATTTTAGGATTTTTATGTGAAAAAGGAGAAGAAAAATCCTCGAATCGACCTCTTTATTCAAAGATTTCGAAATTTTCACACTATCTCAATATTTCTTTATGAAAATAAATAAAAGTAACAATCAACTTTTAACAGGATCCATCAATCTTCACAGTTTTGACGTGTCCGTCATCAAAACCGGGAACAGCCATAGCTGATTTTGTTATATTTCCACCCAGATGGTCGGTTCAAGAAAATACTTTCCGGCCACCGTATTATCATCGTAAGTATTTTTGAACCGACTTCAAAGAAGGAATTTCTCTTCTTATCTGTTTGTTTTTTATTTTATTTTGTTTACGAACTCCCACAACTTTTTATAAAAGTATTCGATTTGGACGAATCTTTGTTTTTTGTCTCTAAGGAGGAAGGCACAAAAAAGTTTCATATTATTGAAGAGATCGCATAATAATTTCGATATTTTCAGATAATTTTTGTGACAAGTGAACATTCGAATCCCAATTATTTTTCAATTGTTTCTGATTCAAAAAAATTCCATCTGTTTGGTCTTTAAATGCGACGTTACGAACTGTAATTCGTAATTTTTGGATAATTTTCGGCGAAAAATGAATCCGGGTCAAAATGACCCGGTGTGTTAACGGAGACTAAATTCTGTTTATCGTCGTCAGTATTCACTATTTAAAAACATCACTTGACAATCTTAACTTCGTACATTCCGAAAATTCGATGTGTCTTAAACCTGCAAATATTGTTAGGAGCTTGGGGCAAAATGAAACCCTGAGAAAAACTGCAAAAAACATGCTCATGACGGTATTTCAGTTTTTCCAGTGCTGCTCAAACGATAAAAATAATAATAATAATAAATTAAAATGCATTCGAACTTTTAACAAAAGGTAAAAACGAGCAAAGAATCGTTTTCCGTTACACGAATTAAACTCGACACAGTGAAAATCAATCGCGTATAATTGTGTGAAAAGAAAGGGATTTTTTTTTTCGTTCATTCCCTGTACGAGAATCACGAAAGTCCAGTGGTTAGTACTTAAGGGGCTCGGTCAAGCGGTTTCGAGCGTGTCTTCGTTACGGTACAACTCCGACAAACAGCAAAACAGAACAAGAGAAAAAGAGAGAAAAAGAGAGAGAGAGAGAGAGAGAGAGAGAGAGAGAGAGAGAGAGAGAGAGAGAGAGAGAGAGCGAGAGAGAGAGAGAGAGGTTCATGTGCACACTGTGTGTGCATAGCTCGGTTTGGAATCGAGGAGAAAACATACGGAATTCAACGTCGCATCCCTGATTCCGGGGAATGTCAATCATTCCTCGGGTTCGTGAACAACAGTATCGCCCCCTCGAGAATTTTTATTACTGACTCTGTTCTCTACACGTTCATTTGGTCCTCTACTCGAACACAAAGCTCTTTCGCGAATTTCCCTTGTCCGGTGTCACGCACCATGTGTAGTAAAATCGTGAATCAGTTTCGTTTTTTCACTACCCACTTTTTTAACTTTCTAAGATCAGACGACAAAAACAAATCGTACCAAAATAATATCATGGCACGTGTTGAATTTTTACTATTTTACAGAATATTCATCACTCTCAGTTTTATTGGTTCGAACAGTAACTCGTTTATTCGTAATTATTTGATTTTTTTCAGGACGATGAGTCTTTTGAATTATTGCAGAAAAAAAGAATTTAGAATTTAGTTTTCGAATGGTTAATATATTTCGTGACTTTCTCGTCAAGAGATTGTTCAAAAGTCATGAAAATAGCAGTGACACCATTTTTTTGAAGGCAGTTCTACCAAAGTGTCAAAAATTCACTATTTATTCATTAATTAGGGTTATCATTTCGAAGTAATCAGAAATGTTGATGTTGTTCAATTGTAAACATCATTTGAGCAGGAGTAGAAATGTTATTTGTAAATTTATTCGTCCCATTGATGTTTATATTGACGAGAGATTTTTTGATTATTATTGTTGTTGTTTACTTTTAGGAAATTGCATGAGCGAATTCATGGGTTTGATCAAGGGTCGTTACGAAGCAAAAGAGGAAGGATTTCAAGCTGGAGGAGCTTCGTTACACACTATGATGACACCGCATGGACCGGATGCCCAATGTTTTGAAGCTGCATCGAAATGTAAATTGGAACCAGAACGCATTGCCGATGGTACAATGGCGTTTATGTTCGAAACGTCATTGTGTTTACGTCTGACCGAGTGGGCCACGACCACCAATAACCTCGACAAAGATTATCATCTCTGTTGGCAGGGACTCCAGAAACATTTCGACAAAACCTTTGGTTTGTCGAAATGATCAATCACGATTCACTTTTATTATTAACTTTTTTTTTCAACTGTTATGACCATCAACGATCTTTTCGCTTTTACAGTGTATTTTTGATGTTTGTAGGTTATTCGTTGTTCAATTATACTTTTCATATGCAACAATAAAAGGCTATTATGTTTTCAGTCATGTTTCTCATCATTTTCTCCTAACGAAACGTCATAACTTGAAATTACATTTTTTAGAACCTAATGGAAAACACGATTACTATATGTGTACTGTGTATTTAATATTTTTTTCACTCTGACCATTGCACTTTCTACCCTTTTTATTACAGAGACTTTCCCTCACCTGTTACATTTCTCTTGGGATGTCGATTTTTAGATGCAATTTATTTTATTACTCATTTTATGGATACAATTTCGCGTAATTATTATTGATAACGATGAAATTTTAGTGATCATTCTCTTTCGAATCACTTTTATAGGAAAAGATAGAGAGTGAATGTTATTTGTAGTCACGAATTTGTATATTTATTTGTAATAAAATTTCAACAAGTTTCCTTTCCTTTGTCCGAATTTGTTGATTTACGGATCGGCCGATAGTTAGCGCTGCCAATCGTAGGCAGTGACGTAATGACGTAATTGTAGCTGTTATCCAGCAGCTGATGCGTAGACGATTTCCAATCAAAACGACAAAGCAATGTTATTTCAAAAAAATGTATTGATAAACCCGTTATCGAAAAAAAGTGCAGTGATGTTTCATACACGATAGTGTAAGATAATCAGAAATATTTCCGCGAAATGCGGACAATGCGGAATCTGGGATTAATACGATTCTGACGAACACTCATTTATTATAACCTACAAAAATGTTGACAATTATACAATTTATCAGTATTGTGATGTGTTTGACACCGACGGTTTTGGCGTCCGGCTGTTATTCGGACATCTGTCGCAAGGTACGTAAAAAATGGCAACCTGTCAACTGTCAAAAATTGGGAAACACAAACTTCGAGGTTATGAACCGCTCATGTTGTTTTTTTGCGCTCTAGAACGCGGAACGTCAGATCTCGGGACAAAAATGTCTTTTCACACCTATTCAACGAGGCAAAGGTAAAAAATACTTCAGGAATTCCAATTTTTCGTCGAAATTACCATTTTCTAGCATAAAACTATGTTGCAGACTGTGTCAATCTGCGTTTCGAAAATTTGGGCTTTGCACCTGCAGGCAGCGAATCCCTCGGGAAATTCAGACTTTCCTCTTATGTCAAAGATTTTGGCAAATTTCAAGGAAGGACTACAGCTTTTAATCTTTCTATCAGTGACATCAAATTCAATAGTAAGAATTGTACTTTTGTCGGTTGTTTACAGAAACTTTAAATCTTCCAAGTGTTGTTTTTAATAAGTGATTGGCAAAGCCCTTAGCATTCCTTTTGTCAAAAATCCCAATGATTTTTAAAACAATTACGAATTTCCTCAAAAACTAACAAATCCTGGTAATTTGTTCTTTCACTAGGATTGATAGCAAGATATCAAGACGCCAGTAATTATCGCCACGCAGATTGCTTTGAAATGGACATTAACCATAAAAACGAGGAAATCTCTTTTCCTGAAATTTTTTTTTCCTGCCCATTCGCTGAAGAAACTTTTGAAGCTATTCCCTATCGCTTGGAATACTTAGTCGTTGGTAGAGATTTTGAGTACAGTCGAAAATTGGTTTTCGTTGTGCCGAGACACATGGAAATTGGTAAGTTTTGCCACTTTTATTAGTTTTTTCAAGACTCCAAAAAGAAAAAAAAAGAAAATTCTAGCATTCTGTCACGAACCCTCAATAAATATTAATAATCCAAACGAATGAAATATGGAAAAATCCAAAATCTTCATATAAATTTGATCACCTCGCAGATGAAACTATAAACGACGTGAGGACATTTACCCCATTTTTTTACGTCGATGTATCCAACACGGGATCCTTATTACTGCACATTCAGCCGCTACCAGAAAAATATAATGTCACCAAATACAAAGTTTGGATGATAAACAATCAAACGAACAGTGAAGTTAGTTTGGAGTTGAAAGACAATGGAGAACGAGAGATTCGCTATAATTTCACTGTCGTCGAAGGTGTTCATTATTTCAAAGTCGCCGCCGTGCATCCGTTGTGCGGAGAGACAGGTTGCGTCAACAGCACATCGCCTGCGATAAGTACAAGTGAGAAGAAACAATTTTTACGAAATGTTTATCCTCCTAGCTGAATAAAAACGTACTTACACTTTGAAAAATCTGCTCTCAGAACAGTCCGCTCGCCGATTGGTCTTGATGATAATCAGCGTCGTCTGGATCCCACCAGCCATCCTTTACGCCATGTATCACGCTTACAAATTATACATGAAAAACTCACTCGCCAAACAACATTACCGAAGAACTAATTGCCTTCTGGTTTATTCGCCCACGCACATCGCTCATATCAAAGTCATGCAGAAATTGGCCTTGTACATGAGAAGTTGTAATATTAATGCGATGATCGATATTCTCGATATTCCCAAAACTGCCAACAAGGTAAATATTTGAAACGTCATCTTTCAATTATTTAATTTATATTCGATTACAAATCATGGAGAAATTCATGCATAGTTCATTGTTAGTAATTATTTACTTTCATTTACACATTTTAAATTCATATAACGAGAATTATTTATGGGGATCATGTTCGCTATCGTTGAAAAATTATTCATATATTTCTTGTTGTTTAGAATGGACTCAAAAATCATAAAATACGTTCCATGAATGTCTATTCAAAAAATTTCAAAATTATAAAATCCTTATTCGATTTATTGTAACTACAAACAAATCTTGCATTTCCTTCATTCATTTAAACGTAAGAGTCTCGTGTTCTGGAAATAGACAAATGAAAAATGTGTGGGAAAACGATTGAGCGAGTTCACTGTTTTAAAAAACTACATTTTCAATTTTACTACATTTTATTCTTTTAAAATTCGATCGTATTTTGATTCCTGTCAATTAATTACATTCATTTATTTCTGAACTGTTGAAATTATTGTCAATAAAGGATCCTGGTCTTTGGTGTAATTCGGCATTCCGTGACGCGGATGTAGTCGTGATAGCGACGTCTCCACCCTCGGGAGGCAAAGTAGTGCCGCACATTTACCGAAACGTGGACAATCACATTTTACGATTACTCAAAGAAAATTATCCGAGACGAAATAAACGATATTTCGTGGTACAATTTCCCTATTGCAAATCTGACGATTTGCCCGAAGAGGCGAGACTTTTTAGACGCTTTGACATGCCCGGGGAGTTGGAAAAATTCGTAAGAAACATTTACGCCGTCGATCGCGTACGATTCTTCGGAGTTTCCGGCGTCGAATTCGCCGAGGCAGTCAAAGATGCAATGGCCGAAATACCGAGAGATTATGTGGAGAAACCACTTCCTCGTAAAGCTAATGGTGAGATTTTATTCGTTAATTATTTATTTTCATCCTTTATTTTTTTTTCTTTACCATTTTGCTATTTAATCTGCAAATTTTCTGCTTAAACGAATTTTATAATTTTCTAAACTTTGCCATTTTTTGCTTCAAGCCCCCCGAACTGAGCCAACTTTTTCGACCGTGTTTTTGCCTTCGGAATTACCTAAAAAAATCATTCTGGAATCTGATAAAAATGAAGAAACTAAGCAAAAGCAAAACGAGGAAGAAAACCATCTGTACTACGCGACGAATATTGACGAACTCAATTTACTCGGTGACAACGGTGAGAGCGAGACTTTATTTTATACACCACCAAATGGTAATGACGAATTTCGCATCGATCGATTGGATTTGTAAGAAAAAAAATATCCTCGTAGCTTATAGTATTGTCTTTTGAACAAATATTTTTATAACACGTGTGAAACACTTGACTGAACAATAATAATAGAGAGACTGGACGACAATGTTGTGCCAAATTTGAATTTTTAATCCAGTCTCTTAAAAAAAAAATGGAAAAGAAATTGATTTCAATTTCAATTCACCTGTTAATTTTACACGTCGATCGACACGTTTTTCTTAACACTTTGACACTTTGCAACATCCATAGAAACGAGACAGAATCGCGTATCAACGAACTGGACGGTTTTATTTTTTTTTAACATCGAGATAGACTGTATTTGGGTTTTGCGCAAACTCAAAAGTGTCCTGAATATTATAGAGAATTGATTGTCAAGTTTTATTACTCTGATTTATAAAATGGAAGGAAAAATGATAGATGGGCGAATTTCTTCGTAAATTTTCGACTCTAATGTTCGTAGTCCTGACGTATGTGGAGTTATACTTTTCTGAATAATCTTTTTGGTGTTAGATATTCTTTCAACGGATTGGAGCACAGCCACTTTTTATTCAAAGTGCCGAGTAAAATGTTTCGAAAATTGTAGTTCTCGACTCTTATTCTTGAGGAACAGAAAAATGTTCGTATTTCGTGGATAGAGGACTTTGAAATATTAATTTTTTGACTTTAAATATTGTGTTTAAGTTGTGGTGCAGCGAGAAAAAAGGGCAGTGATTGCAGGTTGTAATACAGAGTGGCTACGAACGAGTTACGTTGGAATGTGGTGCATTGTAATATCGAGTAAAACGTGTTTGCCACCCTCTGTATTTTGCATGAGGTATCAATTTCAACGTGAATCTTTATCGAAATCATATAAACGCGAGCGTACGATTGACTTCCATTTTCTCACCGAAAATAACCAGCTCCTGATTCCTGGCAAATGGAGATGTTACTTTGAAAAAAGGGAATGATGGGGAAATGACAGATGTCAAGTTTCTCGAAGGTGCCATTTTGTATAAAAACGTTTTAGAAAATTATACCGACTGACTTAGCACAGAGGTGGAATGGAAAAAAATTGAATGCTATCGAGTTTGATTCGTGATGAATTTATAATGCACGAATTTATGAGATTCACTCGAACGTAGAAGGGACTTTTTGTTCCCTTCTATCTCCCACCAGTAGTGGGTGGACTTTTCATCGACAACCACGATGGATACGCGGAGGGTTGTTTCGCACAGGGAAATACTGAACACGAACGTTTCAGTTCTGAGGTAAAACATCGTGTAGCAAGAAGCAGCGAAGGGAGATTCAAAATATCTTTTTTTTTCATTTCTCTATAAATTTTCTCATTTTTTATTCGTTCCTTACAGATATTTCGGCCTCTGGGCTCCTCATCCTGAATCTTCGAACTTGTTTAAATTGTTTTACGCATTTTATAACAAACTCGTCATTTTCTCCATGTGTACATTCATCGGTACGATCGTCGCTGATCTCTTGGAGAATTATCGGGACTTGATGATCGTGACCGACGATGGGTGCTTCATCGCTGGCATATCCGTCGTCATTTTCAAAATATTCAATTTTCAATTACGACGTAAGGAAATTGAAATTTTGATCAATGCGATACACGACCCTGTGGAGATATTAAGATGCTCGTCCGGTAAGAGAAACAAAATAGGTCGACACGTTATTTCACCAATTGCGAAGGTTTTTGAACTAATTTTAATGTAATTCAATTTTTTGTCCTTATGTTTTTAGATGAAGCAGTTGTAAACCTCGTCAAAAGTTTCGTTCTTTACGAAAAAGCGGTAGTTTATTCTTTTTCGTCTTTGGGAGGTTTCCTCGTGGTAGCTTTGCTCCTATTCGTTCCAACGGAAAATGGTTCATTGCCAATTCGTGCAAAGTATCCATTCGACTCGAGGGAACCACCGTTGCACGAAATCGCATTTTTCCTTCAGGCATTCGCATTGACGACAACGATGGTTGCGATTATGACAATGGACGCGACTGTCATAGGTTTTTGCAGATTCACGCAACTCCAGCTTCAAGTTCTCACCTCGAATTACGTCCATTGTCGAATTTCTTCGAGCAACCGCAGTTATTTCGTGTCGCCGGACGGCAATTTAGAAACGAGCTTTTTTATACCGGAAGAGGTTTTTGTTATTCGTAGTTTCGTGCCATTCGATCCTAAAGAAGTCAACGAACCAGATGATAGTTTTGTAAAACGTTTCAAAACTTGCGTCAAACATCATCAACGTTTGATCGCTATAGTCGATGCCATCAATGAACTTTTTGACTCCAGTATGCTCTTTCAATTGTTCGCCAGCTCTTCCATGATTTGTCTCACTGGATTTCAAGCAGTTCTCGTGAGTTGACTTTTCTTTTGATCGTGTAAGGAAACAGAAAATCTACTGTTTTAATGACTTTAAACTGTTTTTTTTTTTTTTTAATTTTTAAATACTCGTTTTTGTGTATTATGGAAGTACTTCATTTTTTAATGACATCAATGTTTGCAAATACTATAAACTGCAGGGCGCTACAGGGAGTGCTAGTTTGATGAAATTTGCTCTTTATCTCGGTGCTGCTTTCTCACAACTTTTGTGCTGGTGTTGGTTCGGCAATAATCTGATCTATCAGGTAGGCCAACATCTTTAAAACGGTCATCACATTAATCACTCGAATAAATCGACCTTGTGTCGATTATTTTTACACGAAATCACGTGAAGAGTGATTCTCTGTCAACGAGTCAATGGTTCTCTGGATGGGAGGATGAGAACGACATTTCTCCGGTGGCTGTACTGATAATCGTGTCTCTGATTCGAACACGTAGATCAATGAGTTTGACAGCTGGAAGTTTTTACACGATGTCGATGGAAACATTCATCGCGGTGAGACTCGAAGCTTTTTAATCCATTTTTTGTCGATTTACTTTGCTCAAAATAACCGAAAGCAAAATATCTCTTGACATATTCAGATATTGAAAAGCTCCTACTCCTTCTTCGCTCTTTTAACGACCGTCAACGAAGAGACTTAGAAGTCACGTTTAAAGGAGTCAACTCAAACCGATCATTGTATAGTGCAGTGAACTTGTTAAGAATTTTTAAGGAAGTAAAAAACATGGTGCACTTGTTTTTGAATGTAAATACAAAAATTCTTTGCTTACCAGTAACTCCACATCATAACCGCACTGATAAACACGATGAGAACGAAAAAAATTGTGTCGAGAGCTCCAAATCATTCACATTCAAACAGAGCCACCGTTCGATGCTGCTGGAACAGCGAGAACTTTTTCCAAGAATTTTTTCCAAGGCTTGTAGACTGAACGATTACTAATGAGAATTTTCGTTCGACGATCTTTTTTTCATTTAAAAACTTTCAGAGCACAAGCACAAAAATGAATCTAATTTAAGTTCAGAACCAAATGACAAAAATTCATCAAATTTTGAAGTACAATTAAATTCTATATTTGAAAAATGTTCCTTAAGTTTTAGGAAACAGTGGAATTTGTTCCCTAATCTTTGGTACTTACCTCCAAGACATCGATCCCTTCCTTTGTTTACTTTGATTCCTTAGAAATTCCACAAACGTCAGTTTTAAATTGAAAGTTTTCACGTTCGTCAAGAATATTGTCGATCAGTAATGAAAAGCAAATGAAAAAACAAACAATAAAATAATGTTTTTCCACACATTTTACCTTTGGAAAGTTAGCACTTTATTCGTCACGTCATATTTAAAAGTTTGAAAAAGCTTAATGGTGTCGGGACATTCTATCGTCCAAAGTGCATTACATCTTGATCGGAGCTTGCATTACATCTTCATAAAAATTACATCACGATTACAATTGCCTGACGAGGTATTCGCTATAATTTACATTTCTTTATATATATTTTTTTACACGTAAGATAATCTATGATTTAATAAATAATGTTTACATTGGAATGTTTTTCTTTCGTCATCATTAATTCTATACATTCGAAATACAAAAAATTACGGTATTTTTAAAATTATTTTCTCGTCTGTTATTAAGGTACGGAAACGCAGTCTTTCACTTTCGATATTGGTTATTTTTTCAACCAGAAACAAGTTGCTTAAGAACAAAACATTTAACGTATTTTAGGGTTTTTTTTTTTCAATAAGCGATTAAGACTCTGTTTATCTTTTCTTTTCATTCTGTTTTTTTCTTTTTCCCAAACTTCACGGATCTAACGAAATATATTTAATAGGAAGCATAAACCGGCGAGGTACGTACTCGCTAAATGAACAAAAAGGGCTTTTCTGTTCTTGTTGTTGCTTTTTCGTTCTCTTTAAATACAAAATTCAACGAAAATGATATAAATATTTATCTAAAAACTATTGACGTAGATACGCGATTCCGGTCATTCGATCATTTGCCATTTCTCATCAATTATCGTACTTTTATAATAATTACAATTATTTTGTTTTATTTTATCGATGTTTTAATTATTATTATTTTATATATATATTTTTTTTTTAAGTTAATTTACGTAACGATATTAAATACAATAAAAATAGGTCAGAGGTTATTTGTTTATATTGTTTTTGGTATGAATCTTGATTGATTTATTTCGGCTTTACACGCTCTTTTTATTGAATTTCTTTCGAGCCTTTTCACTTGGTCCTTTAAATGCTTTGCTACATCCGAAAATATTTATCAAGAACTTACTTGAGATCGCTCCTCCCTTTACTCGTTTTTTCCTCGCGATATTTACTACATCGTTTCTTCGTCAATTTCCGTCTCTTTTTTTTGGGAGCATTTTGATTTGATTTGTTCAACTTATTACTTGTTACTTCGGTTACAAAGACTAGTCTCAATTGTCATAGATCTCGAGTTAAATAAAAACTACTTATTCTAGAATCAGGTAAATCCGTTCTCGCTCTTTCTCTCATTTTAACTTTCCCATTTATTTATCTTCCACACCCCATGGAAAGAAAAAAACATTCAAAAATATTGCTGCACCTCATTATTTCCTGGGGTTTCGAACGCATTTTGAGAAATATATTTTTTTCGGTTTTCAATTCACTTTGGTACTGAAATGTATCGAAATATATATATTTTTTGTTTTTAAATTCAATTGAAACGATTTTTTACCTTGAACTTCTCGCAGAACTCAAGTCCGAATTTTTTTGAGTTTTCCAAAATGAAAATCTGATATTTGTTGCAAAATTTATTCTCAGTGCAGATTTGAATATTTTATTGAATCGAATATTTTAGAAAATATATCATTAGTATATTTTTTACTCACATATTTTTCCATGGGGAATTTTTTCGTGAGATCTCCAGCGAATACTCATTATTTTATTTGTTTTTTTTTTTTTTCTTTTTCGTAAAAATGCTTTTTTTTCCACTTTTTTTTTGAGGAGGATTTTCCTTCCGAACATCCCGGAAGATTTAACATTGTTGACTCCAATTTTCTAATCACTCGATCGACATGATAATCGACTCACTGATTCGTTTGATTAGTCGCTCGAACTTTTCGGTCGACGTTGTTGAACATCAACAAATCGTCGTGACCATTTTCCTCCCTTTTTCCAGCCATGTCGATATAAGATTGTGGCCTTTCGTTGCTCGGTGTCTTCAGATCGTTCTCGCTGTTGCTCGCGACACTCGTGTTTCTTAATTTAATCGGACTCTCGTAATGATTTACGTTGAAATTCACCGTATTATCGTTAACGTATGAGACAGGAAGATATTTCACTGGCTCGGGAAACGAAGCTATTGGCTCCTGCCAAAGTGCATGCAGTTTGTCAACTTTGTCGCACTTTTGTATCGGCTCCTCCGATGGTTTACTCAGATAATTAAATGCCTCGTTTTTTATTTTACTCAAATTTCCGTTTATCATACCCTCGACACTCGAACCTGTCAATGACAAAAATTACAGAAAAGATGCGTTAATTCAAGAAAAAAAAGTAAAAAAAATACAAATTTATTTGTTTTTTAGACATTTTTATATGAAATTTTTTATAATAAATAACATTTTAACCTTTTAACCATTTTTTCTCATTTTTTAAGTACATTTTATTTATAAAAATGATTTATGGAATTTTTTCCACCGAATGTAGGTTTTTTAGAGCCAAATAATTATTAGAATATTGTCCTGTACGATAAAACTCACTGATAGGACTGTCCAGGGCATGGAGAGAGGCAAAGTACGCCTGATTATGGACAGTGCGAGGATTCAGGTCGAGATACTCGACCCCATCTTCGAGCATTCGTTCCCAATGACAGGTGAGCTCCTTGAACGATGGCCTCATGCCAGGCTCTTCGTGCCAACACGAAACCATCAATTTGTATCTGTTCGGAATGACAGATTGTCTATTTTATTAACTGATTGTGATTGAATGTATTCCCTGCTTCATTCAATTCACGATTAATCAATTTATGTCTCAGAAAAAATGAAATGATTTCAAGAGTTTTGTCGATCTCGTCGAACACACGTCGTACTGTTGCTTTTATTGCTCAAGAAACTTTTTCCAGTGTGCAAAGTTCATTACGTGGCTTACAAACACTTGTGAACGACCAAAGAATCGATTTTTTTAAAATATTTTTATTTTTCATCCCCATTTGACAGATGCTTAAACATCAAATGCCATTCCATATCGATTTTTTTTTCTCATTAAACCACCATCTATTCATTTGACAAGCAAAAAAAGACGAGAAAATTGGTCAGAATCTCAATTCAATAATTCAAGCATTTCATTATGTGAAAAATTCATTTATAAAAATTCTGTCTCGACAAAAAGACTGATTTGTTTTGTCATCGTTGGAATTTTTTTTTTCTGGTTTGTTTCAATCGAGACATTTTTTAGTACGAAAAAATTGTCGAAATTTGACCCTTTTTTGGGTAACTCAAAGTTTTTCTAAGCTCTCAAATTTGTCGCAATAATTCTTCATATATTTTTCACTACAAAATGAGTCAGTAAATAAATAATGAATTGAATAATTTCTTACAATTGTGTGGAGCAGTTTGCTGGCCTTTCCATTCGATAACCAGCTTTCAATAAATTATAAAGATTATGAACATCAACACCGGGATAAGGCGAGGCTCCTAAAGTCACTAATTCCCATAGCAGTACACCGAAACTCCAAACATCTGATTTACTCGTGTAAACATGATCTGCCAATGACTCTGGTGCCATCCATTTGACAGGAACTGTAATGAATTCATAATTTCATTAAATTAATTAACTGTAAATAGTTTAATTTAATTTTGATTATTTCATTGAATTTTATATTTATTTGTTGATGTGTTTCGAAAAGAGTAAAAAGTGTCAAATTACCTCGGCCTTTGCTACGCTTTAAATAAGCATCGTCTTCATAAACGTCACGTGTCAGTCCAAAATCAGAAATTTTACAAACTTTGCCTGTTGCCAGAAGAACATTTCTTGCTGCTAAATCTCGATGGACCAGCTGAAAAGTGGGAAAGAAGATGATAAGAAACTTAAGGTTTGTTTATTTCGTGGAATATTTGTGATGCCACTTGGCAACGAGAAAGTTGCTGCTTCTGTTTTTTTGATTAATGAGAACCTGTCAAAGTTTTATGGACGTTCCAATGAGGATTATTAATTGATGGAATAAGTTTTCGTTGGTTCGTTAAATTCGTACCTTAATGTCTGTCAAATAAGCCATCCCTTTACTTATTTGCCAAGCGAAGGACAGTATGTCACGTGGTGTTATCGCATAGTTTGACGTTGGATCATTCGATTGTAACTCCTCACGAGTGTTCCCTGGAGATGCTGATAATAACGAAGTCGAACAAGGTGCTCGTCCTTCTGATTCCAAGTGACGACTCCTTCTCAAATAATTCCTGAAAGAAATGTTTTGTTGTTCGTTCATTTTTCAAGCTATCATTTCAGTCTTGATTTTTTTTTCAATTGAACATTTGACATTTATTCTCAAATAATTCCTGATGAAAATGCACTTTTTATTGGATCAACCCAATTAAGCGGAGAACACTATTTTTCAAATGAAAATGTTTCATGAAATTCAGTATTCCATGAAATACCCGAAATTTCGGAAAAAAACACCAATTTGAACGAGCATTTTTAAAATTTGTAAATTCCAACACGAAATTGGGGATGTTTAAGGATTTTTTCATCCTGTTTTCTTTTTCAAAAATGTCGACTTACCTCAAAGAACCAAATTCCGCAAATTCGATGATGAGGTAGACCGGACCACCGGGTGAAGTGCAAGCACCCAAAAGTCTTATTACATTGGGATGTTGAGCTTCTTTGAGTAATTGGTATTCGGACAGAAGATCTGCAAGTTCGGATGCACTCGCGTCTTCCTTTAGAGTTTTAACTGCAACGGTTGTAGGTCCTGGCCAGCCCCCAATATCGACTGCTTTAGCTCTTAAAACTCGTCCAAATTCACCTTCGCCCAGAACCTGTTCAATCGTTAATCTCGAACGTGGAAATTCCCATTTTGGATCCGGCTGTCAAAAAATAAATTCAATTTTGAACCTTTTGGCATGAAATTTTCATGAACTCGGTATTTCAGCAAATGATTTTGCTCAAAAATTCCATTTTCGTAAAAGCCAATGATTAAATTTCTATTTCTAACAAAATAAAAAGATTTATACTGTTTTTAGAGTCATTTTAATTAGTTGTCGTTTCGATTTTAATGAAAATAAAATGAAAAAATGTTTCCAGACGATTTATTAAATCGAAAGGACTAAGTAGTTGGAAAGAAAAAATCGATCGTACACTCATTAGCGAAAGTTTCGCTCCTCGGGATATTTAGTCGAGCCGTAAACCAGGAGCAACCCTTTCGACTCGAGACAATATTTCCGGGAGGCTTTTTTCCCCGTCTCTTTCCCAAGACTCATGACACAGAGTGAATAATGTGGTGATCTTTATCGCCCCAGACAAGAGTAGTCCAAAGCGAAATAATCGTATGCAGTGAATTATCGTTTTAGCCCTGCCCCAAGGGGATGCGGGACTTTGATCATGGGTCATAGTCCTTGACCATAGATAATGATGTAGAAAAGACAAAGAAAGAGATAAACTTACCGGCGAAGCTTTGGGCAAGAGAAGACTTCGATTCAAACCGCTGAAGGAATCCAAACCAATCAAGTGGCCATCGCCACGATCGAGATAATCGGATGGTAATATTCCTAATCCATTAGTCCCGTCAACCCCTCTGTGTTTGCATTCACGCCGCAAACTTTTCTTCGTACTTCTGTCAAAGTAACATCAAGAAAAAAAAAATTGCAATTAAATTGGCTGAAATTGACATCGAAATGCCATTAAAATTCGGCATTACAAATAAATTTACACCCGAACGTCAAGGATTCAGAGAGAACATTCCCGATTTTTCTCTCAAGAGTTAAAAAGTAGAGACGTCAATGTCATGGGTAAGAGAGGAAAAGTTTTTTTTGTCCATCGATTTTCTTATATTTCGAAAGGTTGAAATTGTTGAAGTTTCAACAGCTGACGTTGTGCTTTACATTGAAATTGATGTTTTCGTCAATCTTGAGTGGGTGATTGAGACTGAGTGAAATTATTTTAACAGAGGCCAAGGTTGAAACGATTTTTATGTAATGATGTATAATGTTTAGTAACTTTCACCCTCCATCAGTTCCATCAGCAAATTAGATAGTGATGCAAGTTGCATGACATCGATAACGATCTCGTCTCTTTTTTAAAGGACCTTCGTGTCTTAAATTACGTTGTTTTTTTTTCCTGTCCCGGTGCACTATATCGATCGCCTTGTGGCCATGAAATTTTTTATCACTTTCTCACCCTCCGACTCGAAGCAATTTTTTTGCTATTCTTAGTTTCGTAGCAACTCGAAATTTTACAACGTCTATAAAGAACTCCGAATCATGTAAGACTAGACAATCCTTTGTGCTTTTCGGCGAAAGAAAAGTTTTTTTTTTCAGATTTGCGCAAACGCCGGAGTGCAATGGATATTTGATGGAATTTTCCCAAGGTTTGATTACTCTCGTTCATAAAAAATAAGAAAAATGATATCGAGCCTTTTTCTTCGTGGATTTTTTTATCTTTCCCATGTCATAGGGTAGGTTACGTGTATAATAAAAAAATTATTGAGAATCTTACTGTTGATAACACAGCTACGATAATACAGAGTGAAATGTTTAGAAAATTATAGCTCTCGACTCGTATTCTTGTGAGACAGAAAAGTGTTCGTATTTCGTGGATAGAGGACTTTGAAATATTGATTTTTTCGACTTTAAATATTGTGGTTAAGTTGTGGTGCAGCGAGAAAAAAAAGGCACTGATTGTAGGTTGTAATACAGGGTGGCTCCGAGCGAGTTAACTTGGGATGTGGTACATTGTAATATCGAGTAAAACGTGTTTGCCACCCTCTGTATTTTGCTTGAGGTATCAATTTCTACGTGAATCCTTATCGAAATCACATAAACGCGAGCGTACGATTGCATTTTATTTTCTCACCGAAAATAACCGACTCCCGATTTCCGGCAAAGGTAGATGTTACTTCGAAAAAAGGGAGCGAAGGGGAAATGACAGATGTCAAGTTTCTCGAAGGTGTGATTTTTTATACAAACGTTTTAGAAAATTATACCGACCGACTTTGCACAAGGGTGCAATCGAAAAAGATTTAATTCCATCGGGTTTCATTCGTGATGAATTTATAATGCACAAATTTATGAGATTCATTCGAACGTGGAAGGGACTTTTTGTTCCCTTCGATCTCGCACCAGTAGTGGGTGGACTTTTCATCGACAACCACGATGGATACGAGGAGGGTTGCTGCCCACAGGGAAATACTGAACGCGAACATTTCAGCTTTGAGGTAAAAGAGCAGCCAACAAGAAATTTTGTACAACTTTCTCTCACATAATTGTTCTTTGTGATATTTCATCGCAGATATTTTGGTCTTTGGACTCCAGTTCCCGAATCCTCAGGAATATTCAAATTATTTTACACATTTTATAACAAAATCATGCTCGCACTGATGTGTACATTTGCTGGTACAATCGTTGCCGATCTTTGTGTGAACTACAGAGATTTGATGATCGTTACTGACGACGGTTGTTTCATCGCTGGTGTATCGGTAGTCATTTTCAAGTTATTTAATTTTCAATTACGTCGTGAAAGAATTGAGAATTTGATAAATGCGATTCACAAGCCAGTAGAGATTTTACGATGCTCGTCCGGTAAGACTAACAAATGACGTACCAATGATTTTTCATTTTAATGTCATGAACTTAGAACTTTCTCTGAAGCAATGACTGAAAGAATTTTCATTATAATTTTCTTCCATCAGATCGAGCTGTCGTGGAACTCGTTAAAAATTTCGTTCTTTACGAAAAAACTACAGTTTATTTTCTCTCGTGTCTCGGGGGTTTTCTCGTAGTAGCCGTAATATTATTTGTACCAACGGAAAACGGATCAATGCCAATTCGTGCCAAGTATCCGTTTGACTCGACCATCCAACCGATGCACGAAATAGCATTCTTCATTCAGGCATCCGCAGTAACGACGACAATTGTCGCGATAATGGCAATGGACACCATAGTTATTGGTTTTTGCAGATTCACACATCTGCAGCTTCAAGTTCTGGCTTCGAATTACACGAATTGTCGAAACTCTTCGAGCGAACGTGGTTGCCTTGAATTACCAAAAGACAATTTAGCCACAAGCTTTTTCCGACCAGACGAGGACTTTGTTATTCGTAGTTTCGTGCCATTCGATCCTGAAGAAAGCAACGAGCCGGAGGATAACTTTACAAAGCGTTTTAGAACTTGCATCAAGCATCATCAACGTTTGATTAAAATCGTTGATGACATCAACGAACTATTTGGCTCGAGTATGCTCGTCCAATTGTGTGCCAGTTCGTCTATGATTTGTCTTACTGGATTTCAAGCGGTACTCGTAAGTAATCTAGTCTGTCGATGCTCTTAATTTTCGGATCACTCGATTTTGAATCACAGTTGAAATCAATGGGAATCTAGGGCGCGAAAGAGAGTGAAAATTTGATGAAATTTGCTGTCTATCTCGGTGCTGCTTTTTCTCAACTTTTGTGCTGGTGCTGGTTCGGCAATAAATTGATCTATCAGGTAGGTCAACATTTTTAAAACCGTCATTTAATCACTCGAATCAATCGACTTTGTGTGCATTTTTTTGCATAACATGAAGAGTGATTCTCTGGCAACGAGTCAATGGTTTTCTGGATGGGAGGATGAGAACGACATTTCTCCGGTGGCTGTACTGATAATCGTATCCCTGATTCGTACACGTAGATCAATGAGTTTGACAGCTGGAAGTTTTTACACGATGTCGATGGAAACATTCATCGCGGTGAGACTCGAAGCTTTTTACTCCATTTTTTGGCGATTTACTTTGCTCAAAATAACCAAAAGCAAAATGTCTCTCGACATATTCAGATATTGAAAAGCTCCTACTCCTTCTTCGCTCTTTTGACGACCGTTAACGACGAGGCTTAGAATTCACGTTTAAAGGAATCAACTCCAACCGATCATTGTATAGTGCAGTGAACTTGTTAAGAATTGTTAAGGAAGTAAAAAACATGGTGCACTTGTTGTTGAATATAAATACAAAAAAATCATTGCTTACCTGTATCTCCACATTATGAACGCACTGATGAACACTATAAGAACGAAAAAACTTGCACCAACAGCTCCAATCATGCACGTCGGACCACAGCCACCGTTCGATGCTGCTGGAACAGTGAGAGCAAAACAATTTTTTTATTTTTTTATTCCCAAGTCTCCAAACTGACTAATTTCTATAATAAAAAATATTCCTGGTACGAATTGTTATTCAACAATCTCATTTTCCTTTAGAACGTTCAGGACAAAATTTCAAAAATCAATCTCATCATATTATTCAACTTAATAAATTCTTCTTTTTTGAATTAAGCTCATTCGTTAATTATTTCCGTCTAATTTTATAAAATGCACCCTCAATCCAATCGGCCAGGAAGTATTTTATTTGCCAACCTCTATCAATACCGACCTTTACGAGCATCAGAAACGACCGCTTCTTTTTTTCGTTCCCTCTTCGATTTGTTTCCACCATTGGAATTTCCGCCGACGTCATTCTCGTGAAAAACGCCACAGGTGCATTGAATCTCATCGTCGCAAGCGCATATTCCAGATGCGCTCAATATACCACGGCCATTCGTATTTAAGTTGGCAAAGTGAACCTCCGCTGTAATTAAAAACATTTTATCGTCTCACTCTCGGATGTAGTGACTGGACTTATTTCAAAATCTTTTCCGATATTCTATATCGTAATTTTTTGGTTATTAAAGAAAGTAACGTTAATTACATTCTGTAACACAGTCCTGTGGACAAATTCGAGAATCCAAGTGTTCGAGATCGTCGCAAACGTTGTCAGGACAGTGGGTAAAATTGGGCGAGCACGTTTGATATCTTTCTGTGATTCCGACCATGTTGTTCGAACGCCATACGCACTCGCTCGTCCATATGTTATTTCTGTAAAAGTCAAATTGGTCTTAATAAAATTAGAATTCAAGGCTGAGAAAGAAAAGTTCGAAAAAAACGCCGAAACGAATGATTTTCACGAGTTTGTTCGAAAATTAACTATTCCTTGTGATGAAATCCATTAGTAACCAAAACTGAGAGTTTCCAATCGTGATTTTATTCATTTTTTACTTTTTTCTATCAGAAAAAGCGTTGATTTATTTGCACCGAGAGTTTTTTTTAAGTTTTCTTTTGTGTTTATATTTTTGAGCAATAAAAAACTCACTGTAGAAAGCCGCTGCCGATGCCGCAACGAGATTCGCACTCTTTTTGTGACACAGCGTTTGCACACGAATGAACGACGTTCGTTTGATTGCACGAGCTTCCTTTATTGACAATTGCATCGACGAGATTGACGGTCAAAGTTGCGGAGGACTGTTTGTGTTCAGAAATTCTCCAATGTATCGTTAAACTGGGAAAAAGGGTAAGATATTTCATTGTATCGTTCCATACGAAAGATCGTATAAAAAAGACAAATAAATATAAAAAAAAGTTCATCAACTTACGATATTTTAGTTGGAGCCAATTGCAAGAGAGTGGAATTCGCCACGTACACGATTCCATTTTTACGAGTTACATTGAAAATCTTGGAATCCTGTATCGTGAATATTGCAGCCTGATTCGGTTTGAAAAATGGCTGAACGAGACGAGAATAAATCGTTGATGATCTCGCGATCGTGACGCTCGTTGGAAACGAAATTGGCTTCTTGGTCGGTGGGGAAATCGTTGTTGGTGAAGCGTGATGTTGAGGACCAATAAACGATATTGTAATGTTCACCTGTACGTGCCAAGTAAGTGGATCATATATTATTTACCAGAATTCAATCATTTATTCTCGAACAATGCAAAACGTTTTTAAAAAATAATTTTGATTTTTTCTGCTCGTGGTTTCATAATAGTGCCCTGAATTTTTGTTGAGAGTAAAACAATTCCCAAGTCCCTTAAGAATTGCAGTCGAGCCCCGCGGAAATGAGTATTTCCTGCAGTGCAGTATCCTTCGTAGATTAAAAGATCAATAATGCCTACATCCCATTTGGTTATTAAAATACACTTAATCAAGTTCTCGCGTAATTTCATAGGCGTGGCGATACCATTTCACGCGATTCATGAAAAAGCTAATTGTCGATTAACTTTTTTTTAGACTTTTTCGCTCACTAATATGCGGGAATTGAACGTCTCGTCGTCTCAATCGCATCCTGTATTTAGTCCAATAAAAAATTGATCAACTTTTGATACGATTTCGATGGATAGCTCATTTCTTTGTGCATCGGAATCGCATGAAAATTATTGATAAATAATAAATCGTACGAAAAATAAAATAACAGGAAACAAAATTGTCAGAGCTTACCGATTTTTTACCATAACCAGGCAGAAGACTCTCGTCGGTAACTTGCAGAATAATTTTGTACGGAGACTTCGGCAATAATGTCGTTCTTGCAAAAATTCCTAAATTTGTAACGAAAAAAATTAAGTCATTTTTGTTAACGATAATTCGTAATTAATTATAATAAAAATCATGATATTAAATAATAATAAAATTCGGTATTACGAACTCGCATAAATAGCCGTGGATGGTGGCTCCGGTCTTGCGTCATGCTCGACCGACATTGTGTCGTAAGTTATGTTCAGAGCGTTTTCAGTATCACCCAAAATTCTAGCCACGTATCGATTGCTTGTGATGGAATCAACGTCCTTGAACATTAGTTCATTATTGTCGAGTCTGTGCCCCTATAAACATGAAAATCAACAAATCATTGCATCGTCCTAAAACGGTAAATGAGATAAAAACGTCGATAGATCAATAAAAAAAAGGGGCAATGATTTATCGTGCTTCGAAGATCGACGAACGAATGAAACAAATGAGTAAAAAGAATTATGAAAGAGACTTCTTTTGAAATATATTTTTTTTTGCAGTACATTACGATTCCAAAAAATTTGCTGCCACATTCAAAGACTCGAATAAAAAGAAATGTTTGATTTCTCTTTCATAAAAACGTCAGATAAAATATTTCCGTCCCAAATGATCCTGAATGACGAATGTAGAACGAGAAACGGATTATCTTTCTCGTCCGTCATCCTCAGACACCGAAACGGAAAAATAGATGTGAGAATATGAGAGATAAGCGAAAAACGGAAGCGCAGAAAAGCCCTCGCTGGAGATCGAGCGCTGTGAATGTTCTTCCGTTTCCGGTAACCTTTTTCTCTCCTCTTTCATTTTTCTCTTTCAAATCCCTGTGGATATTTTAGAATGGATATTTCTGTACGGAACAAGTGAACTCTGGATTCGATAAAAATTCTTATAGCCCCTATGGAGGCCAAATTTGCAAAGATACTTTTTAAAATAAAGTGTAATGCAAATTTTGCGACGCTGAGAAATAATTCTTTGTCAACGAGTCCGATCAAATTTTGTGATAATGTTTAAAATTCAAATTCCATCTATATTAACAGTCGATAAATGTTTCTTTCGTATATTTTTGAAATCTTTATTCTTACCGCAGTAAAATCACTGAGATGAATTTGTATTTTGTTGTTAGTTTGAGCGATTGGTGGATTGTCATCTTCGTCGAGAACATCGACATCGATATTCGAGTTTCTAACGTGCTGAATGCCTGTGTTTTCGTCCCAAACAACGCATCGAACTCCGACAGTGATGCGAGGTCCTGGACCTCCTGGAAGTTCTGTACTGTCTCGATCCAATGACTTGTTCGAGAAAAGTTCATCATTCTGTATGTGAATGTAATCGGTACCTTTGGGACGACAAAAAAAGGTAAGAATTGTGAAAAATGACAGTTTGACTTTGCAAAGAAAAATAAGATTCAAGAGTAAAAAGCAGAATGAATTCCTTGTTACTTTTTCATTCGTACCATTCAACAGTTCGTATCCCACGATGTGAAATTTCGGACAAAGCTGTCGATATATCGAAGGTCCTATTTTTCCGAGCATCGTAGGTGGTTGATTCTCGTAGATTTTGTATCGTGCCACGTGCCAGAAGCACATATCCTGTCAAACCCGATAATATTTTGATTGAATTCCAACGAAAAACCATATAAAAAGCAAATGAAAACGTATAAAAACACATAAATTTGTGTTCAAAAGAAGAGATTGAACAAATATATTTCTGATAAAAAACAAAAACCAGTGAAAGGTTTGATTCAAAAAAATTTGGTAATTAATTGATCAACAAAACAATTTCGTAGAGAAAGTCCACAACGACGAGTATTCAACGTACAAAGAGAAAGAGAAATTTGCAAACTATTCAAACATGACAGAAAAAAGTTGAACGAACTGACGAGGTTACTACAAATTTCATAAAGGGTAATCCGCCTCTTTGTCAATGGAATTTACACCATTCAACGATTTTCTTGTTATTCGATTTGGAAAATGTTATTTGGCGAATTCACTAATGGAAAATTGACTTTACCTGCACGTACTCCGTACAATTGATCCCTTTACTTTTGGTGATGATTGGCTGAACAGTAATTTCCAGTATTGCTTCGTCACTGCCACGTTCTCTTGCTTCGATTATGAGGGTTTTTGTTTCACCTAATATTTCACATTTAATCGATATTATTTCGTTGTGCTTGATTCATGAATTTTCTTATTTTTTTACATATATTTTTCCCGTTTATTTTGATTTCTTAGATTATTAAAAAAAAATGTATACAACTGCATTGAATATTGACATTGTTTCGAAATAATCAGTAAAAAAATATCGTTGATTCTCTGGCTTGAGGTTTTCTTTGGCAGAAAACCCTACTTTTTGGACTCATAAGCAGACGTTGCTACTCATTAATTCGACATTAATTAGGGTGGATCTTAGGGGAAAACAGTCAGAACTAATAATTGGTCCTTAGGATGATAAATAATAATCGAAAATTTTCGCTTTCAAATCGCTAGACTACATTTTTTTCGAGTATTCTTTATCGAACTATTCAACAAGACTGTCAGAAATTGTTTTTGCATAACAAAAACATTGGATACCAGAATGCAAATACTGATAAAACTTAGAGTAACGTTGGTAAAAATTTAAAGCGATTCGTACCAGGAAATGAGAAGCCGTGCGTGAAAAATGTTATCAAAACTAAAAAAAAAAACACACAACCTCGTGAAAATCACAGTATCACAAAAAATCTGCTGCTAGTCGGATTTTTCAAGTTTTATCGTCAATATTTTTGTTGTGCATTCGGTGACTCTCTGTTTTTATTTTGCTACGGAGCCGTCGATTCTTTGCATAGGACCGCGAAACATCTAGAGCCTGGTATTTTTCCAGTGAAAAGTCATGCATGCGTTTTAATTGATCGTATAAAAATATCTGCTACTCGTTTAATATACGAGTTCCTGGAAGGAGTGTACCTCAAATCGTCAAACTTTAATAATTCACCACGTGTCGTTACCAAACCTCAAAATTTCCACAAACGTTCATCATTTAAACATTATTCATCATTAAATATGATTGTCAAATTATTTCATCATTAAAGGGTTGTGTTCCCAGGTCCATAAGGGGATGATTGACACAGAATCCAAAAAAATGAAACGTTGTCAGTCCAGATTTGCAACAGTGTACAGCCGAATGGTTAATATTTAATTAAAGTCGTTCACAGATAAAATGAATTGTTGAGTGAAAACAAAATGTGAGAAACGAAATGAAATTTGTTAATTTACTAAAAATATTATCATAAGTGATCAATATTTATTCCAGCCCATAAACTGAGTGGTTGAAACGATCAAATCTTTCAATTTGTCGTATGGACAGAACGTTTTGTTTTTCGCCCATGACTCCGGGACTAGTTAATTCGATGGAAATTTAATTTCCTACTATTAGTATATTTGATTCAATTTAATTAATATAAATTCAATGGAAAATGGAATGAACATATTTTTTTCTGGTGTAGATAAATGAACTGACCTTTTTTCGGCATTGAACGCAACACGATATCTCCAATTCTTGGGTCAAGAGAAGCAAAGCTTTCCCTGGGCGATGCGATGTTGTATTTTGGTTCTTTGGGAACAGTTGAATCATTTCTCAGAGTTCTTAAGCTGAGTAACGTCAATTCCAGGTCTGATTTGCCCTCATCCTCGAGCAAATAAGGTAAGCGAAGGGTCAAGTCAGATTGTGGAAAGTACAAAGCTGAAAAGATAAAATTTTTACGATAAGTTTTTTCTCCACATCATTCAAATGATGATTCGTTGAATGAATTTATGTTGAAAACTCCGAGAATTAGGAATTGAGCGTATGAAAAATTGTTTGCAAATCGTTTGTACGCTATTGCGACTCGTACTAAAGTAAAACTCGACTTGCTTAGGTTCCCACCCCTTACCAACTGCACCTGGTCGCAAACAACCCCAGCCAGAGCTCCGCAGACTCAGTAGATTACACATAAATCAGGGACAAAGGCGTCTACGTAATGCAAACTACCTAGAGATAGTTCTAACAGGACTTCATTAACGTCTCCCTCGAAGTCACCAACCCGACCGACTCCTCGAACACACCTATTGTTACTATTCAAATTATCATTATCATTATCATTATTGGATAGGAGGGGATGAAGCGATAAACGATATTGAGATCCTCGATTACTTACTTTTGGCCTGAACCTCAGGATCGGAAAGACAAAACTGTAAAGGTCGCGGACAAGGGTCGATTATCGAGGAGTCTTTCCGCCGATTACGAACGATTTACTATTTAGCAACACTGCTGGAATGATTAATATTTTTTTTAATTTACTTGTTAAAAAAACGAGTTAGCGCCCATAAAAAATGAACATAAAGAGACCTCAAATAAAAAAAAGGGAAAAGAGAGCCGTTCTCATTTGGCGCTGAACGTGGGGTGTGATTGAAAATTTCATTAAGTGAAATTGAAAAATTGATTAATCAATTGATTTGATTAATATCAAAAGCGAATCGCAGATACCGTTAGTGAAGTCGAAATTATTGAGAGGGCAATTCAATTGTATTGTTTTTGTATCACAGCTGAACGAATGGAAAACTGTTTACTTATTTATGTTCCACTTCCGTGGCCAATGTGGGTTAGCAATTCAATTACCCCCACTTTATTTTGGAGGGCTCTTTATTTTATCATAAGTATTAAATAACGAACGAAACAACTTTAAGCAACAGACACACACGAGGTTATAAAAGAAATAGTAAATTGTTCGTAATCGGCGAAAAGACTCATCGATAATCGACCCTTGCCCGCGACCTTTACAAATTTGTCTTTTCGGCTTGAGATTCAGTGCAAAAGTAAGTGATCGAGGATCTCAATATCGTTGATCCTATCCAATAATGATAATGATAATAATAATAATTTGAATAGTAATTACGGTGTATTCGAAGAGTTGGTCCGGATGGTGACGTCGAGGGAGACTTTAATAAAGTCTTTTTGCATAGTGCAATATTTTTCCTTTAACACGTTCAAGTTTCCATCTCTTGACATTTAATTTTCCTTGCACGTGATTGCTTCGTACGACTTGTTTTTTATTCTTGCAGTTGAATATCAAAATATTGTTGTTGAATTGGTCTCTCTGTATTAAAAAATAGAAGTGAAAAAAAAGAATCGAAGAAAGAAATATGAAATTTCTTTCTTTTATTTTTGTCAATCATTCCAAATAAGTTTGTCATTAAAGATTTTTGATCGCTTCTTTCGTGGAAACGTGATGATAAGTTTCTTTTTCATCGAAAATTATCATAAAAATGAGAAATCTTTCATAAATAATTTCCTCGAATCACTCATAAAACCGTGCGATGTTTTTTCACGCCTCACGAACAAAATTTGCATTTGAGAACACTGCTGAATTCGCTTTTTTTCGTGAAATCAATGCCGCATATCATTAATGTTCGCTGTTTGCTTTTAATTATTGGACCACCGATGTTTTTTAATGGAATATATTAAAGGGCCTATCAAAAATGTACCTACTCGCCGTTCTTTCATTTTTTGTTTTATTCTCAGAAAAAGTAATAATCACGAGAAAAAAATTCAGGATATTTTTCCTCTTGAAGCTTTTGAAATTTGCATATTTTCTACATCACAGAAGAAAGTATCGAGTCAGTAAATTTTAATTTGTAGTATGGAAAAAATCAAAAGAATGACGACAAAAATATTTCCACAGCTTTATATTTTGTAATAATTAATAATCCGATATTTTCGAAAAGCCAATATTTCATCGAAATAATATCGAAATTTCGAGAAAATACAGATTTTCGTAGGATTTTCAATATAATTGGTAAACATAAATGTTCTTTTCAAAAATTTCAACCGATTTTCTCGGAACTGCAAAACATCCTATAGAAATAGCGCTTCACGAGCGTATTCCAGTTGTGAGTCTCGAGTCACGTTCGCGTTAACACGATAGAAATTGTCGGAGCTATAGGAGCCCAATATTGGCGCACATATAATCGTAACACAACCGTGAGACACATCTTACGATAGTTTCGCGAAATACTATAGCCCACGAAAGTGATACTTAAAGCAAAATCGATTTCCCGTAGAGCTCGTTCCGGGTCGGGGATTAATGAACCGAGAAATAAAATTTTCTCGGAAATTCGAAGACGTGGTATGCAACGCTCAACCTCACTTCACGATAAAGTCCCTAGATTCCGTGGAATCTGACGCAGCTAATCTTTGAATTATATTCTTGCAGTCAATTGAATCATCGTCGGAAAGGAAAACTTCTTTATATCTGAATAAAAAATTAAATGTCTCTACGTTGAAAAGTGATTTTTTGTTTGAGAATTTTGTGGAAACCTTGTAGACAATCGTTCTGAAACTTGGAGGACATATTCAGGATAAGTCAAGGAACGTACTGTAGAAATTTGAATAAAATGGTTACATTTCGTCACTTGTACCGAAATTTCTTTAAAAAATGCATCTTTAATTGGTAAATATGAAAACATCGTTTCCATAAAAACACATTTCGAAAAATACCTCTTTATTTTTCATAATCTAACTGGATACGACTCCTTAATCCCATTATTTTTTCTCTCATGGAAAAAAATACTTCCCCAGGATCCTTCATTATAGCTACACATTTTTAATCCGCGAAATTGCTCGAGTCTGCGATACTCTTTCAGTCGAAAGTCGTATAAACCCCATAGCTATAAAATTCATATGTGATGAGAACATTGAGAATGCATTTCGCGCTTCGATCGAACGACTCGTCGATGGATATAGTTGGAGGTTGATTTTACGGGCATGAATATAATCGAGACAAAGTTCAATGTCGGGCATCGTCCGTCTGTGCATAGTATTGCCAAGTAAATAGTCGTAAATGTTCGGAATTGAGACTCAAATATCTATACATACATTGTATACACAAATATATAAATATAGAGAGAAAAATATTCGACGTCAGTCAAGGTGAACACACGTGAATGATCGATATTTTCAAGGCAGTTAATTGTAATTAGAGATCGCGTGTTACTTGGCAGTTACAGCATTTACTTGACTTTCCATTGCTCGTTCTCATTTTCTCTTCCTCTCTTTCTCTCTGTCCTTCTCTTTCTTTTCCTCTTCGTATCATTTGCCAAAGTTGAATCCAAAGTTCATATCGCCCAAGCCTTTCATGCACGCAAAAACGCATCTTCAAATTTATGAATCCCTCGTGAACTTTCAGTTTTCAAAACTCTAAATTTATTACGTTGCCCAGCAAACATCGCGGATTATCATAAAAGTCACCCGGAACCCGTAAATTTCACTTTCTGTCAATGTTTTTCTTATTACGCAAGCGAACGTGACGGAGAGCTCGTTAAAAGCTTAAATGGAGAGTAAAGACAGTCCCAATATAAATGCTGAATAATGGAGCATAATTAAAAAAACTTATGTCCTGAAAAAGGCATCAGCTATCACTTTGAAGTTTACTTTAAAAAGTCGCATTCATCGACGAATCTCTCGATTTAAAAGTCTCGATATCAACCGCCAAAAGAAATTCATTCAACTTTTTGGAAACAAAGGAAACGACAGTCCTTTCAATAACGCAGTTCTGCGGATTCAAGAATATTCAATTGGTTACAAATTTTTATATTGATTAATATTAAAAAAAATTAAAATTCGACACAAATTATAAATATAAGCATTGATGACAAATATTGTTTCCCTCGCTCCGATACTTTAGCCTCGTCAGGACGTGACTTGGTTTTGGGAATTCGTTTGAATGGGCGCTACGCTAGTGAAGGGCAAACCTGTCATTGTCCTGTTGGGGCCCAATCGAGACAGTGTTAAGGCGATTTTTGACAGGGAATAATATTTTGAAGTCCTCAAAGACTCTAATTTACGAAATAATTGTCTCAACAATTTGACGCACTGAGGAAGAAGGCAACATTTTAATTGACGCTTTTAATTCTCATCGAATTTTACACTTTCATGCGGTTTTCAACGGGAAATAATATGTTGAAGTCCTTAAAGACTCCGAATTTACGAAATAGTTATCTCAACAATTTGGCGCACGGGATAAGAAGGAAACATTTAAATGGACGCTTTTAATTCCAAGCAAATTTTGCACTTTCATGCGGTGATAGAATCCCGGAGTTTTTGACCCTGTCCAGTGGGGGGAGGATTTTTCGTTGTTTCTTTTTTTTTCTTTTCAATCCTCTTCGCTAGTGTTATGGCCGGCCAGATGGATCACGCGAGAGTCAAGTTAACCCTCCGTCGGGGGTGGTGAACTGCGTGACCATCTCGTGCTTCATAGATCGCCTAAGCTTACAGTAAAATTTAACACATATTCATTTATGTACAGATATATATTTCCATGTTGAACAGAGCAATAAGTAACGACACATACACGTGACTTGCATATGTAAATCTTTGTTGTATGCACATGCGAAACAGTGCATCAACAATCCTTCGCGTGCGAAACGTAGGGAGGCTACGAATAGGGGAAAATTTACATATTCCGAGAGGTAAAGTCCCGCGAACGCTGCACGAAAACTTGGTGAAAGCTGATACCTCCTGACACTAAGATTTTCACACTCCCATCGCTCTTCACTCTTTCCTTCCTCGTGTCTTAAAGTTTTAGCTCACGTGAACAAATGTTTACGCCAATCGGAATATATTCGTGAAACGCTCATGGAGAGAAATGAGACGTTTGCCTCGTTTTGAATACCAATCGAAAAGTTCATGTCCACTGTTGATGATCGTGAGCTTTTTCAGAGTTTTCAAAAACTTATGACAACCTTTTCGATCTTATATTTCTGTCAGAACATCTGAGAAGGTCCATGAACCATTTTTTTAATTGAATGTAAGATTCGGTCTTTGTCGACAGCTTTTTGTTCAACAAAATATCAAATTTTGACTTGAAATGAAAGCTTCCACACTCCGCAAAAGAATGTCGCATGTACGAACCCTTATTCATAAGAAACGCGACGAAAAATTGGCAGCGTGTTTACAATTTTTGAATAAATTTAAAAATCTATGAATTAGAAGAAAAAATTCAAAGGGAGAGAGTTCCTGAAAGATGACCTTTTGTAGCAAGTTTTTGGAAAAGTTTAACCGTCAAAAATATCACATAATTTGACCCAATAAATGAACAATAAAATTGTGCCCTGAATGTGACTCCAAAGAATTTAAAAACCGAGTTTTACTCTACAACGAATGGAGATAATCGGTACCTTTCCCCAAGGGCCTTAAAACTAACGCGGAAGTTGGAAGCGTTTGGCTGGATATTTATTAACCATTAAGTATTGCGGTACCAATAACTTTGGTCGTTGTTTCGAAGCGGTAATTACAAAAACCTGAAAACGAAGAGAAAGGGGCTGCAGCATTTCCACACTTTCCTAACTCTTTTCTCTTTTATTTTGTGGAACTTTGTGGAGGGTAAAAATAAAGAAGCTCACCAGCCAGACGTCCAAGGTGACTTAAGATTACACACACGAACGTATACGCGCATGTACACAGATGTAGAAACGATTCGTGTAAAAGGAAACAGCCGTCTGTTTTGTGGATCGTGCGTCAGGTCACACTTGGTGTCGTAACCTTTGCTAACCCCACTTTATTGTAGCAGTAAAACGTTAATCCCTTAAAATACCTTCTCGACCTACCGTTCATCCTAAACTCCCTTTTACCGCATCCATCTTGCGGCAACTAAATTCGTAGAGATAATACTCAGCCCCAGAAGACTGTCGAGTGCTTCAGACGAAACGTCCAAGTGAATAAAAAGAAGAAACCACCCTCTGTATGAGCTTTTTTCACCCCTTTATCGTTCACCAAATCCTCGCTTTATTTTTTTGTTAGCCTTCGTCAGGAAATTGCCTCTTTTGACTTCAGATCCCTTTTTCATGTTAAATTCGCAGTGTAAGGAGAAGTTCATCGAATCTGAAGTAGTCCTTCAATCCACAATTTTTCCTAGACATTGTACCTACTGGCAAAAACGAATATGTTGGAGAGAAGCGTTCCTCTACGATATGAATAAAATTTCTCTTCATGATATGCTCAAATTTCGTTCCTCAAAGGATCGAATTTCTTTGCTCTGTCGAGCTTGAAACTCTTCCTGAAACGTTCTCCACAAGGACTACAATTTTTTCTACAAATACTCATATTATTCCAGAATCATCTGTCTTTAATGATATCAGCTTCAAGAAGCTTTTTTCGAAAATCGAAACAGTATTGAACTTGACATTTGTTTCAATCTCCAAAAAAAATTGAAATGCATCCAATTCATCTCTTCAAATTCAAATTCTTTTGATCTCATATAAAACCTATCGAATGCCATAAAATCCTTCGATAATCTAGACTGAAGACAACCCCCAACTCTTCTATTTCCATAGATAGTTGAGTTGGAAAAAAAAACACAGATGAAAAAATAGCAATGAGCCTTTCTTGTCCTCGCGAGACTGTCCTTTTCAGCACAGGTCGCAACGTTGAAACCCTATCGAACATCAAGTTACAATTCCCGAAAACAGAGACCCACGGTGAGAATTTGACACCTCGAGTGGGAGGGGGAAATGCAACCTTACAAAAGTCTCCCCGTCGAAAGAAAACCTCGCATTTCGTTCCCCTTGCACATTTAAGACGTATATGTACGTATTTATTTATATATTAAGTCCTTTCCCTTCAATGACTCTCTTGAGGGAGTCCCCAAGAGTTGATGTTCGAATACGAGTGAACGAGACACATCAACAAACCAAACAACTATTATAGAACTGTTCGTACGTTTATGTGTGTTCGGAAGTCTATGAAAGTTGTTTCATTCCTTTTACACAAATATGTATTTTTATCACATGGGGCATTTCGTGTCAATTTTACATTTTTTTCAATTCAGCCTCTCGATTCCTGTGATTTTTACATTTTTTCGTAAATGGAGCAAAAATAGAAATATTTTCGTCTAAGACTCGGCATGTTTTTTGTCTGAAAGTCCATAAAAAACAGTTGAAAATTACATTCAGCTGCAAAATTCGAAAAAATGGGCAAATCGAGAAATCCAGAAATACGTGTCCGCTTTTTTCTCACGCAGCAAAACAGATTAACAAAATCGCATCAATAAAAAAACGTGAAGTATTGAAACTGTACAAGTGACTCAAAGTGCCCCATATATAGAGGGAGAAAAGCGGATGCACTCGTAACACATTCTTAGTATCGTTATCTCACAAGGCACGAGGCAAAAGCTTCCTCCTGTTTTCCCTGTTCTCTTTAGCTCAAGTGTTTGAAGAGGACCATTATGCGTTACGTCCCTAAATATAAACTCGACACATAGACTTCGATATATTTCCGTTTCTCTTTTGTTCCGATGTGTCTCGTAAAGCATGAAACAGCCTCGGGCATCTTTAACAACATTTTTATGGTTCAATATACGTATACATTCATCGACTTATGGATTGTAACAATAAAAATTAAAAAGAAAAAGAAAACGAAAAAGAAAAAGGAGATGGGACTTCCTAGAAAAGTCTATAAAAGCACTGGAGACAAGTGAGAAAAAACACTTGGGACTTGTGCAAAGAATAACAACGTCTTCGTCTTGGAAAATAAAAAAAAAGTTGGAGGGAAGAAAAAAAATACGAAAAAATGCTGTCATTTTGTCTCATTCAACGAGACAGACGCGTGCGCGCGCTCACAGGTGTCCAAACTCTTGATCTATGCTCTCGTCCACCTGCTCTATACATTGGTGTTTCGCGTCCGAGTGATTTAGTGCGTTAGGGCTCGAGAAAATGAGAAACATGCTGTGAGAGAAGAAAAAATAATGAAAACAGTGGCATGTATATATAAGTGTTTTTTTTTTAACTTCCTCGGCTTGTCGCTCTGCTTCCGATTTTTTTATTATGTTTTTGTAGCCCTAAAGAGCATACAGAGTTTTTTAGAGTATTTTTTTCAAGTTACTCATAATTGGAAAAAAGTTTTACGGGTTACAAATTGTCGTTTTAATTTTGAAGAGCATCAGCCTTCGATATTTTTATTTTGTAGTCTAATGGAATTTTTTCCAGAATTCCTCACTACTTTATTGGAATTCCGTGAAGTTGGAACAGTTTTTTTTTTCCTATTTACTTCCGAGAAAAATGTCTAATGAGAATTTTAGAGTTTGAGAAAATAATTCCACCTCATCCTGTTTTTCGCTGCATCTACGAAACTCATCGAACAAAACTCTTGACTTCTTCAGTCTAACTTCGTTATGTGTTACTTTGTAACTGAGAAAAAAAATCTGCAGAAAAGTTCCAGATTTATTTCGTGAAATGTCAATTTTGTTTATTGCTTCCCATAAAAACGCGAGTGTAATAAAGGGGGGGAGGCAGTTCTACCGTTCAATCATTACTAAACAAATATTTTTTTCATTTTTTAAGTGAAACCTCAAATTTTTTATTTCATAATTATGCAAAAAAACAACTCAATCGCCAATTTGAATTCTAGCATCACTTTTGTTTAGCTTCATTCGTGTGCTCTTGAATAATTGCAATGAGTCCAATATTCTACCGTGAATTCTGAATTGATTACCTCATAACTAATCTACATATATATGCAAATTAAAAAAATAATTCATGCAATCCGATCAATGTGTTTCGTTATTTGTCCGAATCCGAAAACAGCTTTCCATTTGCCTGCCTGTTAATCTGTTAAAAATTAGAATTGCTATAACTCTTAAACGCTTGAGTGTAATCTCTCGAATTTTTTGTTACTAGCCTCAAGACAATTGAACAAATAATATCTAAAAATTTCATCAACTTATGATGAAATTATTAATTCACGTCTCAAGCCACGAAATGTTCAAATTTTGTATGAAATTGTATTGATATTTTCTTATGTATCAGTTGTTATTGTTTATTAAACTATTTTTACGCATTGATATTGGTTATTTGACTGATCGAACGTAAAAAAGTGCTGTACATCGTTTCGTATCATTTCGTTGCAAGGGACACGGCAGCAGTTTAATATGGATGATGAAGAAGCGTGGGTGTGCGTTGCCAAACAGCGTTTCTCTACTTCGATATGCAAGTTTATCTACACAGTTGCATGTATGTACATATCAATATGCCTTGAATATATGTAGATACCTGGTGCATCAAAACTTCTCTCGTGAGTAAAAAAGAGCGATAGTGATGGACGTGAGTTTCACAAACGTTTTCTTTGTACAAATATTTGTACACGTGTACAATTACGATCGCGGGTATTACGAACATCTTTAAATGTTTCTCTCTCCTTCTTTCTTTCCCTCTTTCACGTGTCTCGCTCTTGGATCGTTGATGACGGACATCGACTGCATCGTCTCCCATTGTGATCTTTCTCTTACTCCTGGCGCCACATCAGTCCGGATGCTTTGACTCTAAACACGGTTGCAATTGACTTCTAAATGAACAACCTTGGAGAAAAATATTGAAAATTTGTCAAAATTGACAACATATTCCGATCTGAGGAATTTTGAAATGAAAACTGATAAAATGTATTTATTTATAAAATAAGTATTCGTTTGAATGGTTTTTGTTATTGGTTTTAATTTTATTAGGTAGAAAAAAAAACAACGACGAACTTTCTTTCATTTGCATATTCTGATGTATTTTTTATTTTTTATTATTGTTTCGTTTTGAAGGTATTTGGGGAAAAAAATTATTGCACTACTAAAAGTAGCTCGTTACACGATCTTTCACAACGCCCTCGTTTTTTTTATTCGTTATTTTTGCACCGTCGTCCGAAACCCTGTTGCGAAGATAAAATAACAAGGGAGGGGGATGGTGATTCTTTTCTGGGTTATGGAATACACACACAGGTCAAAGGAGGAGCGTAGTCATACGATTTATAGGCGACGTAATCACTCTCATATAAAAACTTTAATATCCTCCGGGCAATGGATTCGTTTTTTTATTTTTTATCAACGTATATACGAGGATCGATAGCGATAATGCTTGAGATTCAACGACGAAGACTTCATCCATGTTTTGGGTCGTATTTTTTTGAGAAAAATAAAATAAAAATAAAATAAAAATAAAATAATTGATGACATTCAGTCAAGTATCATAATTTTTAAGTAATTTTTAAAAAAAGGGAGAAAGTCGATTTTGTATTAACGAAAGAATACAAAATAATTTAAATTCCTATACAAAATCCGCGTGACAGTTCCTGTGGAACTTTCTCCCACACGAAAACCGCGTGACGGACTACCGCAATGGCGCATTTTGCATCCGGGGCTCACGAGCTTCCAAACGTTTTCATGTATTCATATAAATTATATATACATAAATAGGAGATAAAACGTGGGTGTTTATCCAGCTCAACACAAAAAGGACTTCCTCGAGTCCGAAAAAACTTGATTATGTCTTGGAAATTTGTAGAGACTAAACTAAATTCAAAGACTAACGCATATACTTTGAGCTACGAAAATAGGGTGAATATTATAATAATTTTTGTATATCAAGGCTGACACTCACTATTGAAAATATATTTTGGAAATTAATTTTTTCTTCACTCCTCCATGTGCACGTAAAAGCCCTAAATGTTGATTAGTTTTTCTGACTTGCAAGAACCATTGATAAAGGATTTTCTTTCAAATCTTTTGATAAATAGTTGCAACGGAAAAAAATCTACACCGGACCGTATTTACGACGAACTAGTTCACAAAATCTCTAGCTTGTATTTTTTTAATTAAAAATTTGGAGCCTCGATATACGTCAATCTCTGAAAGCGGATATTGCTTTTCCTTTTCAACCCTTCATTCGACCGAAGAAAGAAGTTGTTTTTTATGTTTGGAGTTCATGGGTTTGTTGAACTGTTTGTTTACAAAAAATCGTGTATCAATCAGTGCGATTGTAGAATTTCCAAAAAAATCCGAGGTTAAAACTTAATAAATAAACCTCTCTTTTTCCCGTCTGATAAATTCCTCCATATTTTTTCTCCTTATTCATTGCCCTAATAGGAATCTTCGAGGTGTTTTACTGAGAGTTTTTATTAGCCACAATCTCATGACCGCTTAATCAACGGCTCGGGCAAACACGTTCCAGTTTTTCTTGCCCCAGAAACGAGGCCATGTTTCTTCACGTTTTTTTATCACCAATTTGCTCAGCTCAGCATCCCTATTTTTCAATTTCAAACCGCACAGGTTTTTCGTGACTAATTTGTTGTATTTATTTGACGAAAGTCCGAAGTTTATTCAAAGAGGGATTTAAATTCAATTGAAATAGGATTCGTTGGTGAATAATGAAGCATTGCAAAGTCAATTTAAACTTTGAGTACCACTCTACGTTAATTAAAACGACGTTTCTTTGGTCATACATTACGTTTGGCGTAAGGGTTAAAACCAAAGTTTTAAACATTAATCTCATGATATTTACATGTTCTTTTCATTGATAATCCAAATGTCAAAATGAATTGTTGGGCAGTGATTTTGCTCGTAATTCCAAATACTTGATAAAAGGAGGATGAGGGATGAAATTATAAATTGATATGACGGGGAAGCTCGATGAATGACGAGGATCATAAAGCGCAGAGGGTTGAATTCTCGCTTCACATCGAGCCCACGCACCCTTCCGATCTTGCAAACCCACCCTCGTTCTTTTTATTGTTTGCCAAGAGAATGAACGGACGTCGACACGGACGTTACTTTAGCTGGTGCGACATGGAAATGACAGAGTCAACAATGGGTTGGTGGAAAAGGGAGTAAATATATATTTAATGTCGGTTCGATATAAAACTGTAATGTGCAAAAAAATATATAATGCACGTTAAAAATCATCCCAAACAATACAATTTTAAAGAGCAATTATAAATTTATCTCCTTTAATGAGCACAAAACGGTTCAATTAGAGCGAAAAAAAAATTAGAGCCATCGTCCCAACGAATTCTCAACACATTCCTTTTATTCTGCCTGAAATTTTTATTCTTCGAATTCATTCACGAGACTGCCAGCATTTTTTCTTTATTCGCTTATTTACGCTCTCGAGGCGTATCTCAAAGGGAACATTTTTTTCTTCTCTCCAACTCCACAAACTTCCATGTTTACTCAGCGAAAATGAAATTTTCTGAACTTTTTTTTTTTTTTTTTGCACATCCTCCAACTATATTTATTATTTTTCTTCTCGAGAATATTACGCTTTCCAACAACCGAGTGAGTCTGTACCACTTGAAAAGAGAAAGCTCGAATAAGCATCAGTAGTGCAAATCAAGGAGAGGTCCGACTCGTGATCTTCTGTATGAAAGTTAAATCACAACAATTTGCCATATTCAAGGCGTGATATTGATAGTAATTTTATCATTTCGAACATCTCTGGGTAGAAATATGGAAGAATGTTTTCACCCTCAACGTTATTTTTCTTTCGATTCAAACGCTCCAGCGCTCAACAGCTCATTGCTCATGTCACAGATTCGTGGATTATTTTATTATCAATATTTATCTGATCGAATTGAAATCCTTCAATTCTAAATAAAATCGTTACGAACGATATTGTAGAGTTTTACAAAACAAATTTGTACTTTTTTGCATTTGAGACGAACACCAAAGACAAACTCTACGAAGTGAATGCTGGATGTTTGCTGTTGGCTCTTTCGTCGAAGAGAAATGATGAGAGAGAGAATTTCTAATTCTTTGTAGTTCATAGATTTGAAACATTAAACTCCGATTCTAATGAGTATATGCATATGATGTCTGGGGGTTGACTCTCTCAGTCCAGTTGGGGTAACTTCAGTTTCTGTGAAACTAAAAGTACCTGGGCTGCAGTTGGATAAATGCTCTGAACGTGCTCCGCAAAGGGAATTCCCAAATTTCTTGAATCACGACAGCAAATCGCTGAGGTGGATGTTGATGAATATTGATTGTGCACATGGCTCACGTGTGTGGCGGTCTTAATTTCCTGCAAAAAACCAAAAACCTACAAACCTAGATGGTAAAAATCTCAACTCATTTATTTGACAAAACAGTTGCCATGTTTATGCATCAATAAATGTAGTTCAAAGTTTAATGCACTCAGAAAACTTTCAACAAGAGGTCAATGATTATCGAAAAAATGATAATTTACAAAACCGAGAAGAACGTTTTTCCCATTTTTATTTATTCATCACAAAAACGACTGCAGCATCCTTTTTTGTTGAACGACGGATAAAAAATTCTACAAGTGATAAAAATTGCGTTAAGGAGGCAAAAAGAAGTAAACGTATGTAACCCGATAAAAGTAAAGGTCATAATGAATGTGACCCCCAGAATAAAAGGTTACGAGTTATATCCTTTCCTTCACACTTTCTTCCACGAGTACACATGTCCTCGATAAAATGTGAGGCGCAGGAGTAGTGTTATTGCTCGTGGGGGTTGAGGGAATATACAGGCCCTCGAAACCGATGATTTCCACTGGGACATTGAGTTCAGGTCCATCCTAAGTCTGTTAAGAGCTTAGTGACGGTGTAGTGGGATACTTATGAAGAAGATTTTATGAGAGAATGGTTGCCGATCCTAATGATTCCATTGTGCAAAACACGTGTCACGCTACGATGTTTTATTTACGAGGCCTGGACCATAGAAAAGTTTCATTGTCGTCATGACGATAAAAAAAGAGAAGAAATTCTGGTGATGACAATTAAAATGAAATTTTTCTTAACAATGCGAAGTCCAAATATATTCGTAAAATTGTGTGTAATTTTTGGCACGTGCTCCAGAAGGTACACAATTATTTCAATCGCACTGCCATGTGTTTTATGTGCTTCATTTAAATTCATAGAATTTTAATTCCACTTTGTTCACCCTCGACATTTTTTCTCATTGATCCGTTTGGCTGATATTTATATTTCAATATGTATGTACATTTAGTTTGTATGTTTGCGTGATCGTGAGGAAGAAACAGATGCGATCCATCATAATGCGTCCAACGAGCCAAGCATAAAATACACGAGTTTCTCGTCAAGAGGAACGAACGCCTTGGCCATGTGTATATAAATATAAAGTTTCATTCAGTCGTATTTAGGAACTCTCCGAGTGTCTATATGTACTTGGTGGATTAGAATATCCTCGGTGAATTCGCACAAATTTTCAACGTGTTCAACTAAATTAAGGTCAAAGTCGCACTTATTTTAGAACGATAAACTATCTGTCTTTCAGAATGCTTTTCGATCAAGGTCCTCCATTTGGTAACGTTCGCTATATGCATTAGGACGTGGATGTTTGTGTTCGAGTGAATATACAACTGGAAATTTACCGGGCAATATTCAAAATACTCGTAGAATAAAAATTATTCATATAGTTTCAAATATTTCATTTTTTCCGGCTTTTTATTCATTTCTCCACAAAAATATAGTTCACATCAGAAGTATGAGCAAAATGATCGAAATTCAAAGTTCCAAACAATAGAATATACAGTTTTTTTCCCAGTAGAAAATTGTCATGGGTGAGAATACTGAAGGACATTTATCAATTAATTAGAATAATCGAGTTCACTGCGGCGTTATATTCAATTAACTCCTGAAGAGTATTATAAGTCAACTCCTTTGAGTGTGTCGTTACGTTTTATTGTACAACTTCGATGTTGACACGAACACACGAACGTTTAGATCGAGGGTGTTTTTAATAAAAACAGTTTCGACATTTTTTCATTTTTCGTGTTTTTTTTGTTGAATTGAAATTTTTTTATTCACTGGAGAATAAAAACGACTAACGAATGAATGGGTAATTTTGTAGTCGGATGATTCATCGTTATGATGATTTTGGCTGGAAAATCTTAATGTTGAATTAACACTTTTTAATCGTTTAAAATTTTTCTGGTTCCGAATTCATTAGGAACTTAAACTTTCTCCATGAATGAGCTACACAATTTGAGGGACCGTTTTTTATTTTAACAAAATGTACGATACATTCGCTACTAATCATGTTACTAGAACATCATTTTTTTTCTTTATTTGGGTTATTAGGAGTGGCGCTCATTACCCTAGAGACTTTTATATCGCATACCCCTTCACTCACCCAACAAAAACGCCCTACATTTCGACGGTGCACCTTGCCACTCAATTTTCTAAACGACCGAGAGTTTAAAAGCCTGAAACTATGTTGATCTTTTATCTCAAACAAACGTTAATTAATTACGAAGAAATATGTAATTGTGGGTGTAAGAGATTCATTAAAACCAACTAAGCACTTAATGAATGAACTAGAAAAAAAAATAAACAATAAAGTGTATTATTACGACTTTATTTTTCAATAAAAATGAATAACAATTGAATATCAATGGAATTAATAATATTTTTAAAAAACGTTTCAATAAAATTAACAAGAAAGCAACAAAAAAAAATGAATAAAATAAAACTTGGGCCTGGATCAACTCTCAATGTAGTCGACTTTCTTAATTTTTTGTTGTTTTTACAAAATTCGTTGTCCATGGAATCACCAAATAGTTTAATCTCCGAAGTCACCAGAAACAAAAACATCTTGCATTGAGTTGCTCGAATTTTAATGAAATCCCAAACATGGAAGTATACGAAGTTGGTACACATTGCTACGCCTCCTTTCAAGCCATTACAGGAAAACTTTTAATTGAATTTTTAATCGATGGTATCCGAGAGTCGATTTCGAATGTGCTACTTTTCGTGACAACTTTGTTGCTGCACTAATTCTAAAAATACATAAACAAACAACAATATAAATAAATAATCATCGAGTATAAAATGAAAATATCGAAATAACATTCATCAATAAAAATGATAATAAAATTCGACCAAATAGTAAATAAAGCTCTTCCAATCCATGAAAAAATATTTCGAACTTGTTTTCTGACATTTCGCGTCCGTGGAAAATTATTTTACGGATTGACTATTTACGATCTGGTTGTTTCGAGTAATCGACGACCGAGAGCTGCACATACGAGCAGTCAAAAGGTCAACAGTTTACGACTTTGTACACGAGTGACAACGAATTTCACTCAATTTTTGGGAGGGGGATTTACATAAACAAAAATCATATTGCTAACGGATTGTAATCGAAAGAGTCAGTTTGTAAAGTGTCTCCAATCGTTGCGATGGATCTCAAGTCCATCAAATTCTTGCTACGAATTGAAATCTTGGCGACATCTTAACGAGATCTTTAAATTCTCGTCACGTATCAAATTCAGACGAATTATGAATGACACGTTTCGATTTAATTCGAAACTTAGTTTGCATAATCATTTATGCTTCCGAGAGGGTCAAAGTGAGTTTAACGAAACAAACGTTAAGGGGGTTGAAGTGGAAGAAAGATTTGATTGAATTATTTATGAACTTATCCACTCTTTTTTTGTTTCCATTTTATGTCAAGCTCTAGCTTTTTTGCTACCACCACAACAAAAAGTATGAAATATTCTATAGCTTGACGTTCAAACCATGACAGATATTTCCGCACTGAGTGGTGTGAGGTTTCTATAAAATAAACAGCTCGTTTGGGCACACGCCGGACTCAGACAAGGCCGCGAGTTAATCCATATGTTCTTAGTTTTCTCATGACCCTGAAAATAATTGTGATAAAACTCACAAACCGTCTCGGGCTCAAAAGGTCACTGTTTTATTCAACATTTATTACGAATCCACTTTTATCGTATCAAAAAACATAATTTTGATATATTGATCCGCGATTTAATGAAATTTCACAAATTTATATTTAGTAAAAATATAAAATCATGAATTTTATGGATGAAAAAGAATCAACGGAACTAATTATTTTTTTAACGAATTTCATTAATTTTTTCATCATTCATTTATATTGTGGTTTTCACAGACAAATAATATTGAATTCTTTATCTAGATGATCATGTTTTTTTTTCTCTTTTTTGATTTCCCGCAAAAAACTAATATATTGCAATGGATATTCCATTATGAAGCTCTAATTATAGAACTCTATTAAATGGATTCTGGAAGCCTCGAGGATTGTGGAAATACAAGCACAAACTATGCTTCACACTCTAGTTCTATTTGAAACTTTGTCTTTATTATTGCTTCTTTGGCAACTCGATGAGCGCGATAATAACGTGTACGTGGTACTCGAACTAACAACCCTTATTTATGTTTGTATCTTGTGTGCATATTAAATTGCAAATTCTCTCAACTGGTTCGGCTTCTTCATTACAGTGTTTCCTTATTTCGTTCTGTACACCGCCCTGTTTTCTTTTACCGAGAAAATAATAAATTTTCATCGTCAGCCATAATCCTTTAAGCTACAAATTTATCCTTACGGGAAATCGACTGGAAATTTGGTATTTGAAAGATTTTTGGGATTGCTGATGAAAAGTTCGAATTTCAAATTCATAAATTAAAAATTAACTGTTTCTTTATTTTTTTTTAACAAAAACGATCGTACGAAAAAATTCGAAAAAATTCTGGAAAATACTTTGAACTATTTCGAACTTGGAAAAAAATTGACATTCTGATGTTCATAGTAGTTTAGTAGCAAATCATTATTTTTATGTCAATAGTATAAACTTTGACTATTTATTTACGTGTGACACTTTTGCATTAAATGAATAAATAAATAAAGACTGTTCATATTTGTTTTACATTTATGAATGTTTCAAAAACTACGGAGACAAGGGTTGAGCGAGAATCCAATCTTTAGCCTCAGGCAGTGAAAGCTCTCCCTACATCTTGATACAGAATTTTTGTAAACCGATAAAAACTCAGCAACAATTGTTGATTTGAAGAGTATAAATCACGATAAACATTATGAAAATAGAATGAAAATATAGCATTGAAAATCAGAGTTGCAATAGGAACAAAAATGATTGGAAATTGTCGAAGGAGTCCAAGACCTTTCCAATACCCTCAATTTTTCAAAGAATTCTTCGAGCTATTTCGAAGTCTCATTTGAAAATCGATAATGGTCTTGCCGTTTATTTACAAATAAAGAAATAAATTTCCAACGAAATACCTCAAGTTTGCAATAGGTCAATAAGCGAGAGCTTTCAATCATGGGTCAAGAATATTGTGTACACTTTTTATAACGTATTGATATTGGAATGATGAGAATTTAGAGCATATGAAACTCGACGACTCGGATCTTTGAGTTTATGGTGAGCAAATATTCTTGAGGTTTGTGATAACTTAGACATTGACTATATCATTTCCTGAGATTGCATCGATGTGGTTTAGAAATAGAGGTTGAAGATGTTCATGCAAATATGTACGTCGTTTGGGTTCAAATAGAAATACGTGTAAGTCGATATATATTTGCATGGTTCATAAGAGTGTAGAGCCAAGAGACTCAAGTTAGCACAACCTTTTGACCGAGGTTAAGGCCATCCAACGGAATTTGCACGCTATCTAGAAATGATTAGTTCAAACAGTAGTACAAACGTATCGTCTACGAGAGCATTTCGTTTGAAAATAAAATACCGATGGCTGGTATATATTCACTCGGTACAACCACTAAGTATACACTTTAATAATCGATACGTGTCCGGCTAACCCAGGACACGAGCATTTCTACAGCACGAAACCGGCTCGTTTATCGTGTCACGTACATTAATAGTCACGAAACTCACGCAACTCATGCACGTACCCCTAAACTTGCATTCTAAGCGAAGGGAAAGTATCTCCTCCCTTTCTACTCAACGATTCCCTTCCAGTTGTTCTGATTAATTACAATTGTTGAACAAATCTTTACATTTACTGCGGGGTTCAGAGTTCAATCATTTATCTTGAGGGAGAATATTTAACTTAGAAAATTTGTTGGTTATCGAAAGGGTTTCTGGAAACGATAGATTTTTTGTTCGTAGTGAAAAGTTAATCTCGAAGGCGGATCTAATTTCATTGATTTTTCCATTTACTTTGTGCGGCTACAAAGTTATAAAACATAATGAAACAATTGTCATTTTTATTTTATCACGTAACGTGCGTTACGTTCGAACGATGATAAATTACCGCGTGAAATACGATTCAACGAAGTCGCTCAATTACTGGAAGTAAATTTACGACGCAATTCGAATTTGTAAACTTCTATTTCTCGTTTCTGAAAGATCGTACTTTTTTTTTCAAGAAATCAACGATGACATCTCGTTTAGAATTCAAATTGATTATGTCTTCGAGTTAACACTCGATTTCGCGAGCTCGTTTACACGTTAGCGAAGGTTTGCAAATTTCATTAAACGGATTCGTCCAACGTTGGGGTTTCGGAGGCTTTGAAATATCGTCTCAAAGCTTTTACGGGATTTCTTCAAAGAAAAGGAGACGATGAGGGAAGCAAAGTCGAGAAAACGCGCGCGGAAATAATTTATTTCAGCAACAGAGAGTCCGAGCTTGTGCACACAGTATTCACCTCGCGGTTGAACGCTCGCCGCACTTTGAGAGGCAAATACCATCACGGTGTATGTTGGAAAAAAAAATTATATATATATATGTATTTGTTAAGAGAGGAAATGAAGAGTAACCTCGGGGGAAGAGAGTTTCACTAGTGTAGAAAATATAAAGGTGCGGAGGATAACAGTCCGGAGGGACTTCGTTAATGGAGTCTCAGAGAAGGAGTGAATTTTTCGAGTCTACCGGCTTGAGTTTGCTTAATTGCCAGCATTAAGATTGTACGAAATGAAAAATATATACAAGCTGCTAAAAGATCCCGAGATCCCGACCCACCAGAACCAGACTAGTCTGCCTCGTGTTAAAAATGCATATATTTATTATGCAAGCATATTATCAGTATATATACATATATTATGCACGTGAATACATATAAATTTGAATAAATATATATAAACGCACGAGGGAGTACGTAATCGGTGCACTCACTCGTTTCTAAATTTTTTTTTTAACTCGTTTGTACTTTATAATCGCCAAATCGTCTTAAGATCGTAAGAATTTTTACTTTTTATTCACGAGGATTATTTACTCAGCTCTTTAAGGAGGTACGATTGATTTCTTGGAGTGAAGAGAGAGTTTAAATTAAAAAAACGCTTTCAGCTGTTCCGATTTGTGTCAAATATCCACATTTTTTTATAATTGTTCCTAATTTATCATAAACGTGATAAATAATCAGTTGGAAAAATAAAAATTGAACGCGATCCTCATTCCTCACCGTCCGGGGCTGCCCAAGTCTTCGATAAATTTCATATTTTTGTTTTCGACGTTTAAATGGATGATCGAATGTTTATCAACTGAAAAAAAGTCTTCGGATTATTTTGACATTGAAGTAATTTCAACAAATAACAATTATCAACCAGGACCAACGACGCTTGAATTGTGTTGGAGTTGTTAATCCCATGAGGTTCGAATCAGTCGAATTCCGACAAAATTTCAGCACGAAATCCGGAGTAAACATTGAAACGGACTTTAAATCATTTTCATTTAAACACTTTGACGTTTTATAACTAAATCACATGGCTCTAATCCTCTCCGATGGAAAATTGTGTCGAGTGCCCGGTGGACAACGACGTCGAAAAAAAAATTACGTATATATACGTTTCATCATTCATTCGGTAATCGAACAACTTTTTTTTTGTTCGACGACAAAGCGGCTCGCAGGCGGCTCGGTATATTTGCAGAGGTTTAGGTCTTCTCGATTTTCACGATCGTCAACGTGACACACAGCTGCTGCATTCATACACACACACACCCACACATTTACGAATATATGTTTTTTTTTCGATAACGGACACGGGAACTGCAACGGGTGAAAAAAATATCTGAGCAACGGGTTATTTTTCCAACAGACTAGACCATTCAGACGGTATACACATTTCGTCCGAAGACCACATCCTCCAATCGATATCTTTTCACAGCACTCTCCCCTGGGCCTGAACATTTTTTCTCTTCCTTTTTTTTCACCGTTTCTCTCTCGTTTCTGCTCTCGTATTTTTTATTATTATTTTTTTATCATTCTCTGTCTCTCTCCTTTTCGTCCTTCAGTCTGCGTATCATCTTAGACTCTTTTTTTTCCTTTTATTACTACTGTAAATCCTACTACCCTGCGTATACGGCGATCCATAGATATGAGAAGTACACACAAAATAAAAAGAGCCATTCATATTAATAATCCAAAAAAAAAGCACAAAGATACTCGGTGGCTCGTTTTTGCAAACCGTCGAAAGTTTTTCCAGTCGCAAGGGCTTTTCATGTCCTTGGGAATTCTTTGCATCAAAGAGACCATTTTTTCAAGAGACTTTTGCACACCGCATGATTAATGGTGAAGCAGATGAACAAATTAAGTTTGACAGCAGAAAAAATTCCCAATTTTCGTCGATTCTCGAGGATTTTATTTTTAAATTGACTATTTCTTCAAAGTAAAGGGATTTTTTTTTAAATCTTTCTAAAGTTTACACGCCGTGGTTGAAAAAATTGTAAATCTATCGTCAATTCCGCGGGATAAGAATTGAAAAAACAACAATGTTCCCTTTCATATAACAATGTGACATTGGCTGTCCGAGGGTAACATGCGACGTGGTCTGAAACATCTGGAGAGCCTTTGCAATCGGTTACTGACCCTATATAGTGCGCTCGTTCACGATTTTATCGTCACCTGGAGTACACACAACTCACGAATCGACACACTCCTGCGGAAGGGACATACAGCATGTTGTCAATTTGAATGACTTCGTGTGTATAGTCCGTCAATTTTATTAGCATATCTCTACATTTATCTCCATCGACGTGTGTGTACGTTTGCTGTAAAAAATATAAAGTTAGTGAGTTTCTCACGACGCTACGTACAACCTTGTTTTTATTGTCGTTACTTTTTTTAAATATAAATATTTCTATATAGAACTCGGATCGAAATGATTGCTCAAGATTAGATTTTGGCTGCTGTCATAGACACAGCGATTTTCCCTCCTCCCCACCCTCCAACATCCTAAATCAATGTCTCTCTATTCGCACGATAAGTTATCTCTCCACATCGATATCCTCATCGTTCGAGTAGATGATTTTTTTTTCTCTTAGATATAGATTTACGTGTGGGGGTTGGAGGGCGTCGTATTTCTCTGTTTTTCTCTTTCTCTCTACCTCCGATGAGCCGTATAGTGGCCTTGTGCTTTTTCGATTGTCTACACAACACACAAGATCGACCGCGTAGCTCTCTCACGCCCACGCGGTCTGGATGAGCACCCGGTTAAACGCCATATTTAACGGCGTAACTCTCGTGACGTTGTCCAACAACGTCATTCGATCACGACTACAGTTTGTGAGGGAAAACGTTACGATTTTTTGTCCCGGTGAGCGATTGATTGGAGTTTTATTTTTATGAAATTAATTACGTGGGATTGTTCGATCAAACGCCGGCCATTGTGCTGTCGGGGTTGGGCAAATGAATTTAATACGAAAAATTATGGAGGGTTGTTCCGGAATTCTTGATTTTTATTTTCTTTATTCAAATATTTCGCCGGCTAATAATAATTAGCATTGAGGAATTGGTAATTCTTTAGAAATATTGTCAAAGTTTTTGTTAACGTCGCAACTGAGCCAGAACTGATTTTACCCTTTGTTTCTACCTCCTCCTTTTTTCAACCCCCTTCGTTGTTCATTCTTTCTCTCTCGGACACACTCAATACCAGGAAACTTGGAACGCGCTTTTTTCGCACATTCTCGATACAGTCGCACAAAGAATTCTGTCCGAAGGGGAAGAAAGACTGAAACAAAAGAATCGCGTGTTGGACGGCAGTTAACTCCATCATTTTTCTGGTGAATTATGATGATAGTGGATACGTAGCCACTCGGTGTATTACTACGTTTGTATATAGAACATTAATCCTGTCGGTGAATCTATATTCGAGACATTTCAGACACTTTTTCGATGGTGAATTTAACTAAATTAAAATCCAACAGTTTCAAATCCTTTCGTACGATTTAACCTAATATTTTATCGTGTGTTTTTTGTAACAATCAAAATGTTTGAAATTGTCATGATACAGTTTTTTCAACCCTTTGAGAACATTGGAAATTCGCCAGAGCAAATGGCAGCCGAGGATTGAGGGAAGTAACTTCACATTTTATTTGAAATGCACGTTAATTTTTATTATCAGTTTTCAGAGATTTTTATCCTCTTTTTAGGAACCAAATACCAAAAATTCGTTGAACATAAACTGCGTATAGTTTAAACGTTCGTTGATCCAAGAGTTGTTGCACCCTGTGGGGCAGGGGAGAAAGATCGAGCCGTTGTGAAGGCGTGGATAGCGTGACACGAGCAATAAGACGATCTTACCCCTTAGCGGTTCGATCGCGAATGAGAAAATGGCAAGGGCGAAAACACCATCGGTTCCAGTTGCTATATAAACTCGCATATATAAAAGGGGACTTCGGTGAGAAAAGAGCAAGTGGAAAAAAGAAATTGAGAAAGGGAATGAGTGTGAGAAAAAAGGGGAAAGAAGTGATGAAGAGAAAAGTATCTTGGGCAGTCAAGTTTACTGAGCCATAATCGCTCGACAGGGATTTTAGAAAATCGATTACTGACACGCAGCAACCAAAAAGCTGTGAATTAGTATTTTTCTTGAATTTTTTTGAAATTCTATTAAAAAAACAAACAAAAATACATAAAATTCTTGATAACGTGATCGTAAGCAAATAACTCAATGATAATATTTTTAAATAATGAAAATACTAATGCATTTAATTTCTATCGAAATATGCAAATTAAATTAATTGTAATGAAAGCTTTTTGTCGTGGCATTAAACATTTTTGGTTCTTTTTTTTTCCACACACGCACATTTGTTGGAAGGGATCTTGCGAAGTTGAATGAAAGAGTTGTTCTTATTATTATTTTTACGACTGAAGTTCGTCAAGTCTCGTCTGCGATGGTAATATTCTTACGAAACTCCACCAACCCTTGGGCGTATTATGCCGCGAAATTGTCGCGGATGTGCATAAACGAGAAAAACTTGAATGTCATATAAACGCGCGTTAACGACTTCCCGCAACAGCACAGGTCTGCGGGACGCCTTTTGCTTTCATACAAAAAGGTGCTGGGAAAAACAGGGAAGCTGACGAAAACGCCAAAGGCTACCGAAAAAATGTGTTGTGTACGAGATGTTTCACGTGAATTTGGAACGCATCGACTTTGTTTTCAAATATCATTTTATTTTTCATTTATCCCAAAAATATTTCTGTTATCGTGCAAATGTAAAAAAAATCGATCATTTTCGTCATTCCTCCAGACAATTATTGAAACTGACCATAATTTTTCGATTTTTTCATTCAATTTAATTGTAACTTGACTCTTCTTCGTTGATACAACGGGTCATTTTGACCCGGACGTTTCTTGGCGTCGATTATCTCTACTCGAAAAATATTTTCGAGGACTGTCAGGACTTTTTCACTATAACTAACGATTTTTTTAGTTCGAAAATAAGCCGAGTTCACATTTTCAAACAAATATTTTTTGACTCGATCTCGTCATGCCACTAGTTTTTTTTTCGGAAAATATCATTTTTTAGGAGTACATCCTCCTTCACTGAACTCAAAAATATGAAAAATGAAAAAAGTTACGATGTTTTCAACAAAATGCTCACTTTTCCAAACGTCAAAGTTTTCAATAATTTTCTGAAACAACTGAAATCGAAATTTTTTAAATTTTTATGATGTACGTATATTGGGGAATATTTGGACTGTGATCCCGATTTTTTTCAATAAAAACTGACTCGTCTCCGGGTCAGATTGACCCCATTACTTTATATTCCAATTTCTCAATATTTCACATCGTTCAATGTTTTCAAAAAAGGTTCCATTTGGCATGAAATTCCATATATGTACAGTACGACCTTCCACGGCGAGATACATTACGGAAAGCTTGCGGCAAAAGGCTCAGCGCCCTCTGTGGTGCCATCGAAAACAATGCTTCTTTTTCGCGATTTAGAAAATCGGCAACGACGTGTCTGATGAGTAGCGAAAACACAAAGAGCGAACTTTTCGAGCTTTTTTCACGTACGAGCGTATGTGTCCATGTGATAATTTGTTTGGTAGAAAGTAAGAGCAGAATAAAAGGAAACAAAAGAAGAAAATGATTTGGTGAGAGTCGAGAGCTCCAAAGAGATCGAAAGGGTTTCTTCTGTTCACAAAAGGACGAGAAAGTGCTTCAACGGGAGAGCAGCAAACGAGGTGATTATCTTTATATCCACACCGTGTATACGTTCAATACAATTTCTTTTTTTTTCTCCTATCTCTAGACAAGAAACAACCAATTGTTTATTTTCTTTGGCACGATCGCGATATTTTGGTACCAAAACTTTAGACCTTCATTTTTCTGCTTTTGATTTTTTAGTTCAAGACAAAGCATTGGAAGCGTGCAAATATTTAATTAAAAACGAATTATTTATTAAAATAAATATCTGTAATGTAATAAAAAATAATAAAAAATAAAATAATTGTCCACGAATGTAAATAATAGTCAGTTTGAAAGAATTGTTCGGATGTATTACGTGGATGTGTATACGTTGATGAAGGACAACTCCCATTCGGAGGATTATAGAAATCGCCATATCTTCAGCAGGCGCGTAATAACACCCTGGAGTAACACACGTGATGCAGCTGTGTTCTCAATGTGGGTTTGCCTCCAGGGAATTAAATTCTATGCGACAAGAACCCACAGTTCGTCTCTGTATAATATAAACGCTGTATAACCGAGGACATCCTTCTCACCTAAGACAGGATAAGCCAATCGACAAATGAGAAGACAAGAGTCTGACGCTACTAATTAAGCTGGTGGTTCTATCATCCAATTATACCGACATGTACTTTCATATTCTCTTTTTATTGAGCAACACAAACCACTGTCTCATTATAGAGGATGCTTAAACAAAAAAAACGCTATTGAATTATGACCAATCGTTAGATCACGAAATTCTGAAGAAAAAAGTCTGCATCAATTTTTTTCTGGGTACAGCCGTTCAAAAGATATTAATAAATTAACGGGACAGCCAACCCGGTGCGTGGGCGTGGCCAGCATCGAGCGCCGCGCCTTCTCTACCGAAAAGAAGGAGGTGGGCGCTTCCCCCACTCCTCTGTATTTCTTTGCACGGATTTGATTGGTTAATCCAATGAACTATCAATATCTCATCAACGATTCATCGTAGAAGAAAATGGATGAGGAATTTTTCCCTCGGAATTTCATTATCTAAGCGCTTGCAAATTAAAAAAAAAAAAATGTTCTTCAAATTGTCCGGGATTTCAACCGTTTCTTATCTACCATGGAACAAAATTGCGATTTCAAATTATAATTGGACTAAAGTGAAGCTTACAAAAGTTTTGATAAACCTCAACAATTAGGTATGAACTGTTTTTAAGCCTTGAATGGCTAAATGCTTAATATTTGAATAAAATTCATACCGTGTGAAAGGTTCTGAACATTTTTCGAACCAGTAAAAATCATTTTTGAATAAGTTATTTAACTTTATCGTTGTGGGCAGTGTCGATAACAGCGGTTACAATGCCTGCAAATTATATACGTGTATATATTTTTATGTTTAATCTCGGGTGAGAATACTCGGGGGTATAACGGTGGAGAGAAAAAAAAATCTCGCGCCACCACCTGTGCAATATAGCGTTCTATATTCGTTGTAAACTTTGTGTGGTGATAACCTGTTGCGTATATACATCGCTGTTACGTAGACGTCTATGTGTTTCGCCTGTAATTTTTCAATTCACAAATAGGTTTTAATCCTTTAAGCCATTTGAGGGCACACGTTTTCCCACACATTTTTTGTGCAGTTTTTTCCATTACTTAACCACGATTTAAACAAGAACCAGTTTTTTTCGTTTCACATGGTTTTTGGGTCATTTATAAATGTGAAAAAAATATGAACAGTAATTATTTGCTAATTGCACATCCACCTACTATGAAAATCGTAATTTTCTAAATCAAATAGTGATTTGTTTATTACTGATTTTTTTTTAAATGTTTAGCACGGTCGTTATTATTTGAAAAAAATGATCAACAATATATTTTAAACTTCCAAATTTTACGTTCGGATTCGTAATCCTGGATTCAAACATCTTCTAGTACAGCATGTCCAGGTATTTGCAGGAAATAAAAAATGTTTTGGTCGAAGGATTTATTGTTCATAAGTTACCGATAAATTGTGGCTCTATTAACAAAAAATAATACAATTCGATAAAAACTTGAAATTTCGAAGACTTACAACCACATTTTCATCAGCTCGGATTAAGCCTGTGCAACTGATTTCATTAATGATACAAGACTTAATGACAGTTGCGCGACATTGCGCGTGCTCTCGCGACCTATGACTTAATTAATTACTGCAGAGTGCTGCATTCGGTCCGCCATATTGCGCGTGTCGCGTGTGTATCTGAATTCCCTACGTGTTCATCATTATCTTTATGGTGAATCTGTTACGTCTCCGTCAGTTAACGAGGGATACATTTTTGGATTTATTTCCACAATGATATTAAAAATCAGTTAATTTTACATTGAAAGCATTTTACAGTAAATTCATCAACAAAGTCATTAAAAACAACAAAATAAAAAAGGAAGAAATTTCAAGTTTCTTCGATTTGTCTATTTTTTGTACCTTTTTTCATCCAACTTTGCAAAATAACTCAAACGTTGCAGCGATTATTAACAATCAATCAAATTAATTGTGATTATTGTATTTTTTTTGTCAGAATTTGTCAAGAAAAAATGACGTCGTAAATAAATGACCTAAAGATCGAGTGCCAGGTTGAAAGCAATTCCATAAATTCAACGTGATTTAATTTTGCTTTTTTTCGTTTTTGATTCTCGACTGTTTCGTAGAATAAATTACACTCTATCGCCGTCCGGGTGGACGAATACGTTCAGCAGGGTAGAGTGAGATTGCGAGGGAGAGAGAGAGAGAGGGAGAGAAGAGCAAAAAAGAGGGGACAAATGTATCGCACCTGCACACACTATAGTGCAGTTGGTGCACTGTATCATACGTACCCTGCGATTCTCTCTACACTCCTGACCGCTCTGGTGCAATGCTATAAAGTTTTCGGGGGATTGGGGGCAACCGGGGTCACTTAAGAAAAAGTTCGAAATTTACGATGGTTCGAAAATCTCTTTTCGGGAGACTATAAGGCAGGGAAAAAGTCCCCTAAATATCAAGCGAATCCTTAAAAAACTTCGATGAAGTTAACTTTACGATAAAATTTCAAAACCATTTATAAAAAAAAAAAAAAAAAACAAATGAATTTCATTTAAACGTATTGAAAAAGTGGAAAATACTGGAAAACTAAATTCATCATTTAGTTCCACATTCATTTGATCGATTTTAATTCGAAAGCCCATTAATTTGATCAATTTTTACAAACACTACGAAACATTTAATTAATACGAATAATAATAGCTTCTGAGTAAAAAATCGTTTTCCTTTCAATAGGGCTGGCTTAATGATAATTATTCAAGCAGAAACAAGTGGCCACTCATTACATCGTAGTTGGCTCAACAGGGGACTCTGATTTCCCCAAGTTTGAGAACACTAATTGCAAGATACGAGTAGTTTTGTGGTTGTCTGGTGTGTTCGACCTGGTGGCTTTTACGACTGGCACATTATTATGCGTCTCCTCTATGCATTATACATCATATGTACATTTACTCAAAGTCAACACAATAGTAGAGCTATATAGGATATTTTAGGACCCTCGATTCTCGAGTGATCGATGTTTTTTGTTAATTTTTTCTTTTTTTTCTTATTCTTCGTCGTTGATAAATATGTAATGTACTGTTTGATCTAACCTGATGCAAATGTAGTGGAGAAAAGAAGAAGAAGAGCGAGTTCGATGGGAGCCGAGGCTCGTGGTGATCCAGAGTTTCCCATTTCCAAAAAAATCAATTGCGCCGATCAAAAATACGAGGATTGAAAAATAACAAAAAGTTGTTTGGGTTTGTTTTTTGTTTCTCGTGTGAGTTTTGAGAAATCGCCAACAATCGTACAGTCAGTGTTGAGTCATTGAACTCGTTCGTCGGTTGCCGGCCATCGAATGCAAATTTCGAACGCGTTAAGCGTTTGGTAAGCTTTTTCTTCCTTTTTTTTTCTTTTCTTTGTTTTGTTTTTCTTTTTCAATTAATGTTCACACGATCTCGCACGTGGCCTATTCGTGCTCTCGTTGCTCGTTAGACTCAACGACATCCTTCACCTTTTCTCACCTACGAATCGTATCCCACATAAACACACGATCGATTCTATAAACTCCAAAGTTTTATTTCCCTTTGGTTATGTTTTTTCTCAATTAATCATCACTCGCCTGCGCTCTATTTATTTCATCATCAACTATCGTTCATAATCTTTTGAAAAAGTACGATCGAAAGATTCGCTTACGAAGTATAAGAAAAAAAAACAAAACAAATAGCGAAGTAACAAGCAAACTTTTTTTAACACTTAGAAAACAACTATTTTATCGTTTCAATAAAATTGTTTATTTGTTCGACGATTTAACGATGCACACTAAAATTTTTAGTCTCGATCTGATAACAAATGAACCGAACGATTTTTTAATTCATTAATTTTTATTAAAATTCCCTTGTCAACATAAATTCCTTCGATTTTTATTCATCACACTCTTTGTGTTTTTTTATTATTTGTTAATAACTAAAGAAATTTGTAAAGTTTCGATCGCTAAGCCGCGTGTTGACTTGTCTGTCAAATCTCGATATCGAGGATCGTCGATTCAGCGTCGCGACGCCACGGTGTTACGGCCGGCACTAAAACCTCTTCGTCGGGACACCCGCAAGCCGCGTTATCAGACAATTTTCCGCGCTTGCGCACACCCCGGAAACGTACACCACCACGATCGGGCTAAGTCGCAGCCCCCACGACGTTTCCTGCCACCGAACTGAGCCCTTTAGTTCACCTATGGGACGCCATGAAAGAATACTTTTATTTTGAAGTGGGGATTTGGCTCTTTCCCTCTCTGCTCAACTTCTGCTAAACGAGACTCTCACCACCGATTAATTATTACATAATTTAAGATTCTTTAAATCTCACTGACTCCCCGACGCTTTTGGCTGGTGCGAGAAAAATTGAAATTATTCCATACTTTGATTTTATGCTTTTAATCTTCGTTGATGGACTTCAATTTGGCCATTGCGTGGTACAGTGGGTCAATTTGACCCAAAAAGAACTCTGTCCATGGTTTATACCTCTGTTTTACCCATGGAAATTCAGGAATTATTACTTCAGCTGTTTTAAAAAATTATCAAAAACTTTGATTTTTGGAAAAATTGGGATCCTTCTTTTCAGCACGAAACGTTCCCCGTGTGCAATAACAAGGTTGCTAGTACACAATGTTTTTGTTTTTGAAAACGAAGAGAATGGTGTAGAATAAAATCGCATTTGGTGGCCATTTAATAATAAAAACTTTATTAGGTTAATAAATGTTAATCGCTTTGGAAAAAAAACAGTAGGCCAGATCCAAAAATAAAAAATGGATCAAACGTTATTAAAAGTTTATTTATAGAAGCGTTTTTCAAAAATAATTCCCGAAATAATATCCGGTTTGGAAATTTGACGAATTTGATGAAACAAAATAATGTTAATAACATTATCTTATGGTTTATGAGTTGAAGCATCAAAAACCGTTGTTATTAACATCGATTTTTAACGAGTTTTCAATTGCAGTGCACAATAATTGTTCACTCGTTAAAAACTTGATCGATTCGTGGGTCCTCGGAGGACTGGAGTCGATTTCATTTTCTCACCTTTGGCCCGTCGTCGCCGTACACACACGTACGTATATTTTTGTATATACGCCTACCGCACCCCTTTACGTGTACAATCGACGCACGGTATTGGCTTTCAGTCAATAGCAAAAAGCAACAACATCCACCCCTGTCATCACCCTCTATTCTAATTCAATTAGAACATCGATCCATGGCTACATATCAGCTCGAAACTCCTCTCCTGTCAGATCCTCGATACATATTTGTCGTTGCTACGTACGTAATGAGGATTCGAATATATATACAGTTGAGATAATAAAAATGGCGGAAGCGTAATGCAGGTCTACGTCTGGTCTCGATTGAAAAAAAAAATAAATCAAATTCCCTGAGGAGCGCGAAAGTAAAATATATTCGCCAACAACAATTGTAACGACGTTGAGAAAAAAAATAACCAAAAAGAATGAAACAATCGTTCAAAATGTTTAGCAAATAATTTTCCATCGGATTTTCATTTCAGTTGCTAAGAAAAATATTGACAATAGTTATTTTGCATTTATATCGAAAATTAAGAGGTAAAATTTAGTGCAAAAGAGGCTTAAAAATGTTCTTTACTGAGTGGCACATAATTAGGCTTAAAATGATGTACGTAAATTTAGACTCAATAAGTTGTATGAATCTGCAGTGATCGACGAAGAAGAATTGGCGAAGAGAATGAATTAACCAACAAGTAAAAAATGATACAGTGTTTTATGTAATTTGATGATAATTTCTTGTGTGAGAAATTGTCTGGTGTCCAGGATATTAAAGAGAATGAGAGTTCTGGGATGGTAATGAAGAGTTAATCTTAATTAAAAACAAAGGATTAGAAACAAAGCTCCGTTGCATTGAATTTTATTTCAAAATTCACTCCAGTCTTTCATTCTTAACGAGGAAACAAAATTAAATTTGAAATTCTTGGCAATACATTATTATCGCAGGAGAAAAATGTTTCGTATACAAGTGTTGAGAAGTCGAGAATACTTGTGATGGAAAGGAAGTGGAGCGATTTTTAATCGAATATTTAAAGTGGAAAAATAAATAAGCAGAGATCGTTTGCAACAGTGACTGAATGATGGTACGATGGATTAAGGAGATCCCTCAATTGGTATAATCCTCTTACAGCACGAGCCTCGTGTCCCTCTCTTTTTCTCTCCCTTTTATATTCTCTTTTGTATATCCACGTGCCCAAGTCTCGTCCAATACGTATTTATTTCTGTCGTCGAGTTTTCTCCTTGCCTCGAGTTCCGATGACGTTACAATATCAGCGACGATCTTTTATCCCCATCAACGAGATGCCAGATCACGTTAATTCGAACATTAAATTACTAGAGTCAACAGAGTCATAAATTTTATGGCCTAATTATGATCGATTTGCAAAAGATTTCAATGCAGATTTTAAGTAAATATACATTTAGTCACGACCAATTATCACGAGATTTTTTTCTCATGTGAAAGACATTTTACAATTCATTGGGTCGACAAAATCTCTGGAAAAGTTGAGTACTCGAACGAGTTTATGTTTTATCTCCATAGAAAAACAATCGAATTTATATTTTCAATGGAAAATGACGAGAAAAAATGATTGAAAACAAAAAAAAAGCTATTCTAATTTACGAACCAGCACTCGAACGATATGACAATCTTTTACTAATCCTTCTCCCGCAATGTCTCGGCATCATTCCAACTTTTGGTCGATTCACGAGAAACGATGAATGAGTCTGACGCAAACTACGCCAGTAAACAAAAGCCTCTGTATTTCCGGTTCGTTGTTATGCATATCATTTCGTGTTTATTTATCACTACCAAAATTATCATTCTTTAGCTATAATGAAAACTAGTTAATTAATCATTTCATTCATTTCTGGAGCCTCTAAATCATTTTTATTAATATTATTGTTTATTTAGGATTTTTCGACGTTTCAATTCTGAATAAATGCTTTAATATTCTATTGTTCAATGACGCGACCGTTTATTACTTTTTTACGATACAATGTAAACTTCCCTCGACCTTAGTGATAATTTGCTGCACGCCTGGTGCAAAGAGACTCTGCGGTGCATTGTGCATACAGATAGTCATACACGTTACAGTGCATTACAGGCCCCATGGTTGAGGGTAGTTCCACCATCTTTGATCATTGCACTTAATGATAACTGGCACGCAAACCTTAGCAGCTTAGCACATTATCTTTGTGCTATTATATATTTACAACAAACATATATGTATGCATACGAACATTTTATTGAAACCATGATAAATTCATATCCATTACAGTGTCACTGTAATAATCGATAGACTTTTGTTCCATTGAAAACAAAATTCAAGCGAGATGACGAGCTGTCATGAATTATTGTTAATTACAATTTAATGAATATAATATTCGTTTCTTTTTAGTTAGTGGCGTCGAATAAATTGACTTCGATTCAAATGAAATTGATTCTACAAACATAATCAAGTTATAATTCATTTGAATATTGTAGTCAAAGATTAATTTCAAATAAAAATCGTTTAAAAATCGTTACTATTTACGTTGAAGGCAAACAAATGTTTAGTAAAAAACATGATCCAATTTTTGCTCAAAATCCTGATTTTGACGATCGAACTTCGTAATTTTAAATTGTTAAAGAACGTGTGAACGATTCATCAAAATCACTACAGTGGTTTTTTTTTTTTTTTTTTTTTTTTTTTGCAGTAGAGATCCTTATTCAGAGGGAATTTTATACATTAAAAAGCAATTATTTATCTACAATGAAAATACCAAGTCAGCTGTAATTTACAGATCGTGTGTGTAAAGTGTTCTTACTTCCCACTGGACAGCTTTAGTATTTAGTGTTGAAATGGAAATTTTAGAGACACCGGGAAGCCTTGAACAACAAACAATAGGTCATTTGCGAATGAGTCTACATATATATTTGCAAAAAGAACGCGAGGGTTCACGAGAACAACATGACTCGGATGAATGGCTCAAAGATTTCCACATTTAATCAAGCTCCACTCCACCGCACCAAGATATTTCTCCAGCAGCCGGAAATAATATTACGAGGTTTCAACAAAGCCTGGCCCAGAGCGGAAATAAACTGGGGGATAAAATTCTCCAAGAATAATCGTTTTGCCATTCGAACAAAAACTGTTATCGATGTAGTCGTCCATTGTTTTGGGGACCCCAGAGTCTCCCTTTTGATCTCTTACCACGAATTTCCCACGCATTCTTATTAATTTGAGTATAACTCTCGACTACTTCGTCATCCCAAAGTTTTCAACAAACTGACTAAGAACACTTACACTTTTTTCCCTTTGCCATAATATTGAAGCAAAAGAGAAAGAGCAAGACCAATGAAAGCGCAGAGCGGTGGTGAACTCTGCACTCTCTTTTGACTTATTCAATCTTTGGTAATTAAAGGTTTCCCAAAAGTTACATAAAAGTCTGATGAAGTAGAAACCAAAAGAAATTCAAGAAAATGAACCGCTTTAGGAACAATTGATCATTTTATTTCAGTTCTATTAACAACGCAATCTGTGCTCATAACTTTCATGATTTTATTGTTAAAAAACGTTCTCTCACGAGGTTTTTTCCTGTCGAAAAATTAAATCGTCGAATTTAGAATTATTCCTTAATGCATGTCTTCATTAAAATGAATCTCGGGACTCCACCTCACATTCAAATTGGGCACTGCTTAGTTTACCAAACTCGAGCATCAGACTTTCCAAGAGTTTTCACGTGGGAGAGAGAAGGCCAAAGAATATGTAATCGCCAGTGCACACTCTTACAAGAGGGTTCCTATAAGGGAAGCCAACAGGGGTTGGAAATTATATACAGATATTTATATGTGTGGGTACGTGGCAATCATTATTTCTGGTAATCTAGCTTAACAGCAGCGTGAGTGGGCGTCGTACTACCATGTTCATCCTCACGATTCCAAAGAGCTGTATAGTTATTGGCCTGGAACCATTAATTACTCAGATAAAGTGAATTTACGTTTGGTCTCGTAACTTTAAAGCTTTCTTTGCACTGCTGCTGTTGTGCATCGAAACTAAGACGTTATTTCGTCGGAATATCTGTCTCAACTTTTTGCAAATAAAAAAAAGAATTCGGGAAAAATTCCCACCCGAATACTCTCCAAACTGACGAAAAAAAAATCCAAAAACTATTTACAATCAATCAAAAATTCATAATAACCGATAAATATTTATTTCCAACTCATTTATTATTTTCGATTACAAAAAGTCTGGCTCTTTAATCAGGTGCATAAAAATGGCATACTCAGAGCTATTTTCATTGAACTATTTTTATGTTTCGACAATAAATTATTCGTTCACGTATTTTTTTTTTAATTTTGTTCTCCAAATAATCCATTTGTCTCGGTCCCATTTCGTGTTTTTTTTCTATTTTTTTAGAATGTAGAATAAGTCTTTTAAGAAAATGTGTATTCGAAGCTTTTATCACCGGTGAAAAAGATGAATGCGGTAGTTTTTCCAGTCAGGCACAAAAGTGAAGAGAAAAGCTTCGAAGGGAGAGCGAGCGAGAACGACGCGAGGTCGTCGACGCGTGTGTCTCGTCTCTCCAACATAATTTATCGCTCCATCGAATATATAACGCATTCACTCTTTGCATATATATGTACACATCGGTGCGAGACGAGGGTGGCTGCCTGACAGTGGGGAATTTCTTCCTGCAACTTTTCCGAGTGTCTCGCCTGCTCAGTCATCCTCTTTTTCCATGTGTTCTCTTCCGTTCTTCTCGCTTCCTGGCGTTGTGAAACTCACTCGGGAAAATCCGGTGAGTCAGACCTATCGAAATCATCCCCCTGATACAACGAGATCGAGCAATAAAAAACGAAAGACCGGAGTCCATACTTTCCACTTCTGTAGTCCATTCTCAAACGATGAACTTTCAAAAGTGATAATTAAGCTCGTTCGACCATATTTTCTTTCACGATATCGAGAACCTTTCTGATTCCCATTCTTCATTCTTCTTTCAAAGGAAAATTCATTAGTAAGAAGACGCTGAGAATAATGGAAATTAAAGTTCGCGATTCTTTTCAATCAACTGAGGAATATTCATGCTCGAATTGTGGACTTTTGTTTAACGAAATAACGTTATTCAATAAAGTTCCAGGCACTCATTAGGATTTTTTAAAAAATATTAACTTCGGGACTAATTATCTCTCGTTTTTATCGAGAATTTAAACTTTCATTTTACCTTGTTCTACAACTTCCTGTATTTTCGATACTTTAGTTCAATAAATGAGTAACAAAAGAAACTATTCGACTTTTCAATTGTGGCAGTCAAAAACGAAATGGTCAACATTGTTAAAAGTTTCAAAGTAGACGCATCAAGTGTTTTTCTACATAAAATTGAAAATTCGAGTCCTAGTATTAATTTTAACAAATTGAAGCTTATCAGTGGGAAGCTCTGAGTGAGAAACGAAGAAAAAAGTGAAAGTTATCAAGAAAAGTGATTTTGGCAACGTTTCAATTTCTCTGAAGGGAATCCATTGGTAGGACTGGTATAAGAGGAAGTTGTGACGTGGCAAATTATGTAGAGTGTCATGGGCTATATGATTCGAATATTTTTTATTTCGTCTGTCGACACACTTTGCGTGTATCGTTTATCCTCCGGGTGTTTTGTTGGGGGGAGGGGACAAAGTACCACACACACACGCACAACAAAAAATGAATATGTTAATTTTTCAAATTCACAAACACCCAAATCGTCTTTGTATATTTTTATCTTTTGTTCTCTATTTCTCTCTCAGTCACATTCGATATCCATGCATCGGAGTCTTCCAGAGTTTCTGAACGCTCTCATCATGAATTATTCACTTGTGTGCATTTCGCTCGCTGGAGCGACACTGCGTTTGGAAATTTCATTCTAACATTGCTCTTCGGGGACTACGAAAATTATATTCTTTTTTTTTCATCTTTCAAGTTTTATCGTTACTCTAAAATGCCCACCCGGAAGTCATTTTGCTACGACAAAAGTTTTATCCTGTGAAATAACAACTGCAGTTTTGCTTTAGGTGAAAATAAAATCATTTTGCAGGTGACATAAAAATTTACACGTGTCTCGATCCATTCGAAAACGAGGCCAACTGTACATTTTATTTTAATTATAAATTTAATTAGATCAACAGTGGGTGTAGCTGGACAAAGTCTGAAGTAGACACAGCACATCAATGCCTTAATGTATACATATACATTCGTGATGTGTTATGACATATTTTTCATTTTGAAAATTGTGCCACATAATTTGCCGTCTCCCTCCTTCCCTCATAAAGGTTCGTAGCTCTCGTGTTTCTTCCGGTATAAAGAGCGTGCCACCGCACCTCGTAATGGAATGTTTCAACGAAAATTAAAATGTCTCCGACGTGGCGAAAATATGCTGGTTTTACTGGCACCAGCAGACCACTGACCGCATCACAGACGTTCTTCTCGTACTATTTCCTCGTTATCTCCCCTCGTGAGGAAAAGCTTCTGTCAGACGCCAATGGAAAATTCCTCCTTTCGTTCTCGTTCGAATCAACTTCCCACGTGGGCTCGTCTCGTCCAACAAACTTGGAATTAACACGATTTTCATATCCTTTTTGACGTGTCTCTCATTTTCCTCAACTCGTTAGACAAACGTCTCAACTCATCGTGAATGAACGAAAATTCTTCCTGCAGCCTTTTTACCATTTCGTTTTCTCTCCTGATGTTTAGATTTTTATTTTTTATTTTAAAACTCGCGAATATAATTTCAATCTAACGTGACGAGACGGAGAAAAGAGTAAAAAACAAATGCGAGATCCTCGCGAATATTAAGTTCCGTCCTGTCTCTCCCTTAATGCGTTTCGATGCGTGGGCTATGAAGAAAGGGAGTGTCCTGGCTGGCGTTTTATGGCCTTAACTTTTTTGTCCTCACGTTTTAACATCACGGAATCGCGCAAAGTGTATTCAGGTTAATTACCATCTATTAGCTTACACGCGTCAGCATCCTTAACACCGCGTACATTGCACGTATGTGAAAAATATCACATTTGCTCTTATCCATCAACACCCATGTTCCCCTTAATTGACCTTTTTTTTATCCAATACTTTCCCATTTTCATTTTATTTCCAAGATTCAACTTCGATTTCTTTCTCGTAATGAAATGAAAAATAACATTCGCATTTTACTTAATCGTTTCTACGTAACGCACATTTAAACGGTTTCATTTAATCGCAATTACATTAATTTATAATTTCGCCTTTTCGAGCAATTTCGTTTCATCGAATTCATTCGAATTAACAAATTCGTCAGTCACTTTTATATATTTTTTTCAAAGAAATGATTGCAGCCACATCGAGGAGTTGCTTTTTGTTTCAAATTCTACGAATTCCACAATCAACTGTTTACGGCCCCATCAATTTTTAATTTCATTATGAAACACATATGAAAATGACTTTTACCACGTTGGGAGAAAAAAATTAAAAAAAAAACAAGATGTTTGGAAATTTATCTTTGCAGATCTTAATAGTGTAGTAGGACTTGAAGGCCAGAGAGTTTACAACGCAGTCGTGACGATCAAGATTTTCTAATACCGCCTACACTTACGTAGGATTCTCTGAAAATATATGTCGTACTAAAAGTTACTATCGTAAAATTTAATCATTAATGTTGTCGCCTATAAAATCAACCAAGAGTACAAATCGCGATGGCAGATAAACTTGGTAGATCGAGTGTCAGATTGTAGCTCTATTTATTATTATTGTTCTGTTCACTTATCGTGTGTTAAGCTTCGTTTTGCACGTTAAGGGTGGTTTGGTATTTTAGAAATTCGAATATTTTCACTTTCCAATCAAGATGGCGCCACTGTCTTGGCAGACGTTGAGTTGTCAGTCGACAAAGTAAGTTTCTACGTCCCGATTATTTGGACAACGCGTTTCTACCGATTGTTGGTAACGTCGGGATCGAGATTGTGATTTGACAGTAAACTTGAGAATATCTTTATCTCTGGTCATTTTAAGGGGTAGGAAATTTGTTGTTTCCGCATTTCAGCCACTGAGAGTGAGCGCCATCGTCAAAGGGTTGATTGGGCTTTTTGTGTAAACAGCTGAAAATGCTAATGAGCAATTTTGTTGCCAGAAAAATCTGTCCACCTTTTTGGAACCCTTACCAACTCAATTTCCAGAACTTCAAAAATACCGAGACTTTATAAAAACTCATTCAAAACGCGTTGCAGTAGAAAAGTGTTATTAGCAGATAGTCCGCTGATGTTATACGAAAAATAAAAACGAAGGGTAACGAGATTTATTAATGAAGAGGTTGCAGCCCACGAAAGAGGACCGAACGATTACGATATTAGCGGTTTTGGAAAGTGGGTCAGGGGGATAACATGTAGGAGATTAAAGGATTACATAACTCGAGGAAACGAGAGGGGGTTAACTTAATATTTTACAAGCAGGCAAGGAGAAGATAATAACGAGGGTTTAAATATGTGGGGAGAAAAGAGGATTCCAATGTATATCACGTTAGAGCAATAGCGACGTTTTAAAGATTGTCCTATAGCTTTTGAGGCCGTTATTGTGAATGGGTGTTGAGTAAAACGAACTGGCCTGTGGCGAGTTTCACCTCGATGTATTCTCTCTCTTTCTCTCTCTCTCTCTCTTTCTCTCTTTCTCTTTCTCTGTCTGATTCCCCAATATCATTTTGTCTCTTCCACATCCAGTTTTATTTCCCCCGTTGTATTTGCATTTTCACACAAGACCACTATAAACGAATTCCCAAATGTCGTGCAGAGCAAAATGACGCTCCTCTTAAGGCTCCTTGTCGCAGTACACGACTAAACCGCAGCCTTTTGCGGATACCTTAATACGGAAGTGCATAACTTTGCATACTTCAAATAACCGAGATGAGACACTGGGCTGCTGCTTCTGCTGGGTATGTGTAATTTTCATCTCTCCTAACCCAGCAGGATGTCCATTGAACCTTCCTTCCGGTACACTGAACTTTGTGGTCGTTTGCTCGGGATAATTCAACGCCATCTTGAAACTTCACGTGTGAAACCCTATCCAGATGTTCATGAATATAATTATACAGATCTTCAACATATTTAACCGAAGATTAGTCTTTTAATTGAACCTGATAATTATATGTAAAGTTCGATAATCCACTTTTCCATCTCATCTCCATTATATGGACCAAAAGATCGTAACTTGTTAGTGCGTCATCTCCAAGATTCCTTGAGGACTAGCCACGAGGACATAAATAACTGGAGTTTTGAAGTCTCCTTAAAAAGTAGATTACTTATCAACCGGTCGAAGCTTAATTGCTCGACTGAAAGAAGAGAAACAAGTGGGACTGTATATTTATTTGAAAACTCTCCATTAACCAACTTCCCCAAACCCAGTACCAGGTCGTTCCGAAGCCAAACTTTCTTCCCATCGTGGACACAGTGAACCGCTGAAATTTACGAGATTCATTCTCGAGGTAATCACCGATTTCTTCCATAAATTCGTTACTCTGACCAATGGAGAAGGAGAAAAAGTCCAGAGGAAACGAGCTTTAGTTCGATATCCGGTGGCAAAATTTACCGATCGAATATGTGCAACGCGGTGCAATGGGCACCCTGCACTTTATTTTCACACGAGCCTGGACCTACGCGAGGTTCATATACGCTGTGACCTCTTTCAACAAGTTCCAAAGGCACTGCGTTGTACTTTGCTCTCTTGTAGTTCGGGTTGTGATAATGCTAGAGGGTGTTGTAATTTGGTACTGAACTTCCGATGTTTATGTATGGAACAGAAGTGCCCTGACTGCTTGCACAGAGTCACTCCTCTCTCTCTCCCTCTCTCTCTCTCGCTCCCTCTTTCTCTCTTCTTTCTTTTCTCTCTTCCTCTTCAATACTTCGAGGCTAGTGAATGACGACTAGACGAATAAATGTGTACCACACTAGTCCAGAAGGTAGTGTACGATCAAGGATGGCTTGCTTCTGCACCACACGTGCAACCACCAATGTACATGTTGTACAGAGAGAAAGAGAGAGAGAGAAATCGAGTGCCAGAAGGAGAGAGAACGACTGTACACTCTCTTGAAACACAGCAGCCAAACTTACCAAGAGTAAACAGCAGGATGCCTGCGCCTCCGAGCTAATTAACTACGGCTGTAAACAACCTGTAATATCCCAATCTCCCTTGGCGTTCGTAGCAAATTAGATCGTGGTCCACGATAGGTTGCCGGGTGTGCTGATGCCTGAGCGAAATCTCCGAGACTTCTCAAACGCTTTACCTATACGTGTTTATACATCCCTTGCTATCCACAACGTTATCGCTTAATTTTCCAAATGAAATTTCGTCCCTGGATATGCTTGACACCTTTCCGCGAATCTCTGCGTCTCTTGTAATCCAGTCTACGAATGGAAGTGGCTCGTTAATGCATCCTTATCCAGTAATTAATCAGCTCGTAACTGTCCATAGTCGTTTCAAAAATACTACGCTCCCTAAATTCTATTCATTAGATCATTCAGCCTCGAATCTTCGCAGCAAAGAAGATGATTATCTCATCAAATTATAAGCCAAGCATATTAAGTCTTTTGTTCATATTAAAAATTATTATTTTTCAACGAATCTTGTATTTATTGTATCATTTTTTTTATCAGAAAAAGACAACGAGGATATTGAGGAATAACAATAACGAGAAAAAATAAAACAACAATTTTTTATACGAATAAATGGTAAATAAAAAAATAAGATTTTATTGATTCTGTGAAATGTACATTTGCATTAATAATCGTAGAGCAGGATAATAAAAATAGATTTATTTAATCGCTACTGAATTCGTTAATATTTTCATTTAAAATCGTCAATCTTTGTTGCCGGGCCCGATTTATCGTTCGTTCACTTGGTAATTGAATTTGACGAGAAGTTCATTGTAGTGTCGAGCTGAGCTCAGTTCGTGAGGCTGTAAGTTTCGATGGCAAATCGGATCGTGCTGAGATTTCGAAAGATGGATAATCGTTAAGGTACACTGTTAGATCCAAATTCCGATAGGGAATGAAACTCGAGCTTTACAAACTCTTGGGAATTATACATGCAGACGTCGACTCAGACATGTACCTCTGTGCTTCTATAGAAACTAATCCTTTGTCACTTTTATCGTTCTCTCTTTCATTCGGTCTCGCATCTTGAAACAGCGCTTTTTGCCATCGATAAGTACAAACTTTCGTCATCTTTTACTCTCTCAATTCTCTCTTCGTATATATTCAACTATTAACCTAAGTTTTCCTATTAAGCACCGCATCGATTTTTCTTAGAGAAAGAAAAAAACTATTCATTCGAACACAAAGAACGTCGATGGCCAAAAACTTTTAGTTCGATTATCTTTGCGGTAGATTTTTTGAACAATAATTTTTCAAACTCTTCGACTGAACTGTCAATTCAATATTTTTTTTCTTCTTTTTTGGTGCATCTGGACATTTAAACGTCCGGATTTGTCTTTATCATTCGTTACTGTAATCAGTGTATAATTATGTACAAATTTCGTTACGTACTGAGCTAACACAAAAGTGTTTTAAAAAAACGTCTTTTTCGAAAATCACATCGAGATTCTAAAAACTAGATTAAAACCTTGTCACCATTTTTGGCTCGTCCGGTTCTGGATCTGGCGATTCTGCTGGTGGCTTTAAAGCGAACAATCCCACAAATACACACACTGAAAAAATTCGCAGTTTTTTAATGGAATTATAAATTTCTCTAATTTTGATTCGTTTTGAGTAAATTCATTAAAACTTACTCAAAAGAGAACAGCTGATCCACATGAATGCGACTACACAATCGACCCCGAGAAGTGAAGACCAAATTAAATTGCCTACGACCGTGCCGAGACTTCCAATCACGGTAATGAAGCTCGTAGAAGTTGCCCTTCAAAAATAATTCTTTTTTAACAAAAATTCATGTTTCCTCGAATTTGGGGAATCCGAGGAGCAAATTTAATATTTTTTTAGACCTCTTTTGGCACACTGGGTCAATTTGACCCGGTGTATCTTTCATTCGCCTGTTATCAGCAGGTCTTCGATCAATTTTTATTGCAAAAAATCGGGACTTCACTTGAAACATTCCTCGACGAATGTGGATAGTAAAAACTCGAAAATAATCAGATTGATTCGTTTATAAAAATTATCAACAACTTTAACTTGGGAAAACGTTGGCATTTCACCTAAAAAATCATAAATTTTTTTCTACTTTTTTGGGAAGAAAAAGAATAATTCTATGATGATCCTTGAAAATATTTCTGAGGTCAGAAAAATGACCCCGTGTGTCAACGAACGGTTGAGACTTTTCGAATGAAAAAATTATTGAAAGTATAAAACTGTGGTTCGAATAAAAAAAAAGATTGAGAATAGAGTCTCGAAATCTCAATTACAAAAGTTTATAATAAAAAGACAAAAGTAACGAGATATTTCGTAGTGATAACGACAGAGCAAAGTCCCTCGAACTTGGAGGGCCAGGAGTATTACCTTAACTGGGCTGGAATGACGGTGGCGTTAATGGCGATAACTATGTTACCCGTTATTCTCGAGACAACGGCAATGCACGAGCACAGGCACAGCATTATGGGCACTAGTTGCGCCCAATTTGCCCCGAATCCGCTAATTGTTGCAATAAGGAAACCGGAGACTGTGTACATTAAAAAAAAAAGAAAGAAAATTCAATTAAAACGAAAAATCAGGTGTTTGTAAAAATTTGTCAGAGTTAGTTCGTCAAAATATGACTCTGAGCAGCGATAACTTTGAGAAGTAAATATAAAGTCAATAATTTAATTAGAACGACAAAAAAAATGAAGAACAAAAGAAAAACAATGACATTTTTTTAGTCTTTGAACAATTAAACAAACGCTAAAATTGTAAAAAAAAAACAAAAGCTCTTGAATTCTTATTTATTATTTATTCATTGATTAGATTTATTGTGAATTTTCACTTGAATATGAATTTCAAAGAACTCACGGAGTATAACTTTTTTTTTAATTCTCGTATCAAGATGCATGACAATGAAGAAAGAAAATCCGACTGCAGAGGCAGCTATGATGGTCGAGTTGACGTAAACGATGGGATTGATGTGCCACTGGAAAAGTTTAATGCTGTTTTAACGAACCGGCTCAACGTAACGAGAATAGTTTTCGAAAAGCTCATATTTCAAATATAACGAGGATCGTTGCGGAGGCTAAGAGAACATTGGAGAGAGAAAAGGGAGGCGAGGACGAAGGAAATTGGAGAGAAAAGGCTAAAGGGAGAGGGTTTCGTAGATGAGTTTATTGTTTTCAGTTGCATTTTACGTTACCCGAATGCAGGTTTCAGTGATATTTGCATAAATGGTAGGATCGTCCAATCCCGGTGGCACTACACCCGGTATCAACATTTCGCACATGGTTGGCATACCACGCGACCAATCCCACAGCGTGTAATCAAAGTTGTTTATTATCATGAACATGTGCGGTACCCATAGCCTCATTGTGTTGAATCTATATTCCAGAAACAATTCGATTTACAACTTGACTCTATTTTCAACCGAATAATACGTTTAACGAACAAACAAACTGTATTGTTCGCGAAAAAACACAATAACTATGAATGAAATTCATAACTATGTTGAGAAAAATCTGTAAAACTGTAAAAAGTCTTTGTGTATGAATATAAAAACGAAAAAACAGAAACAAATTATTGATTTTATGTCCAAATTGAAAAAATCTGTCGTTGATTGGAAAATGTATGAAAATAAAAAACAAGAATCATGAATTTGAAGAAAGCTTGGAAACTAAGAAAATGAACGTCAACGGGAATTTGTATTTTTAATAGAAAAAGAATTGAAGCTATTTTCGTTAATTATTTTCACTGGGAATACATGTCTCATTCGAAATCTGAAAAAAATTTGCTGACAAGTACTACTTTTGAGGGTTTTTGAACTGGTCCAAATTTCGGAGCAGCCTGTTTTCGATGCAGTCGAAAAATATCATCTTTACATCAATTTGGTAGTAAATTTTTGATGAACAATATCTTTCTGCAAATTTTTTAACCAATGGTTGAATACTCACCCTAACATAGTACCAAATTGAAGAAAACTGATAACGAAAAATGTTCCAAGGTACGGAGGTTGTAAAAGTGTTTTAAAATGACTCCAATAGTCTCGAATTCTCTCGAAATTCGTTTTGCTCCTCTCCATCATCGATTTCGTATCTCCAACAATACTTTTGATCTGTCGAGAACAGCTAATAAATTTGTTATATGACAATCGAGGAAATTGAAAAAATAAAAACATGATAAAAAATGCAAAAATTCATTAACATTTATCGATATCCGGATACACAAGTCTCAAAGTAATATTCATAAATGTTTAAGTTTTTTAACATTATTATTAATGTTTATTAATGTTTATATTTATTAATAGTGTTTACGGGAAATGTCTCCGGTGGATTTCCTGTGTTGATTGCGTACATCTTTCTCATGAGCTCAAGGGCCTTTTCTGTTTGCCCATTATTTAAAAGTTGTTTTGGACTTTCAGGTATGAAACTCATAGTCACGAGGCCCAAGATTGATGGAACTGTGCAAATAAGGATGTAGATACGCCAGATGTTGAAAGTATGATCGAACAAAGTAAAGCTGAGTGTCGCCATTGGCAAGATAGTTGCAGCAAGTACTAAATAAAAGTAAAGAATGTCATTTGAAATCAATTAAAATAATATCAACACTATTAAAAAAATAATGATAATAATTGAAATAATTTCTAAAAATATAATGAAAACATATTTTCATTCGATTCTGACAAGTCGATGAAGTAATCTGTAAATAATTAATTAAGGAACTATTTCGGTATATATTTTTGAAATTCTGACTCGTATGAATATTCTGTTGAATTTTGGTCGTGAAATTCAAGTTCCTGTTACACTGATAAGTACTTTTATCAGGAATTATCAGTTTGAGGAATTAGTAATTGTCTGGATAGAAGTTCATCTATGTATTTTCCAACTACTCAAACTATCGTTATTAATTCATTAGAATAATGAATTCCTCGTGGGGATTATTGATTCTGTTACTTCCGTCAGTATTAAGGTCAATTAAAATTTGTTCGTAATTATTGAGTATATTGCCATCGAGTTCGATGAGAAATTAAAAGTGACATGAATAGAAATATTTTGTCATATCGTAACGATTAGTTCAACATTTTCAGCAGTATTCATCGCTCTTTTCTCTTTGTTTTCAACAGTCTGTGTCAAAGTTGAGTCTATTATCTTCGTTTCTATTATTCTCATATCGAAAACTTTCTCCAAATTTCGACAACAGTCTGAATAGTTCGAGGCGAGCACACGTGACGTTAACCCGAAATTAAATAGTTCGTATCGATCATTATAGAATCTCAATCTAATTCCTATCATCAAAATCGTTCAGTCGTCAAATTCCGGATTTAATTCTCAATATTATTTACAGTTTGCTACAATAATAGAACGTTATTTTTCAGTGTCTTGAACAGTGTCTTTAACAATCATTCGAACACGTGGCAATTTAATTCGTGTATTGATTTAAAAATCAATCAAATAATAAGTCAAACCTGACATTCTATACTTTAGAATATAAAATTAATGGAATCAAGGATTTGAGAGTCGATACAAGAAATGGTGCATTTGAATTATGGAGTTATGTATTTTTTAACGGGCGAACCAGTTTACCTCAAGTTACAAGTATTCAAATTAATATCGCGACACACCTGCGATGGCTAGTTTCAATGCTAATTATTGATTTTATACACAAACCGTATGAATCATATGATCAAATACTTCAATTTTTATCATTATAATTATTTAATAAGTAGATCAAAATATTGCGTCACTTCAAAGAATTAAAAAATAAAATGATTAAAATCGAATTTTCAAAATCAATAGATATTGCTACGAAAATTACAATTGAAAACGATTTTTTTTTTCTTCAAATAATTGTGATAATGAAGTAAACTACTTACAGGCTGGTATTATATTTCCAAATCCATAAATAAATCCAGTCCAGCCGATGAACTTAGCGCGACAAGATAGCGGTTGAAATTCTGCAAGATAAGGAACCAACAAAGCAAATGGTCCACTAACACTGCAATAAAAAGTCACGTTTTATCAAGAAATAATATTTGTTGAAATCACATGGTTATTTTTATTGCACAGTAGCATTTTCACACGGCAATACAATGTTTTAAATAAATATTCTCCAACACGTTCAGACTATAATAATAAAAATGCATCGAGGCTCAAAACAAAAATGAACGAAAATGAAAGAATGAACAATAGTTTTTAATTGAAAATTGGAAATTAGTATTTCATTATAAATGCATGACGAAAATTCTTCGCAATGCTCAGAGTAGGTAAATTCTCAAGTAATAACTTCTAATGAAAGAAAAAGCCAATCATGAGTCATCGTCATTAGAGTAAAATATCTTTAAAAAATTTCTACAAACTATTTTTAAGTCTTGAGTAACCAACCGTTCAATAACTCATTAAAATTCACATAAATTTTAACAGTCAAATAACGTTTAAAAATATGCGTTAAAACAAAATCTGAAAATTTTTGATAATTCTTACAACGAAAAATATTAATTTCGATTCAAAGAAAATCAAATTTTATTTTTTCATAAAAATTTACATTCCGCGTAAGAAAAGTAGTTTCAATAAAAGTAATTCTATGACAGCGGTGACTGGTTGAAAAAAATGCATAAAATATTCATTGCATTCGTTAAAAACAATAATTTTAAACAAACGTTTACTTACATTGTGCCAGTGATAAATTTAATAAGAAAAAAAATGTGGTAAGAGTCGACAATACTGCTTAGGATGTTGCAACATGCATCAGCCAGCAATCCAATAATAAAAAGAGGTTTTCTGCTAGCACTGTCCATGACAAAACCCCAGAAAAAAGAGCTTACGATCATTCCTGTTTACGGATCGAAAAATACCATTAAATCGAGCTGAAAATTATAGCCTCGTCATAATAATTGTGAAATTAATCTTGAAATTAATTGGGACTGATCTTACCAATGTAAACGGCAGATACTAAAGCTCCCTTTCGTATTAACGTAAGTTCAAGGTCGCATTCGGCAGAGGCCAATAGAAATGCCGCAGTGGTCAAGTCAAAATTGCTCGCCAAGCCGGCCGGTATCGTTGCGATCAAGAGAAAGATATTGTAGGCTCCAAAACCTAATCGTACGAATTTCCAAACTAATTAGAACGTTAAGTACCATTTTAAACGTCAGTGAAACGACATTGAGTTCTCAGAGTCAAGAAAACAGATTCGTAATGTTATAAATTCGACGAAAGCCCAAAGAGAGACTTGAAAATTAGAAAAAAAGAAAAATTTCATTACAAATTCTATTTTTTGCTCGTGACAAAACTCACCAGTGGCTGAAATAGCCTTTTCATAGTCAGCCGGGCCGTCATTGTTTCGATTATCTGTGTTAACAAGAACGAAGCATTTACTTAGTCTCATAGAAATAGGAGATTGATTTATTTTCGAGAAAAGCATTTGAAAAACATCATAATTACGTGGTTCGACGGTGAAGACTCGTGTGATCGAGTTATTTCTGGTGTCGTTTCGAATTCCATTCGCTACCATTCTCACTAACGTATATGTGTGTGCACACGGGCCTTGAGGTAAAAACGATTCGTGTTAAAGAAGTCGAAGAGCGAGTTGGAAACTCGTTGAGAACGATCAGACTGCCTCGAGAACGACGATCTTACTGATGTCGCGCTATCTATCGTATAAAGATTTTTTTCCAGTGTCAAGATCCCAATTTCCGTACATTTCGAGTGAAAGGTATTCTAGTGCATTGCTTAACATAATCGTCCCTTCAAATGAATCTAAAAAAACAAAGAACCATCAATTTGTCTAATTAAACAACAAAAATAATCCAAACAAACGACGTCGGTGATTTGTGTGGACAGTGAATTATATTATTTCGAAGAATTCAAATTTTACGACTTGTTTTGTCGTATTCAACTATCCACAAATTGAAAAATAATCATTAAGTGTCAAATAAACAAATGTGAACAATACAACCAAGTGTCAAAATTGTAACAAAATATTAGTGGCAACAATAAAAAAGTCTTAGCATTCAAGGGGATCCAGTGCGTTTGAATTTATTTCGACAATAATTGACATAATCTTGATCCGACAAGTGAAATGACATTTCATTAAAAACGACTTACGTCCGATGGTTTTTTTTCCGAGTAAATAGCTCAAAATATTTGTCTACGTTCGTGGCACAAAGCGTATAACTGTCATCGCATTTTATTTATTTTTTCACTGTCAATGCATTCATGAAATAATAAAAACTGCACTATTCAAGATGAGCTAAACCGAATGAAAATAAAACAGTCCGTTCATATTTGAATCGATGAAAAAGAATCCGAGGAAGTTGCAGAGATCCTGAACGACTGGATCGCTTTGTCACTTTTTCGTTTCACTTCACGTGTCTCTTTGAGTTCGTTCTCCCACCCACACAAGTGAATAAATTCTTGATTTTTTTGCTAATGGTTGATCGATCATTTATAATCGAGAGACAGATTGAATTTTCATGATTATGCTGTTTTGTTGTTATTGTTGTTCTTATGAACCACATAACGCGACATAATTTTTCTCCCCGAAGGCGGCGAACACTGTGCTCGCGTGTATATCAACGAAGAAATCAATTACAAAGACTCTTGCGACATTAATCTCCGCGAGACAATAAGAAACTGGACGTTAGTACGCGTGAACGTTTATGCGAAAAATGCTTCCGAGAGCGTCCCTCCGACCCGTTTGTCAACCCAAGAGAGTTTTATATCTGGCGTGCTTCCCGCGATTCAGTCGGCGACGACCACGTGAGCCAAACAGAAATACGTCAGACGAGGCTCGGACTATTGCATTATAGCGAACACGACCCAATAAAAACGGATCAAACGATCTAATGGGTTTGCTCGTTATTCACCATCTCTTTGCCTTCACATACGAGCAGTCGATTATAAGCTTCAGTGATAAACAAAATGAATAATAAAAAGAAAAAAAAAACACAAAAAGGGAATTAAAAACAAAAAGCAATCATGCGCAACCACTCGTAAATAATTTTTTTTACCGGATATCAAAATTATGATAAAAGATCGAGCTCCGGTGATACAAACGTCGTAATCTCTCGAGTCTCGAATTTTGGGCGAGACAAATAAATTATTATCTCCAAAGAACGAAATAAAGAAGAAGAAAAAAAACATTCACAGGGGAATTATAGAACTTCGTAATGTGTTGACAGGTGCGACTCGCGGATCTTATCACTTGGATCTCAAATTATTTTCCTCATCATCCATATCGATCGCTCATTTGACTCTGATCACAAAATATTAATAAATCTGTCATCGTTGCTCGAACAATTAAACCACAATAAAACTGCATTACAAACATAACCGATGAATAATGAATATCAATAAATGAAGACAGCAACAATTGTGTCAAAAGTGTTTCGCGTTATTCGGGCGAGGGGCCTTCGTCGTTTGACATACTTCAAAGCTAATTTTGTGAGCCAACTTTACAAGGCCTATAATTATAAATTGGCATTGCCTCATGCGGAGTTTCGCGGTCCATGTGCACTCTTTCACGAGCATCCAAAAAATAAAATTAAAAAAAAAACCTCGCGAAAAATCATCCGATCAAAACCATGAAAAATAAAAATAAAAATCTCTTCAATTAACTGGAACCAAGCATCTGTCGCACTGCGAAACGATTAAGCCTTCTCTCCCGTGGAACTGTATAAAAATCACTAAAAACCGGGAATCGGACGAGCTTCCTATCGATGTTAACAGAAAAAAACAAAAAAAAAACAAAAAACACCAACATTTTTCTATGCTTTAATAACTTTTCGTTTTTCACGTATCGGCGATTATGGATTAATCGACTATCCAGAGGCCATCCACAATCCATATGTATTTATTTGCCATTGCTTCACATACATATCTATAGAAATTCGGTAAACCTGGCGATATAGAATCAAAGTGACGAGTTCGAGCAATTGGACATGTCTGTGTGTACACCAAACTCACCCCTCCTTCTCTGTCCTCCCTTACCTGGTCATCCCTGTGATGCTCTCTCGCGGCTTAATTAAGTAATTAAACTGTTCCGTGTTGCGTGTCGCATTGCGCACTCCGCCAAAGAGATATCCCTGCAGTTATCTTCCGACTGATCGACTATTGCGTCAGTTTTCAAAGTCACGTGATCCAGCATGAAACAAATCCTCAAATCCAGCAGCTTTGGCTTTTCAGCTCAGCCAACCTCGTCACGTTGAAGCTCGTCATGTGTTTTTTTCTTCTTTATGTTCCCAAATTCTCAATTGGCCATTAACTTTCATGCATTTAAAGTCTTCTCTCAATGGTTGTATGTTTTTTTTACATGTTGCTGCTAGGCTGGTCGATGTTTTGACTGGAGATGTTTTGACCCCAATTCGGTTTACGTAGAGGTTGAAATTTTTTCAAAATAGTCGTTTCACTTTTTCTTCACTGTTCGAAAATCCTTTGGGAATCACGTTGCTCCGAAATAACGATTAAACATTGTTTCACTTATTTGTTCAACGATTAGGGACCGCGAACGACGTATTCGTGTGATTTAAGATCGTTGGAGAAGGAGTATTGAGTTTGCGGTGATAATTTTTTACGGAAAACTTTTAAAACCATCACTTTTTAACACGTGAAACTTATTCGTTCCTCTGAGAGCCATCACATTGGCTTAAAACACTTAGTTCGTGTCAAGAAACTCGTAAGTCAAAGTTTACACCTTTCATTCTTCGTAATCAGTTCGCGTAATTCTTTTTTCTTTCTCGTCACTCGCCAAGATTTTTATTTGCCATTATTCATCTGATTTTTCTAAACTCGTATTACATTTTTCCCCGGAATTTCGAATATTTGTTTAGAAATGTTTTCTAACGACACAACGCTTTCAAGATTCTTGAATTTTTTTGTTACTATTTGCACAAACGATCAACACGAATTTGTCGGCACTGCCAATGCAATGACTTCGGAAACGCAAGCGGTTATTTTCATATTTCATTTTCCACTTCATACGATAATGATTCTATTGTTGACATTTGTCATCAAAACGAACGAACAAAATTCTTTTCGGATTGTTTGCTGACAAATTCGTGGATATTTATCCGGTGCTATATCAGTTGCGACCTTTCATAACCTTCGGTCGTAAATCAACTGATAATTATCTAATCTGATAATTACGAGATAATTTGAACGTGAAATAAGTATTCATATAACGACTTGTCTCCAGAAATTCTCACGAAAAAATCGTAACGTCAAAAGAAAGAATACAAAAATCACAATTTTATTGCAACTGAAAAAATAGTTCATTGTGAATAGATAATCAAATAAACCATCAAATCGAAAAAAGTTTTGGTTGTCGTATTCAGAAGAAAATGAGATCGTTGTTGTAGAGCGTATTTTCAAGTATTTCTCAGGATATATATCGTCACAAAAGTGAAAAATAAAAAAGGAAGGGTTGAGGGTTTATGCGAAGCAGTTGGTTCGACATGGCATGCCTCATGTATTATATAGTGTATGTACAAATACTGTATGGAAACTCACGTAACTAAAGTGCCTGGAGAGAGAAATGTTATGTACAGTCTTCTGACCCAGTTAGGAGATAGGACATGAAACTGCCATTCAGGATAGAGAAGAGGAAACAATCTATATATGGATTATTTTATTCGGGATTTGGCTTCTACCGTTTGGCTTTGATTCTCATCGAATAGCACAGCAAAACGTCGAGAGCGTGAGTCTGGAATTGTTTCTATCTCGAAGCATTGATGGAGCTTCAAATGTATGGGTAAGCATGGATTTGACGAAAGAAATAGTGGGAAGGAGAGAGACATTGAAAGTTCGGAATGCCCGGGAGTATATAGCATCCGTTAGCTAACCTGTCTCGTCCAGGAACCATGCAGTTGAATCATAAACCTGCATTCTTGGATATGCAACATGCTTACTGAGTTATCAAACATAGGCCCTGAGGACCCATCGCGTTTTTCTGGGGACGACGTTTGAATAGTGCTTTGAAGAAGAGTTATTAGATTTGATTGGAACTAAATTAAGCTCTAAACTACCGGAAATCCACGAGTTTAGCAAAGAGCAAATAAAAGTTATCATATATTGACTGATGGATTAATTATGTGACCAAAATATAAATATAATACCGTCGTTTATGACGATTGAATTTTTTTGAGAATTTGCACTTGAGCGAATTATCGTTTTTATCAGTCCCAGATGATTGCGATGATTCATGGTCAATTGGGATTTTTTTAATACCAGATTATACAAGAAACTGTCAAGTACCTGTAAATATTTTGGAAACTGATATTATCGGGGATTTACCTTTCTTGTCATAACGTATTGAATAACCTCAATCTTCGAGATAAGTTGCTCGAACACTGGGTGAGTATTACTATAGATGATAAGGAAAGGTTGCATCTATTTAATAACATCAAGTTATACTCGATCACGAGTTGGTTGAAGAGAGCATATCACGTGTCTTGCCGAGTGCTTTAACACCGATGACCCCATCAATGACAAACAAGTCAAACGTTTAAATTGGTCACGAGAAACACGAAACTGGAACTACTAAATTTGAACATATGATTTGAACAGATGAAGAATTTAAAAAAAAGTTTCAAAGACCCGTAATTGTTCCAGTGACCGAATATTTTTGAATGGATTCATCAAACCCGATGGGAAATAGTGATTGAAAGAAATATTTCATCAGTTTCAACGATGCAGTTCCTCGCTAATTGAAGACATTGTATCGCTTTCTTTGAGAAAATTTTCAAAAGACAGACTCTTGTCAGAAACTATTTGCTCGATGATGCCACGATAGATTTGCATTAAGATAAGAGGGAACACGAGCTGATGACAAAGACGATGTGCTTTTGGGGAACGTTGCCTTAACGAAGAGACAGAGAGCAGGAGAATGAGAAAGGAAACTCCATGACGATCCTCGCTCACGAACTTTGAGCGTCGTAACAATCTTCGTCCTTACTACACCTCTAGTAATGCGCTTACAGAGAGCGAGAGAGAAGTAGAGCTTGAGATACTAACATACCTCAAGGACCTATTCACCTTGGAGCAAAGGGATCTTGAACTATACACATGCCTCGTAACTCGTTGTTGATTGTACATCACACTTGGAGAATGGTAGACACAAAAGTTACGGTTCTCTAGTCTGATTTGATATCAGAAGATCCACATGCATCCAGTATAACCACATCATCATTTTGAATTAATTAAAAAGATTAAAATACTTGACCCCACAGTCAGACTTTCTTTCAGACTTTCCATCAGTACCTTAAGGATTTTAGGTTTAGTCCAATTTCATCGCATGTTGGGAGCTTTCCAAAAATTCTTTCAAAAATTGAGCTCAGTATTGGACGAAACCGTGCAATTAGTTATTTACAGAATTTTCGGAAAAATGAGCTCTTTAAATTCTTCAAATTCGCTACACCCTGGTCTAGAGGATTGAAAAATTGGATACTTTTGTTTCATTCAAGTCCTAGTTTTGGGGAATTATTGCAATTTTGTTAACACAGAAATATTCTGGCATTTCATTTTTGACGAAAAATTTTCATGATAAGAATAAGAATCGTGCGTTGTTAATATTTCTAGATTGTTTATAGCTTCAGAAGGAAGAATGTCAGGGTATGTTGTCAAATTTCCATGACAAAGGACTACGAGCAATGTAGAACACAGTATAGATGGTTGCGCAAGTTGTACGACAGCTACTTAGGTTGACGCCCGTCAGCTAGTCCCTCTTCTCACCGTGAATGTATATTTCTGCATATTTCTGTAGTTCAGTGTATACGCGATGAGACGTCGTAGAGTCTGGGCGGTTGTTACGCGTAAGCAGCGTGAACAACGGGAAGCAGGTAGAAGCTGAGGAGAGTAGCTCGACTCTTGCATTGCGATGAGAAGGACGAAGATACGTGAAGGGAGAAAGAAAGAGAAAGGGAGAGAGATAGGGGACGAGGACGTTGACGAGAGTCCCAACAGTCATGGGGTAACTCACAAATGAGTTTCTCGGGTATTCGATGCGGAATGCGGGCTCTATTCAAACTTGTTCCATCTCCTTCTCTCCACCTCCTTTACTCCTCCTCCTCCTCTTTAGAGAGAAACCTCTCACGCTGTGCAGAATCCACTCTCGCATTTGCCTCAGTGCTTTCAGTCCCCGAGTATCGTCGCATATCAGTCTTACGACGAAAGAAAAAAAAAACAAATAACAAACAAACGAAAGAAAAAAAAACATCGCTGTTCTGTGAGTAAAAAAACGTTTAACTTCGATCTCTGACTTCTTCTTGATATACAATCATATCTTGAGTCCTAATAACCGTGATTGTGTAATTGAATATTGAAGTTCTCGTGAAAATTCTTCCGAAGAGATTCGCTCTTCTGATTAAATGTCATTTCGTCGGTTATCGAGATTCCAACGACAACAAAAAAAACTAAACTCTGAATTAATTGATCGGAGGATGAGTTGCAATCGAATGTTTAATTAAAGATAAAATAGACGAAAAAATCGCGGCTTTTATTAATATGTATATATCGCTATAGATCAATATTTAATCGCAAAGTCTCGTTATTATTCCCCAAATCACTGCTGCATCGTTGGGATATAGCAACGAGATAGCAATTAAAAAATGTTACGATGGTGAGTCTCGTCCTTGCGCCAGCAATTCTGATTTCTCTGCAAAAGCCCATGGGCCATGGGTCGTTAATCAAAACGATTCCCATTCATTCCGAACTAATATCCTTCCTGCTCAATTTCCGTACTGTTACAGTACGGAATTGTGGTGGTCTGGCCTTTTAATATTCGGGACCATTGAAACCGACCATCCTGCTCGGATTCCACAGCCTACGTATAAACACGTATATATTAAACTTCCATAAGAAAGCACAGTTTCAATCAACCTTTGACAAATCTCATTGCACAGGAGGATAATTAGTGAGGAATAATGACGACAATTAAGCAACTCGTACATTTCCATATTGAAGAAACCCTTATTATACATTCCTTTTGAAGAATCTTCATTTATAACCGACAATTTGATGGGACTCGGAGTCATTAAATTTTCGACTATATTATATATTTAGCCCTCAAATGACCCTCAATTTCCCTTATTTTCCGGCTAATTATCCTCAGCCTATAACTCTAACTAATGCTCTCCATTTACGATATGACCATTATTAGACTAAAACCCCGATTAGCCAACACCTTTCGTCCGTACAATAATTAATAATAATTTAGCTTTAACCACATTATGAATGTCTCCGAAATAAAAAGCAGATGTTAATAATAGATCAACAATTACCTAGGATTTTGAAGGTGAAAAGTTTTTCATGAATTTGTTAAGAACCATAAAGTCAATTTGACGTTTTAATTCAAACAAAAACCTTTCTGTTTTATTAAAGATTTTATCTCATTGAAAACTTGATCGATAGAGAGAAAAAAAATGGGAACCTGATATTTTTGGGCACATAAAAAGGAGGTTGGCTGATATCGGACACTCGAAAGTTATGCACCCCCTAATAGTTGGTTGGAAGGTTTATAGGAACCCTAAATTGTGCTGACGCTCGATCCATCATAAACCGAAACACGCGCGCACGTTGTGCACGACGCGTCAGTCTTCTCGACATCTCTCGCTGGCCTTGCCCAATAATGCTATCTATCGTGCCTGAGGGAGCACCGAAAGTCCAGCAGCTTTGGACGCTTATGGGATATTTGGGAGGAAGTATCGTCGGGCATTACATATTGGATACATTGATGTATATATATGTTGAATACAAAGCCGGTAAGTTTAACCCTCGTCCAATCCAATTGTCATCAACGTCTGCAAACTCGAGGTTTCAAGACATGATCCAACATTGACTGGAGCGATTGTAATTTTTCTAAATCACAATGTCCATAATCGTGGAAAAGAAAGAGAAAAAATATTCTTTCAAAGTAATAAACCGTATATTTGTAAATATTCTTAAATTTTTCCACGTGTAGCAAAGAAAACTTTGATAGCAAATCTCGAAGTGTGAAGAGATCCCCAGTTGTTCATTAAAATTCGAGACAACAACGTGAGAATCGCTGAGATAATGAAGGTTCAATGAGAACTTGAAGCCATCAGCTAAATTCTTCTTTCGCGTGTTTGGCTTTTTCGTTTTTTTTCGAATAAGAATCATCAGAAAGTTTGGTGGAAATACACGGGGCCGGATCTCGGAGTTTCTCTCTCGTTAATCGGAAAGTTAACCTGGAAAAAGGGGTTCTGTGTATAGGTGGCTGATAGCTTCCCACGAGCCGAAGAGAAAGGGTGTTGAAAAGTTTTATCTCGAGGTTTTTCTCGAGTGGGGTTTGGACTGAATGGGCGCGAGAAGAAATCTTGGAAGATAGGGGATGCTTTTGAAGATATACAAACTGATGGACACGGCGATCTTTCGCTGTTTTCCGCCAGCCAATTACTCGCTTCATAGTGGAACTAACACAGCTAGAATCTTCGGCGATATATGTTATAATGTACCTTTTAGATCTGTGTGTATCTATAGGTATAGAAGCTTCTTATTTCGAGCCCGGCGAAGCACGGAAAATTCAATTTGTCTTGGCGCGGGCGTCGAGAATTCCAGAGGAGGGTAGAAAGCTGAGAGGAAAGCTTGACGGATACTGACCCGGAGCTTCGGCCCGTTGCACGCGAGAGTTAACGAACCGATGCCACGATACATCAGAAGTTTGTGACAAAAGCATTGAAAGCACACACGAGATCTCTTGTAAGATAAAAACGACTTTTTCCGAGACGTAAATTGGTAAATATAGTTCGAAACAACAAAGAGAAAGCTCGAGAAAAAATACGGACGCGACATGAGAGTCTGAAAGCTGATACGCCCACAATAAAAGACGACCAACAAATTGTAGCGATAAAAATAGCATATAAACTGGGGAGACAAACATCAAATTCTGACCTGGAAGACACGGTGAATCGGAGAGAAGTAATAAATAAATAAATAAATAAATGAGCAGTGACTAAGCAATGATTTGATTCATTCTGGCGTGAAGCACTAAAAAGGACGCTCGTGAAAAGCAATCAGAGCAAATTCCGTGTCATCCGTAAAAGTTCATAGCTCTCGGTGTTTGTCGTTGTCTTTTATTTAGGCAGAAAACGAAAAGTCATAAACCCAAATGCCACAAGAGCAGGTGGAATGATGAAAATTTAGTCTTTTTGTCGGTCCAGAATTCGACAAACGTGGGGGTATATGAATGGATATATGTGTCGCAGAAGGCGGACTCGGGCGTTGCTTCTACGACGCCACCGTCAGAGGGCTGAGTCAAGGGGAATTGAGATAATTGGCAAGGACGCGTGGCCGTTAGTTTCCACGTACCTGTGGACGTACGTGTAACGATTGGGTTGGAGTGAGGGTATGTTGTTCCAGGGAAGAAGGAAGTTGAGTTCGTACGAACGACGCTAGTTCCAACGCCGTACAGCAGTACCACAGCTGCAGATAGCAGTCGTAGGGAGTGAGGAGGTTAGAGAGAGCTCCAAAAGCAGTCCGAATGATAGCGCGAGGGAGTAGTACGGCAGGGAATCCCCGTTATAATAAAAGGAAAAGCGAGTAGAGTTTCTAACGCTCGTTTCACCACGTTTTCTGTATATCTCTTTGTACCATTTGCTCTTACATTTGTTGGTCCGTACATACTATACAACAAAGCAAACTTATATGCGCATAGCCTGGTGCACGTAGGATATGGAGAACACATAGAAAGGTTTGTGGTACTTTTGGGCTTCATCGTTTCGACTCCGTTGCATGTATATGCGATGCCGAGCGAGATATTCTTCGCCTGGTGTTATTAGGACGTGTTATGGACCCCTTGAAACTCCCGATTACACCCGTTCAACACTCTTCGAACCCACCGTAACAATTATATGTGTTTTCGCGAAAAAAAAAGTCTTTATGCTCGCTGTTTGCTTGATAGTGAAATTTGTATTTTTGTTGTCACCAGCTGAATGACACTCTCGCATACGGACAGATGTTGTCCATGTGTATAACTACAGCGTTATCACTCCATCGCATAATGAACTGTTGGTAGAAGAGGAGGGTGCTGTTGAGCACTTGAAAGTTTTATAATCATGGGACTATAATGAAGGCAGCTGGTGAAATAATTCGTTTAGGCTCGATCGCATCAAGTGTCGGTATCAATATCCGTTTATCTTCAGGACACTTCAGCCTGTCGCTGATATTAAACCGTGTAGGTCTCGTTAGTTTGATACACCGGTCCAGTGACGTGCGAACGTTGTTTCGGCTCGTTTCCTACCCCGACTCACCCTTCTTTACCCCCTCTCCCACTCCTCTCTTCTCCCTGGAGGCTTTACACCGCTCACTTCATCAATGTATGCAAATAGAGACGGGAACCCAAGAGGGTGCGAGTGAAAGAGAGACTGGATGCTTGTCGAGAGAGGAGAAGCTTTGGACTCGCGTCAAAAGCTAATGATACAAAGATAATCTTGTTTCTCTCTGTGTGGGCAGCAGCCAAACACGAACGGTTCCAACGAGAAGGCGAAAACTAGACGGAAGCAGGAGGAGAACGCACCGATACTCGAGGCTTCAGCTTTCCAGGCACATGCTCATTTGCAACAACCACCAGAACAGCTAGAATCACTTACTGTTACGTTGCTTTATATGTTTGATATATCTGTCAATATTATTATATTTTCGTGCTACCAATATCCCTCTGTTGCTTATATACCTGTGGTATATATACATCGATCAATATTTTAGTATATTATTCAGCAAACCATCAGGCAGTACGATACGTCAGGCTTTTCCCATCCTACACTGCTCTTCCTCTCTGTCTCTCCCCGTCTCTGTAAAATCAACGACAGTCATACAATAACAAGCACCTTATGTAACTTTATATAAAAATAGCTCGTGGATACACGAAGCTTCAACTTCACTGTACCTCATTTTCAAACTACCCCGTTTCAACGATGTTGTCTGGCCTCATGCAACTCCTATCCATTCCCATCGTCATCTTACTTCCTCTACATTATCCACTTGGTACACTCCGTCTAAGGGTACTCGCATTTTCCTGAGAAAGAAAAGACTTCACTGTACGAGCAACAACAAAGTACCCCCAAGCCATTCTAGTTCCGTAGAACAGCACTAATTGCCAGTGAAGTTTTAAATTAATAAACCTGTTACGAGTTCCCGATCATAGCTAGTCTCGTTCATCAATGATTTTACGTTCGGGTTCTTCCAATTTTGTGCAACAAGAATTTTCGATTAAACAGCAAGCTATGGTTTTATTATTCATGAGGTTTTTATGGTAGAATAAATTTGCTCTCCAATAATGACTATATATATTTGAAAATTCTGTCTATGTTGGTTATTACTTTGAATTCCAGTGGAAATACGTACATGGATGCTCGAATGTCCCTCGCAATAGCAGTATTTTTCCAATTATGGTTCTACCAACAAATTGATGTTATGCTGGCTATTATTTCGATATTCATTCAATAGGTCAATATGAAAATTTGTCGACCATTGATTATCTCGGTCTATTACAAATTAGACCGTGCAGAAACCGCTATGAAATATGTATCGATCGAACTTCATGACTTCTACAAGTCGTGTACAACATTTATTTGAGTTTGGAAAATTCATAGGATCCAGCTGAACCGTAGATTTCAGGGTGAACAAAATTGTTCGCTGTACGCGTTCACCGAACGATCAGAAATTAATCGATTACTCGTCCGCGCTGCGCGAGTATGATTGGAGAAACTAATTGAACGATAGAGTATCGATGTTCTCGTTAGAGAAGTAATTACTACCGAACCTCCTCCCCCCTCCCTCTTTTCTTTACCCATCGTATCTTCTGTTAAATATAGCTTTGTGTCAAAAAGTCTGTGCACAGTGATTGTTAAAGTCTGCGCAGTGTACGTGCCTTGATTTTTCTTCACTCCTAATTGCTAGAGCAAAGACGCGATAATAATTACTCCTGACTAGTGATTTTCGTGGTCTAACTTAAAGTAACTCGATGACAGATATATTTATAAAATTCGAAATAAACTCGTTCGGGCATTCAAATAAAATGGTTAAGTTTCAGTTCATCGGGAAATCGAGAATCTCACTTACCCACGTTCGTAAAAATGCAAACAAACATTTATAATGCCATCGGTTTCACTCATCGACTTACAAAATTGTACACAGACAGAATATTAACTAAACCCTTGAATTCGATGCCCAAAAACTCTTTGCCTGCTAATTGGAAAAGATATTCTCTTGCTGACGAGTCCAGGAAGACTGAAAAGGAGATGCCAAGCACACATTCGAAAGTTCATATAATTGGGAGGTTTTTCGAGCACGCGTGATAATCCGATCAACACAAACGTCATGCACAGAACACAGATGCAAAAAGAATTTAAAAAAAAACATCTCGATATCTAACAAACTATTTTGTCGAGAGCAACGAGAAAAGACTCAAGCGAATGAGACCATTCTCGGGTTCGCGTTTTGTTTGACGAAAAGTTTTGGTCGCCTGCAGGTGTTCTTGGTAACCCAGTTACGTCGTTGCTTCTCTTCTGCTCTCTCTCTAACTCTCTTTCTCTTCGCACAACAAAGACCACAGGCATTCCTTTTACAAGCCCAAACTTTTATACTTATTTGCAGGAAAAGCAAGATGTAGATGCGGTACGCCTTTTTCTTATACTCGACCCACGTAGCCCCGTAGGCTCCCTTTGTTCGTCTTCTTGAACAACCCCTGGAATGGCTGCTCACCAACCAAACGGAAGACATTGAGGATGTAGGTACTCGGGTAAAATATATTACCCATTCAGGCAATTTATATTTTTATGATTTTTGAAATACCCTGGTCCTTTTATAACGATGGAGTCGAAGTTGAAATGACATTCAGTATCCATGGAATGCAGAATCGAGTTTATAAAGATTCGAAAGAAAATAATTGTTTCTCGTGATATTCATCATTACTTTTCGTAATTAAAACAATGTAATAAACTTAACAAGTTTCATATCGCGATCAAGCAAGAGATGTATAATTTGAACGTCTACCACTTTGGATATCGTCTCCACTAATTTTCCAAGAGGGCATAATTGTTTGAGCGACCAAGTCCTACGAAAGCTATAAGTCCACGTCGTCGAGAGTAATAGTCCGCGAATGAATGAGAATCTAATGAATTAATAGTCGAGTTTCTCTCTCCATCTCTCTGTCGCGCCTTCCTGGGGGATCGCTTTCAGCACGGCCCTCCAGGAAACCTGACATATCGTGGTAGCTCCTTCCTGTGTCTACGAGAAAAGCCCGTTGAGGTTCACTAATTTCATCACTTCCTTGTACAGGTCGATTCACATGGTATTTGTTTGATGACTAACGTTGTTCCTGATCAGCTAATTTTGTCAACAAGCCCAGAAAACAAATGCTGCATTTCTCTGTTTTGAAAAAAGGACCTGCAAAAGTTGGAATAACTAATGAAGAGTTTTCTACAAACCATTTCAATATTTGTGGAAATTGCTTGGCCAGCCCCAAATATTTGTATCATTGAATTTGACGCAACAGATTATCAGATTGCGAATAATGCGTCTTCGTTGTGAAACAGCGTGTCTTTAGAAACCAGAGAAAGTAATACTGACTCGATGGATTCACGACCCAGGGGGTTTCGACTAGAGGAAGAATCTTCTCATTGGGATATAGGGCTAGGATAAAGCTCATATGGGGTACAAGAGAGCTTCCGGGAGTGCAATTTCTCATGGAGAGAAGGAGCTAGAGATGAAAAGAGAGAGAGAGAGAGGGAGAGAGAAAGAGGAAAATGGATTCGCAACAGTCCCCGGTGGTTTTGATAATGAATAGAGTTTGTAGAGAGCGCGTGCGATCGCAAGTTTGCCTACGTGTGTCGCGAATTCGCCGTTGATGTACTAAATGGTCGAAAACGTATCGTATTTTCGCAGCTAGGAGGACGGCAATAGAACATAGGGTATGAAGCAAAACAGAGAGAAGTGCAACGCGTTGCAGTTGCAACATGCAATCTCTCGTTCATTCGATGCGAATCCTCTGCCTCTGAATTCGTTGGGCACTTTAGCGGACGTGGTTTTATTTGTCCGCAGTATGACATGAGTTTATCCAGAAGGAGTTTCAGGAGAGACAAAAGTGTCGGTGCACCGATGGATATGAAAGTGGGCACTTTTGTATTTAAGAGCAGAGCGCTGTCGTGGTGGATGATGACGAGACTAGTCTCTTAGTGGCATATTCTAACAGCTGGAAAGAAGAATCCAAATCCCTTTTGGAATATTACCTGTATATTTATTATATAAATATATATGCGGTCAGGTGGTCTGATGGTAAATCTCTTTTGGCGTATCACAGACTCGTTTCAATTCCTACGGCTGGTCCGATGATACCGTTCTCAGAACATCACTTTCTCTTTCTCTCGTGTAAGCCTCAGGGGATATAACTCCTCCAACCTTGCTCTTCATTCGCACCACTATAGCTAAATCCTCCACCCATTTTGCCGTCAGAAAACGGACGTAGTACCAAAGGACACTCGACATCAGCGAGAGTTTTCTAGAGGTGTGAAAACTACTCTGCTTCATCCAGTTCCGTTCTGGGCTCTCCCTAGCTCTAGAGCTTCGTGCAAACCATTCAACCCAACCCCTCTATCATTTCCTTCGCGACTCATCCTCTTCCCTTTCTCTTTCTCTTTGTCTCTGTCTCTCTTATTCCTTATGACTTTCACCTACTCTCTCCCGCTTCTAACACGACTCATCTTCCGAGCTATGAGTCGAGCGTTCTTCTTGGCAGAAAAATCCACGAGTGAGAAATGCGAGAGATCTGGAGAAGCCGAAGTGCATGTGCGTCTGTGGATGTTGGTACATGTACAGCGTACGCCACTACTGACACCTTCGCAATCCATTCCCCGTGGCTTTTGTCTTGCGGACGTGCTGCTGCTTCTCGAGTTGATTAACTCGTGCGCTTCAACACCATCGTCTAGGAGTACAGACTCTTCTTTGCTCAGCATTGCATTGGTACACGTTTCCCCAAAAAGCTCAAAGGTCGCGGATGTATGACGTAGACGCCACATTCTCTCTCTCTCTCTCTCTTCTCTCACGAACTCGGAGAACAAAGGATAATTCAGCTCGAGGATAAAGAAAAAACAAAACAAATATTTCACTCACCACGTGCTCCGAGGCAGGAATGTTGAGATGAAGTGAAAAAACAAACGCTCTCCATAAAATGTGTTTTATCTAGAAAAATGTTCATCTCTCCGTCAGCGCTCAGGAACATAAGTTGTTACAATTGTGAAAAGTGTTTTTTGGTCACCCCCTTTCTTTGTTTCCCTCGACTTCTTCAATGATAACACTTCAATGTGAATCTGGGATAATTCTACGGGATGCAAGAACCGTATCCGTTGGCGTAAGCCTTCAGGGTTTTCCGACCCTTCCCTCTAGCGGGAAGGCCTGCTTCGGTGAACGCATTTCCCTTGGCTATCGTCGACCGCACTAATCCCAACAAATCGCGCTATCGAGCGTAGCCGCGCGGTGTGCTCTCTGCCAAACATTCCTTTTTATACGATCCTTCGTCGCTTTTCCCCCTTTACCTCATTCGCTTCTTTATATATGTCTGTTTCGGGAGCCTATGCTCTCATTCTCCTCCATGCCGAAATCCACGCGATTATACTTTTTTTTTTTTCTCGAGCGTTCCACGCGTAAGCCCATTCCCTTTTGGTACACCTCACCAGGGCCAGGAAAAATGAGAACGAGAGAATACGACCTCTTTACGCGGCAATTATCGTAACTCTCTTTATCTCGGTCCCGCTTTCCTCCACGTCCCTTTCCCTATTTTCTACATCTGTATATCTCCGTGCAAATAAATCTGCGGCCAAAACTCTTTTCCTCGCTTGCTCTTCACGAAAAACATCCTGCGAACATTTCCAACCCCTCGTTTATCCAGAAATACCCAACATGTAAAATTTCTAGGGTAGGCAGCGAGGGCTTTGCACCTCGTTGGTGATCATTTTGATAACCCTTAGGCTTGCCACATCCTGAAAGCATATTTATTTTCGGAACGAAGAGAATCAACAAATCTAAAAATCTTATTTATTCGACGACCTCGTTGTAACATGAGCTTATAGCGAAGAGCTTTTTATTCAAGAAGCCGGCGAATCCTTGTCAAAATGTATTCCATGTTCGATCAGACAAGACGATTAACGGATGGAGATGACAACGACGGAGTCAGTTCGATGATCAACCATGAGGCAAAAGCCAAATAGATTCCAGGACGAACGTTTCATTCCCTTAGTTCTTCGTGCTATCGTACTTCTCGCGCTTCAGCAACATCCCTAATACTATTCGAACCGGTATAAAGTCATCTCGAGCGTGAAGCTTCCGTCCTGGAATAGCCAATTACGCGGCAAGGAATAAGGGACTCGTGACCCAGCCTTTCCTCGTTTCTACCATGTTCCCTTATATTTCTTCACTCTAGTATGTATCTTTCTCTCTATATATTCAACCTTTCCTGCATAATACATATACATACAAACAGATATACATATACATGCAATATTGAGTTTCTGGATACCGGAAGAACGATCCACGTGAGAGTTGAAGCGAAGTAGTGATATCTCTCAATTATATTTAACGAAAGGCGAGGAGGAAACATCTGTCGTTTCGATATGATATCGACAAAAATGATTCAGTCATCTCGCGGGCTCATCACGTAGCAGGAATTTCGTAAAATCAAGAAGGAAAGTGGATTTCTCGATTTTCGTTGGAACATCTTATCCATCTTTCCTTTCAATGACGTACACATACTATATCCATGGATATAGCTAAATATTGTATATGTATCTAATATACACAACAAGATATACATGACTTTGCACAAGCGCCCTCTCACCGAACAGTACTCGTACATCTACTTACTCCATCCTTGGACAGTACTGCACAGTGGAAGAGAAGCGAGAGGGAGAAGAGCTCTGAGAAACGGTCCTGAATTATGCATTGGCTTGGTGAATAGTCTACCTTGCCAGACCAATATATACGTTCACCTTTGGTACTCTATAAGGAAGCCAAGTGCACTATAAGTACCGTTGATGGTCCCAGCTCGAAAGAAATGCAGCATGTCTGAATTCTCTCTCGTAAATATATTTTTTTTTAACACAAACTCGAATGATTTTATTTTAGGTCATTTTCTTTGTCTCTCGTATTGCAATAAGGGAAAGTATCTTTGGGGTGTGAAGACATGGAATTAATCGCGATATGATTCCTGATCGATTGTAATCTGCCAAATAAAAATGGCATGTTGCATTTATTACGATGTTTTTCTCAAACTTGATGTTTAATTGAAAAATCACAGCGTTCAAGGGCCTCTATTAATACAAGCTCTGCAAGCTTGCTTCAAAATTCCTTTTTATTTATCCATTATTGTAATTTTAATCAAGAGTAACGTTACAAATACGTTGTGTTCGTATATAGAAAAGATGCGGGGGAGTAGACGGAGCATGGAACGTGTAATGAGAAACGAGTAAGAGATGGAAAGAGAGAGGGGGAAGGAGAGTTGAAGAGGGAAGAGGCGAGAAGGAAAGAGAGTGCGCGCCCGGTGCACCAGAGCACACGCAACCATTTCCACTAGACAGGAAATACTACGTTAAACCGCGGAAGAAACTACCGTGAAATTGAAAAGCTCGTTCTGCAGGGTGTTCTCCGTGGAAGTTGTCGAGGCCCTTTACCTTCTTTCTCTCTTTTTTACTCTCATCTCCATGGTTGGCATTCGAAGCCAGGATAAAAAGAGAGAGGGAGAGAGAGAGAGAGAGAGGAGAGTTTGAGGAACGAGAAAAAAATCGAACAGCCCACGTTCATTCGAGGGAATTCGAATAGGAGAAAGACCACGTCTCTCACGACTCGGGCGAGGCCAAACTCTCGCTATGCTCGCTCGAGACGAAACGATTCGCAGAGAGACGAGACCGACATCCCAGAGAAAAAAAAACATGAGAAAGAAGGAGAGAGAGAAACAAAATTCGATTCGAGTTTACGCGCACGCCGCGTTTTTCTGCTGTCTCGCTGCGGTGACTATAGATGTGTACTTCAAACACATACACATCTAAATACGAATAGGATGTCTCTCGGCACCGTCCACGGGTTCCCCGCTGAATTACATAGCAGATTCGTTTTCCCACTGCCTGCGTTCTCATCCTAGCTACGCTCCTTCCCATTCATTTTCCGGGCCGCCATTTCTACGTACAGATCCGATTGTATATGGAAATTTAAAATCCCCTGATACGAGACACACTCGCAAAGTATGAAAACATAATTTTTATAAAATCGCAATTGTCACTCCCATGTCCGACGTGATACATTTCATGAGAGATCTCTCCCTCTCTTTCTCTCTCTTTCTCTCCGTCACTTGTTTTTCTCACTATCTGTCACAAAAGTACGGTCAGCGATTCTCGTTAGTAAAACGTGTGGAGCGCCCTGGATATACACACAGATTTGGTAAAAAGCACAGAGAGCATGCCTCGGAATTGCAACAGTCGACAAACTCAATTGCACGTGGTTTTATTTTTCAACGATCCGAAAGGGTCACGCGTAGCGTTTGTGCATCCCCCATTCTCCAAATTCGACGAGCCGCGGAGAGTTTTCACATTCGACAAATATTCCACAAGCGCGGTTAAAGAGAAAAAATAGTGAATCCCGTAAATGTTAAAGTCCAGCAGGCAGAACTCTCGCATTTAACAGGCTACGACAAATTTCCGCGTGCTTGCCAAGAGTTGTGATTTTTCCGCATCGATTCTTTTATCACTTTTCGTTCGTCCTTCTCTTTCTCTCTCTCTCTCTCTCTCTCTCTCTCTCTTGTTCACTTCATTCTGTTCATGTCACTCCTCGATAACGTGCCTCGTCGTCCTTTTATTCACGTTTTTAGCGACACTCTGTGATGTCATATGAGAAACAAGTACCGTTTCTACAGAGGCGTAAAATTGCCACTCGTTTGACAATACGTAACAGGCTATGCAGCATCGGAAAAATGTACTGGAACGTCAAAATGAGAGCTTTACAGGTAAAGCATCGTCCGCTACTTCCTTTGAAGCTTTGATACGAGAGCATCAGTCTATGGAGAAGAGCTCACGAGCAGAGTGAGTGAAATAGATTTTGAAGGGTGACTTCACACAGTCAAATTAATTAAACAACTGATTGGTTAAAAAAAAGCAATGGAACAAAACACTAAATCAATTAAAAACAAGATTATGCAATTTTTCTTTTGCATTTAAAAAAGTTTGCACTTTCATCATTTTTTAAATTGAATCTGCACAAATACCCACCTCATATTTCCAATGATTTATCCTTGTGAAATAAAAATAAAAAACAAAAAGAATCTGCTGGTTCAATTCACGGGATGAGAAATAGCACTTACAGCGGAGAAATTATCTGGTGGCCAGAACAAAGCTGAATTAAAAATCTCGTACACATCAGAATGATATATACACGCATTGGTATAATTCCCAATGGAGATAAACATTTTTATTTGTTTTATTTAATATAGAACAAAAGGCTAGATAGGAGGAAAATGAGAGTTTTGAATATGTGGATGCACTGACCCGGTCTCGTGTATCTCGCGTGTTGTAAATCGAGGAATACGAGTGTAGGAGATCCGCGGAACCATAAAATATTCGTGAAGACCGACAAAAACTCGTTTCTCGTATCTCTTTTCTCTCTTTATCTCTCTCCCTTCCTGGCAGATGTGAAGTAACGGCCCCGGATGGGTTTATTGTACCTGGGAGACCGCAGAGTGAGCAGCAACAGCAGTAGCAGCATCATTCCAGAACTGTAGCGTATATATAATAATATATTTATATGTACAAAACTCCCACATGCATGTGTATAGACTCAACGATAGAAGAGAGATCTCAGTCGAGAGGAGCATTCATGTCCAAGTGGTAAATTCGATTACGACGTAGCAAAGAGACGAGGATATTTCGCGTTACTTTACTACAATCCAGCGAAAGAGAATGAAGCTCGAATGATAAACGTGGCTGCGCAGCGGCACATTTCATGCTCCGAGCATTGGCCCCCTTGGACAGTAACGTGATGCATTCATTGTACTGTTTTCCTAAAGGCTCGAAGTTGCGGGAGTAAGCTTGTCGCGAGTTACAATAAATTACACTCATTTTTTTTCATAACGCACGACGATTTGCTAGCGTTGGTAGAAAAGAAGAAAAGAAAAAAGGGAAGCTCGGTAGCTTGACGTTTCGAAAATTGTGCTCACCATGATCTCTCTTCCATTCTTACACATTTGCTATTTTTTTTCTCTTCCATCTCTTTCCCTCTCACACCCTCATTTCTTTCCCTCTCAGTTCGTATACGTAACTATACATACGTAATGTCTTTTCTTCCCTTCTTTTTCTCCTTTGCTCCCTCGTGAAAAGAGAATGACGTAATGGGCTCTCCTTATTTCCGGGTGTTCTTTTACCGGGCTTGCAACGAACGACGGACAGAGACAGTTCCAAGTGGGAGAGAGAAAGAGTTCGTACGTACAAGTTCATTGTATGTTACACGTGTGTATGTACATTGAGCACACGGGAAAAGCAGAGTGTCGTCTTCCGCGAAAGCTTCCTCGGCGTCGCGAGCAGTTTATGCCAGCGAGAAACCTGCAGCTTCTGTTCGCCCTAACGTGTATCTTTTTTTTCGTCTCTCTTCTTCTTCTTCTTCCCTCGTTTTCTTACCTTGTTTTCATTCTTTTCGCAGCTTCTCCCAAGAAGTTCTCCTCGCACGGGCCTTCCCTGCTCATATACAGACACACTTTTTTTTTGTCGCGTTTCGCTCCCTCCTTTAAAAACGCCCTTACCCGTTACGCTCGCATTGAGAAACGTGAGCGAAACGAGCGAATGAATGTTGCACTACACGTAAAGTCGCACGCGGCAAATTAGATGGCGAATCTTTTGTGTCTTACCAACCTCAACCAGCAGGTGATGGTGAAACGTCACGCCATTTTACACTTTATTTATACAGAAGAATTGCTGAACACGGATACGTCCTTTTTTCTTCGGGTTTCTTTATTTTTATACAAGAAAACATGAAAACAAAACACACGTTTGATAGGGGGATAAAAATCGTCGTTAAAGACTACAGTTGGGTCAGGAATGAAAATGATATTCGAAGACTGTACTAACATGCATTTTTTTTTCATTTCACATTTATAAGGTACATCTTTCCTTCAAATACCTTGGAATACGCTATTTCTTTACGAGGCCAATCCAATTGGATATTTCGTTCGGTTTTGCACCTGCGAATTTGTGCCATTTGTAACATTTTATTTTCTTCTTCACAACATGAAAATCACATAAATATATACTCTGAGCTCTTGCGTAAGAAAAAAAATGAAATAAAATATAGTACGATACCATACAAATGTCGAAATTTATCGTCACTCGCCATGATAAGTTCATTCCCAACGTTGGCTTCAATTTTTTTGATATTCTCCAGTAAAAAGTAAAATGGCGGTTCGATCGAGGGGAAGGAAAGAAAAAGACACGGGGATCCGAACCGGGTCGATGAGTTATTGTGTCGAGGGCGAGAGTTGGCAGAGAAAATGAGGAATGGAGTTAAATTTTCCATGCCTGCTACAAAGCTCGCAGCGATCTCACCTCGGCATGAAAACGACCCTGATTTGCGAGAAGAAACGATTGAGACGAGAGAAGGACACCTTTTCAAAGCGTACAATTTTCTCCTGAACAGTGACGAAAGTGAGAAAAATAAAAAGAGCCAGAGAGAGTCCGCGAAATATAGGTCAAGTGCCAGGCAAAAAGGCCGACCAACGTTATAATAATGAATCTGAAGGGATAAAAGAATAACGGAAAGCAATGAAGGAAAATTCGTGCGGGAAAAATATCGCAATTTTTTACCTTCGGTTCTTTCAATCGCTTGCTCTTTTTTCTCTCTTAGTGCTTATGTAAATAAAGAAGAAAAGAGAGCTCCTCTGCTGAGGGAAATAAACTAATAAATTTCAGCTTTTTCATCTCTCCAAAATGTACACAACAAATAAGAGCAAAGAATATCTTGTAATATCTGTAGAATATCATTGTAAAGACAACAAAAGTCTTCATCACCCTGTCAGCAGGCGGCATCAACTGAGAAAAGCTTCTTCGACTTCCATTGGTATAAAAATATCAAAGTATCTCCTTTCCAACTCTTACCCATCAAAAACTCTCCTTTCCAGTCAGTGAAAAAGTTTATTTCGACAGCAACGCTGCTGGTAAGCCTTGAAGATCCTTTTGCGCATTAATGCTTAAAGATATGTATATACACGTGTGTCAAACTTTCGCCTCGATTCTAGCCACCCATCATCGAACTGTTGTTGGTGTGTGGATAGAGCGTACTTTGGCCGTCGGTATTCCGTTGTATACAATCGATCACTCGTCCATTAGGACTGAGCTCGTGCCATGAGTCTGTAAGTAAAGCTCTTATTGCTGAGGACAGAGGTCTACAACCGATGGACAAGCGATTTATCCGCTGAACTTGTACGGATGAGAATGAAAGCAATGTCCGACTTGAAGCTGACCTGTACTACTGGCAAACAGAACAAAGGGCACTGAAATATTTTTACGATCACACTATGACTTCGATAATGGAAGAAATCATTTAAGAAATGGTCTTTGGACGTCCAACAATGTAGTTCAATCCTCTTATTCACAGCATATTCATAGATATGTCGGTTTAAACGTATATTTATATATAAATGTGCGACACGTGGAGAAAAGGACATAACCACGATCGGCCAGTTCATCCAGAACGAGTAATCCATCACGTAGCTGTACTACAAGAAATGCCCGGATATCTTACAACGAAGAAGTATGGAGTTTACCTGATGAAGACTATTCCCATCAGGTTTATCACTCCGTAACGGGAGAACATCCTGCCGGATTATTGGGTGATTCGACTGAGAATGTGCGAGGTTCGTGAATTGCTTTGAAAGTGAATCGATCCTTTCCCCGTAACCTCGACGGATGCACTAGCCGATTTTACGAGTAAATATGTGTGTGTGTGTGTTTATATAATGGATGAAGGTATCTTCACCTCGGTACATAAGGGATCCATATGTGTTGGTAAGTGTATACATACGACGAGATTTATACTTGGAAATTTACTGAATCACCAGACGGATCAATGTTGACTCTAGAGTCGAAGGTTCAAACGATCGAAAAAAAGAAAAAGAAGGTACGGGAAACGGGAAAAGAATATATATCAACCCTCTCATATAAAGGACCTGGTCCTAAGAATGAGGCGGAAGCTGGGAAATTCAAGAGTCGACCTCTCGCCTGCGCTCACTCCCTGCCCAGGGATAGAAAACTTTTCACGAGGACATTGATAGAAAGTGAGAAGGCGCTCTCAGAGGGAGAAACTTGGGAGATGTGGTTATACGTCCTGTAAGAAACGACATCAGAGGATCTTCTCCTACTTTCATCTCGCTAACATCTCCTCTTCAATTCCCTTCATTCCCATAGTTCTACGAGCTACAAGCTTCTCTCGTTGCTATCGCTAAGACGATGGAAAGTTCTCTGCTGAAGAGCTACCATTTTTTTAAATCAACTTGCCCCTTTAATCTGACCCTCTAATCCTCAAATAGAAAGTTCGTTCAACAGGACTTACGCGAACGCACGAGAAACACTAGTCGTAAGTTGTTCTGTTTTTAATCCGATTAATCAGTTTGTCATGTAACTCGATTTTGGATGAATGCCCATCTTTGTTCGTCACTAATTCAACCCATAGCATTTTAAACCCGGATTAGTGAAGAGAATTTTCTTTATAGCTAAAACCTCAAAGATAAAGTTGTTTAGTTAGGTCAACTTCTAGATTCATTTTAAATTAATTTTTTCAAGATTTATAGTGACGGGAATCCGATTAAACCTCAATGTTCCTAACAATTCGAATTCACACTATCAGGAATGCCTTTCACGATGATTTCCTGTTGGAAAATAGGAGCGAGCATTAGGGAACGAAAGTTTGAAATCCTAGAGACTCAATCCTAGAATTCTCGTTATACGATTGCATTGCAAACATCAAAAGGAGCAAGAGAAAGTTTGACGATTATCACGATCGTCTTCGATACTCACTTGAGGCTAGATCGCTCTTTTCGAAGTACGGGAATGCATTGAAAAGTACGCGAGATTGGAACTTGCACAAAAGACTCATCGAAGAAGGTTTGAGCCAGGTGCTTAACCCCCTTAACTATTATCCAGCGAGATGGCTTCTCCCTCTCTCTCTCTCTTTCTTCTTCATGGTTGGTATAGTCCTATGAGAGACTCCTAGCCAACCTATCCAACGCGTTTTGTTCCAGCTCGCTACCTTTTACGTAGGGCTCAAACGGAAATGCCTGGGCTATGAAGTTTATTGAGCGTTAGGAATGTCCTAGAGACCCCTTGGCTCTTCCAATCTCTGCTTCGCGTTCAAGCTCCGATCATCTATTTGACCTACCTCTGGAAATGCTGATGATCCAGTAATTCAGAAGAGCTTCATCGATGGTTCAGAAAAATCAAAAAAACGATTGAAAGGAGAGAACATTTTTGGTTGGATTAAAAATAAAGACGAAAAAGACGTCGGAAAAAAAAACCTTTTTCATTTCTTTATGAAATAGTCAACACGAGTTATTACAGTTTTCGAGATCATGATTCAAAATCAAACAATGATGAGCAAACAATATTTAGTTGAAATCAATCTTAAAGAAGCTCCTTTGGCTCCTTCCGTAATGTCAACCGCCATCAGTGGTGAGACGTGTGGTTACATGGCAGTTGACATATAAGAGCAGAGGAAGTCTCTTCGAAGGTCGATCCTCTCGCTTCCTGTTCCGCTTCCGGGTAAGACTTCGAACCCGCATCAGAGAACACTCGCCCGCGGCGTCGGCGGTTTCTGGACGAGGAACCTCAAAGAGGAGATCAATTTGGACGGCTCGTGAGAACGACCGGGCGGCTTTGAGTTCTGACTTTATTTTACTGCTTGAAGGGACTATGTGTACCACATTGATACAAGTTAAAATTGGAGGAAGAGTGAAAAGGGATAGAGAGAAAGCGGAAAAAGAGTCTACGATGTGCTTTGATGTTATTTCTTTCGAGCTACATTCAGACTCGATTCAATTGACTGGTCACGTAAAAACGTTCTGCAATTATCCAAAGCAGCAAATGAACTTGGAGCAAGAATTTTAATGGTTAATTAACGTCGTCTTCGAGATTGCTACATCGAGCGAATCCGGTGGCTCGAACTTTTCTGAGACTGTTAAAAAATGTTCTCGCCACTCTTCTCCATCAAAAGTTTGGTTGAGGGAATGAAGATGAGATTACAGAGTTCCGAAGTCTATTCTTGGAGACCCGCCGATATTATCTCCTTGGTAGAATGAAATTAACTGTTATTAGTATCGAAATAATTCTCGAAAGCAATACACGTCGTTGAGATATACGAAGGTTATGGGCTTTGGGAGGTTCCATCGTTAGCATACAAAGTTCCGAACCCTTCTGACACGTTTGTATACACATGCGAGCAGCTAATCCATGGCATAACTATTTCATCGTTCATCTCTCTTTCTCACTCCTTCTGATAATCAAATATACGGGCCCTTTGAATTGGCGTACGAATTTCACAGACACCTAACGATCGTGTTATAAATTCTAGAGTGTACATAATCAAATCTCTCGAACGTCACTACCATCCCTACGTAACTTTAGTGCGAAACACTTTCCATCGGCCTTTCTATCTCTACGCAGTGTTTGAGTGAACCAACCATTTTCACAAATTCGTGACATCAATAGCTTCTCTACTGAAGCACCAAATTAATTCCGCTCTAACGTTGTTGATAAACTCGATAGGTCTCTCTTAATTAAAATCTAATTAAAATCTTGTTAGCTAACCACACAATGGCGACGTGCGAACCTTTATCAAACTTCAATACCTGCGAGGAGGAAATCCTTTGTCCGTTATCCAAATCCTACGAACATGATAATATTAATGATAACTTTTGACAAAATTCGTAAACGTTGTGAGAAATATTAGGTGAATTTTATTTGTTCAACATTTATCTATGGATCAATGCGAATTCAATCGAATAAAAATTATTATAACTTATCAAAATAACTGACTCGTTATAAATCTTTCAAACCTGCACCTTCTCCTGAGCAAATAAAAATGTGCTTTCAAGCTCATGAGTATCCAAAACCAAAAAATCAAATATAAAATACGGATTGTCACGTTGTACGATAAACGATATGCGCACTGTTATCATGCATTCTTGGGACGAGGGATGTAATAAGTATAAATTCACGAGAGTAAAACCAGCGTCACGTTGAGATCCGATTAAGGATTCGCGGAGAGAGGCAAAAGAAAGGGCGATCTTATCCAGAGCACGTACAGGTGAGCAACGGTTACGCAGCAAATTCAACGACCAATCTGTGTCAGTGAATCAAGTTCCTGTCTCGTTCGCTTGTCTTTAGTTGCTTCCCGGAGCTATAATTTTTCCAAACTCCACGGGGCACTATTGATTCGATCAATTGGATCCTGATATGGAAATCGTTTGAACGACGAATGACGTCAGCGTATATTGAGCCGGAGGAAGGTTGCGTAATAATTAGAACACGTCGATCATATTATTATCCATCGGAAAAACGAGACAGGAACAATTAACCTGAACAATAAATATCAATCTAGCGATTTCCTACCGAGATTCGGAGACCGCGATGATTACTCGCATAACTCATTAGCCGATTATACTTAAACGCATGGAATCCTCGAACGTTTAACGAGGGACTCGTCACTCTGATATCTCTTGCGTAATAGTATCGCTGTCCTGGTTCCGGAGGCGATTAAATCGTGCCAGATAACCGGCACGACAACATTTCATAGATATATGTACATATGTATACAATAACGAGTAATGCGTCACGCTTATGCTTCTCTCACGATAATTTATGCTTTCGCACATACAACGACTGATTGCGTGAGAAGACAGAATTGTCATTACCGCAATGCGGATTGTGCCTATTTTACTCTATTTTTCGACTCCCATGTAAAACCTCAAAAAATTTACCATTTGAGTGTTAGGGAGAGTCGGATGTACAAAAAAAAACCACTTTTTTGCATTTTCTAGTCTCTTATTTATTTTTCGTGTATATCAATTGGGTGTGAACCTGTAAATGTTTTTTTTTTTAACTAACGCTTTCGAAGATACCGATATTTTGCGTTGGATTATAAAAACCACTTGATGGATTTATATAAAAAATTTACAGCAAGAGTGCAACCAAAAACTTTTTTTTTTATAAACAATTAACAAGTGTTTTTTTTTTTTTGCTCAATATCTACAACTAAACCTCCTGAGACCATCATTTTGTTGAATTCAAAGAAAAAATTCAATTAAGCGCTAAATAAAGTATCGAGACAATCATTTTCATTTTGGTTTATCGATTTTAGATAAACTGCTGTAAAGAGTGTTGATGGTCACCACAAGCTGCAATTTGCAAGACAGCATCCAACAATCAAGGAGACAAGTTGGTCCAGGAAGTACATTTTAATTTGAAATTTTCGTGAGAATTACGTAAAATATATATGATCAAAGAATTCGGTATGTTCTCGTGTAATTAAGTGCTAAATTATAAAAAATCCTCGTAAAACTGTTTAAAAAAATGTTTTTCATCCTCTTTTCTATCATTCTGACTGCTCTTGACCCCTTAACGTCTCATTAAATCTGACTGATTGTTGTATTTAATTGAAAACTTGAATTTATTAGTGTTCGATTGTTTTATTCGTTGTTGATCTTAAGTGCATTCTACAAGTGTCAACGTTTCGTTTATGCGAAGCAACTGAATGATTTGTGTACATAAAATATATGAAAATAGCCTCTCACGTAATAGCCCTTTCAGGATCCACATTTACACGTAACATAAATCGAGAAGAATAGGCGGTGAAGGGTCGCCACATGGAGGGTTGGCTGTTGGGCCTATCAGGTTTCAAAATAATGCGATTGTATGTTAAGGACGTAAGTATAGTTTCGGTGCAAATGTGTGCCCTGGATTACGAACGAATGAAAAGTCGTATCTCGAATGGAATTAATGGGCAAAGTTATGTGGAATAAGCCCTTATTCCCCGAACAATCTGTGCGTTGAAAGAGACAAAAAACCTTGGGATGCTGAATAAAGGGGTGTTCCCGTATTACTAGGGTGCAAAAATTCAAGGGAGAGAATGTGCAGTGCAAGAGGAAGAGAAACAACGAAAAGTGACAGAGGAAGAAATAGATGTTGAAAGAACACAGAAATAAGGCAAGGAAAATAAGAGGACGAGAGAGAGAGAGAGAGAGAGAGAGAGGGAGAGAGAAAGTGGAACCTTTGTATGCAAAGTATTCCAGAGCTTGAATCCAACGGGGTCGGGCGAGTTTATGTAAATTTCTTCAGATTTATGTTTTTCGTATATTGCGCGTTGAATCGCTGATTCTCGAGCAAGCCACACGGAAAGCTTTCCGGCAAAACTACAGCAAAAAAGAGAAAGAAAGAGCTCGAGAGAGAGAGAGAGAGAGAGGGAGGGAGAAAGCCTTGGGATGGTAGAAAAGTATGGTGCGGTTGTACACACCGGAATTCAATCTATAATTCAATTTACTTTTAATTTCGCGCTATCCTATAAAATATTGGTGAAAGGTTAACCACTGGAAGCATCTGCAACGCTAACGTCGCTATCAGCGAGCAGTTATTGAGAAAAACGCCCGAGTGGTGGCGTGATTGGCGTCACCTGCCAATTAAATCACCGATGGAACAAATTTGTACATATAGTGTATATCAACACGTATATCTATGTATATACGAAATGAAGGTGAAAAGAATACCATGCAGGAAAAACAGAGGACTCTCAATTTTATGCGATCGCAGATAGACATTGGCTGAAGTAATTAAGGATTCTGTTCGCGGTTCCATTCTAGTTCTTTTTATTTCTCGCTCTCTCTCTCTCTCTCTCTCTCTCTCTCTCTCATTTCTATACCCTTCCTTTTCTCTCTCTATCCGTAATTAACACTCGCCTTGATTAAGCGTAGATATCAGTGAATGTGGAGGTTGAATTAATCGTCGAAAATCGATCAGATCTGACAAGTGTTCGTTTGAAAAGGGAGAAAGAGAAACCCCCAGAGATAGAAAGCTATGTACACCTATACGCAATGGGAATAGTATATTTCAAATCGTTTTTCATTAAGGCAGATTGAGGCAAATGACGTTACGCCGAATTAATTACACCGATTCTCACAGTCTATATTCGTTAATCTCACTCTCGGGAACTCTCCTCATTCTCTCTTCTCTTTCCTTTTTCATCCTCCCTCGAATTTATATCTTTCTCTCTCTCTCTCTCTCTCTCTCTCTCGCACTCTCTCTGTCTTTCTCGCTCTCTCATATTGTGAAAGAACCAGAGACGAGGCAGGAGACCACGTGCCTATACTCAACACATACTAACGACCAATTGCAACTTCTGGTTACTAATACCATCACACTACCAGATTATTACTATTACTCTAGGCTCGTGGAATTCGCATGAGCCATCAGCTGAGTTACCAAAGCTTCTTGGTTACAACCCAAATACCCGTTACGTCTCGTTGAATATTCGTTTATCTTATACCCTCGTTAAAATAAATCTTGTGATTGTCTGGAAAAGCTCGTTGACGTATTACGTATCCTTCAAACACATTTAAAACGATTAATTTGATTCTTATGATTATTAAGCAAAATATAAAACTGAAATGTTTGCTGTAACCGATTTTTTCACCGTATTTCAGAAACTTTGATATTTTTTATTTATTTTTTTTGCATTTCTAGATGAAGAGAAATTTAGACCAAGGGGAGCATTGAACAAAAAGCAAAAGTTTTGTTCTCTGGAATAAAGTTCGTCGTCAAAAATACCTCAAGTCCAATTAAAGTAATGGGAAACGAATATGAAATGGATTCGTCGTCTCACGTCTTGATTTCAACAGATTTGTTGTTGACACGAGATCGTGACAACTTGATTATCTTCCAAGAGAAGAAGAGAGCAGAAAGTAACTCTGGCACTACGTAAATTCATTTTCACACGAGACTTTGAGAAACTCCTCGAAGTTTTCGGAAACAAAGAGATATCGGTGATGGATGAAAGGGTGCGAATAAGCAGCACGTTGAAATTTCTTCGTGCAAAAAAAGATCTAGAGGCTTTCTTTGAGGCGCTTCGGTACAATTGCAAAGTTTTTGGAGCAAAGCTCTCGAATGCTGTTCGACATACACACTTCTAAGAGTTTCTTCCCTTGCTTCCTCTTTCTCTCTCTCTCTCTCTCTCCCTCACTTCGTCATTTTCTGGGCCACCCTCTCTCGCACTAGGCAAGCTTTCTTGTCAACCCGCCTCTCCTGAGCACAGCTCTCAGTTAAAACTTTGTCGTTTGTTCTCTTCGCAAGAGAGAAAGACAGGGATGAAAAGGGACAGAGAGGGCGAGAGGTAGATCGTGAGTACAAACGAGGAACACCCTAATTACGCGGGCGTTTCGTTGAACCAAACGACGACAGTGACGACACGACGATGACAACTTTACGAACTACAAACGTCCTCGCAATAACGCAAAAGTGCTGGGATACTTTTCTCAAAGAAGCTCAGAGACTATCCGCTAATTTGACACAACAAAATACAGATTTATTTTTGTTTACTTTCCACTTACCTTTTCCAGTTTATCCCCAAAATTAGTTTTTCAGGATTGTGTTCGGGATTTGGTTAAAAATACAGGAATTTAGTGTCCTTAAATAAATGAAAAATAAATGTGGATTCCTGCGTAAATGTAACATTTATTCAGCATTAAATTATGACAATAGATACATATAGATTAGGTATAGATACAAAATGAATTGACTGTAGACAGGACTGTAGTGAAAATACATCGAAGTATTTGGCTCTGTTTTCACGTAAACGCATTTTTTTTTTCGTCGATCGATCCTCATATCATGAAACATTAGACGCACGTGTTTTCTTTCCCTTTTCTTTTCAGTCTGGTCAATTTTTACAATCTGTCTTCTTTTTTTTGTCTGTTGTTTGATTTTGTTGTTGTTAATAAATAGCGTGCTTTCTATGGGCGCTTTTACGGTGCTCGTTCGGCAAAGATTTCGTCACTAAAAATAACTCAAAGCTTACACATTGCAGAACGCGTAGTTCCAAAAAAAATTTTAATGCGTTTACGGATTTTTTGGTTTTTTCGCTTTTTTTTTTGTATTTTGAGCGCGCAGTACTTTGCAACTTAATACTTTTTTCTTAGCTTCGACGAACGACGAAATTGAAGTTCAATCGTTACAAGGACATACACTTGTTAAATTGTCATTTTTTTCGGTTTTTTTTTTTAGGAATCGAAAATTTCGTCATTCGTTGCGCATCCAAGGAGACTAGTTTGACTCCATAATGAATTTTTGTGGAATTTTATTGAACGCTCTCAAAACTGACAATCGCTTATCAACTATTTACAGATTTGATTTCGAGGAGCGATATACAATCGATTAAATTACCCTTTGATTTTCTTACACCGGAAACGATTACTTTTTCTTCATACCTTTTTAATATCTCTGTTTGTTTTTTCGTTCGTTGACATCGAGGTCTCAAAAATTATTTACATTTTACAACTATTTACCATGAAGTGAACGTAAAAAATTTCCAACATTTCGCCAATGAATTTCGAGATGAAAAAGTTAATAATTCTCGATAACAAAAAAACTTGGAGTGATTCTTTTCAAATTTTCACACTTTTTCGGATAAGTCAAGTTTTACGTAGTCGAACATTTTCATGGAAAGAATCACTCGTGAATTTCGAGTATATTAAAAAACGTATTATTGAATGCTTACATTTTCAAAATATTTTTTTTTTTCCACTTTTTTTTCATCGTCTCCCGTTTAATGTACATTTTACAACGTAATTCTATGCGAATAATCGTTGGATACATTATTATAATATACATATATATGAACCACTTTTATTTCTCCTTTTATTTCCCTCACATTCCTGTTCATATTATTTTTTATCTTATCTTTCTTGTTTTATCAATTATTATTACGATCACAGCCATAGCTTTGAATACGAATATTGAAAAAAAAAAAACGAATTGCAAAGAATTCGTTATTTTCTTTTTTTTTCTCAAGATCATTACCAATTGCAATAATGATAAGAATAAATTCAGTTCTCTATTATTTAATGTCTAAAATTTCTACACATCGATGACTAATTTCGACACGCTGGATTACGATAGTAAAATTCATGCCTTTTCTCGTTGGTTGTTTTTTTTTCTTGTTTATTTAAAACGTGAAACTTTATCGTGCATAGATTTTCTGCCTTTTAATCCAGTGATCTTTTCTCGTTCCTCGTGGCAGTATTTTTCGATTGCACTCTTTGCCCGGTTAGACTATCGAATCCAATGTTCGTCCAAGTCCCAAAAGTGAAATGTCGACTTTTCGACTAAAGAAAAAAACGATTTCCATCGACGATGTTAAAAAATTGGAAATCCTCGATTTTCAGGGACTCGGACGATCAATATCGACGCTATGTGAACGAATATACATTATTAAAACACTATCGATCTAAAAATCTAATCCATACACTTCGAGGTTTAGAATCGTTCCGATTCAAACTTCCGCCCAAACTCTTGTCTATAAACATCGTCAACGAAGGTCAACCTAATAATAGATCATACGTGTCTGTACAAAATACTAATTGGAAAACAAAAGTTGATATAAAACGTAACGAAACATTCAACCATCATCTAAAATACTCTTTCTAAAAACGTCTAACTCGAATAAACACTTAATAATTTTTCCTCCTTAATTTAGCGTCGATTTGATTGAGCTTTTATTACTTTTTGTCCGTTCGGACGGAAGTAGGAACGGGATTGCGTTCACTTTGAGACATTTAAAGTTAGAAAAGATAATGAGATGCAACAAAAAAAGGAATACAAGATAAAAACGACTAGAAGACCCGAGTGCATCAGCTGACGAAGAATAGCGACCGATTTTTTTTTTTCATTTCAAATCGTCTCGAGGAAAGCGTGCATTTCTTGGGTCTGGTCTACTGCTAAGTAGTTCAGGAGGGACCGTGATATCGGACGTGTACTTATCATCGAAAAACATCCTAGGAAAAACGTTTTGTTTAGTTTCTAAGCTTTTAAAACTAGACGAAAGAATAAAAAAGTGCAAAGCACTTTTATTTTTTGTTTCTTTTTTACGTGACTGTTTTTTCTGTTCGTTCTACAATATTTGACTAGTGAAAAAATTTTGCAGACTTTAATTACTGATCGTTTTTTATACAACGAGATGAAGCCTTATGTTTTTTTATTTTGTTTTTTTTTTAATGCTCGCTAAACGACACTGAAACTACACAGACTGAGCCAAAAATTGGGCGACACTTTAGCTTTTCTTTCATTACATTCTACCTTGCGCTATGACATTTTTTTTTTTGCTATTGCGAAAAAGAGGTGACTAATCAAGCGCAAAATTAAACTCACGTTTATTCTAGCCTCGGATTTTTAAAGAATAACGATATTTTCAATGGAAAAATAGAAATTTCTCACGATTTTCATTTTATCTCTTCAATAAATGCGGATACACACTTGTGGAAATGTTTGTACGTGATGTTGGAGTCTCGTTAATTGATTCATTACGTGTCCAAAGGGCTTGTTATATAGATGAACTTTGGCCCTCGTTTGGCTGGAAAAGCTCGTAACATCTCCCCAATCGGTTTTACTATTCGTATCGGGTTTACACACATATATATCCACATTAATATAATACATGTGTATAAATTATAGATATAAGTCGTGAAAACGTGATTATCGAGCATTTCCGAATACTCGTGATAATTTAACGCGTTCGTAATATTGCGGAGAATTTCGATTTGCTATCTCATTCAAACGAAAATTATTTGATTAGAAAATATTATCTATACCGATTGCGTTTGAAATTTCGACGTTAACCCACGATTACACCTTCCAATTTCATGCCACGATAATTTAACTGTTCTCATTTTACTCGTTCTCCCTCCTTTCATTATTGCCAGTTGCCAAAATTCTCAATTATTATTATTATTGTTGTAGATAATACGGAAACGACATAACAGTCAGTTCCGCGGTGAGTTAATCATTGTGTTTCGAATTATCAAATGATTTTTCTTCCGAATCGAACAAATATTTACTTTTCAACTCGTCTGGAGAGTTAATATTGTTCGTAAGAAAGTCAATGATAAAATAAATTCCCAAAAATAGCCAAAAACTAGGCAATCGACTTGTTAATTAAGTTTTATTTTAAAGAGTCTTCTCGATTTATTTACGGCAACGAAAAATAAATAAAACAATCGATAAACTATTCCACAGAACGGTTTCGATTAAGGAAAATGCAATTAATCGTGAAAAGAAGAATATTCGAATAGCTAACGCGAAAAAAAATGTTACTGGCGTTGTCTCTCGGACTGCGGATGAAATGCATCGTTAAATCGAGTATAATATATTCCGGTAACAAACCACAACGGACGGGTGAATGTGAACGTGGGAGAAGAAGCGAGCGGAGAGCGTTAATCCGTGAATGCAAATGGTCCAACGCGAATTTATCTGGCCGCGAGTCAGACACGGTGGCGTGTAGTAACTACTGGCGTAAAATAACGCAAACGCTGACCAAAAGCAGGAGAGAGAAAGAGAGAACTTCTGACGTGACCATTAGCGGTGAAATTTGCGGTATTACGATCGACTATATGGCAAAGAAAATACTCATGAAAATGTGAAAAGGTAGAGTATGAGTCCTGGAGAAAATAGATGCAGAATATTATCTCCGGAATATACAAAAAACAAAAAAAAACTAATTCAGATCGAAAAAAATCGATTTAATGAGAATGTAATTGGAGGCAGTTATAAAACAATTATTGGATATCGAATCAATGATGAATTCAGTCGAATTATTTCCACCCAGTATTTTTTCCAAATGCAAGGATGGAATAAATTTTATTTGCAATTTAAATTGGGTCAATTTATCGATGAAATTAAATTATCTTGCCCTTTGAACGACAATTTGATTTGAATCGAAAGAGAATTATGGAAAAATCGATAGAATTGGATTGAAAAATGTAGTGAAAAAAAAAAACTAGAAAGAACGTGAGTTTGAAGCTTGACAACAATATTCCTAAACATCGACAGATAATTCACCTAATTATCGAAGTATGTTTAATTACTTTTGTTCTATCGCTAACGACTCTTTAATGAGGATCTACGAGAGATTTTTATTTTTGACACAAACTGCGGCTACGATTCTCAAAAATGGCCTCAAAATTTGAAAAATCTTTTTTATTTTTCATCCCACTTCTCGACGAGATCGATCCTTTTTCGATCATTTTGAACACGCACTCGTTTCAGAGACAAAAATAATTCGTGATTTTGTTGTTTTTTCTTTCTCCACTTCTTTCATCCCCCCTTCCAATCTTTTTCTCATAATATATATAGGATTAGGCGATGAGGCCGATCGTTGCATAATATTTATGGAATTTAAGAAATCGATCTCGTCAAGCTTAACTCGCTTAAACCCTGTAACGCGAATCCACATTGATATCACTATACCGATGATTACACTAAATTTATCTCACGCGAGTTTTTCATCCAAAGCTACTTTTTTCAACCGCGATCTATACGACAAGAAAATCTGTTTGGGTTTCTCTTTTTTTTTGGCTTTTATCACGAAGCGTTTTGCTATGTTTCTCAAACGGTAGTTTCGTATTTTCGTGTCTTTTTTGCTGACAGGAGAAAAAAACAATTTTTCAATATTTACGAATTCGGTTAAAAAAAAGGATGACAATTATAAAAATAGTCAGCAATATTTATCGAAGTATCATACGTATTTGATGACCTGAAGTTTTTCATTCTGACCTTGCACAGAAAACAGTATAAACAATGAAAATATATTATTTTCTAATAAACACGAAAACAAAAAATTCATGATATTTTTTCAGATATAAATGGATATAAACATTTGTTTAGATACGTGATGTTTCTGAATAAATAGAAATTCGCGAAAATGTCGATATTTGTTAATGATTCGAGTGATTTAAAAATTTCAATCACATCAAATTATTTACTGACGTTTTCTAACGACTGTTTCAAAGTAATCTACTAGCAAATGATATTTGATCCTTATTTGCGTTAGTACAGAGGATTTCGATGAGTAGAGAGCTCATTAATTTTGTAGGACATTCCATGGGGATGTGATTTTAAACGAAAGAATGATCTACGAATAGATTTGAACTACTGTCTAGTGGATTGTATTGGCACCGGACAGAATTCACGTATTACGAACAAATAATCACTAAATGGGAGGGATTGGCTGAGAAATTCTGGTAGTTTTTACCGAGTTGCTGCTTTTACGCATCCGGTATTTTGGATCGGGTGCGAGTCTTGAGCAAAGCTGTGAAAACAAAGGGATGCAACCATCCGGACATTGATTACACATTTAAATAGACGATTAAATCGATTCGTCAAATTCTGAGGACCACGGAGAGTCAGTTAAGCATTTAGCTTAAGAATTACACTCCTTGCTCGATGGAAACGTCTACAAAAAATAAGGAAATCGATCTAAAATCGATTTTTGTAATACATTTTCATTTCATACGATTTTTAGGAATTCTTGGAATTCAGTCGAAAAATTAATCAATTGAACACAGTTTGTACTTTTTTCTTTTGATGAAAATATTATCAACGCAGCTGTCTTGCCATAGTTGCCTCTAAAAATTAACTCTCCGATTAATTGTTGGGAACGTGGATATAATCCGCGAAATAATCTAATAATTTTTCTTTTTCTATTTTAGAGCCATGTAAAAACTTATAAACTTGCGGAAAAATGATTTCAAATCGGTTTTTATTTTCCTCTGTAACTAAGAAAAAAAATCAAAGAATTTCGTCAAAATGTTTCGAAGTTATTCCATAACATATGAATTTTTTTATTTCTCCCCATAATAAACATTGTTTTATAATATTGTCCTGAATGTGTCCTCAGAATTGAAAAAAAAAAATCTGTAGAAAAACGTTTTGGCAAGACCACTCCCTCGAATTCCAACTGAATTTCCATCGAGCAAGATTTTCTCATGGGGCCTGATGTATTTCCTTCCACTTTCCTTCACTTATTATTTTGATTGTTTTGCGAGATAAACGCGCAAACTTCTACACATTAGCAAAAATAAATAACTCGAGTGCAAGTTAATTAATTTGTAACGTTTTTAACACTATATTTCGTCTATTAGTGATTCATCGACGAAAAAGCTTTGATGTAGCAGGCGCCTAAGAAAAACCGCGTTGGATTCTCAATGGCTTAATGCTCTCTCTAGAAAAGCTCTTGGCGTCTGCTTCCTTATTATTAAATTATTCTCAAGTTTATTGTTATTATTTATAGTTTTATTACTAAAGTCTCATTTTTTCATTCTTTCGCACACAGTTGCTCGATTGTTTTTCTTTTTTTTTTCTCTTTAGTCTTCGCTCGAAATGCGAGCCAAAATAAATGGAAAAAATGCCTGGCTCTCGTTTACTTACGTACTAATACTTTGGTTAAGTTTCAATCACTTTTTTTGTATACTTTTCGCCCGTCCTGGCTCGTTAGGTAATTTTTAGCTCGTTGAGCTGATTTTCGTTTTCTTTTTTGGTTTCAATTTCTCTCTCTCTCTCTCTCTCTCTCTCTCTCGCTCTCGTACAGACGCACTCACACATTTTGAATTTTTACACAGTTGAACATTTACAATAATTTTTATCCACCTTAACAATTCGATCATTTATTCCATCTAAATTAGAGACTATCAATGGACGTTTGGCTCGGTAGCTGCTGGGGTGTCTCGGACTCGTTAAAGTTTTTTTCTCTCGTTTCTCGAGACCAGATAAATCATCAATATCAGACTATTTTACTTCTTTTTTTTTTTAGCTTTCTGCATTCTACTTTCGACTAAACTGAGCGATTCACGCTGTCAGAAAGAAATCAACTTAAATTGTTTGATTACTCAAATTTTTCGTTTCTTTGGATTTCGTAGATTCTGCGGTTTCTCCGCATATTTCTTTTTCTTTTTTTTTCTTATTACTCCACTATCTTAGTCTCGTGTCTGCTAAATAAATGGGATTTATTTAACGGAAGACGACTAGCGAAAAATCGACTCGTTGAAAATGTCATTTGATCGGAAAGAGAGGAAGAGAAATATATTTCAAGGAAATAATCCACTGGATGACAGATCGTGGAAAAGTGGACCATGATTAACGAGACACGTTGGTACCACTTGTCATTTTAGTCTCTCTCTCTCCCTCTTTTTCGCTGATGTCTCTTTTCTTTTCCCTTCTTAGAGGATTTTCGTTTTGGAAACATGATAGATCAGCAATTTTTGTGCATTTTTCGGAGTGTCAGCAACGACGGAGAACGAACGTACTTGACCAAGAACACCCTCGTGACAAGCATAATAACAAAAGTTATAGTGATAATAATTGTTGTTATTTGCGTAAAACAGTTGGAGCAATCATTCGTTAAAGCGATCGTTTTGATGTGATAAATAAAATGCTAAATTTCTGTGATTTGCGTTTTGATTTTCATTCCTTTCTCCGGAAAAAAGGCAATTAATACTTTTTATTTTTATTTTAATGGCTCGCTTCATTAATTATTGGCAAAATCGTGGTGAATGGATATTTTCTCAGACATGTGAAGGTTTTTTGATTTCCCATGCATTTTGGAAATTGTATTTTGATTAAAATCGTACATTTTACGAAAAATTCACTCCCAACAATGGTTTTTCGGATTTGAGCTTCTTTTTGTTCGAAAGTTCTCGAGTTTCGTTCACTGACACACCGTGTTATTCAATGACATTATGATTTTTTTGGCTATCAATAAAAATAATGTGATGACGATTTCAAAATAGCGACAGTCGATTTTTCGTAAACTAGAATTGAAAATACTGCGAGTTTTTTGTTAACCCTAAAAAACTGATCGTTCAACTGGTGATTAATAACGTCGCCGCTCGATTTCCTAATGACTTTTGTTTCATTGGCAGCGAAGAGCTTGATTGATAGGCAAACTTTTGAATCACTTACGCCCGCCGGTATTGGTTTTTGTTTTTATCCAATGACTTCTTCTCGAACTTTGTCGTTGGTTGACAGTCGAAATATCGTGAACCTGAGTTTCGAGGAGAGAAATGACATCGAAAACAATTGAAAATGGAAGAATAAAAAAAATGAAAGAAAAGAGATGATAATGTTCGATGCAAACTGCAGACACACTCTACGTATAGTGCTCGTAATCCCCACACTCCGAAAGTGTGGGTGGGGACGGACACTAGGTGGGATTTGGATCCTCGTAGGCTTTCTCGTAGTCGCGTCTTCGTATAACTGCAAAATGCGTCATCTGAAATGTGTTCGTTTTTTTGCAGCCCCGTTCAAGTGTACCTGTCATGCTGTATCCCATGTTGAAGTCACTCGACGATACGTTCGATGTCAAATACAACTGTCAACAGAACGATAAACATTGACAGTTATTATTATTTATTTATCTGTTTTTTTAATGTAACGTTAACAGTGACAACAAAAAATTTCCTGAAACAAGAAAAAATTAAACTTTATTGAGAACATGAAAATGACGTAATAATAGTCGTGAAAAATAAAGTCCCAATCCAGTGTAAACAACACTCGGTATCGAATTCTCATCAATTAATGATCCAAATTAACTCCCTGGAGTGCGAATCGACATGCGATACGTTTGCTGTGCGTTTGTTCCTCTCTTTCTCTCAGTCTGTCTCTTTTTCTCGTTAATTGTAGGGGGAGGAAAGGGCTGGGCCAGTACAAATAGACAGTGAACTCGAGAGGATTGTAACTTTATGAGAATATGACATAATCGGGTGTTGTGTGACGATAAAGCATGTGATCTTGTAACTTCCGGTTGTGTAGCAGAAAAAAAGTGATAAATATAAAAGTTATTTTATTATATGTAAGTGCAATATCGATGGGTGTACGTTTAGTGCGAGGCTCGAGCGACCACTAAAGTTGCGAGCCAAAGGTTTTCCACAGTTTCCCTCGGCCCTCGTGCAAATGGGCAAAGAAGATTCCTGGCGATCAGGAGAAGGAACAATAAAGTGAAGGAAGAAACAAAGTTGAAGTGATGAGATGGGATCCAAAAAAAAACTGCAAATGAGCAAACGAGCCAGTGAACCAAATCTTCGATGTGATTTACAGCCATAATCGTTTTCTGATATTTTCTTGCGATTTTTTTCACAGTATTTTTGATTTTTAATCTAAAGTACCAAAGGAATAGATAAATTAATAAATGTAGATAAAAGAGGAAGAGATTATTGGGACAGTAACACGTGCATCATAAAAAAAATAACGAAAATGTAACCGCAACGCTGTAAATACAAATCGACCAGCAGTTGAAAACGTCAAAAACATTTGTGCACATACTCGAGGACTCTTACTGATGTACTTATTACACGTAATGTATACAACCCTCGACTATATCCTTCAACGTATAATGTACACTACACACACACACATATATTTCAACGTGTAGCAGTAAAAACACACACACTTGAAACGTAACTATACGAGATGAAGTTTAAAGCACATAGAGAGGAACTCGTCCATAGCCACGTATTTCTGTATGTGTGTGTCTACATGTGTCAGGTAAACATGTAGACATATAATGTAGAGGAGAACATGTGTTGTTCGTGCATATAGAGACTTATGTGCACAGGTTATATATTCGAGAAGAAATTCTGCAACGAGGGCAGGAAAATCCCGGATGAAAGATTTTACCAGTATCGCAACTCACGTTTTATTTTATTTTCTTTTCATTTTCAATCTCCGTTCATTCTATAATTCGCGCTATAAGAGTGCGGGGGTGAAATTCCACAACGAACCTCTCATGATAATTGATATTTTTGTGGAAAAATAAAAACAAACTGGACAAAATAAAAAGCGATTGATTTGACGTTTGAAAAATGTTGGTGTTGCTTTATTTTTCAATGTGTCTCATTTTTTTTTGGTGTTTACTTCACAGACGTTCTGTTTTGGGATGAATGCTGCATAATGCAATTGTTTTCATTGTATTTATTTGAGAAAGTTATTGATTTAGAATGATTACTCGGTGCTTATATAAAAATACAAAATTTATGATTTTTCGAAAAAAACATTTCATGACTTTCACGACTTCTCCTTCGCATAAAAATGGGATAGATTCTGAGATGGGCAAAAACGAGAATCGAAATTGTTTATAACAAGTTTGACTGCTCACGGAAATATGGACCTTCGTAAAAACAAGATCTCACTTTAAAATTGTTACTTTTACGAAATGAAATATATCAATAAATAGCAATGAGAATAATTATTACGACTTTAAATTTAATCTGAAGTGCCCAGACAAGATTTAGATTCTCAGAGTCTTGACATCCTGCTAGGATTCGCGTACCATTGTGAACGGATGAAAAGGCGTAACTTTTATGGGTTAATATGTAAAGAAACGTGGGTTACGTCTATTTGTTCGTTGGCAGGGGATATTTACGTAAGCGCGTGTAGTGTTTGACTATAGCGTTGTTCTGAATAGGAGGTCACGGGAACGCATGTACAAGAGGTGTTTCAAGGCAAAGCACATACGAAAAGAGCTTACACAACGAGAGAATGAAATAGAGCGAGAAAGAGAGGAAGCGAATTTAGGTGAGTTTCGACTCGGGCTAAAGAGACGAGACGACAAGGACGACGGTGTTTCCCGCGCATTTTAGTGCTCTCGTAAAATCCTGTGCCACTTATACATACTGTGCAACGTATATGTATGCTACCATGTTTCATAAGGTATGTCGAGGTACAACAGCATCTACTTTAAAATTCACTGTGCAATGAATTTTGTTCCTACACAAAATTTAACATGGCCAACATTTTTCCTGTGTCTCACTGTCATCCGTTGTTGTTGTTGTTTTTTTTTATTTCTTCTTTTTTTGACGATACTTTTATCAGGCACGTCAGGGGGATTGATTTTTCGCGATTTGATAATAACTGTACTACGATCTCCACAATTTAATGAATGTTTGAAAGAAATTTGAATGAAATTTCCCTCAATTTCCGACATTTCAAACTCACCTTAAAATCTGGGTCAACAGTCATTCTCTTAAATGACCCGATGATGTAAAGAGTCCCCGTACCTGTGTCGACCATTTTCGCTTGCGTGCTGTACCTGTAATCAAATAATAAATAGCAGAAAAAGAAATGATAATTAAGTTCATTAAAGGGTTGAGAAATGTTTATTTAATTGTTTACGAGCTCTAATAATTTATTGAAGAGTAATAATGAGAAGAAAAATGACCAACTGGAAAGATTTAATGAACTGTAGACACCGAAATGTTATTACAATAGCAAACATGTAAATAATTCGGAGTAAAGCAAAGGTTCGTTGTATGAAAGAGCACATAATAATTATATTTTGTTATCATAGCGATTGAAGAATAATTTCGAGTAATATTTATTTTTGGAAAATTGCCAGTCCGCCCCAAGCGTACATTTGGTTAATTAAAATGAATTTTATTCCCGGATGTATATTTAGCATGCTGTGGTACAGGATTTGTATACGTAATTGAAGGATCAGTGGAGCGAACAATATGACTGCGAATTTCAACCAACCCCTTCCACACTCTCCCCTTTCTCCCTCTTTCTTCCCATCGGGCAAAATAAACCTCATAACATTTTGCTGATAACTCGGGCTCACGAGAGCCATTCAAGCTACCACGCATGGTACATTCCACACGTAAATTCAGTACAGCTCCATCTAGTTGTGTTACTGTTAACTAAACACAGAAAATACATGTATATATCGACGCGGTACATGGAGGGAAGGCTTATTTGCTGGCTACAAATAAGTGAGACTGCCTATTGCTTCTCTTCATCGAGATAGACTGAACAAGAGAAAGAGATGGATCCAAAAAGGTATACACGCATTACACAAGTATCTACATCATTTCTACACTATACACTGCAATTCCAACCCTCCCGAAATTTACCCTCGCGTACATTATACACAAATATCCATACATATTGCTCCTTGGAACTCTTACATACGACCATATATGTACGTATGGAACACGCAACATTAGCAACATTACGATTTCCGAGTAGAAGGAAACAAAGATACATAGAAAGAGAGGGAGAGAGAGAGGGAGAACAACTAGGTTCACAGAGAGAGGTTGCAGGGATTCTCGTATTTCGCAATAATTTTGTATGCCCCAAAGGGGAATGAGCACCTACGAAACGACGGCTCGACCGACACTCGCTCCAGGCTAACATGCTACTCTCTTTCTCTCTCTCTCTCTCTCCATCTCTCTCTATATGTTATATGCAGCTATATGTTTCTGTATATATTCGATGTATATATAAACCAACCCTGAAGACCTACTACCCCGAGAATATCAACATATACGTCATTGCTTAAAACAACAAAGGCGTAACTTTTATTTTTAGTTATTTGTGGTAATTGGAACAAACGCCCTTTCGATACTTAACAGCCGATACACATACTTGACATGCAAGCTATCGTAGCTTCAATTACAACGGTTCATGCCAGAAACCACCGAAGATCCTCGAACCGTGACTCCAACGGGCACGAGAGATTTTGCTCCCCTGCCTCGCTGTACAGGTCTCGCTGCGTTTACGTTTCTATGAGCTTGGGGCTTCGTACACAAGCTTGCAACGATTAAGCGGTGACAAATGTGCGGTGCACACTGTACTCGAAATCCTGGCCCAAATGTCTCCCGACGTATATGACTACTGAGCAAACGAAGCTTTTACTATAAGTCATCTTCGAGATTCAGTGAGCACGTAGAACTTGCAATTCCGGAGTAAAAAGTCTTCGTACATTTTTTTGTACGGTGCACCGTTCTCGAAATATTGATCATTTGGTCCCAGCCAATCCGGTCAAATGGGGAAATTTCGTGGAGGGGGAAAGTTGCCTTCCAGCGCTTGCCACGCCTATTTTTTTTTCGATATCCCTCATTGGCTATCGCTTTATTCACTCAATATCTCATCAACACCTCGTCGTAGAAAAACATGAGTTGAGACTTTTCTCTTTGAAAAATCACCAGGTAACTTTATAGTTCATCATATGAATGTTACATATTCAAATGCACAGGAAATTTCGTCTATTTAATTGCGCATTCGATCTGGCTTGAATCCTGTTGATAACTTTGTGCCAACTCAATTGTGTCAATGCTCCAATTCTCCTGACACTTTCCTCTCACTCTCTTCCTCTCTCCCTTTCTCTCTCGTTTTCTCTATCTTTTCCTCTCTCTTGTGCCTCGAGAAATCGGAGTGATATACGTAACTCTCGTTTCTCCCAAAATTCACGAGACTACGTTAGTCCGTGGTTTGTTGAGAGACTCCCTAAGGATACTCAGAGCCACTACCACCACACTAGAGTGCAATTACAGGAGTGAGTTAGATCGAGCTCTCCTAGCCCGTGGTCTGCCCTAACACGGACACTAACTACTGTGTGGCTCTTGGACGCTGAAGATTCTCCATGAATTTATACAGTACCTGGGATTTGGAAAACCGGATATTCAGGCGACTGTTAATCTACAAAACTGCATAATACGTCTCTGGCTTTATTGATTAAAAAAAATGACCCAACTTTGATTAAAATCTTGGTTCAAGGATTATTCCAACGATTACCATTACATTTTATTTTTCCAAATAATTACCAGTCTGTTTTTTCATCTGTATTATTTATTTACATTGATTTTTATGTTATTATTGATGATACATTTAGTTTTCAACGTTTTTTTTTTTCTTTTTTTTTTTTGGTGAAATTCTATCTTTCATGTCATGTCACTGCAACAAAAAACAAACACTGTATATAAACGAGACTGTAGATAAGATCCAGGCAATTTTCACGTTACGTAATATACAACACAGCGTGTAATGCTGTTGCTCTATTCGAGTCTCGTAGATGCTCTCACAGGCTCATCAAGGATGCTGCTCGAGTTATTGGATCAAGCGTGTTGGAAGAATCGAGGGTAGTTCGTGCGAAGGACAAGATAACGTACCGAATATCTTCAAGCTTGCGAACGATCTTCTAAGCCGGAGCTTTTTCAAATTACTTTCTTACTGTATACATCCAAAGACTATCCTTCTATCCAAGAATTCTGGAAAAATTTTCGCTCGAAAAGATAAATAACTCGTAAAGATGAAAACAAACATCTACGATATCGAGTTATTGTTTCTATAATAAATAATAAAAAATAGAAAAAATGATTTGGTTCGTCGATTTTTTGACATTTTTTTTTCATTCAGCTGAGGCGTTTTAACTTCTGGCTGGAACCTGGCAGTGTTTTCATTTGAAACACGTACAGGAACAAAAAAAATTCATATCGTATGGAGGCAAAACCAAATGCTTTTGAAAATATTCTGCACGGGCCATCATCGATCAAGCTTTGTGTAAAATTGATCAACCTTTTATCTCCCTCTCGTTCTTTAAACTCTTGTCGTCATTACTTTTCAACGCAATGGGCAACTTTTACGAGATGACATGGTGAATTAACGTGGTTCTCTGATAGATCAAAAAGCGTAGGGTTGAGGGGTCTGCCTCGACGATAAATAATGAGAAATTATCACGTTCCACATAACCCAAAGATAAAAAAAAATAAATGCGAAAGTACGCTACCAAGCCGTCGTTAATTATAATTTTTTTTTTCACCTTCAAGCATTGTTGTCCGATTCAACCGCATTGTGTTTTTCGAGTGGAGTTTTTGCTCGTGTGGAGCTTTGATATTTTTTAAAATCAACTGCCACGAGCAGCGGCACGTGTGAAAAATCGTGCAGGATTGAATCGTGCAGGAGTGGACGACTCGTTGAACACGAAGAAAAGCTTCCAATTATAAACGTTTTGTAATTGCACAAGCTTTTCTAATAAATTTCACCCGAGTATAGTTCTTTTTTCTTGTTTGAGCTTTACTTTTCTCATTAATTTTTCAATTAATTATATTCTATTAAAAACTTGCAAAAGTGAAAAATCTCATTTACATAGAAATGAATTATTTAAAATAAACAATTAACGGATGTTGGTAGACGTGGCAATTTTTGTTAAATTCAATTTTCCGCCAATCTCTCCACAAAATATTTTTACAATAACTCTTCAACTCCCGGCAGTTAATTGGCCTGAATTCATGGGTGAAAATCCGCTTGATTAAAAATCCGAATTTAATTCACTCGAGCTCGAAAAAGAAGTTAAAAATAGTTCACGAAAGTGCAAGTATTTTCTAAGATAATTATCAAATGTTCGTCTTAACTCTCAATACTAATAAAATGGACTTTTTTTCACGCCAACTTCAATCCGAGTTCATTTATCTTCTTCTTGTTTCTCAGTTCCACAACATTAACCCACAAAGAATGATCAAGAGTCTTGCCCGATGAATTTCATATCCCGAGTCCGGAGGAGTTCAAGTTTCCGTGATAATTTAATTGCTATTCGTGCCCAAGCAATGTGAGATGAGGATCTACATGTCAGCGGTTCCGGAGACAGACCAAAAGGGTCGGAAAATTCTGTGTTGATAGTTTTATGGAGTGAACCGAAAGAAGGAAAAAAAATAGAACAAAAAAAATCGACTATTATACACGATGACAAATCGAAAAGACCCGAATTTTTTTTTTTCACTGCGTATAACATTATCCATGCATGTTTTTGAAACGACAAAACAAAGTAATTTCGAATTTTGTTAATTACTCTGAACAAAATAACAAAAATTGTCAAAAACCCTCGATTTTTCGAAACTTTGTTTATTAATTTATTCACCGGCTGTTGAAAATGGATTTTTCGTGAATAATTCACGAATATAATGGTAACATGAGAAAGCGAAAGAGAAAGAGTTGACTAGGGCTTATTCCAGCGAAACTTCAAACCGGTAACGACCATCATTAAAAGTTTAATCGTTTTAGCATTGAAGTGTGCGAGCGTGAATCCCTGCGATGCTTTGCTCCTGTGGAGCTTCGCAAATTTTACTGCCCCCCTGTTATATAGAGAATCCCTTTGACTCATAACTCCTGTCGTCTCTTCCAGCGTGTTCTCTGGTACACGTTTTTGCTCTCGGAGTAAAAGAGGGAGGAATAAAAAATAAATCCTGTGACATAGCAATTAATTGTTATCGTGAAAGCTTGTCATTCGAGGGGCTTCGAGTCGAGTGAGAAAAATATGAAAGACTTATGTGGTATTTTAATATACAACAACCGACATGATTTTTTTTACGTAATCACGAACTTTGGCCAAAAAAAAACTGTTTAAATAGTTAAAACGGAGGCTGAAAAAACATTCAAGAATTCGTGGAAGCTGTCAAACTGGACGAAACGACAGTGAGTTTGGAAAAGACCGAAGTACATCGGTGTTGTCGCGTTTTTATCCCCAGTAGCATTTAATTTCGCGTGTTGAAGGTAGGAAGAGAGTCAGCACGAAGAAAAGAAAGACAGATAGGAAGTCAGTCGAAAAGTGTGCGGTTTGCGGGAGAAGCGGACGGAAAAGTCCATGCGGTAATGGGCTTATCCGGCATACGCTTTTACGAGACTTTCCATTCATTAAAATTTTAAACGAAGCTTCTGGTTCTGTCCCTGTGTGCTTTTGCGCCTCGTGCCTCTCTGCTCTTCGCAGTTCTTACATGACGCGTTGTAAAATTAATCCAACGTAGTCCAAAGCTCATGGTAAAGAGCCGAAGTATGTATACGTTGGTACGTCAACGGATAGCAAGCAAAATGGCGTTAACCACGGAGCTTTGCGTGTTAAATTTCTTCTTGGCTTACGACCACGTTTTCTTTGCTTAAACTTGAATGTACGTATAAACTTATGTGCGTATAAAGTATAAGGGCTTAATTATCTTTGTTTGAAATACAAAGGGTCGAAAGCTGCGCCCTTTTGTTTTCAACGAGTGAATACGTCTAAACTCTGTTGTATAGCAGGAGGTTTCATAGTGGATTGGAATAAAAGACGAAAACAAGAACGTTGCTATTTTGTTGGTTGAACTGGCAGCATGTGCATTTATTTTCTAAACGCATCGTCGGGGTGCATGAAACTGTAAACTACGTTGATTATAACAGAAGGAAAAGTAGGTTACGCCCTTTTGTCTACTAAAACTAAATAGACGTACATTCATTTGATGAGTTTGCTGCCAAAATGCGAAAGGTTTTAATGCACTTTGTACCCGAAAGTAAAGAATGTTGATAACGCCCTTTCGTCTGCTAGAAGCCTATGAATATCCATGCTTTTGGAAAGTCAGTACTAAAAAGCTTAAGGTCGTAACTCATGGAATTGAAGGCTAAGAGCTAAAGTGATTTACAGCCTTCTGCTTGTTGGGAATCGACGTTTAAATAGATGAGAGCCATGAGAGGCTCTCTTTCTTGGATGAAAGCAGTGAAGAAGTTCACACCACTGGTTTACCAGCGTGAAAAGGGAGCAAGAGCTTTCTTCGTTGTGGAAGGCTTTTCCGAGAGAGGAGAATCCAAATGCTTCATCTCTCTCTCTCGTTTTCTCTCTCTCTCTCTCTCTTTCTTACTCATCTTACACTTGCTGACTAAGAGTGGTATACGAAGCTGTCACTTCTCTCGGTTTTCACCTTTTCAGCAAGGCGGCCAAGCCAAATAAGAGTTCACGCCAGCACTAAGGGTTCACTCCTATATCCATATATATTTAAATAGATACATATATTTAGTGCTTATGTAAACCAAGCCCTCGCTCAAGGAGACTCATTAAATATACCAACCGAATATGTATCTGTACGTGTATATGTATTACGAATGAGAAAACGACTCCAGGCGTTTCTCCTTGTCAAGGTGACTCTTAGCGTATAAAACGACGATAACGTTTCCGCTTAACGAAGCGTTCCTTTTAACGAGACACGATTTGATCTTAACATCTTACGGTGCAGAAAAGAGATGAGCTTCGGAGAGTGTATAGGGATAAGGTAAAGCGAGAGGGAGGTTGGGAAAGTGAGAGTGCGGATAAAATATCTTGAAGATTTTATGCACCCTTGCCCTTCCGCTCTTTTTCTATTTGGAAAACCCTTATCAGGTTAATTTCTATCAGGAATCGTTTTTACGCATATTTATTCTGACCGAAATCTTTTGGTGCAAACGGAAATAATGACTTCAATGAAATTGGTTTAATCTACAGCGTGAAGTTTCTCTGCGGGAACACAATTCTTTCTTTTTCCAGTGGTGGGTTTTTTTTAGAGATAATCCACGAGCTCCATATGCGTATAATTAATCACTTGTGCATTTGCAAGGTTAAATGGAGCGTGAAAAGAAAATTTGATGAAATGCGTGAACAGGTATCGAAATAATCCGTGATATATTTGTCAATTTGGCAGGGCTCAAAGTGGTTAATGAATTTCTGAAAAGACTGCATAACGATGAATTGTGTTGGTTTGTCTTTTGTTCATAAACCGGATGATAATTATCCTCGGGTTGTTCCACGATTCGGACAATCTATTAATTATTCCAACGTTTCGTTTTGGATGGGCTAATCGGATCCCTACGGCTCAACGATTTCATGATTGGCTCTCGCGAGCTTTATTCGTGCGTTTATGGGCCAAGGGGGAGGATAAAATTGGGAGAGGTAACCTCGTGATATTGTTCTGTTGAATATTCGATTCAACTGAGAACTGTTGAAAATCTGTGATTGATGGAAATTTCCGTGGTAATTGAAATTTCGTCAACTTATCCACTCGCTGATTTCGTTGTTTGTCAACAACAAGACAAAGGAGAAGTAAAGTTAGCATAATGGAGCTTGGAATTACGCTGTTACGTCGACCTAAAGCTTCACCCTAGAAGGGCAAAATGATAATAAAAAACACGAGGGAGAAGAAAAGAGGCAAGGAAAAGCATCACAAAAAGCAATAAATTCTTAGAGACCATAATATGTGAAAAAGGAGAACAGAAGCTGCGTTACGTCATCCAGCGGATGACTCCTGTAAACACAGACTGTTTCTGAACCGAGAAACGTTTTACCATACTCATGTTTCAACCGCTTTTTTTCTGGCTAAACAGTCTGGGGATGTCTGGCAAGTGTTGTTAGTAACCCCTGTTGCCATACGAAATTCACCCCTTGGGGATGTTTTTCTTTGCTTATCAGTATAAGTCAACGAACATTGGCTAGTAATGCTCCGAGTCAGCACTTTTGAAATTGTTTTTTTTATATTGACTTAAAATTCCTGAAGCGTTCGAAACGCATATCAATGGCACAGGAGACACGTGGATAAAGAAAAATTCCGACGTGACTTTGGCGATAAAGACACGTTTTCCTCTTTAATCGTTACAGCAAATACATAGATACCACATATGACCGGAGAGTGGAAAATTCCTGGGTGGTTCGTTGAAGCGGCAATCAGGCCGCACGGCTGATTGCTACTCTGAAGGAAATCGACACCTTTGGAGAAGAGGATGTGAAATAGTGCTGGAGTAAAACACATGGGAATGTAGGATGAAAGGATGAGATAGTCCAAGGATCGGATGAATCTGTATTACGTTTGCGAGTGTGTGAGAAACTCGTGAAGTACAAAATTGGCAGTCGTTATCATTCCCAGCAGACCCAGCCCGTTTGTGGATCATACAGGATTCACCAGAAGACAAAAGGATCAACGTTAACTGGCCCAACGCAATACCACGTAATCTTGCCCTTCACTGATGTACTCAGCTCGAAAGGCGACCCTTTGTGACCTTCAGAAGTTGGATGAATTTCGGTTACGCGAGGAGAATTGTGCCAGAGAACGTGGCAAAGATGAGTGACGTATATCTATGTACGTATAACGAATGAGGGCAACATAGCTGAGCTAAAGCTGTGCGAAAAGTTGAACCCGGTGAAAACGACTCAGTCGTTTCCATGCCATCCGTTAGACGAGGATCAAGAGAAATAATCGCTTTCCCAGCGATTACTCAATGCAACGATATGGCCAACCCAGAGCCTGGATTCACGTGACTAAGACTCGTCTGGCTAGGACATATATTTATAGATGTTTCGAAAGGACATACGAACAGATATTCAGGACTAAGAAAATAGCATGGACGAGAGCAGCCCTAAAGCATACGAGTCACCTGATAACGAATATTCCAGAGGGTGTTGTGTACAGAAGTTCCAAGAGCAACTCAACGAAATGTTACGACCCAACATTACCCACTGAATCGGTATAGCGTGCCTGGAATTCAATGCAAACCGCTTTTGCCCGTAGGATATATGGGCGCTGAGGGAACGAGAGAAGAGCCTCGTAAATAGTTAAGGATCGTTTGATATCGTGGCGATACAGAAGTGTTTCGATCGAAACAGGCATGTCTTGCATGCCCAAGGTGTGCATGAAAACTGTAGAACTCTAGGATCCCAAGTTAGGATAGTTCTGTTATCAGGTTACGTTCGTATATTGGATGTCATCAAAGATTGCCATTACGACTGAGCAGCTTCCGAGTGAAGGGACAGATAGGGCACTGTGCTTTTCCTAACTGACGTTCATTGACTGGATCAGTTACGAGGTGTGGCTACTTTGGCTTAAGGATATTCCTATAATAATCCACTCAGAGCAAATGGACAGTCGGGACAATAATGAACATGTAGGTTTCATTGTCTGGGATTGAACGTGACCCTGCCGTACGTAGGGCCGATAGCATGTCATGATTGACATTTCTGATTCATACTTTTTCAAACTATCATATTGTTCTTTTAGGATTATAACAATAGTGCTTACCTCCCTCAAACGTCATCTCTCACTCATGAACGATAAAAGGTTTTTGGAAACTCTTCTCGGCCCAAGATGAGGGATCTTCGGTTTCAGACACGTGTTCATCTCTTGTACAACAGACACGTGACCAACAACCAAAAAACTTTTCACCCCCAATGGATTCGGGTACCAAAGATCCATGAATAGACATTACAGGGCAAGGGATTCTTGGAACAAGGGTTCGATATCACATGTGCCTCGAATTAAATTTAACCTCACCGCAACCGAGGCATATCGTCATCCTGGGACACATTTTCACGAATGGTTGCAAAGAGCTCGAGACTGTGACATACGATATAACCTTTCTGTACGGCCCTATTGCTTCCTGCGGTTTTGAAGCTCCTATCCAAATAACTGTAGATCCCTTACCAAAAAAGATTCGCAATACTCTGCTCGCCATGTGCTTTATCGAACTCCATTACTGCGGAATAGAAAGTGATCCCCTGCTGGATCAATCACCAATCTAAATTCAGGCGAACCCCTAAAATAGAATGACTCCGAACTGGAAGGCAGTTCAATTTGAAGAGCAAATCATCAACTTCGAACTTGATTTCCAAGCCACGATTAAGATAAAGTCCAGGAATAAAACACAGAGCTTCTGGGAATTTTCGTTGCTTGATTGAAATGTTTATAAATCGTATTCTACTGTAAATCAGATTTCCAGCCTCAGCCATGCACCAAATCAAACAAGATCCTTTTCACGAACTCATCCTCAACGAACATATGTCAATTTGACGGAGTCATTCCTTTTTAAAATCTCAACATCTTTGACCAATCGAAAAATTTCCAACTCCAAGTAACAGCAAGAGAGGGTCAGAAGAGGTGGGAAAGTAAAGAGAGAGAGAGAGAGAGAGAGAATAGTGTTGAGACCACGTTCGGATGAATATACAGTGCACGTACAACGCAGGGTGTTTCAGGGTGGCTGGCGACTGCCAGAAAGCCAAATGTCCGACTACATCCAAGAGGAATGAAACTCCACTAGTACCTTCGAAGCGTTGTAACAATGTTCGTTTGCCGTTCACACCTGTACACGCGTTAATATATATACACCGTCTATTCCCTTGCCCATTCGGTCTGACCCCATTAGTTTCACGACACGAATCATTCTCATGAAAGTATAACTCATATAGTACAACAGCGAGACTGTTATACCGGTGTATATATATAATTTAAGGCGAAATGTACTGAGCTTACCGCCATTACGATTTCCACATTGTTCGGGTGAGCCATTGCACAGCGAGAGAACTTTGAGAGTGAACATTTTACGAGTTGTATGACATCCACTTTGCTTTCTTTATATTTATTTTTCTTTCTTATTTTCTTTCTTTACGATATTTAGATGTAAAATTTAGTTTTTCGTTGTTACAATTATTATTTCGTAATGGCACGTCAAGAATAGGCGAGCAAGGAGGCTACGTTGCAGTTTAACAGTTCTTTCTTTTTTCTCATTCAGTAAAAAATACTTCCGTTCATTCAGAAGTACACAAAAAATAATTTAACTACGAAGTATTAAGCTACGAATCTCACTGACTTTATTGTCCTCGGTTTTTATAAATTTTCTGTTCTTTTATCTTACCTCCTGGTTCCGGCGACCTCCACGACTTTGCACCGACTTCTACTCCACCAAAATGGTGTCAGAGTCCAGTAGGAACTACTCGCGCTTCTTGCCCAACCTTCGTCAGGAAATAGAAGTACCTTTAACAAACGACAGACAAGAGAAAAAGTAGAGGATTAATTCATGAAGACGAGGTCGAGTGTCTATCCAAAATACGATTTACAAACTCAAGGTATATATTTTTTTAAACTTATATACAAAATGTTGCACATGAATATATGTTTATATATGTGTACGTAAGATCTCGAGAATACATCAGGGAAATATACAGCTAAGAGTGGGTTAGTAAAAGTTGGCGAGCACATGCGTCATCCTGCGAAATGTTTGAAATATGAAAAAGCTCACGGACCGTTGACCCAGGTACGTACGACATGCATAAATGCATGACAGGAAAAAGCTCAAGAATAGCAGCATCGACAAAACGTCACTTCCAGAACGAAGAATTATGAGAGTCAGAATTTTCAAATAACTAAAAATAAACTCGTATTAATTAGAAACTTTGACATTTTGTTGTTCCATTAATCCATTTCAATGAAAAATCTCACTGAATGAGCGTTCACGAAGTATCAATATTTACGAAGCAAATGTTTGGCCTCGGTCCTGTTTCGCAGTAATCGTCGACGCAATAATTGTTTTTGCATTAATTGATGGTTTTAATTGGCAAAGAACTCATCAGTTCAGTTTTTGGTGGTCATTGTCGATGTTAAATACTTTCTGATGTATTTGCAAATTTATTAAAGTTTGTGGAATGGCATTTTTTTCATGTGTCTTTTTTCGGGAGTTCAATAAATTTGTAGATTCATCGACGATTAGAATAAATCTCATTGAAGTTTTACAAAAAAAAAATAGACAAACGGGAGACTCAATGAAACATTTGAAAAAATTCACCAAATATCATTAAATTCTTTTCGAAAATGTTAATTTGTAGTTTACCATAAAAATAATCGTATCGACTTGATTGAAAATGTGCACAAACCGCTATCAATATTGACATGTCACAGTTCACGAGAGTGTATCACGTTTGAAGATAGAAAAATGTGTAAACGTAGAGAAAGGAGAATGATTTAAGAAATATATTTGGCAAGTGTGTCACGCTCACGGTGGTAGAAAAATCGTAAAGGTGGAACGCATCACTTCTTCCGCATTTCGGTTCTCATCCTTTTCTTATTCTTTACTCCTCGTTTCCATTTTTTTTTTTTTTCGTCTTATTTATTTATTTATTTTTTGCCTTCAGCCCCTTACATTCCCACGGGGCTGACGGTGTGGCAGAAATATTGGAATTCCCTCGAGTCGCGTGTGTGCTTTGCCTCGGTAACATCGAATTCAAATGGCATTGAGAGAGAGAGAGAGAGAGAGAGAGAGAGAGAGAGAGAGAAAGAGAGAGAGAGGGTGAAAGAGAAGAAAAGAAAGTAGGATGTGATGGTTCAGCGACAGTCATACATGCACACCCCATTTCGATTTTTACTGTGTCACGAGTCCTTTCTCGTACCTCGAACACTCGTAGTTATTCTATTGCTGTATATGCAACATATACATCCGTACTTTAGTGTCGCGTATATACAGCACTCTTTACACGAGGCTCTCTCGCCTGCATCTCGAGAAATATAGTCCAGCCATAACCCAAAAAAGCACGATTTCTCGGTACACGATTTTCAATGGCTTTTCCCGAGAAAACATGATTCATGAGAAAACGTTATGTACTTTTTTTTTTGCTGGTGAATTTATTTCCTTTTTTTATTCTCTCGAAGTCGAAAGGATGAGCGAAAAATGCAATAATTTGTTCTACACAAATTCCGCCCCGAATTTTCAACTTCAATGATGCATTTTACAATAAATTTATTCGAAAAATAGTTGCCGACGTCAGTTTCGAATAAAAAAATAGTGCAATTCGCTGAATATAAAAAAAAATGTCATAATAAATTGTGATAATCGAAAGAAATGTGGTGAAGTTTATAAAAAGCATAAAAACGTAGCAAAAAAACAGAATGGACCAGAAAGAAGCTTAGCTCGCGAGAGGACGAGGATTGAAATTTATTTTCGCAAATACAGCAAAAATCTACAATCTTTAGCGAGGTATGATCCGCAAAAGAAAGTCTGCGCCTGTCCAACGAGCAGGAAACTCAGGTTTTCAAGGGTATAAACTCTTGGCCAAAATTCCGTGCGGTTGCGATTTATCGTGTATCAAACTCATGAGTGGCATGTATACAACATCCGAGCAGAGAAAATTCGCAGTTGCAATTCGCAACCGTTCCACTTTCGATGTATTTGACTGAATTTTATTGGGAGGAGTTTGCGCGCTTGTGTATACACTTTTGTCAGAGAAATTTAGCCGATCAAGCGAGTAAACAAGTATACCTGCAGAAATCCACGAGCGGGGTCGCGAATTTCTCGTTTACGATTTTGTCCACGCGTATATACACGAAATATATATATATACATGTATATATAAACGAGAGAGGAAAATTTGCTGACGCGAGAACCACGCGAGTTACACGATAGCAAGATTTATCTACGCGTTTATTCGCCACCGCCATTCGCGGGGTTGTGTTCCCGCACTTTCGATATTATAACGTTCATTCCCTCGTAGTCTCGGTCCCCTTCTCCGCAGTTCAACTTCACAAATTCCCCGTCGATATTCTCGTTATATTCTATAGGTGGATAAATCCCAGAGGGATTTTATAATTGACGAAGTTTAGCAAATATTTGAATAACCTCGCGAGACCATTATTGCCATATTACGCTGGATAGCTGATACATCCATTTTCTATGATATTCTCTCGTTTATATATATTTACAAAATCGTATATGTATACAAAAAATATATGCATGAAATTGAAAAGCTCCCGGAGCTAATGAAACTTTCAGGCTCTCGCACAGTGTACTCGATGGATGGAGAGAGAACCTGCACGAATATTTCATGGGATTAAAATACGAGTTCATTTTTACACGCCGATACTCACATAGAATGTAAAACGAGACAATGATCCAGCATTAACGCTCAGTTTTTCTCTTCTTCCAATGAATAATTGATCGAGTATTCAACAAACTCAAAACTTTAAGATTAAAATCCTCTCGGTAAATGTTAAATTTATTCACGACACTGCAAACCTCTCGTACCAATGTCAAGATACATTTTTCACTGATATTTTTCACGTCAAAACCACGACAGATACTTTTATTGGATTATTAATGGAACAAAATCTTTCCCCAGAGAGAAAGAGTTGAAAAAAACTCGGCTCGACACTCTCTCGTATCGTCGTTTTTGTGCAAAACGTTACAAGCCCGGATCCGTTACACGAAACTATACACGTGCAAAAAATATGGATGAATAACCGTCTGGCCAAACTGACGTGGAACACACGAGCCCCATTTTAGCTGTCAAAAATCATGTTTTTGTTTTTTTCGTTTGTACACCTTTTGCATATAAATTTGTGACCGCCAGAAAGGAGTCATTCGAGATATTTGACAATTACGGCTAAAAGACTTACGCCCTTTATTTATTATGTTTCATTTGGACTCGTGTATACACATGAGTTTGGATAAGATCGCTCGTCACGTTTGCGAGACGTGGCTAAAAGTTTTCTGTGTTTCTGTCGTCGTTACTATGGAGTGAAAACGTCGAGCAGTCCAGAGACGAGAAGCAGACAGCTCAGCGAGGGTCGCGTACATAAATCATCTGGAGAGGGCTGCCCGAGCTGTTGGACTGTACGATATAGATTGAGACTAAGTTCTATGCAGCCGTGTAAAACGGCTGCAGACGCTATTTAACATCGCTTTTCGTCTTGGCAAAGCCCTCCTATTCTGATCCCCTCTTTGCCTACCTCCTGAATAAATAAAATGTAACGAGAATAAGAAAATGGTCGCAGGAATCGAAAGAATATATATTCAGTCTTCGCAACTCCTTTAATACACTTACGATAACCCGGGCGATAACCATGAAACATGAGAGAGAAAGCCATTCAGCCACGATGCTGTTCAAATTTGCTACGAAAATTTTGAATCGAAGCCAAAACATGTGGTGAACTCGAGAATATATCGGTACTAGTTTGGAGCTTGGAAATTGGAGGAGACGCCTAATTAAGGATTAAAAAACTATCAATAATATTCGTGAATTATTAAGCAAATGAATAAATAATTAAGGGTTCGTGTCTTGTTGGAATCGAAAAAAAACTGATATCTCATCAAAAAACAGAAAAATACAAACAATGGAATCAATGGTTTCTTGAGGAACAAATGATGAAGCATTTTATGGAATATTTATTGAAGAATGTTTGATGATTTTTTCGAAACTAGATGCATTGGAATTAATTATCGAGAGTCGTTTTTCAAAGATTCACGAATTGCATAAATATTTGATGAAATATTCAATTAATTGCCATTATAAATTTCGCAAAGTTTCACCGTAGAAAAAAGATTTCTCATTTCCTGTGCATTTATATTTCCCTCATGAAAATATTAGATTTGAATCCGCACACTTTGCAACTTTTCGCAGAAAATAGAGATCGTAAATTAATATTCAAGAAAACGTTTTAATTTGAAAAATAATTTATGTTCTCATCAAATTTGAGAGAGAAAATTTCTCGCAAAAAGATACGACTTCAATGCCAGCTAATTTTAAAATTCATTCTAAATTGGCAGGGAATGTCCTTTATGTTATGTATTTCTCATATCTCTTTCACTCTTTCATCGTGTCTGCGTAACATCTGCAACGGGTTCAACCTGCAACGTCCTGGCAAACATGCCAAGCAGTCGGTGTAAACCTTCAACTCTCATCGCAATTACGAATATTGCCGGAGGTTCGAGTTTTCCTCTCTCTTTCTCTCTCTCTCTCTCTCTCCCTCTCTCATTCTGTTTCTTTCTGGCTGGCCAGAAAAGGTTTGAGCACACCGTGACCCTGATGTACGCGCCCAGCATACACCATCATCAGAGACAGCATCCCTGAACCTTTTCTCCTTCTCACTCTCTCTCTTTCTCTCTCTCTCTCGCTCTCTTTTTTGCTCTCACTCTGTTCCTTTTTCTTTCCCAGGTATTCTCAGTGGGAGGTTTTTCCAAGAGGGATTCCTACGACCCTTTCTAACCCATACCAAAGAGCTTTTTCTACTCGCATGAATTACTCTCTTTTTATTTTTTCTTTTTTCACTTTGATGCTGTGCATTTTTCACCTCCATCGTATCTCGTGTCGATATATTTTGTAAACGTAGCCGTACGATGAAAGAAAAAAAAAAAAAAAAAAAACACGGAGAACTCGTAAAGTATTATTATTTCTTTTTTGTTACATATATGGATATTCATACGTGAATGCGGTGGAACAACAAAAATTGACAGAATTTTATACCGCAGTATTTTTGCAAGCACGTCAAAGCTCGATGGACCATCAGTGAGTGAACGTAACACACACGGAGTATATCCTCGATAGATGGAATCGCAATTTACATCAGCCACTACGAATTTTCCGTAAATTGGATCGAACTCAACGCTCCCGGATATATTCCGTGAATTTCACTTGCAGGTTTTATTTCCCATTTTACATCTCTCTATATGCGCCATGGAGTTCACAAAATTCTATCCGAGGTTATATCCACGTTGATATTTCTCTCACACTTTCATTCAAGCGAAAATGTTCTCATGTAAATGATGAATATGACTATGTTCGTAATACGAGGGAGAGTATTTGTTACGCGAGTACAGCACGTGGATTATAATAATTCTGACTGAAACTCCGGGAATAATTTGGAGTGCATGCTTTCAAAAATAACCTGAATATGGTGAATAAATTCCAAAAATTTCGAATATTTTGAGGTTCTTTTATTCTTGATTAGTATTTACGAACATTTTTACAGTAAATTTGGAAGTACACTTCATTTTGTGGGTTATTCGAATCCCCATTTGATACGAATGTGTATTTGTAGAAAAATGAATAAAAAACATTGAACCGTATGGAGAACTTTACCGAGTTGCAAATTGAAACAAGAAATTCTTTAAAATTCATCGAAATGGTAGCACACAAAGCTCCGTTGCTAATTAGCGTAAAAAAGAAAAAAACATTTTCATTCGCTTATTAACAATATGAACATTGAATTGAAAAGCTTTTCAAGCTTTTCAATTCAATCGAATATGCGATCATTCTTTTCGTTTTGGACAAATATCAGTTTGAAGTTTTAAAGTGAATTCGAGAGGACACGACAAAAGAGCACAACCAAGTCCCGTTAGAAGGGAATTAGGATTTGATGCCTTGAAATCGAAAAGGCGGGCGATTCCAATAGAAATACATGTTAAACTCGGTAAGATGCGTCTATTTGGAAATTGGGAAACGTGGATTGCAACTGCACACAGTCCACTTCATTCGTGCCGGAGGTATCTGATCAGGCATCTCGTCCTATCGCCTTTACGCCCTCGCTCACTCACTCTCTGTCTTCTTCTCACTTTAGGGTTCTGGAAAGCTTATGTGTACAAAACTAGATACACACAGAGGCGAATGTAAATTCGATTGGGTTTGCCTGTCGCGTGAAGCTCTCATTCTCCCTTCTATCCTCTATACAGTTGAACGGAAGCAATGCTCGAACGCGATGTGGTATTCTCTGAAGCGTGGATGTACTAGCATTTCGAAGCTTGGTGCATTGAACGGCTCTAGGATTGAGAAAGGGAGAGAAAGAGAGAGAGAGAAGGAGAGAGAAAGACATAAATAGGAAGGGACAGAAGTGAGTAAGAGAGAAAGTGAAAGACAGAAACAAAAAGGCATGCAGAGAAGAGAAGGAAACAAAAAGATAAAGCAGAGAAAAAAGTACGTCTGAAATAAGGGAGGCAGAAAGAGGACACAAGGGAAAAGACGGAAAGACACTGAAATGGAATAAAAGAGAAAGAAACAAAAAAGAAGAGAGAAGACATGTGAGAATGGAAAAAGAATGACGATGAAACAAAAAGAAAAGGGACAGAAGACATCGAGAGTGAATGATAGCCACGCATCGTCGTTTCTATTCATGCTTGGAACACCACCGAGCCGAGTTCTCTACCGAATTGACCAGCCTCTGGCATTCCTCTGTTATCCACCCTACAAACCACCCCTCAAACCATTGCACCCCGTCAAACGATCCCCGTACCCGTTTAATCCGATAATCCTCCCTCACGTCGATCTTCCTCTCTCGCTCTATCGGCTACCATCGTCAACTCTTGTTTCTATAACAGCCTCGTTTCCAATACGAAAACCCAAAACATTTGGAAGGGATTATGCGCTTTTTTTAAGCGTCCAAGTTTGTAAATTATGGGGATTTCAACGATGACTGAAGGGACGAGAAAAAAATAGAGTAATTAGATATTTGCTTGATTTTCCGTCGGATTTTCGTGAATTCTTTACGTTCATGGAACTTTTGTTTGTTTTTGAGAATCTCAATAACAGAATTTTTGTTGGGCACAAGAATCGCCCTTTGTATGTTCACGAAATGGTGAAAGAAACCTTTTATGGACTCGTTTCACCGATGTTATTTAATAGCTTGCCCTAACCTCGTGAACCTGTGGCTAGTCATGAACCCACGAGATCGTACGAATGACGCATTCGCGCCTGCTCGCGTCATTCAATATTGCACTTACCGTGATTCGGGTTCCGGTAAACCGAGATCGGAATAAGAGAAGGAGAGAAGAACTCACCAGGGAACCGTCGACGCCAGGTTGCGATTTCTGGGTCATGAAAAGACGCTACACTGCAGGTGTTTCATACTCAAAAGTCTACTGCGACTGACATTCGATTCACATCGTGAATAAAAAAAATATGTCAATGGTAATTTGCGGGATAAATAACTTCAGCAACAATAAAACAAACGTCAATTTCTTTTGGAACGCAAATCCTGAAATTCGGATTCACGGCCAAAGGGTAAACCTTTTCTTGGTTTTTCAATAGCTTTTGTCAATTTCCAAAAAAAAAAAAAAAAAAAAATCGTTTTCCAACCATAATTATAAAACTATCATCAAAAAAGTACCAAAAAAAGTCTTTTTGGAGTTTTATTTTTATTTAAAATCCTGGAAAAACGAGCGTGGCTGTGCTGATAATTACTGAAAATGACGAAACACTAGAAAGATCCGATGAATGTCTCTTTCAACACGAACTACTGTACTCCAAAATATTTATAGCCCGCGCAACATTTGTTACAGACAATTTAAGTCAAGAATGACGACAGTTTTGCTGTAATCTATAGAACGTTTATGGAAACGTGACTCGGACTAATTAAGCTTTAAATCTGTAGGTTCGCGCGAGAGTACAAGAGAGAGGGAGGGAACGAGAAGATAAAAGGGTTTTTCTACGAGCTCGTAATCCATCGAGCGTCTCATGAGTATGCGAGACTCACGTTGAAGATATCGTCTGAATTGAATTAAGCAACATCGAGCAAGCATTCGAGCTGTATCGTGAATCAACACTGTGGAACATTGTCCTGGCGCCCATAACGGTTTCCGTGAAGCAATCGATATGTACGAAACGATCGAATATATAATCCTGAAATCAAAGCCACAACACGTTCAAAATGACAGGAATTACGCCCTTTCGATTGTTGAAACTCGAAGACAAGCTCGAAGCCTAAGGACGTGATTCTGCAAACGAAACTCTACGAATTACGCCCTTTTAATTATTAGAAATCGGGAGTCAAACCTGCGAGCAAGGAAGCAACTCTGCAAACAGAATCCTGAACATTACGCCCTTTCAGTCGCGAAATTTCAAAGTTAAGTTTCCTCTGCGTCATCGATACGCGCTCTCGTCTATCGCTTGATATTCCTGTCGCAGTCGCAGCTTCTGAACACAACGATAATTCACGTATAGATTGTTACGCCTGGCTCGTGCGGATGAACATGTTCTGGATCTCGTATTGCAGAACGCATTACGAGTTTAGCGTACGGATCTATTCGTTCTCGAGCAATTTGCTACTTAATCGTCTAATAGCTCAGTGATTTGGCTTGGCACAAGCCCCATGTGCATATTGTTGGGTCACATTATCGAGGAATGGCCTATAAACGTGTTGTCATAACGTAATTCGACAGGTATGAATATACAGTTGAGTTGAGTTATGTTTCCACGAACCAAAATAATAAATCGATAGAAGAAATAGATTGTGCTGATGTAATTTGTGTTATTGTAGCCATTCAACTGAATGGAATAAAGATGGAGACAATTATCTAGTAATTTGGGTGGTGAAAATATTCATCCACTTACATTCACGTCAATTTTGTTAACTGCCAACTCCGTCAACCGAACACGGTTTCTTATTCGTTCGACATGGTTCATATTAAAAAATCATGAGAAATTCGACAGAAAGCACTCGACGTCACATTTCTATCCACTTTATATTTTCAGTGAAGTAAGCCCCGAGGGTGCTTCGATGAATGAAATTCCCATGCCTCAATTAAAAGTATATTATAAATTGGTAGCTCTATATTCATCCTACTCCTTCACTCTCCCTCTCCCTTCCTTCTTCTCTCTTTCCTGATCGTACCGATCCTCTATATTGAGTTAATGCCTTTGATATACCATTTGGCAATAACGACGAATAAAGGGTGATAGAGTGGAAGAAGAGGTCTCCTCTTCCGTTCTCGCTTCGTTGAAAAGAGGCCAATTAGAACGATCCACAGATATATGAAGGTACGACCTGAAGAAATTAAGCTCTTTCTCTTTGTCTCTCTCTTTCTTCCTCAGATCGGATTAGAAATCCTAGAAATTGCGCTCTATTTCTACCCCTTCGATTCGAATAATCTTCGTAAAGAGAGTAGTACGAAACATATATAACGATATCCACAAATATTCATTAGGGAGAGAAAGACAGATAGAAATAGAGAGGGAAAGAGAGAGAGAGAGAGAGAAACTTTGTGACATAATTTCGAATTAGCTACCCTTTACACCTGCTTTCTGTTGAGAAACCATCGAAAAAGGTGCCACAAGGATTATCCTTTATCGTGTAACAGACGTTTACTTTTACAGAAATGTAACAGCCTCCCATTTGTGCCCCAACCCGTGATCTCTTTTTTTATACATTACGTAACCAATTGAGAGGGCCAAATCCCTGGTACGAAATGACGAAATTAACTTGGCAGGCTAATCCTCACCGCAGGATATAGAGCGGTGATACAAAACACTCCCCAGGACGTCGATCAATATAGATCGATTGAACGTAATCTGCCAATAAAACTTCCCCTTCTACCTTTTTGTTCCTTCCATCTCTATTTTTTATCTCCTTCCTTCCTATCGTGTGCAGCTTCCATGACGTTGAAGACTCGCGGTTTTCTATTTTTCATTACTCCCTGTCGCTTTTTTTTCTCCTCTGAATAGCCCAAGCAGGGTGGCAATAAATCTCACCCTCTGGGGTGAGATATCTCTTCCTCTCATCCCCTCCCAATAAACTATATCGCGCTTCCACCTCTCGATTCACTTCTTTATATATTTTATATATATTTATATTTTCCCTTTTTCTCTCCATTCGCCTTTATCTCACTCTGATCAACGGAGCAAACTATGGCTTACCGGAAGTTACTGCCACAGAGTCCTACTAACCCACTACTCCATTTCTAAACCCCTCTCCAACGCTCTTTCACGTTTTTGGCGCAACTGGAATAAATCCGGGAACGACTGTAGGAAAATCCTTTCAGGAAACCGCAGTCTCGAAACTCTACGTGATTGGCAATCATCCACCATTATTCATCTATATCCGTATCTTTTTTTTTTTACTTCAAAGTAAAACGATTCATTTTCAGCATCCACAGTTTTTTACACTCTTCGAAAATTCAATTTTTTCTTTTTTTTTTCAACTTCCATTAAAAGCCTCTCACTTATTCATTCACCAATTACTTACTTATTACTTACCAAGTTGCTCCCATTTAAAAACAGCACTAAACTTTGCGAAGCAGTCTTGCAAAATTTCAAACAGTACTCCAATTTTTTTCCTCGCGTAATTAAAACTTTGTCTGATCCATTAGAACCAATAATTCATTAAACGAATTGAATTACAAAGTATACCTCGAAGAAGTGAGTATATATAAACCAGTGAATCTTTTTAAAGAATCGCTATTACCAATTAACGTCTCATGATGTATGGAGAAAACTTGATAGAATTTAAAAGCCGTTTTACCCCAAATGGATCATCCTCAGTTGGCTTGATAAGCCTTTAAAAAAAAAAATTCTTTGACCGATTGATCATGAAGCGAAGCTCATCAGATCGATGTGAAAAAAGGAAAGAACGAAAGTTTGCGATTCAAAACCTCACAGGATTCAACCATTTGCTTTTGTACCGATGGAAACAGAGGAAGAGAGAGAGAGAGAAAAATAGAGAAAGGAAAGTTCAGCAAACTTTCGTGGCTTCTCTCTATCACGGCTTTTCACATCGACACATATAGATATATATTTATTCATATATCATGGCGTTTTCTTCGTCATCCGGGGACGGGCGTCCGCGCTTTGCCAATCACGAGCTTCTTCGAGCACCCTGGCTCCCAAGCTTCTCGTCATTGATTTCAATCAATCCTTTTGCTTCACATTCACCCTCTACACCCTGACTTTTCTCTTTTCCCTTCACCCCCTCGCCGCTCTTTACTAACGTCTTGGCGTTTTCCACTCAAGCCCGAGGCTCGATCTAGCGAATCTTTCTCTCCTATATACAGACTCGCTCATCCAACTCATCCTTCTTTCACCTTGTCCTCATCTCATCTTCGTAGTAAAGTCTCTCATCCCAGGAGCTTTATCGGACTCATTCCCTCGTTTTCCAACGGTTCCGGCTTTGCTCGTTCACACGCCGAAGGAAGATTACCAACACCATTTTACACACGTACACAAACGCGGGAGATTTCTATGTGCACTTCCACGTGTGTGTATTCATAAAGAAAATAAAAGATCGTAGCAACTAGAATTTCCTTTCCTGAGAATTTCGATTTGTGGCCTTTTGTCAAATGGTCGTAAATAAAAATATAAAAAGGAGTAAAATGTAAATTTATATTTGAAATTCATTAACAGGAGACAAATTAGGGCAAGCCAACGAGGCATACGACCCAAAGTACCGTCGTTATTAAAGCCTCGCATTGTTCCATTTTATCGACGAAACAGAGATTACATCAGAGACGGTGCAATGAGATGTAATGAAAGGGAAAGAAAAATGTAATAAAAAAATTGATGTTCAATAAAACTCGTTCGCCCGTAAAATAGGCTCGCAATAAAATATTTTATCATTGTCAGTTGAGCCACGTGCCTTAAGTATACGTGACTTTTTTTCGTTCCTGGCCTTTTGACACTCGAATGTAATGTAAGACGGAGAACAAAGAAATGATAACGAGAACCGGGCTAAAAGTTTTAGCCGAGTTGGCAATTTTTATCATGCACCGATTTTCAACCACAGTTAAAGAAAAGTGGAAAAAACATCCCCTCCCACGTACGCGTATGACGCTCGTTAGCCCTCGTTACGACACGGGGATAAGGACCACCAGACATCACTCTCTGCATGTGTATCCGCTCTCCCGTCTCTCCGCGTTGAGCAATTAAGCGACGAGCGTGCCCGACATCTCCTCTTTCTCTTCACCCCTCTCTATCATCCCCCTTTATATTTCTTCTCATCTCTCATACGTCACCCGTTTTGTCAACTACCTCATTCTCATCGTGTTATCATGTTTTGCTCTCGTCAATCATAAAATTCTTGCCTCACTTTTTGACGCGTATCCGGACGGACTTTAATCAGTGACATCGCGTGACAAATCTTCTTGACAATTTTCAAGAAAGATATCCATTTGAACAAACTAATATCAGTCATTAAAATGGTGGAAAGAAAAACATTGAAATGGAAGAGTTATTTTAATGGGTTAAATTAAAAAATAGAAAATAAAACTATTTTGAATGTCGTCTAATAAACGTTCAAATCTGCGATAATCCTTCGATCGATTTTTTTCATCTCGTTTAACCAAAATTTCTTTTTGCATCGATTGAATTTGACAAATAAGAGAAATGAAAAACCACGAATCTGTAGAACTCTTTGATTTTTGAATAAACAAGGAAATATAAACTGAAAGTTAATATTTTTCTAGGCTCGGACTGAAATTTATAGCAGGACAATAAAAAAGTATTTCATCCCTTTTTTCATAAGTCATTGTTAACCAGAGGCGAAAATCTCATTTTTCAATTTACGGTCATAAAAGAGTGACCAGGTCAAAAGGTCCAAACGACAATCGTGTCCGGTGGTCCGAGAGGATGAAAAAATACGTGAACGGGAAATGATAGAAATAGGGTAAAGGGAGATGGGAGGTAAAGATGAAAAAGTGTCGAGGATGGGAGAAGCGTCACTGCGGAGAAGATTTAGAGGTAGAAATTGTATGGCTATTGTAGATATATATAGGAGATAAAAGGAGGCGACGTCGCGACGCCGTGTTCGGATGGGCAAGCTGTGTTCAGCCGTTACAGCGAAGCGTTGGGGAACGCTTTAGATGGGGATGTACGGGGGGGGGGGGGGTTGGTTTTCTCTCGAGTGCGGCGAGAGAGAGCTTTAAACAAAAGAGGGTCGTTAGAAACAAGTGGCGGCGATGGAAAACGCCGACACTACTACTCATCGCATCGACAAACACCCGACAAAGTCTATCTTTTCGTTTCGCTCCTTCACCAAAACACTTGTTTCATATTTCAGCCCTTATTCGCTTTAATATTTTATTTATTTTTGTCTATATCAATATTTCTCTTATTTTCCGAAGCAATTCATCGATCGTTGCAGAGCCTAGTGGAATAATATTTCAGAGCAAAGAATCGACTGGTGATAAAAAACAAGCTTTCAAAGTTATTGCAACAAATGGGGATGTTAAAAAAAACGGAGTGCAATTTTTTTCACGAGCTGAAATGTCGAAATTACTCCGAAGAAGTTCTTCCAGCTGCAGGTTAAAAGAAGCAAAAGCATCATCAACATTATCGAAAAAAGTGCCTTGTCGCCTTGGTCTCTCGTTTTATTTTTAGCGTTTTACATTTATTTTTATCTTTTGTGACTAGACCGCAAGGTTTTCTCGAGAGAAAGAGACGAATCATTATTTTCTTTCGTGTACTCTTCGCCCAAGCTCGTTTGTTTGTTTTTTTTTTCACAGTGGATATACAAGTTAGTTCTCGTAGGTTTAAAGCTCGAAACTCACTACGGTTAAACTCCGTAGTGAGGTACAGGGAAAAGCCGCCAGGTCATCCTTTGAAACCGAAGCTCTCATTGCTTTTCCCTTCCTATTTTCTCTCTCCCCATCGCCCTTTTTTACCCTGTGTCTCTTTCCCTCGTTACGAGAAAAGGGATGAAGGCGTTGGAACCGTCGACAAATGCCAGTTGCTCGTACGCGTCCACCGCACACGGTATAAAGCAAGAGGCAGTGAGAGGGGAGAGGAGGGAGGAGGAATAGGGAAAGGTTTGCACCCACCCAATTTCATCCCCCTCTCACTCTTCCTCTCTATCCCTCTCTGTGGCGTTGCACGAAATCCAACGGCTGTATATCGCCGAGTGGGTGAAGTCCTGCACTGGAAATTCGATGCTTTCCGCCACTAAAAATCACGACAAGGAAACCTTTGACCATGCCTATACAAAGAGAATAAAGCGTCGCCCATTTTTCATCGTTAGAATAAAAATGAACGGAAAATCCAAAATAAAAAACGCCCCCGCACACAGCACGTGTGTGAGAAAAATAATAAACATAGTTCGCGTTCAACAAAAAAGGAAAATTCAAGAGAGCATCGTAATTAAAACCAACCCGGCTGACGCTTCGAACAAATATTTTAAAGCGTTCAACCAAAAGAGAGTGAATAATCATTCGATTGAAATACTATTTTTGTCCTAATAATCGTCAATTTAATTCAGGGTGAAATTTCTATTGACAAAAATTAATTACGCTTTGCCATATAATATTTTAACAAATGACCGCAATCATAATTGATATAATTATCATAGATATTTATAAATTCAAGTAAAGCCCACAAACTGCAGAAAATTAAATTGATTGAATTGTTGTTTCCTCGGTAAAGCTTCGCCACGTATGAAATTCAATAATTCATACAATATTGACTTCTACAATAATCCCATTGGAAATAAACCTAAGTTCATCCCAGCCAAATTGTTCCATTTATTCAAGTCTTGACTCGGTATCCCATTTAAACGATAAGAAAAAAATTAATACATATGGATGATATAGGAGCGATCGAAAAGATCATTTTACGAGAGAAGGGACGTGTGGATAAAAAAAGGGACAAAGTGGAGTGAGGAATGAGACAGTTCAGCGGAGCTGACTGGAGACCTATGTGCCAAACGATCTCGACCATAGAATTTCGTAGTATCAGCTTTACCTTCAGCTTTATCTGTGTATATGTATTTCATGTTTGTGTGTATAACTATATGTGTGTATATATGGGATCAGTACGAACGAACGAGAGAGGCAGTGGGCACCACGATCCTGCGACCTACATCAACGCGGCTGGGGATACATTATTACTATCATCGAAAAGCAAAGCTCCCGATGCTGGGTGTACAGTGGAACAAGAGGAGTGAAGGGGATGAAGAGCGGCGCCACGTCGACCGGAGGGTTGTTCAGGGTCGGTTGCCATGGCGATCTAACGGAACAGAGAGGAAGAGAGAGAGAGAGAGAGAAAGAGAAAGAGAGAGAGGGAATGAGAGAGTTAGGGAAAGCGCACCCTGGTAGCAAGCTCCTGACGCTAGAAACAGCAGTTCTCTCTCGCTGGCCTGTGGAATCAAGCCTCACTTTTCTTCTTTCACCCTCGTTCCCCCATATACATCCCCCGAGGTCCAGATTCTATGGGTCTCTTTCTCCGCTTGTTCCCTCGGCTCGAAAGTTCCGCTCAGAGAAAAGCTATCCATCCCCGTCGGTTATCTGTCCATCTCTTTCTCCTTCGCCACTGTCTCTCTTTCCCTCTTTCGCTTAAATCCCCCACAAAAGCTCACCCCCTATTTTTTCAGCCCCACGCCCGCCATTTCGTTTTTGTTATTGTTTTTACGCCATTTCAGATTCTTCCTTTTTTTTCCTCTCTTCTTTCTCTTTCTCGACTGAGCATTTTGTCCCAACACCCTCCTGGGAACGTGCCACTGTTACCACCGCCTCCCATACTTTTGCTTCTGCGGATTCTTTGATATGTTTTCGTTCAGGAATTCCACACCGCAAGACTCCCCAGGAATATCCCTGGAAATGCGCTCCCGGAAAATGCGATGAAACACTGTCTTCTAAACACTGGAAACGGGGAAAAGAGGTGCAACGAACTACGAGGATGAAACTTTAGGTATGTAAGTTCCGGAAGTAAAAAAATGCCTGAACATTGAAAAGGCCACTAAGACACACACACACCTCAATAACACTCCAGAATTCAACCAACACTTCGCAAACTCTCATCCACACGCTGGTTAAAAAGTAATTACTTTCCCAAAACTCTCCAGTTACCTTACGAGGAACGAGAACTCGCTTCCTCGACAAACAAAATCCTTGGCGGAAAGATCAAAAGGATTTAAAAAAAAAAAAAAAAACACACACTTTCGAAAGGGAACTCGTGGCAAGTTTTATATGCTGCACGTGATATATGTCCTGCAGAAAACACGAGAAAGACGTTAGAATTATTTATCTTTCGTTTCACTTTAATATTAAGAGCTTTGCAACATCGTCCTCTTTATTTGCTCCGTTTGACCTACTTTACAACACCCCTTTAAAGTGCCTGATTAATTGAGTTTAGCGTTGATATAAAATTACTAAATGCGATTCATCGAAAAATTTCAGAGAAGAGCTTTTGATTCAGTCGAAAATGTGAAAGTGTGAAAAGTTATTAAAACCTTTGAGCCTTTGAGTGGAACCTGATACCGTCCCATGTGTACTTTTTGCAATTTTTTTATTATTGCATTAAAATACTCTTTCACCGACAAATATGGGATTTTTTAAAATTCATAGATGCTGCTTCGGATATTGATTGAAAAAATGTGAACAGTGATCATTTGTTAATTGAACAAAAACAAGACTTCAATAAAGAATCGAATTTCATACTTTTTTTCATTAAAAAATTGATTTTCTCTTAAACGACTACGAATATTGAAAGACCAATTTTTTCACGAACTCTATACACTCCAAGGAATTTCACCAAATTTTTTAAAGAAATTTCGTATGATGGTCTGTGTTTATAAAAAAAGTTAATTTTGAATTTTTTCAAATTCCACGTCAATTCCTTCGTCGTGGGTCTCAAGAATCACTGAGCACTAAAAACAATTGCTTTTTGGGAAAAATGTGTGACTCAAAAGGTAGAAAAAAGTCTTGACCTCCATTCATCAATCTTTTGTGAACTAATTATATTACTGAGAATTTTTATCGCCAAACTTAGTCCTACTTTTATTCATAATTAGTCCGATGCGAAAAAAAGTTGGAAATACCGAGCTTCAGAAGAGCTTGATGAATGTTTGTTGTGTTAAAAAAAATAAGATGCTCGTTTTCAGCGAATAAATCAAGGCGTCAGAAAAAAAGGTTAAGGGCTATATTATTCTACGTGGGTGAACGGAAATGAGGTGGGTTGTTGAGAAATTTTCTGCTAAAAAAATACAGAGAGCGAGCGGAAGAACACCAAAGGCGAATGAGGGAAACACGGTTAGTGTGAAAATGTTACGAAGAAAAATAAGTCCTCGGGGATCAGTGGGAAGGTCCGGAGTCCATAATAAGTTTTGAATTATTAAAGATAAAAACGAGTGAGAAAAAGGAATGTGGGAGGGGTGAAGAAAGTCCCGGAGGTAACGTTGCGAGCTTTCATCAAGAGATCTGTTTTGTAAAAAATTACAAGATCCATTGTATTTCGTTTTTTTTTATATTAACTGATGAGAAGGAGAAAAAACGAAAAAAAAACCATTCTAAAACTAAATTCAAAACGATCCAAAAGCTTGTCAATAAAATGCAATGTAAGGTGAGATTATAGAGATGATCCGGGGACCGAGGAAAATTTTGGTAAACTTTGGTGACACGCAAAAAGTTACGAAATTGCTAAAAAGAGAGAGAGACAGAGAGAGAGGGACAAAAATGAAAAAAGAAAAGAAGGAAAACGAGAGCAGACGGTGGGAAAAGCTTCGGTGAAGAAGAAAGGGGGTCGCGGCGCGTATGTCTGGAAAGAAGATCAGAGAGGAGGAAAAGATTCGAAATCGTGGAAAGGAGATCCGGTTATATACGACCACTGATAACCCAACGGACCACCACCAACGTCCTCCTCCACATCCTTTTTACTCTTTCGTTTTCTCTTTCTCCTTCTCCTGACCTATACTTTTCTTGTCTGGCCTCGTACTCCAAAAGAGCGATAAAAAGAAAATAGGAAAAGTCTTGTTTCGGGATAAAGGGGTTGAAGAGAGATCGTTTAGACGCCTGGAAAGTTTAGCGAAATTTTCTCATCGTCTACTGATACGATATTTACTTTTTCTTTCTTTCTATTTCTCAAAATGATATCTCCATTTATATACATATACGTAAACGACGAAAACGTCGATCAATTGACGAGGCACTAAAATCGAATTAGTCTATTTTAACCAAAACTTTGCAATGGAAGGACCGAAAAAAAAAAATCTTTCGCAGAAAGTACTCCATCAAAAAAAAAAAGCTTCAAAAAACGTTTCTTTTTTTTATTTGCACATTCCGCACAACTCTTACACGAGTAATTGCAAAATAATTGACTCGGATTGCGACAAACACGTGCGAGCAACCTTTTTCCGTTGGTGCAAAAAAAAGAAAAGAAAAATAAAGCAAAAAAAATCGACTAGAAAAAAGGGTTCAATAAACGGAGAGAAATAGAAGCAAAATGGGGACAGTACGGTGGACTAGTGTCGCGTAAACCGAGTCGATCGTTAATAACGCCGAGGTAGACCGGATGGGTTCGAAAGTGGACGTAAAACCCTGGAACGACCGCGCCGCTCGCGCGTTCAACTCCAAAATCCTCGAGCCCCTGAACGTCAGGTATTTTCCAACTCGTATTGGTCATGCACATGAACGCGAGAGAAGACTCGTCGATTAATCATCTCTCTACTGCCGCATTCTATTTCTACGTAATATTTTATAAACGTACGATTAAAACACTTTATATCTATATACATTTTAATGCACATACATACGTTCGTGTATGTAAAGAATCGGCAGAAGAGAGCTTTAGTTCCGAGCAAGGGATTCGGCAATCACAAAGGATTTCGACGATGACCCCAGAGGGCGTTACTAAGAACAGAGTACATGGGCTGTGTCAGCCATGAGGCTGGTCGCAGAGAGAAACACATGTCCCTGGAACGTTAAGTCCGGTCAGCTACGAGTAATTAATCATGTACAGGGATGAGAATGACGTTGTAGTTCGTATATATGATCGAATAATTAAAGCGAGGTCACGAGGCGAGTCACGCCTTATGATTCATGTTGAAAAATGAATGAGATCTAATTTCTAAAGATTTTATGAAATATTTAGTAGGTTCGTTGGTTGTTAAGGGAGGAAAGAAAACAAATTGGTTTATTTTGCACGGAATTCAGAAGAATTTTGTGATTTCAATTGGAAAAATTCAGGTCGATAGATTAATTGATAAGTTTTTATAGTTAAATTGACTACATTCGTAGAAGTTGTATGAAAAATTTGAGTTTTGTTATTATATTGTTCTGCAAATTGTGAGTCAAAACTCAAAGAAGCCGAAGATGCTTTTTACCTTTGCCTTCAGTCTCTTGGATGAACCTCAGTCTCTGGGTGTGAGAAGATAAATTTATTAAATCAAGAGGATGAAGCTCCGGGTCGATGGATGATCGAAGATTTAATTAAGAGTATAGGACAAGAGAGTACTCATATGGTGGCTTGGAAGAGGAAAGTATCGGCAGGACAATGCTTTCAAGTGACAGCAAGATAAGGTCCGTGAAAGAGGTTCTAAATCTTTTTCGGTCGGCTCAGAAGAGGGAAAAAGGGGGTGGGAGGTAGGGAGAGGTGAAGGAAAAAGGGGACGTCTTTCATGTGGGCTTGCGTGCGATCAAAAAGAGGGAAAAAAGGAGGAAAAGAAGAAGAGAAGGGAGAAAGAGATGAAAAAAAGGAGTTGGACCACATAGCACCGGTTGGAAGCGACTGTGTCTCGACGTGTGGACACCCTCAACTTCCATTTTTTTTTCTCTTCTTTTCTTTCCCTCCCAGCATCCAAAGCCGAGACTTTTATACACTTTTCTTTGCGTCTTTTTTTTATTCTTTCTTTTTCTCCCCCTTGAACAATCGAGAATACGAGAATGGCTCCATAGCAGCGAACTCTACACTGCTTTTCTAGGGTCAGAGATCTTTTTCTCTCTCTCTCTCTCTCTCTCTCCCTCTTTCTTTCTCTGTCTCTTCCTCCCTTTGTAACTACAGTTCTAATCCAGCCAACCGAGACCGTGAATGTGTATACGAGACTCTCTCGCTTTCTCCCTCTCTCTGGTAAAGAGAAAAGCCCGATGTCGTTTCTCACGAAGCTCATCCGGTATTATAACACACTTTTCATTGACCGTTTTTCTTTATCTCTCTTTCTCGTTCTCTCTCCCACTCTCTCTCTGTCTCTCTCTTCCTTTCTTCCCTTCTCTCTCTCTTTCTTTCTGGTGTCAAAAACTACGATTATTAGCACAACAATTTGAGCGAAATCTGTTTACGTAAAAGTGATTGATTTCTTCTCGTCATAATTTAACCCTTCGTTGGCACATCGACTCACTTTGATCCGAACTAATTTTTCAGGGTCACTATGAAAAAAGATTTTTTCATTTAAAAAATGAGCTCCTTTCACTCGAGTCAACGAGTAGGTTTTTTCGTAAATCTCGTACTAGCACTCACTTTCGAAAAATTGCAGTTTTTATGGGAACATCATCGACTGTTAATATTAAAATGCATTTTAACGTGCACGAAATCGTCAAAACAAATTTATCAAAAAAAAAAAGCATATTGTTCAATGTTTCAAATATGCTTGAAACGAGAAAAGGTTTGAAATGGAAGTTATTGATGTAAAGTGAAAGTTTTGACTGATGTTTTAAAAAAGAGATAATATCGTTAAAACAACAGTATGTTGTTTTGCAAATGTAGATTAAAGTAGAAAGAGATATTTCGGTAAAAATATTGGTTTAGCAGTCAATTTATGATAAAATATTAGCAAAGAGTGTCGGAGGAGTCCTTTGATATGGAGTTCGTGTACGTCAGCTCTATAAATAAATAAGCCTTTAACAGAGTGAGAAGAGTGGCTTTCGTATATTTATAAAACGGGAAGCACGTGTTCCGTCGTGTCTTCGGCGGCGTCGTTGTCGTCGTCGTCGTCGGTGGTGGCGCGGCGTGGACAGACGAATCGCGGAGGTTGCATTAACGCAAGAGTTGCAAACGGGGCGGTCTTGAGTCGCGAAGCTTTAAAGAAACTCTCGACATAAAGATAGAATCGTTTAAAAATAGATTTCCAACACGATCATACGCTTCATTCCCTTCCGCGCCCTTTTCCCTTCTCTCTCTTTATGTATACACTTTCGGGCCACTTTCCTGGAGTGAAATGTCACACGAGAGGACCAACGAGAAAACGAGATTGCTCTGGCACACTCTCGCTCCCTCGTTCTCTCTCGTTCTTTCACTTTCTCTCTCTGTCTTTCTCTATACTCCGTAGAGCCTGTGGAAAATGAATTGAGTTACGGGAATTCCGTTCCGCCTCGTAGCGAAAACGATCTCTCTCGCTCGCAAACCCGGTCTCGGATCGGTGACTCAGTAGAATGGGATTTCAAAATTACTCGCGACAGCACTAAATCGTTTTTTTTTCGCGCTCTCTATTTTTTTTACTACGAATCCACTCACTACTCTTTTTTCGAGCTAGAAACTGTGGGAGTATTGGCCGAAAAAAAGTATTTCGAATGGTTGTGGAACACAACAATTAAGTATTATTGTGAAAAAGAACGATTCGATGTATTTTTGTTGTTGTTATTGAAAGTATAAAACAAATTAATCGCTTTGTATTACTTTTTAGATTTCATAAGCCTATTGAAGAGATGAAAGTATACAAAATTTGTATTCTACAAAAAAAGTTGTAACAAAAATGCGATTACTTTATATCTGTGGCACTAAAATATTCAATTCCTTTTGCCTGGATCATCAAAGACCTCTTCAGAAACAAGAGGCTTGCGATGGTGTTTAGAGAACGCGAAAGATCGTACATCTCAAAAGGGTTTTCTCTCGTCGTATAAAGAGCATTCACATTGCAGCACACACATCACGTAATCTCAAGTTTTACGAGAAAGCTTCCCAGAGAGATGGATATTCCATGGGAAAAGAGGTTGCTGTATGGCGACTTATCGTCCTCGTAAAAATCCTCGCTCGAGATCTCGCCGGCACTTGGAACTCGAGTTTTGCCTCTGGGCGTGTAAATACATATATCGATACGAGCTTGCAGGTGAAATTTATATGGATGTACAGGGGGTTGCAAAAAACAGTCATTAAATCAGTGACATTGGTTAGATTGCGAAATTCTGAAGAAAAAAGTTGTTACAAGTTTTTCGCTCTCATTGGCCGTTGAAGAGTTATGAATAAATTTGTCTGTAACCAATCCGGAGTGTCGATGAGTCGAAGAAGGCGTGACCAGCCAAACGCAGGTGATTGGTTGTCACGAATTGATCGATATTTCGTGAACGGTGCATTGGACAAAAAATTGGGCAGAGACATTTCTCTTCGGATTTTCAGAATCTTTCCACTGGGCAAACTGGAGTAGCAATATTCTGGACACCCTGTTGACAAAAGCTCTTTTTCATCTTCGGTGAAGCCGGTAGTATATTCTAACGAACGAGGTGAGTCTGTGTCTCGGTCCACGAGGAGCGAAAGAGCTTCCGGGTGGATTTTCAGTAGAGCTTAAAGTACACTGTCAGGTAAACCTCTCGAGGGAGGGAAACTGAGAAAGAGGGGAAGGGAGGGAGGCAAAAGGGTGCGAAGAAAGAGAGAGAGAGAGAGAGCGGGCGAAAAAAAGAGGGCGTAAACTTAGAAGAGGGATATCTGAGAGGGTAATAAATGATCCCAGTGAATAATAACCGTTATTGAAAGGCTGCTGCGCGAGAAGGAGAAGAGGAAGAAAAAAGAATGTGACCGGCAAAAGGTGCCTCCGATATCAGAGGGGACTTTGGAACTCTCGTCTTTCACCTTCATGCACTTTCTAACCTGAGGCTCCTCGCTGAGGAAAAGCATTAGCCCAGTTTCCAAGTGAAGCAGCGATATCAGCGAGTAGAAGAGAACGGAAAAAGGGGAAGAAAGGAGCAGGAGTTAGAAAAAGGAGAGCGATAGGACTGTGGGGTTTTTACCTTCGTCCTCACACTTGTATACACTCCCCGACTTGCAGGAACAGACTCATGTGACTCACTCTAATGCCCTGCTATACATCGGAAATGGTTGGCTCTTTGCGGCTCTGTCAACTCTTGAGAAAAGAGTGAGGGACGAAGAAAGAGCAAGACAGAGGGACTATGTTGAGCACATAATGGCTATTCAGATATCTCGAATCGATTTATTCCCCCGCGGCTTGCGATGCTACACTCTCAAATCTCCTCCTCTCTCTCTCTCTCGCTCTGCATCCCTTTCCTCACTGAATTCCTCTGCCTTCCTTTGCCACCAACTCAGCAACTAAACTTCCCTCTCTATATTCCCCCAGAGTTCCAACGAGGCCCCTCTGGTTATATCTCTTGAACGACGACTACGACTATGACGAGGAGGAGCACGAGGATGACGACGAGAGTTCTTGGCATTGCTAGAGGATAGACGAGGAAGATAAGGCTTTACTACCCTGGCCATAGAATTGCCGCAAAGCACAAGAATATAGTTACAATCTTTCGCTGCATCCTGGACATTTTGATACAGGACGCCAACGCCAGAGGGCCAAGTATTTCAAGACACAGCACAGCCCTGAATGTTCGTTCAAACAAAAGGGCGTAAAATTGCGCATCTTTCAGTACCACGTTTCGAAGGTTGGGACCTTACGAATCGGAGAATATATTGTCCATGTACATATATCAGCCCTTCTGCATCTTCAAAAGGAATTAAGGGGGTTTCACGTAGGCAAAGCCGTATCCGATAAAATTTACATTCTTGATGGAACCCTCGAGGAGTTTTAGGGTGGATCCTTCTATCGGAGGAATCTATAATAAGTTGGACGATGAAGAAAATTCAATCAGTCGCGGAAAACTAAGCGGATTTCAATCGACAACAATGACGCAGAGGCAGTAAAAAAAAGTTCGCTTTTATCTTCGTTCCAATGAAACGTATATCTATAAATGTGCGTGTTATCTTCTGGCTGTCTGCCACTGGACTCCACGGAAAGTCTCGGCAAAGCGTACGGTCGTTAAACAGGAAGTTGGCGTGTCCATGCTTCCATATGTATATAAGTATCCACATGGATGTAAAGGGGGTTTGCATCCCCGCGACATCTCGTTAACTCTCTGACGAGCCTCGACTCTCGACGCTGCTTCAGCGTGTTCTCGTGCGAAATTAGTGCCCCGTTCCCTCTCAGTCATGTGGCCAAAGCGATGTGAGCTAGTACGAAAAGTCCGCGAAAGGGTAGCAGCGGGGAAAGAGACGAGAAAACAAAAAAGCAAGAGCGAAAAAGAGCCGGTGGAAAAGCTTGAATTATTCAAATGAGTGAAATATTTGGCAGGAGCAAATGTACGGAGCATCTTTTTATTTGATGCTTTTTTAGATCTCGTTCTGTTTTCACTCCGAGTTTCCTCATTGTACAACTCTTACTATGCTGCAAAGTATGCCCAAGACTTTTTCACACGCTGTGCCATCAATTATTTTGTGTTCAATTAATTTTTCAAGGCTTCGATTATGTTTTCAGCCGGTGTCGTTTTTTTAAATGTTTCGTTATGAATCCCGAATGACAGGGTTCGTGAGTTTTTTTTTCATCATTCGCCACGTAATTCAATTTTTTAAAGGTTCAAACAAGGTTTCCTAATATTTTCTACAGAATATTTGTAACGAAATAATAACGAAAATTATGTGTCGTGGATTCTGAAGAAAACTAAATCTCACAAGAGAGATTTCGTTTTTATTCGTCCCTAAAAACCGTCTGAGAAGTTTCCAAGGAAGGGTTTCCCAATGGGGTTTAACGTTCTCTATATCCACTTCATCCCCCCCATCGCGGTCTATTTTAAATACGCGAGTCCTGTCGTTTGTAGCCGAACGAGAGCACATTTATTCCCTTTCTGGCATCTTAACTCCTCTCCTTTCTCTTCTTCCTGTTTTCCCTCTTTGCTCTCCTCTCTTCTCTTTTTCTTCTCATCGCGCGACTTTCAAGAAAGCAGCCGAGCACTCATTTGAATTTCTCTCGGTGGTTTTGCCTCTGACGTTTTGCCAAGAAGGAGAGAGCCTCCTCAAAGAATACCTTTCCGCATCTCCGGAACCTTCAGTTTACTAGCCGAGAGGTTATTTCTACGTAAAGGTCATTTCGTGCCAAATTGAGCTCGCTTCGATCCGTACAACTTTCCTTTCATGATTCAAGTTTCGAAAATTTATTCACTCGAGCAGATGAGAACATCGAATTTTTTTTGTCCACGGATTCTTTTCAACGCTCATATTTAGCCACTGTATTGAGACACTGGGTCAATTTGACCCAGACTGTACTTCATTCACGTGTCTTCAGCAGCTTTTCCATTGGTTTTCATTGAAAAAAATTACCAGTAAATCAAAAAACATTCTTTGATTCGTTTGTAATACGAAAATTCGAAAAGTATCAAACGAGATTGTTTACATGAACAAATTAGTTATCAGCTTACGCAAATTTTAATTAGACTCCATTGTTTTTCGCTTAATTAGGAAAAAATTCGAATCTCTATTGATGTGAATTCTATAAAATTGGCAGGAAATTCTTGGTGATGGAAATCCGATGATCTGATAGTGTAAAAAAAAAGTCGAATGGTCTTTGAAAAGCCTATACATAAAATAGCAAAAAGTAAAAGGTGGTGGAGACTATATGTCGAGCCTGAGGCATTCGTAGCTCTTTCCAACTTTCCATCCACCATTGCATCCAATTTCGTATGAAATTTGCCGAGTTATTGGCTGGAAGATAATAATAATATGAAAAAAAAAGAAAAAATTGTATAAAAGGAAGATGGACTATCTGGGACGTCGTCGATATTCTCGTCTCGTCGATTCTCTCGCGGGTACCCCGAGGATTTTCGCGAAATTCCGAGCACCCGTTACGTCCTCGTGGTGAGTAAGAGAGGAGAAAAGATGGAAGAGAAAAAGAAGAGGATGAAAAAGAGACAAAAAGAATTTCGTAGCCGTGCCGAGGGCTCGAGCCAATCACGAAGTCAGCATTTTTACTTATTTTTCCGGGCTATTCTCTCAGTTGCATTTTTCTCCGACCTACATTTTCTCCTTTATTCCAAATCTTCTTTTTCATCCAACTTTCGATATTTCTCTTTCTTTTTCTTTCTCTTTTCGCATGGGGCCATGTTTTTGCTCGATATTATGCAGAATCAGTGACGAATGTGCGAGAAAATGGTTTGGTAAGGCAACCCTTACGAATATCCTACGAATGCCAGAGACGAAGAAGAGCAATGGCGGCGAAGTGAAAACCCATCGATAAAATTTATCCGACGAAACATCGGAAATTTACGAGGCTATCGCCCCGTGGAACTCCGAGGCAGAATTTTCCTTAATGCTTGTTCTTGGCAACGTCGCGGTTTACGAAGGATATGAAAAATAAAGCAATAGACAGAAGAAGAACGAACGTTCAGGTCTGGTTACGATTGCGTAAAGAACCCAAACGAGGACTTTCGAATAAAATGATAAAATTGTGTAAGAAATCTAAAATATCCAGCTCTTTAAAATTGCGATACAATTATCCAAAATATACTTCCAATAGTTTACACAGTTCGTAAATATTGATGAAATATTTTCCTCCAATTTCGATCACATTTTATAAAATACTCAATACCTGCAAAATTTCACAATAGCCAAAGAATTGCTTTTTGAAAAAGTTCAAACATCATAAAAATGAAATAAAATATGTAAATAAATCGTTCAAATATTAAAACCACTAAAACGAAAGCGATAACCGTCAATGTGTGGCTCTAGCAATCTCGAACGTTCAGCAGCCTCGAACGAGGTCAGTACTTGGTTGGGTGAGCGTTTAGCCATGCACTGGTTCGCGTATCAATCACTGAGTGAAAAGCAGTTTTTCTGGGGTTTCTAATGGTGCTAACCAGCCAAAGTTTCCTTTGGCCCTCGTGGAAATGCGATACAGTAGCCCATTAGGAAAAAGTGGCTTTGGGCAAAGTTCTGAGAAGTCTTACTCACGGGAGCAGGGTCAGAAACAGTCAAATTAATGAAAAATGGGGTCGAAGCGATAAAATGAGCTCGTCAGACCCCCGAGGGTATAATGCAGTAACAATAATGATAAAATCAATAAATAAATGTTTAGATATGTCAAATAAACGTCATGGCAGACGGTCATCAGAGTCTGATTGAATAGAGGAAGTGCAGCGTATACGGACAACTGTAGAAAATTTTTAATATCTCTCAATTTCTCAAAAACTACTTGCACTAAATCCGTTTCAACGTCATAAACTCAAAGTCAATATATTGACGTCGTAAACTATAAAAGACAGAAAGTTTAAAGGAAAAACCGCTTTATTGATATTTTCGAATCGACTTGCCGGAGATCAGAAAGTTGATTCACCTCATTTTTCCTTGATTCCGGTTTATGATTTTCTATTGATTTTTTTTTTTTGCATTTTACATTGAATGACACTTTCCACTGTTTTCTGATCAAATGAAACTTTAGCAAAGTTTCTAAGTTTTCTTGTCTTTGACGTTTCACTTTTTTCTTTGATTTTCTATCAAATTATAATGTTCAAAATTTTTTGCATTCCTTCTGTTTATAAAAATTTTTAATAATGAATGATTGTAAGACTCACTTTGTTTGGATATCCGTCGTAACGTAGTAACTTTTTGCAGCATTTGCCGCGATTCTCGTAGTAGAACATCTGAACCATTTCCGGGTTACCGGTGGCGGCGCTAACGGTGTAAGGGCCACCGTGATGATAGCCGATTGAATTGTGTCCTGTATGGATGTTGGACTGTGGGCGCGGGGATTCCCGGCGCCCCAGAGGTACGCACGGGCACCACCCCGAGACCATCACACGGGCCCTTTTGCCCGAGTGAATGAATCAACACTTTTGGCCGCCAGGCCGCCGCCGAGCCCGCCACACTCGTATCCCTTTTAGTTTTTATTTTTTCTCTCCCTTCTTGCCCCTTTTTTCCCTTTTTTTCACTCAACTTCCGCTGCGTGATCCACTTTGGCTTCGAGGCAAGAAAACGAGTCACTTGTACGCTCCTCCGGGTACCTTCATCTCGACTTCCTTCCTGTTGGCCTTTCACTCTCACGAATAAGCGAGTCAGAGCCCTTCCAATAAAAATCCTCACAAAGAAGAGACACGAGAGAAAAAATACCCGATATTCGCTCGGCTACTTTCGCTTATTCTCAAACGTCCCTCACGATCGTCACTATACTGTTGATCTTTGATTTCCTCTCCTTTTCGTCCACCTTCAAACTTACTTTGATGCGGGCTTTCTACCTTCTTTTCTTTTGCTTTTAATCTCCCTCCCTTTTGTCTTCTTTCCTCCTTTATAAATTAAGTCTCTTTGGCTGGATTTCCCTCTTTGTTTCTTTCACTTGTTTGTCTTCTTTGGATGATTCTCGCTTTTTTTTTCTTTCTTGACTAACTTGCCCTTGTCGATGTTACGGCAATCTGGAACATTCATCAACCCAAGTTATCAATTAGAGGAAAAGAATTGTTTCACGGTATTTCGGCTATTTTTTTAGATTTTTTTTTAACCTTTGAGCGAAGGGGAACTTGACGATGTTCCGAGCTATTCAAAATGATTTGTTCGTCGAATAAATAATCAGTTATTTGCCAAAGGTTAAAAAAATTACATAATTTGTAGTCAATTAATCAATTTTTTGATATCGAAAGTTATGAAAAGGTTGGTTTCAAAGTTATGTAAATTATAAATCGAAGTATATATATATAACGGTAGAATAATTTTTCCAATGGGATGAAATTATCTGCAATGGAGTAAGATCGGATTCTTATTTTTCCCTTGAGCCATTGCTTGGGGAAAGCTTTTTGCAAACGACTTTCTGGAGTTTGAGCGAAAGAGTTTCATTCGACGATAAGACGAAAGAGGGCAGACGTGAGATTTCGTAACAATGCCAGTAGGGAATCAAGAGAGAGAGAAAGGAAAGAGAGGAGAGAAGGGGAAAAGTATCTTTTACTCTCTTTCTCTCTCTTGCTCTTTCGGAAAACTATACTCTCGCTTCCGGAACGAACACAAGATCGATGGGGACCAGACCAAACGTATCACTATCTTTCTCTTTCTCTTCCCCCGGCTATGTACGTCGAATTAATTAAATTCAAAGAGAAACTCAATTAAACTTGTACATCCCTCGTTGAGCCTGGACAATTGGAAAAGAACCGTGTGATCGCGACGTATATATGACCTCGAGAAAAGGGGGTTAATCCAAACGTGAATCAATTCGATCTTCAATAACGACATTCCATCATACAAAGAATTCTTCACTGACCCACAAAAATTCATCGTAATCCTATGGTTACAAATGTGAATAGAAAATTGTTTATTGTGTGCTGACATAATTGTTTGATATAAAAACATTTAATCAGGTGGAATAAGAATGAATGAAAATATAATAAACTGACAAGAACAGTTTTTGCTAATAGTCAAGAAAATAATTAATAATGAGCTGTCACTTTTCATACATTTTAATAACAATTTGCCATTATCATAAATTGTTTTTAATGACGCCTGGATTGAGCCAAAAACGATTTGATTCACGACTCATACAAAATGTATGAAGGATCAAAAATAAAAGGCATTATGCAGAGAATTTAATGGTGTAATTTGCAATTCGTTCGAACGCATTTTATTGAACTGATGAAACTTATTCCAACGAAAATCGATAGTCGACTATATCAATCGTACATTTGAGCGGAGAAACATTTATAATTCTGGCAAATAAGAGAAATCGAATAATTTGAAGTCTGAAATTCGAGACACCTCGAGATAATATAGACAGGGGAGATTGAACAGAGGCTCTGGAGTTGTCGAGGTCTTTCCAAACACAAACGCAAAACTTTGATTCGTCCGGAAAAATCTGCAATTCATGAGCGAGAGACTCAGGAAGTTGTGCTCGTCTATCCACACATTTTTTCTGGTGACTTTCTATCTCTCTCTTTCTCTCTCTCCCTCTCTTTCTCTCTATGTCTTTCTTTTTCGTAATTCATGGAAATGTACACTGTTTTATTTGCCTTTGGTTTATTATCGAAAACGAGACGACGTTATTCGTTTGTCATAGTCTAGTATATTTATGCAAAGAGTGGGTGTGGTTTATTTAAATCATGGTGCCTGAATATCCTGATGAAGTACGTGTACAGCCAATGAGAGAGTTTTTTTTCGACCCCTATGTGCAAATAAAACTCAGAGTTGCAGCAAAGAATTGAGAGAAAAAGAGAGAGAGAGGAACACTTGAATTCCATGGTTTTATGCAGTCCTGAAAAAATTCCTTTTTTTGTTAGTTTTCTGCGAACCCCTTACGAACACAATACTTTTACGATGCCATTTTTTTTTTATTCAACTCCTCACTCCTTTCTCCGTGTATTTCTTGTTGGTCGAAAAAAAAAAAAATTCGTATGATCATAAAACGCTGGATACATAATTCACGGAGGCAAGCTATTCTTTTATTTTCATAACAATCCTCAGCGTGACGTTGATACGTCAATGAAGCTTTGCCAATGTGAATCTCTCGTAAAGAAAATTGATGAAAAGAGGAATTTTCATATTGAAAAAACCAATTTTCTCGTTCGTAAAATGTCACAAGAAAAACAGTAAGTTTTTTTATTTCCTTCAATAGACTACTTCACGTTTTCTTATTTCCTTATTTTCATTAGCTACATATTTTGTTGTTTTATTTCTCAAATACTTTGCACTTTCTCATTTTCTTTCGTTATTTACTGTAAAAAAACTATTTCTCCGCTACGTCTTTCAACCTTAAAGCAAAAAAAAAAAATAAACAATCGTTATTTAGTAATTCCGCAATAATCCCATCCAAGAATATATTCAACTTTCGTACTTTTTTATAAAAAAGTTGATTTTCTACTAAACGACTATGGAATGAAATATATTTTTATACGATATTTGGGAATTAAATTAAACTTGAATTTCCAAACATCGATGAGTTCTGAATTAAATACTCAGAGACTGCAAATTAATTGGACATTAGAAAAAAAATGGATGACTGAAAGAACTGAAAAAAAAATTCAAAATGAAGGGAACGAACTGCAGATTGAATGAGTAAAAAAAAAGTGGTGACATTTATTGACAATTACTTCGCATCGCCATAATTTTCAATGATTTTTCCTGTCGAGTGTACGACATATATATATTTCGGTGTGACATCTATAGATAAGTTTTAAAAGCTTGAAAAACTTTGGACAAGAGCCTGTTACACAAAATAAATTCAATAAATCCTCTCGCCCGGGGATTATCGAGAGATTTCTCTCGCCCTCGTCCCCTTTTTCTCCCTTTCGTTCGAAAGCGAGAGAGGGGGGCTGTGCATTGACGGATTTGACGGAAATTGGATACTGGTGGGCTCAAATCGACTGCCGGACGGATTATATGTGAAGGTGTAGCTAAACTGGAGGCGAGAAAAATCGGTATTTCTTGGAAAATGTTTCTGTACGTGTGTTTTTATGTTCATACATATATAAATATATATTTATTCTCATATAAAAATACGTACAGATAGGTTAGTCCAAGTTCAGACGACACCTGACCTCGTGACAGGTATCGGGTCGACTTTTATCGCTCGTAAAAATGTGTATGACCAAAACCAGTAGCAACAGCAGTACCGCAGTATAACACCACGTAACGGTCTGTTCAGGCTCACCCCGTAACTTCCCCCAGAACAAATACTCTCGATATATACTCTCTCTTATCCTTCGTTGCTCTCGATTTTATGGCTCACATATACACAGACTTCCTTACATTTAACGTCAAAACTTCATCTCCGCATGGGAAATTCGAAATCATCGAACAAAAAATGAAGCTTTTTAACCCTAGACCTCCACAATCAATTTTTATGGACATGAACTTCGCAGTGGGGTCACTAATTACGTTGATCTTTCGTGCAGCGAAAAACGTTCCTTGTATGCGATAATAACGTTTCATTGTACACTATTCTCTCGGTTTTTTCATGACGAAAAGAATGTTGCGTGATGAAAATCCATTCGGAAAACAATTGATTATGAAAACTCTCGAAAATGCAATGAAATGATTAAAAAAAACTTCAATAAAGTTTTAGGTTCTTAGTCTTCGTTTGAGAGTTTTATTTTTTTGGCCTGCATAAGGATTTACTTTCGAATTTTCATGGTTCAGGCAAAGTTTGAGTGAATTTTTATTTCCCCGAGATATACAGATATTTTCGAGATCACGAAACCTCGTTAATTACACTCGCATCCTTGAAATTGAATGGATAGATAAAAATGATTTTTTTTTTATAACTTCAATTGAAGCAGTAAATAAACATGACACCAAAATTGAATTGATGCAAAATAAAAATATGTGGTTTTATATAATTAATTTATAAATAATGCCCAATTATAAGGAATCGTATAAAACTAATACTTTTGAGTGGCAAAAACGTGGGAGTGTTTCGCAAAAAAAACGAGTGCAGTGTTCTGTCGTGGCATAACTGGAATATAAATGGAACAGCCTGAATAAACGATTTCGTACGATCAGAGCCATGAAATTTGCGGTCTGGAGAGAGAAAAAAAAATGACGAAACAGCAAGAGAGAAGGAGAGAGAAACTGTGCAACACAACGAGATAAAACAGTAAAAAAAAAAGAAAAAAAGGCGTGAAACAGAAAAAAAAACATATATTCGCGGAAGCATTTCCAGGGGAAAAGCTCGCACGATGTGCGCAATGTCGTCTCGCATCGAGAGTTTCCCCGTCAACGGGGGCAAAGAGACATGGAAAGGAGGGGAAAGCGAGCTATGCAGCAGATGAAAAACACAGAAGGCTCTCTCTCTCAGAGCAAGAGCGTAAATGCGAGAGAGCTCCGGTGACGCGTTAACAATGCGAGCTCTCACGACACTTTCACGAGCTTTTATCCCTATTTTATATATTTATTTTTACCCTCCGCCTACACGCATGTGGAACATTTAAATTTATGCATATTTTTCAATATGGAAGCGAACTCAGATTTCGTATCATTATTCGAGACTTACAAACTCTCAGAGTTTTCGAAAACAGAGTAAATATCATTAATTACTAGGAAGAAAAAAAAATCAACATTCTATACAAATGATGATGCTATGAAATGGAAAATATTTTCGAACAATCGAGTTTCTCGAGCTCTCCACAAATATTTTAATATTTATTTTCCGTATAAGAATTTATATAATTGATTTTATTTTTATTTCGCAATTTCTGTATGAACAAAGTTGAAGCAAATTGAAATCCTGGAACAAATATGTAAACGTTAAAAGGTTATTCTCATTTGTTGTTTTGCTGCATTTGAGAACGTTTTAAAAATTCTCTTTGCCTTCTTACACTCAGAGGCGAATAAATTAAGTGGCCATTGCAATTGGAGGTTTTCTCATTGTTTGAGCGTTGGAATTTGCTGGTTGCCCTTGGGCCAAACGTTTTACAAATATACACTTGTATTTTTCCAACTCTCTTTTCCCTCTTTATCCGATTTCTCTTTTCCTCTCTTTTTCCTCCTTGCGAGGAAACATTTGAGTTTACTCTCTGTGCTCTCTTGTCAGTTAAACGTGCTGTGTAAACAGAAACGTCGGTTTGTACCCTTGTCGTTGCATATACTGTAAGCTCCGAGCGTTGCAAACCTGTATGCGAACCAAGATTGACGTCCAATCGTCCGCACGAAGCAAGGGAAAGTGAAAACAAGTCCCTTTCGCGCTTAGTCAGCTTGTGCGACACTTTTGTTTGTCATGCGAACTAGTTTCACTGTTGGATTGCATGAAAATTGACACATTGATTGAAAATCATGACACTTGTTGTGGAAAAGAAAATTTCTCCGGAAAATAAATAGTTTTTATCTAATCTTTATAATAAAAATTTGCATAGCTCATCGCTCCTCAGTAGCCTTTTTTTCAAGTGTTTCAATCTCTCACTCTCTGCAGTCTCTCAATATATTGCGGAAATTTCGCTAGTCTGTTTGCCAAAAGAAAATAGTGAGCGTATATAGCATTGAAACATTTATAGCAGGAAATACGTGGATGAACGCACTCATGAGGTTGGTTGTTTGCACACCGTTTGATTAACTGATTAATCAACGACATACTGCAGCGTTATTTGTTATTCTCTACATAAATATATGAAATGTACGAAAAAATGGAATAAATGAGGGTGCATTGATATCCGGATGGCACTAATTAACAAATACCTTTGGATGTTTTGGTATTTAACGATTTTCTCTAATTAGCTTTTTGGGAGGTTTAAAATGTTTTTTTTTGTATTTATTTTTGACTGCAGTCTGCTATGATTTCTCAAAAACGATGAAAAAGTCCTTGAAAATTAAACTAGTTATAATAATAACAATAAGAATTGTCGTCAATATAATCCCAAAGTTATAAACTGAAATAAAACCTCTCATTAATGTAATGAATCTGACAGTTAAATAAACTTTGGCTGGAGCTCTCATTGATTCAAAATTATTTGGAGTGTTTTGGGGAAACTCGAAATGACACTTATACGCACACATATAGAGACACATGTACTCGACAATCGAGAAACTTTGTTTAACTCGACAGCCCGTGATATATAAACCTGCCAGACACGTGAGCACAAACTTTCTATCGCACTCGTGCGCACAACTACACAACCACAGAGATACACACGTACAGGAGCGAGAAAGAAAGACAGAGACTCTCAATTAAGCTTCCCGTTCGTGGAACATCCCGAAAACTCTCGTACTACGGAAACTACATCAGCCGATGATGCTGCGTTGAATTTGTATACGAAAATAAACGATCCAGACCTACAACTTTCCAGGGAAATCTCTTACTTTGTTACTTGAAAAAAAAAAAACAACTATTTTGAAAACCATTGATTCTCTATTCTCGATCGAAATGGATAGGAAACTCAAAAATTATAATTAAATTAATTATAATTAAGAACATTAAAAAAAACGAGGATAGCCAAACTTAAATACATTCGATTTATTGAAAATAAAAAAGAGAGAACTAAAAAAATGTAATTCAGCCAATTTTTTGGAGTCAATGAACTCAGAAAATACTCAGAAATCGTGAAAAACCGTCAAAATTCACTATTTGGAACGTAAACAAATTTGACGTGACAAATTAGCACCGAAACTTTACCACTTTTGTTTGCAAATTTTCGAAAATTTTGTTTGTTTGTTTATTTAAACGTTGCTTCGATGCGTTGGAACTTCTTTTCGGATTTCGTCTTAACTGGAGTTTGGAGAAACGAGGTCAAAAACGGTAGTGTATTTTAAAAAAATAAAAAATAAAAACAGTACTCCGATAACGATGTACCGAAAGCAATACTCATGAAAACAAAAACCTGAGAAAAGTTGTTTAGTGGTTTTTTGCCAGTGAAAGTTAAAAGGCAAACAGGCAAGTAGTACGAAAACGTGCAATGTAAGAGAAAAAAAGGGAAGGTATACGTTGAAGGAAAAAAAAGCGACAGAGATCATCGTCCGGAAACAGGGGAGATTACTACTTGGGAAAACGTGTCCCTGCAGTGTCCCAGTTTCGGTAGTCTCTCGTACTACTGACTTCCGTTACTACTGACGAAGCTTGCCGAGTCTTGATCAACGACTCAAGCGCTACGGTCACTGATACGAACTGTAGGGTCCAGTAGAAAAGGTATGTGGTGGTCAGACAATAATATTCCACGCTTAAGTCTTAAGAATCTCCGTTATTTTTCGTTGTAGAAGCAATTTCGTCGGTTAACGAAATGATTTTTTGTCAAAAATCGATTATTTTCACGAATAAAAAATCGTTCAGCCGTTATCAAATGTTTTTTCAATAAAAAATCAATGTTATGAACAGCAATTGACTTTTTCAGGATGAAAAAAATTGTTTTCTTCAATCAAATGCTCAATTCTTCAGTCGCAAATTGAGTGTTTAGAAAAAGCGTTAAGAAAATTGTTAAAAAAAAATGTAACGAATGATTTTTCGAGCCCTGAATTCTCAGGAATCATGTGCACCTGGCACTTTGGAGTTGCAGATCGTACTGTTTGCTCCTCTATATCTCTCTCCCTTTTCTCGCAGCGACACATTGATGTATGAGGTCGGGAACCGAAGCGCGACACACATAACGGCGAGGAGGTAAAAAAAAAACCGGCGGAAAAACGAAAACTCAACCGCGTCAGAAGGGAGGGAAGAAAAAAGATAAAGACAGAGCGAGAGAGACCGAAAGAGAGAGAGGGTGACGATATAATCCTTCTTCGTTCGGTCGCAGCCCGGAGGAGAATCTCGTTATCAGGTTCTCTCTCCCAGTGCACCATCCGGCAAAAAAAGAACTCGACAGCAAACTTTCTACTGATAGGAAAGCCTCTATATATAGAAAAAACCACACGACGGTTTTTATCTTACGTACAGATTATTTCACGAATGTTTGGCCCATTTTTAAATCGAATTAAAATTTTAGATATTGTTTATTCAAGATTGCTCGCAACAAAAAAAAGTCTCGAGTTTAAGACTGAAAAATAGTCGGAGCCATAAATCGAGAATACAAATAAAAACACAACGTCGTTACTGCACGCATTTACTTTAATGAGTGATGCTAATTGTTGAAGTTGAAAAATACCAATTTACGTAAACTTTCTGCAGGGCTGAATTTTCCTTTTTATTACCCACCGGAACTTTTTTCAACGAGATTTATTTGTATTTTCTATTTTTTTTTCACTACGATTGAAGGAAAACTCGTATCTCGTCTTCTATTTATTCGTTTTGTTTAGTTTGCCAATTAAATATTCGAAGTTACGTTCATTACGAGTTCGGAGTTTCAAATATTCAAAAAACGTGAATGAACATTTTCATTCGTCTCGAACTCAATTATCAACATTGATTTTCATCCAAAAAACAGTTCGCGTGCTCTGTGACGAAAAAGTTGATCGTAACAATACAAATTGAGGGCTTGTGTCTTGTTGGAATCCAAACAAAACACGTGTGTCATTGCAAATTCTTTTTTTCCTCGTGACAAAAGGCTTTCGATATTCGACAAATGGTAACATATTTTTCAATTATACCTGGACAAGAATTCGGTCATTTTTGCAAAACAAAGCGTGTCGAAATAACAGAATTATTTTGCTGAGAATTCTTGATAAAAATGCTCTTGCTGTGACTACGATTTTCCAAATTATTTCATCGAATGAAAAAACCAAAAATATTTACGTACCCTTAACACACGCATTCTTTGAACAAAGGAATTTAAATTCGTGCCTTCAAGGACAAAAAATGAGGATTTTCATTTAAAGTCGCAGTTATTCCTCCAGACGTCCGTCACTTTTTTCTAATTCATATTTTGACGAATCTTTCCTTCAAAAATTGCGTGTGTCGTCATATATGACAAAAAACATTTTGATTTTTTCGTTTAGGAAAAGCCAAATCCGAAAAATAGTCGTTTCAACTTATTTTACTACAAAGAAATAGTGGAATACCCTTCAAAACAAACTTAATAGAAAAAAGTAATCAATTATTAAATGAAAAACCATTGCTTTAATGAATAAAAAAATCAGGATCCCTTAAACGTTCTCGAAAACGAATTAATTTTTGATAAATCTACACTTTTGAAAATAATCTCATTGTTTGTAGAACACTGTTAACGAATAATAAACATACACTCAATAATGAACATTTTTCCAATACATATCCTTGCTTCCCTTCAATTACTTTCGATATTCAGCCTTACTATTACCAAAAAAACAGCACTCACTCAAATGCACGTTGACACACACACACACACCACTTCGTACGTAAAATAAAAAATAAAAACAACAATCAGACTGAAAAGAAACAAAAAAAAAGGAAGTTTCAAGATGAAATAAAATCAAGCACCTGTTTCGATGTTTCTCGTGTAGAGATCTCATGTGTCGTGGTTACGTCACGACCAGCTGGTCGTTCAAATGTCATTGTTGTAGAGGAAGATATTTACCTCAACTTTTTTTCCACTGAGATTTAAAATTTTCATTAATTGAAACAAAAATCACCCAAAGATTGTTTTTTTGTCTGTCTTATTTATTCTTTTTACAAAGTTTTTATTTCTTTATTCGCGGTTTTTGAATATTAGGAGACGAGATTGGAGCCGGTAACACTAATCGTGCACTAAAGACGGTTTTAGTAGCACGAAACGGCGCGGACTAAGCTACGGGGTCGTCCCGAATCCGTGGGCGCGACTTACAACGGCGCAGGACGTACTGAGCGCTCTGAGCGTCTCAACGAACCGAATGTGGTATAGCTCGGCGGTCGCGCGCGCTTTCAGGACCGGCGCCGCCGCCGACGTCACGTCGTCGGCGCGGTTCGCTCGAACCCACCGAAAACAACGCGACCGCCCGATCAACGCAAGGGGAAAAACCTCCCCGCTCCAATTATACTCCTACGCACGCGCCTTATTTTCTTCCAACCCCTCTTTGGCATTCCGATAAGTATTCACGACAATGCAAGAATTGTGTATTAAAAAATTCGATAAAAATCGTAGAAACAAAAGCAGTGAAACAAATTTTTCGAATTGTTGAAATTTCGCCATTTTCACTAGTAAACATCCGAGTTAAGTGGAGTATTTCTAACGAAATCTTCAAACTAAAATGTCATTTCTCATTAGAATCCAAAAACCTGGGTTTTTGCCGAGCGATTTTTCAGAATAACTCCTTAAACCTTTAAAAAAAAAAGGATTATCGGAATTTTTCGAGATAAAAAACCAGTGGAATGAAATGACAGCAAGGAGCTGACGAACGTAATTAATTACTTAAACATTTTTTGTACATCCGACACATGTTCGGCTACTAAGAAAAATGCATAACTTTACTGTAAGTACTTTTCATAGTAAATTAAAAAATTCTCATGTCATATTTTTGTTGGAATTTCTTGAAATTAGATAAGCATATGAAAAAGAAAAGTTTTGAGTGAGCTTTGAACTTGGTAGTTCGAATGAGCCGGAAGGGAAAGCTTCACAGAGAGAGAGAGAGGGAGAGAGAGAGAGAGAGAGTGATAGTAATTTCATCTAAAAATGTCTCGTCTCAACTTGACACATGAGTAAAAATATAGATATTCAAAAATGAGGGTTGGTCTTCGTAAAAATTCTCTCTCTTTCGCCTCCGCCGATTTAATTTTTGCTTTCAAAGGAAGAGAGAAAGGCCGAAAGAGAGAAAGAGAGAGGAAAGAAAAAAGTTGTTGCAGAGCTCGAGCATATGGAGTGACGCGTGAAGGATGGAAAATTAGAAGCTCAAAATTACGGTGCCAACAGGTGCGCTTGGCTTTTATATTCGCAGTCCCGGGGCGCCACGAGCCACCGCCGGAGGCTTCTCCGAGGAAAACTTGCCCTCGACTCCCGACCTCGTTTCGCTGCACGCGATCACACGCTTCTCGTAAAATAAAATAAAATGCTTCGTACTTTCTTGTTATTTTCTTTTTTCTTTGCGTTTTTTTTTCAAGCTGGGGATATTTTATCCCGGAAGTTGAACGAACATAGACTTTTTTTTCATCCCTCGTGGCTGTTCATCCGCGTCATTTTTATGGCTGAATAATCACAGAGCTTTTCCATGTATAAGTCGCTCACGGCCTCTCTGTATCGCTCCTATTATAACCTCATCAATTTTCCCCACCTATAATCCGACTCGATTATCATAACGCGATGTCAACTACATTATTTCAACCTTCCAGCATTCATCACACTCCAGGGACGAAAAAAATGGCGGTTAAACGATTTTGTATCATTCCAATTAACATCAAAACGGCTCAAGTTTGTTTTAACCACAAAATCGATTTTTTTAACTATCCCAAGTTTCAGAAGCCCCATAATGCAGTTTTAAATATACTCGATTGTCATAATGGGATGTCACATAAATTATCTTAACTTCATTTCTCATGCTCCTGGGACCAAAAAAAAACCAGTAGAACATTTTTATGGTGCTTGAATAAAATTTGAATTAACTCGAAGTACGATCGTAAACTAAAGTCGCCAGAATTCTTAATTCCTCTGTGCTACGATATCCAACATCGAAACTTTTGGGGATGAAAACGCCGCGAAGCCAACTATGAAATACAAAGATTCTGTTTTTATGATTATAAAACAAAAAAAGAAGTCACTAGCTCAAAATTAACTCTCTTTATTTATTTACTCTCTACCAATTGATCAAGTTTCCAATATTTTTAATTCCAATAGTTTCGAAAAAAAATTCCAATGGACATGGCTGCAACTTTCAATTTTTTTCACTTAAATTCCGAGTAACTTGTGGCGATCGAAAAATCAGAACGAATTTCAGAATCTCAAGAAGAATCTACAAAATTCCATTATTTTTCTGAGTGACGAAAAAAATGGACACAAAAATAAAGCTTAGTTTAGGGATCGTATCACCTTTTGTTATCGAATAGTTGAAGATGACTCTTGTTGAATGAAGTGGCGGTTTATTTGGCATGTATAGACATCGGATAGTTGGGGTAGTATTAACGGTGACGAATTGATTAGATAATTAAGAAGTTCGATAGTGCGCCACAGGCACGAGATGCGGCGATGAAGAGGCGCCCAGTCTGTATCTCGCCTTGACGAGGTTTCTCGGAGCCTCGTCATGTTACAAGTATCAACTTCGAGGCGATCTCGAAAGTTTATGTGGCGAGGTAAGGACAAGTTCCGATTAGTAAGGTATGGCAAAGTTTCTCGAGAACTGAACCTCAAGGTGACGAAGATAATATTCACTGTCTTCGTTCTACTCTCTGGTAACACTTGGACCAAATCCTGGTGACCCTTATTCACCCATCGACAAACTAACAAGAGGATATGCCAACACCATTAAACGGAATTTACGCAAATATATGTCAAAATCTGATTATCGGGGGGGAATCGAGAGCTTAATCTCAAAGGATATTATAATTACTGCTGGTTGATTTAATGTAAATTATTCACATCGATTGCAACAATTTTGATAAATAATCAAGACAAAAACTTCAATTGAGGCTCGTAACAACAAAAAATTACGAGACAAAATACAATTCTTTGTAATCATATAAAAAATCGCACTAAAAAGTCAAAAACTATCGAATAATTGACATACGATTTAATGTAAAATTCTTCATCGAAGGCTTTTGCCATTAAATAGTAATTCCTGTAAAAACGACTTCGCTCATATTTTCGTTCGACTGACGTAAAGACTGATTGAGACGTTGGATTATGAATATTCGTTGGAGAAGGCAGCTGAGGACGATGGTAGAAGCAGGCTTGATGAAGATTCTTCAAGTGTAATTATACACAAGAGTGGAAAGCTCTCAGTAGTGAGTGCCGTTCAGAGTCAGACATCAAGTGTACGAGGTCCACTCGGGTTTAGGATCGAATTTCAGTGCACGGCAGCTTCTCCGAGTCTCTAAGACGACAGTGTGCATTGTGGTGGCAATGCGGTCGCCATAGACCATTGCACGGACAAATGTTTTGTTTAGACGCCACTGTAAACGTACCTCTTTATATATATACATATATAGACGTGTATATATGTGTGTAGAACACTCTATTATCATGGCGTTGTGCATTGTGTGTATCGTATATCGCCAAGAGAGAAGGAAGAGACGGAGTGAAACCAGAGGCAAATTGGATCTAATTCTCTAGGTCTATTAGATAACGATGTTCTATTCAACCAACCCCGTACATTCACCACCAGAACAAGGCATCTTGTTCCGGATGTACATACATATACATATGTTATTCGAACACCCTCAATACTCCCTGAGGAATCTACACAGAAGTCCAAGATCAAGAGACACTCTTGGGTTCCCATCAACATCAATTATATTCCATGTGGATATTTGCTTAAACACGGATTTATGAAACGAAACGTTTGGAAATTTTGATTTTCGCATTCGAATACAAAACAAACAGTATGTCGATGAAGAATTTTTTGAATATTTTTCATGGAAACTTGATTTGGTGGATGTTAATCTAAAAAGCGAATGAATAAAACAAAGACAATTGCGGTCTTAATTTGTGTCAAAGAAGCTACTCACTTTTTGTGCTCTTTGGCAGCTCCCTGCAAAAATTACCCAGATTTTCCTCTGCTAATAAAGACATTTTCAACGCAGCATAACCGAAACGATGTGACAATATTAATTTCAATTGTATTTTCAGCTTTCTCTGTGCCGAGAATTTCTCATTCTCATACCGGGAGCTCAGTTGGGACCTCGAAAGACATTTTCTGTGGCTCTACGCCTGGCAACCCCTGTACAGAGGTCTAACAATGCGATTACGAGGAGAGTGAGGATCGTCGTTTGCTGAGGGATACGCAGAATCGTTAGGAAGAGATCCAAGTACCTCGTTGTCGAAGTTAGACAAAGCTGTATGCGGGCGTAGGGAATTCGTAGGGGGTGGTTTGAGGGAGGATTCATGCGGAGAGTAAAGAAGTTATATTCAGAAGGAATAGAGAAGAGAAGAGAAGGAAAAAGTCTGTAGGAGCGAAGAGACAGAAAGAAGGGTGAGAAATAAGGGAAACAGACAAAGATGGAAAATTGAGGACAAAGAGAGAAGAGAGAGAGAGAGAGAGAGAGAGAGTAAGAGGGAAAGGAAACGTACATTCAATACGAGCAAGACACTTTGCCCATTTCTGGTCTCGTGCACCCTCGAACAATACGCGTGACAATGCAACGATGCCTGGAGTCTTCGAGAATTGGCCAAGCTCAGGAATTACTATGCGAGATTGTAGACTGTACGTAGCTCGAAGCTAAACGCACCCCTCAATGTGGCGCCGGTCTCCCATCATCCCATCAGGATGGGTGACGACCCCATTCGATTGGGTTAAGAGCCGGGAAGCAATCTCTACTGTTTCTCTCATGTGCACCTCTGGATGCAACGTTACAGCAATGAACTCATCAAAATTCATTTAATTACGTCTCAATTATCAAATGTCACGTAATTAATTAATTAATTATTAAATGTCTTGGAATTGAATAACAAAAGTACTAAAATGACAGACAGCGATGGATGCATATTCGGTTTGTGGCTTCGGTAAAAACCAAAGTTAAGCAGCCTCGAACAAGGTCAAAACTTGGTTGGGTGACCGCTCAGCCATGCACCTGCTCGCGCATCAAAATCTGAATAGAAATCAGTTTTTCTAAGTTTCTGATGACTCAGATGAACTGAAACTTAACAAAAATATAGCCACTTGTGTCAGCCTGATTTCCCACAGATTCCTTGCTCACCCCTCGTGGAAACGTGATACTGTAGTGCATTAGAAAAGAGTGGCTGTAGGCAAAACTCCGAAAAATCTCACAGAAACAGAAACAGTAAAACTTTGAAAAACCCCCCAGAGGCAGAAAGAAACAAAAAAAATTTTAAACGGAAATATCCCAAAAATTTAACTGCTCACGAGTTATCCATGTGTGCCATTTTTCCACTACCCATGATTATGCAAATAAAAAAAACATCTAATTGATTTCAAATGTTGATTCAAAAGATCGTTGGGAAAGAAAAAACAAAAGCAAGTAATAAGAAAGTTCATTTCGATGACTTGAAAATATTTTCGAGGTCATCGAGACAAATTGAGTTCGAGGAACTGAGAGTAAAATTTAAATGGAACATCCCATATGCGGATACTGTGACTTTGTAACTGTCTAACAGTGGCCAATCGCTGCTGCTGCTGCTTCAGAGGTCTTGCAGCTGCATCGTCTTTAGGATGTATACATATACATACATATATAATGTATACACTTAATACATCCATGTGTTACAGGCGTTGAGCGCGTTGAGCATAGCAATATTGTACACGCAACACGTTTCTGGAAACGTGCATATGGGGATGAACTCGCTCGACCTGGACGTTTCTCTCGAGCATCCACCCTCATCCCTTATCACGTCAACATGTCTGATGTCAATGGACCGTGTACGTATAAACACAGACATGGCCACATACACACACAGACACAGGCATAATTTATATACACGTGTATGTGTGTCCACGTGACTTTTTGTTGGTTGTACCCAATTTGAGACTTCAATCTTAAAATGACTTGCACAGTTGGAAGACATTCTCTTTGTAGTCATAAAAACATGATTATTCTTTAAATCTTCGTACTGTATGTTCCTTATTGAATTTTTTTTATGATGATTTTCACAAATAGCAAATTTTAGTTACTTTTTAATTAATTAAATTATTCATTGTTTTTTTTTTTTCAGTTCCTCGCATCAAAACGTAGGCAAATATGAATAAAAATTCGATTCAATGTAAATTCGATCTAGACATTTTTTTAGTCGAATTAGGAAAGAACCATATTGAATTCAGTCAATTCGTAGACTTGCAGAAGATTCACTGTACCACTTTTTTCGGCTCTAGTGAAACAAGGAGAAAAAGAGAGGAAAAAAAGAAATAAAATGAAAAACTGTGGGAAGAGATCTTGACGTGTTCTCATTTCTCTTCTTTTTATATTATCTTCTCAGGATTGTAGATTACAAGTGTGTATATACATGTATATATGAAACTTCTTTTTTATAGACGTTCAACAATTCCAACTTGAGTGTGGACGAGGGAGGATATGGACGAGTGCAAATTGCTATCATCCCAAACGGTCGAGTCTGCATTGCTCGAGCTTGCACGTATCGTTATTATATATATACATGATAATAGAGAGAAGCAGGAAGTGCTAGGGTGTCACAGATATCCCCCTTCGTTATTTGCCGCTCGTCTGCCGTTTTGTCCAGGCGCCGGACATCATGGAATACACTAATGTATCGGACATTCCATGTTGAGAAGTTATCGACTACGTGCTTCATTTGACAAGAAATAATTTTATTTTTTAACCATTCGTTGACACACTTGGACATTTTGACGCGGGACCAGTTTTTCGCGCAAATGGTCCCTACGCTAAAAATGGATTGGAGAACTGCCAGAGTTTCCTCATTAAATTTAACGATTAATTTGCATGTCTACAACAAACCAAGTTTACTTATTCAGATGAATGTTTTTTTTTTTTTTTTTTTTTTTTTTTAATTTCGTTATAACACCATTTTTGTCGAAAAATTGCAATTCTCATCAGTACATCATTGGGTTTTAATCTAAAAATGATTAAAAATTGAAAAAGTTATGTTGTTTTAAAATGAAGAGCTTCTTTTTCTAAGAGTCCAAATTTTCAACAATATTTTTTTTTGCATCGACACTTGATGTTTTTCGATTTTTTTTTATGCCCGCATATTACGGAATGCTTGAAGTACACTCCTGATGTTTTTTTAATAAAAACCGATCGTCGAGCTGCAGATGACAAGCCGGTGAAGTACACTTGGGGTCAAATTGACCTCGAAATCAAAATTTAAATTTGATATTTTCTACACTTCTGCTTCAATTTTCAAACAAAAATGATTTTTATGTTTTCAACCAGTAATTACAGTTTATCCATATAATTAATTTATTTTTAGATCACGTAAAAAGTGAACTTAGCGAAGTCAAAAAAGACCACAATACGTAGAAATGTATGAGTCTTAATCAAATTACAGTTTGTTGAATAACAAATAATAATTTCCCACGTAAAAAATGATCTGAAAATTTCTGAAAGATTTTTACTTGACACTAGGAAATATGTCATGAATCGTGAAATATGGGACGACATATGTTCAGTTGGCGAGAAGTGTTTCGTGTATTTATGTACATAAATATAGATATGATGTCTAGATTGATATCTGAACTAGTAGCGGAACGAAAGGGCGTAAGTTTATGCGATTTGAGGTGCGGAGTATACTTTTGTGTGTTGGTGATCGATGCTGGATGCATATATACACGTGTATATATGTATGAAGGGGACATCCGATGAAACGTGATCGCGTCCACTTCCGGTTTCAGTCTCGTCGCGTCCTCTCTCGCTCTCTCGCCCTTCTCGACGCGCACGACCAGCCACTCTCGCTCGACTCTCGATCGTCCACTCAACGAGATGACGAGCGAGAAGACTGATGGTGACGCAAGAGAACGATCGACATTCTACACACACATATATATACATATATGTGTGTATATTGTAATGCTCACGACCCAGGAAAACCTCATTTGCATTTTCAATCATGTTCATATACTCTATAAACCCCCAAATACCAGACGATTCCAAATTACCTTCAACTGTCATTGGACATTGCTTTGTATTTGTCGTTATATATTATAACTGATGAATTTATACGTTTAGCTATTATGGAAATTATATTCCAGTTTTTTAAATCATTTAAACACAAAGCTGTGATTTAAATTTTTATTCGATTTTTACCGATTCATAATAGTTAAGGGGCGAGGCGATACTTTTAAAATCTTCAAAAAAATTGATATCCCCGATTTTTCTATAAAATTTTAATACAACACGTCAAGACTATGTCTAAAACGTGACATTCACGAAAATGATGGCTCGATCCTGTTCAAGTTTCGCTCACTTCTTAAATACAATAACTCATCCTGGATGAACCGCAATTTTTTTCGATATCATTTGAGAAATGTATTTTTTTGTTGCAAAATTAGTTCAAGTTTAGTTCATGGAATACTGAATTTTTCTTTCACTTATTTTTTATTTCAGATTAATAGAACGGAGGGCTAGAAATTATGTCAATCAAAAACCCGTCAGTTCACCGTCAAAAATGTTGGATGAATTTCTAAAAAAAAATCGAATGAATTGACTTGTTTTCGCCTCCCTCTACAATGATTTTTGATAAATTTTTTTTTGAAAAATTCGATGCGTGCAGGATTGTGCGTAATTTTGAATCAATAGAAATGAAAACATAGGGTCAAATGATATAAAGATTCGATGATAAAATATCTACAAGAGAAGACTCTGTAAACAAGAATATTAAAGAAGTTGTATGAAATAAAAATAGTTGTTGTTATTCAAGTGGAGTTTACGTTCTTGAAGAGACGGCGCGTGCTTCGAAAAGAGCCCTCGAGACTGTCGCCCTGAAATCGCGCGCGAGAACCGAGGGAGTTTTGCCCCTTTGGTCCTTTGGACGGGCAGAGGAGAGAGTTCTCTGGAGCTCAAAAACCGAGAGGCTAACGAACGTATTTGCATCCAATAATGAAAGGGAGAAGAGAAGGAAGAGACCGCATGAAAGGGGTGCAGCAGCAACAACTCCCCTACCACGTTTTCGAGCACGTAGAAACGTTTGCCCTCCTTGATTAATAATACAACTTAAAACCAGAGCCCTTCATTGTCTTAGCTTTTCTATAGCCATATACATAGTGAAAATAAAGGACGAGGGATGACTCAGAATCGTTTCAATCCCATTCTCCCTCCTCCCCGCGATATACTTCGAGCCTTGTTCTACGCAGTTCAACCCCTTTTTCATTCCCTTGATACTCGATGTCCATTAAATCGAAACGTGACCTCTGTAATTACTCAAAAGACAAAAGCACATTTGAAAAGGAAGAAAATAAGAACTCGTTACTTCTCTAAATTGAATACGCAGTATTTCTGAAAAACAGATAAATTCTTATAATGTTTAATGATCAAAGCCAAAAAAGACATTTCTAACAATACTATTTTAACAAATATTTCCAATTAACTCTCATCCATCTCTCCAATCATTTCTACTCTGGCCCCGAAGCCTTGTTTATTTATCTTTTGAGACAACTGTCCTCCAACTGGCACTCGGCACTCTGCAGAGAGAAGAGAATTAAAAAAGAAAACCGTAAAAAAATAAGAAGAATTGTCAGGTGTGATGACGAGTACAGGATTTGAGTGAGTACGTGAGCCAGACTCTCGATACTCGATTAAGACACCCCTCGAAATGTGTAGCTCGTAGTTCTTACTCCTCCGTACATCAATAAATCTATGTATGTATGTATTTGTTAGTCTGGTGCATAGCACTCGTGGTCGTAGCCACTTCACCGATCTCTCATCCGGTATGTCTCGGGCTTACGTTGCACAAGTATCGTTCGCGAAGAGAAAGTAGAGAAGGAAAAGGAGAAGAAGAAGATGAACAAGAGAGAGAGAGAGAAAATCGCCCTGGGTTGCACGTTCGAGCAACGAGTGTACTGTGCGGCTCTTTCCGAGACAGGAGAGAGTTGCCGTGTGTGCAAGAGACGCGCAGATGATGCCCGTAAAGCAGAAGAGACGGTGGCTGAAGAGCCCGATATGCTTGTCTGTTGCTGTTCCTAGCAGAAACATTGCAACCGTTTTATATATGTCTATATAAGCGTTTTGGTTGCAATATACACACGTGAGCATATATATACGCGACACAACTACTCTGTTTATGTATAGACACATATTTATGTCGATAAATATGTGTATGTATTTATAGTAGCAAGCCCTATAACCCCCAAAGGATCTTTTGACACGACAGTTCAAAATTTCATCAACGCAAAACGTCACTTAAACTTGCCAATAATGTTAACATCGAAGTTTTATCAAATTTTGACAGCTGATTGACTTTTCACTCTAGAGAGATGGCATGTCGCAAAACAATTTAAAATCTAATGGTATTGCATTGAAAATAAAACAAAATAGATATGATTTCGAAATGATTGTATGGAGAGTTTTTCTTTTATCGAGTATTCTAAGTATTTGGATTGCCTCCGAGTAAAATTGTATAAAAAGACCACATTTTTTGATGAAAAGGATATTCTTACAGGACTTGACAAAATTTAGATAGAAAGTTGGTGATTATGGGCAGTGGAGAAATTACGCGACAATAGAAATGTAACAACGATGTCGCGTGGAAATTACGAGAGCACAAGAGACTGGAAAAAAAAAGGATTATTAGAAAAAACGAACAAACAAGCTGGAAAGAAAAATATTCTGGAAAGCTAAAGAGAAGAAAGAATGGAAAAAGAAAAAGTAAAGAGTCAGACTGGCGAACTCTTTCGTGAAAGAAAAAAAGAAAACAAACAAAAAAAACCAACTTTCGAACAATGTCTCGAGCTCTCGCGTGACTCGTTTCCTCATTCTACAGTTGGCTGGGTTCCAGGAGCCCTTTGATTTTTTGGAAAATAGACGAGGCGCTTTCCCATACATGCATATGTAGGGGAAGGGATGGAAAATGAAGAGGAAAAGAGAGGGAAATGAAGCCGGGAAAATTTTGGAGGGCCAGCGAACTTCGATGAAATGTGTGTTTGCTTTACCGTCGCATATATATTTACCAAAACGACAGAGCCAAAGGTAAAATCCAGTGGATTGAATGGTGAATTTTTTATGGAAGATTAATCGGATACTTTGCATTTAGCAACCTTCCCCACTTCGAATAACTTTGCTTTTATTTTTTCATTTTTTGCTCCACCCTCGTATTCACACAGGGTGGCTTCATGGCGGGGATTCTACGGATCGACGAATATAATAAGCGCCCTCAATATATAGGCCGAACACACCATCTCTCTCTTTCTCCATTGCATCCCCTGACAAAAATCTTCATTTCCCTCTCTTTCCCTCTCTCTCTTTCTCTCCCTCTCTTTCTCTCTTCTCTTCTCTCTTTCTCTTGCTCCGGTTAATGGATAAGCGGATAGATTCGGGAGGGCGTATAACCCGTTTTCCCAAAGCATTGTTTCAATTTCCCATCGCATAATCGCTCACCTGCTGGCCAAAGCAATTTTGTACTCGTCCAGGGAGCTTTTGGTAATGGAGCACGCTGGGTCCCTTGAACGATTTGCGTAATGCGCCGAACAAGAGCCCAAGAGAAGCGTATATGGATTCACCATAACACACTCCTATATACATCTATATATTAAATTCCTGAACCCTACTTTGTATACGCGAAACCCCGCAACCTAAATCAATCGATGCACTCTATTCTCAACATTTCTGTCTATGTTTCGCCTCTCATTAAACATTTCGAGTTATAACAATGTTCCAATGTCTTTTCAACAGCTCTAACTTCATACTTTGAATTTATTTATTTATTTATGATCAATTATAGCAATCGAAATATTATCATTCATTTAGTTTTTGAGAAAGAATGATTACCGTTTTCAAAAATACCATTAAAAGAAAAAAAAAGCAGTTTTCTGTATGTTATCTGTAAAGTAGAGACGAATGTTTTTTCAAATTTCTGCAACATGTCAGCGATTTATAGAAAAAAAAAAGTATAACGAATGACAGTATCGAGAGAAAATGTAATGTTCCTTTTTCGATTTTTGAATTGATAATTCTTGTTCAAAGTAATGGAGAACGTTTCAGTTGCGAGAAGCTTGTCAAGGTAGCTAAATCGTTCCTATCCAAGTAAAATTGTTATTCAGCAAAACGAATGTCATGGTTTTGTTTTGAGAACTGTGCTTGAAGGTAAATGAAACCGGATATTCGGGATCGTGAACGCTTTGGGTAAACTCAATTAACACAGAAACCACTAATCATTCAAATATACGAGAGGAGAGGAAGAAACAATGAGACAGAGACAGAAATGGTTGGAGGGTGTTTTTCTCTGATGCGGAAACCAAACATTCCTCCGATGTCCGGCTCCGTCGGAATCGAGCATTCACAAAACGTAGAACGAGTCTTCCGGTTGTGTAGAGTATATAACGAGATAGGGGTGGGATGTACCGTAGCCAGTTCACAAAGATTTATCTGTTAACAGTTTTCCCTCCGAGTAAACGTGTTCAGAGTTTATACGTGATTATAAGCACAGGTGTCTTCAAAAAGAAACACAATGGGTCAGATTAGATTGGAAATGAAATTTGAAAGAGATGTTTATTCAAAAGTTTTTCTGTAGGTCGAATATTTATTGAGTTATTAGCAGTTGAAGTTGAACCAATGGACGCAGAGGGCTCCCCACCATCGGCTGATTCATTGAGCGTCATCTGGAGCGTTTCTGATTAGCTAAACTTCAACTATTAATAACTCATCAAATCCTGGTCGGATCGTAAAACTTCCAAATACTTTTCAACTCAGAATTTCATCTTCAATCTTATTTTCAAACAGTTAACAACACTTTTAGGACACGCGGTTTGAATTTGCACCAATTCTCTCTGGTTTTGCAAAGCTTACCCTATTATATTCTTTTTTACGGATAGCGCCGTATTATTCCCGCGTATATACGGTTTATCTCGGTCCAACTAGGCGAAACAGGGGTGCATTCGCGTAATTGAATTTCAACTGGGGTGCCACCATTTCGCGGCTTCTCCGAACATCTCTTACACGCCGTACGTACAATACACAACCACCGGAACACAACGCAGTTCTGTGTATTATTGGGTCAGAGGATGCGGACGATCCTTGGCCATTTCCCATGCAAATTGAGTGGACGAGATCCTCCGACACACTACCAACCAACCAACCAACCAACCAGACTCTATACGGTTAAACCCAACCAACTCTCTCCCCTTAATATTTGTTACTGTATGGATCGAATTGTTGCACACATATGCGTGTCTACGTACATTCGTATGTGTGTTGGAAAAGCTACAACTGATCCTCTATCGGTCACGCTTGTCCAACTCGAATTATCCCTCTGATTCGATGTCTTCGAATATTCGTGGAGGGCTTGAAATAGCCGGAAGTTACTTGACACGAAAACTAGACTCTTAACGTTCTGTCAAAATCGTAAAAAAAAACATAATCGTTGAAGCAAAAATCATTTCTATCGCAAAGCAATAAATTGGCAGTAGAAAAAATGTCACTTTTTGGAATTTTTTTATTACTAGGTAAGAATTTTTGAAAATGGCTGCTCAAAATAACTTCCACACTCTCTCAATGAGTCATGAAAAAACTTTTACACAGTCAACGTGACACAAATGTCCCATTCGACCTACAGAGTTCTAATCTAATCAGATAATTGGTCATTTTAAAACAGTCTATTTTGCATTCACCGCGCAATGGAAGGCCGCGAGCATTTTGCTTACTCGAGCTCAAGAATTTGTGAGAATAGATACCAGTGTTCTAGCAGTGACAAAAACAAAATGTTTTTTCTCGTACTTTTGACTCTCGTTACGTTTTCTTTCGGGCAAGAGGTGACCATTTTCAACGTTTTTATTTCAATGTTATTGATATTGTGAAATATTTGTTTTCAGAACATTGTATTTACACTTTAAGCGACAAATGAGGCCAACATTAGATTCTTGACTAACGTGTTACTTCGAAAAATAAAATATTGAATCTATCTTTTTCAATGTGAATTCATAGTATAACTTTCGTGAGTGACTTTGAGCTGTCATCGATATTTTGATGCAGCAAATGTCATTGTGACATCTTCGGGCGGGCATTATATTATTTATAATTTTAAAAATTGTCATTTTTAGTTGCAGCAAAGTAACATCACTTTTGTGACGTCACCTGACAATCCGTACATGCAATTGTCCACCAATGATTCCGACTGGCCCACACAAATCGAATTTTTACAAAACATTTACCCTGAATCTCAACTCATGGTACGGACGTGTTGAAATCAATTTTCTTTGAATTTTTTATTGCATTCTTTTTATGGGTATTACATTTTTTGTCTGTTCACATGAAGAGTCGGATAATTTTTCCGGACGAAGACGATGAAACCTCGAGTTCCATGAGCAGCGAAGACACCAGACGCAATTTATGTGACATTCTGGATATTGAGTCACAGGATCCCATGATTTTGGAATGGCAATCTCTTGTGAGATGGTGTTTGGGACTTGTTGGAGGAGAAAAATGTCCAATTCAAAAGGTAATAACGAAAACAATGATCGTAATGATATTTATGGAAATATAATTTTATCAATCGACATTTTCAAATATTAATTATTCTGAAAACCTTGAATGAATTACTATAAAAAATGACGAGAAATATATTCAAGGCACGATTGTTATTCAGAATTCTAAAATTGAAGATGTTTAAATTTTTACAGAAGTTTTGTACACATATTTATTGATCTTTAAAGAAAAGGTCGTAGAAAGTTTTTTTTTTTTCAAAAAGATTTTCGAAGTTGCAACCACGTCGCGTATGAAAAAAAAATAAAAAACTCCACTAGTTCCAGTTTTTTTTTCCATGGACAACTTAATGGAAAAACCCGATATTTCTGCTATCATTCACGATAAAAATAGTGACTATAATTACAAAAAAAATGTTGGCGAATGGAAAGCTTTCAAGTTCGTAGAAGTGAAATTCATTGTTTGTTTTTCCAGGGAATAAGACCAATTGAGCCTTCATTTTTTCCCGCGCAATCTCGAACGAATGACCCAGATTTCGTAAGGAGATTCTACGTAATAAGAATCGAGCACATTAATCAGCCTCTCGAAGATGATCCAATAATGGAGCTTCGAGGGCACTTAAACAATCAAAAAGGAACAACCGCTTCGAATCAAATGGATACTGAAAATTCAAGCTCAATCGTATCTTTTTCTATGCTTTTACCGAGCATGATTATTGCTGTATTCGTAATGAAATTTATCAAATGATCAAACAGATTGTAATCCATCAGCACACGGTAAAAATGCTGCACAAATATTTTTCGACACGTTTTTATTGGTGTAAAATTATTCGGTGTATAAATCATCACGATGGGAATAATTTAAACAATGTCAGAATGTTAATAAAAAGGAATTTTAATCGCACATGACAAATATATATTCAAATAAAGTAACAAAGATGGCGGGGAATTCCAATCGAACCATATGAAATTCTATCGAACAAAATTGAACCCTGTTAATTTCGAATAAATGATCGATTTTATTTGAAAAAAAAGAGAGGAAAAAAAAAGAAGTTCGTAGCACGTCGATTGTTACGAATTTGAATATTTCGTTTGTTTTTGTTTGTTTACGGTTTTGAAGAAAATGGTAAAACAAGGAAAACTGGAGCGCAAAGGATTAGGAACGATTAGCATCTAAACTTCGTGGAGTTAGTCGCTTGTGACCTAATTTTGAAGAACCAACAACTGAGAACTATGAGAAACGATTCAACGCGCGGATGCTATTGCTCTTTCTCCCTTTCTCACTCTTTCTCGTTCTCTCGTTTTCTCGTGAAACATGCCGCTGAAACGGTCGGTCGGGCACACGCGAATATAGAGGCAAAAACGCTCGAGGCAGGCTCGGCATTTAATTAGCTCTTGCCACGAGATATAAAAGGGAGGAAAGTTCATTTCCCGGAGGTCTGTGTGGCTCTACCGGCAGCGATTTTTCATGCAGCTTCTATCTTGTGAACGCGTGTGGTGGTGAAAGGAAAATGCCATAAGCGACTAGAAAAAGGATGGGAGAGAGCGAGAGAAAGAGAGAGAAAGAGAGAGAGAGAGAGAAGGAGGAGAGGTAAAAAAGATAAAAGCGTACGTATAATTGAATGCGGTGAAAATTTGTTCGATTTGTTCGCCTGGAAACTATTTCATTATATGGCAAAAATCACTAGAAGCCAATTGTCAAAAAAATTCAATTTCGAAGTTTCTCTTTTGAAAGGCAAACCATCAAATAAAAAATGCAAAATCTTCGATCGTGACAAATAGTACGAGAAAAAAGAATCCCGAAAAAAAGCAGTGAATTTTGAACTTTTTTTTTTTTTTAAGAATAGACGTCATCGAGTTTCTTCAATATATTCTTTTTATATTTCCACGTCGATGTGAATAAATGTTGAAAAGTTTTGTTGGGCCTAGAGGAGAAGTTTGACTTTCAGAAGATTTGGCACTTTCGATGAAATTTTTTTTTGTTTTTTTTTTTCATCTTTTCCTTCTTTTTCTCTACGAAAATAAATGCTATATATAAAGAGCTTACGATAAACTATTTCAATAGTGAAAGAATTTCGAGTCTTTCCCCTGCTTCGCAGTCTAGAGTTTTTTTCTATTTATGTTTTTTTCTTCGTTTTTGCCGGAATAAAATTGCGGTGTTTTCCATAATCCTCGGGCAGGGGGTGGAAATGCTCGAAAGGCTTTTCTCCTTCTCTCTCTCTCTCTATCTCTCTCTCTCTCTTTCTCTCTCTCGCTTTATCCGTCGGCCAATAATAGTTCGATCGCGTATTTTTCGTCGCGGACCAAGAGAAACACACGCGTATAACAATCGAAGAAATTCTCTCTCGATCTCATGAAAGATTCAACGCTATAACTTTGAGAAATGAGTCGATTGAATCGATAAGCGATGGAGGGCAAAAATAACAAAAAATAAATAAATAAATAAATAACAAAAAATTCGATACCCTCAGGATTGGAGTGAGAAGAAATCGGCAAGGGATCCATTCCTCGGGTTGCGGATGTAATGTAATCCGTATAAATAAAACGATAGCCGAGATATAATCCTCGGTAGCGTCTGCTCTTCCACTTTTCTCATTCTCCACTTTATCCTCTCTCTTTCCCTCTCTCTCTCCCCCTCTCTTTCTCTCTCTCTCTCTGCCTCTCTTTTTCTCTTTCTCTCACCTTCTCTCATTCTTCTTCTCCTCTCCCCCTTTCTATTTCAACATACCTGGGATGATCGAGCAATTACGCAAATCCTTATCCGGATAAAGCCAAGTAGACGAATGAGATTTATCATATATATACAAGTACTAAAAAGTTGTTTTGACTTGTGCACTTCCGAAAGCCTTTAATCAAGTTTTATTTCATTCCGTTAACTTCGAGTTTTTGTTCATTTCTTACTATCATTTTAACCTTCGAATTTATCGCTGCACGAAAAAAAAACCGATCTGCTTTATCAAGTGTTGTTTAAATGTATGTTTTTTGTTTGCACAGAATATGAGAATTCAAGTAATATTTACTATGACTGGTAATAAATTTTATGTACATTTTCATAACCAGGACAAGGTTCGAAGGATATTTTGGAATAACAAAGAAGTAGAAGCACCGACCGTCAGGTTCTAGTTTTAAAAGCACCATTTTAGATTGGTCGAAGATGTTGTGAAAAAATGAAACATTTTAAAAATCCTTCATGTACTGTGTGACGTCCGTCTGAATTAATAATCAATCAAATTCTATCCGTTTAGAAAATACTTCAAGTAAATAATATCATGTATTTACAAGTCTAGACGCAAGTCTCCGATACTTGAGAGGCCAGAGGAAAACGTCACGTGATAAGTGAAAACTCACGGACCCATTCCTAAGAAAAACTATAAAAATCTATAGACCGACTTGGGTCAGCGCATATATCATTATCTTAGATTTCAGACCGAACGAATTTCAAAGATGCCAAAAAAAAAACATAAAAATGAAAAATAAACATAAATTAGAGCGGCTTGGGCCAGGCGAAGTATCGCCAGATGTTAAGTGGACCACCCGAGTACGATAAGAAAAAGAAACGCTTTTCAAACAGAAAACATAAAAATCTGCAAGAGCCCTTGAAAATAAACACGAACTCCGAGATTAGGAAAAGACCGAAACTGCGTTTCGTCTTTCAAGATAAAATTACCAAATACAGCTGCGACTTTCCATGAGAACAGAGAATTCTCAAAATAATTTATTTCAATGATTACAAACTACACAAAATTATTTAAACAATAAAATAAACAATGAACAAATAATATTTAACCGAACAATTATAATGAAACACATTAGAAAACTTGAACAAGTAATTGATTGAATTAAAATAATAACGCAAGTGTTAAATTGATAAACTCAGTAATAACAATTAAAATAACATTCTTGATAAACGAATAAAATGAAAACAAACAACACATATAAATAAAATAAGAATAAATAAAAGATGAACAATAAATTAACACGAACGAGAATAGAACGAGAAGAACAAAAAATATCGAATATAGAATATAGATATATAATCTATGCATAAGAATGTGGAGGGAAGAACGGGCCTTCCCGAAGCAACACTATTCGTCGTCGGGGAGGAAAAGAAATCCACCCACGCACCCTAAGAAAAGGAAAACCATGTGGAAGGGATGGTGCGGTCCCGAAGCATTGGGTCCTTAGTCTAAGATAAGGAAAAACCAAGGCCTTGACGAAATGTCATTGGCGTTGATTTTTCCTGCCCTCAAAATTAGGGAAACGCCTAGAAATTAAGTTTTAAATACCACTGCGAAGGAAAAATCAGTCAGTTGCAAGGAAAGAGGATCGAGAGTTGTACGAGAATAAAATCTTGAAATATCAAAAATTACATATTGTAAAGTAAGTCCCAAAGGAAGGACAAAGTAAAATACAAAAATAAATAACGTAAAATCAAGTTAAAGAAAGTGAAATAAAGAGAAGATCTCCAACCACCAATTGACTGATTTCATCTTCACCAATTTCAAGTAAGTAACACACTGTATTTGTAATTGAACGAGATAATTTGTCAATATATATTTTTATTAATTTGTTAACTCAAATAAGTCTTAAAAGTTAATCTCCTAATCAAAGATCCCCGTCCAGTCTATTAACCGAGAGGTTAGGGCAAAAAGGGGGAATGAGCTAAAAATCTTTTCGTTGTGATTGGGATAAAATTAATATCACGGGAAAGTTTAAAAGCAAGACGTTCCGACGTCACAACTGTGTAAGACACGGAATTATTATTGTTATAAACGGTGTCGCCGTGGCCCATATAACGAGAACGAGGAAGAGTCAGTCGTCGATTGGCATCCGTCGTATACAGTAATCCCCAATGTATATAATAAAGGTACTCCTTATACCTTAACCACAGTGTCCGAGTCAAAAATTATTTCTTCCTTACAACTCAGAAGTGGGATCGACACAATCGATAACTGCCTAATTAAGATTGCAACAGGATTACGTTCAGGAAAGATGGAACGTCCTGAGATGCATTAAAAAGGAAAAACCAGTAAGTTGGAATGGTTTCGAGCTGTAGTCGCGTGTGAGAATGGTGTCTTCTCTTGCGAAGTAGTGAATTCGGGTGTGCTGCGAGTAGTGCGTGTACACCGAATGATTGTGAGCGTTGGATTCTGTAAGAGTGCATAATCCACTGCGTGTGAGTGCGTCGTAAATTCGGTGCGAAGAGACGCTTGGCCCGGAAGATACGCGTAGTTGAAAATTAACGGACGATTTTCGGAATTTAATCGAGGCGATTCCTATGCTTCGGGACTATACAGGTGTGCGTATATTGTATGTCGAAACGATAGGAACGCTCTCGTATTGGTTCGCGAACGGTTTATTTTCGTTGCTTGAGAATAATACCCGGGATCATAATAGACAGTTTTTCATTTCGGGCTAATGTTGTTTTCGTCACATTTATGACTGTTGATAACGGTGTCGATATGCCAGAGGTAGAAAGTTTGAACAATATACCGGTGCGGGTGCTGAAAGAGGTGTTGTCGCGTTATAATCTCAAGACAACCGGCAGCAAAGCAGAATTATTATCAAGGTTGGCCGAGTTTGACCCAAGTAATTCGTGGGTAAAAGAAATAGATCAACCACCGTTGACAAGTGGTATGGATGAATTGAATCAAAACATAGATGGAACGGTGACAGATAGTGTCGTTAGAATGGCGACGACTCCTTCAGAAATCGCGATGTTACACAAAGAATTAGAGCTCGCGCGAAAAGAGTCTCAACTGGCTATCCGTGAGCTGAATGTGGTAAAACGAGAGCTGGAGTTGTTGCAAGTTGAGGCGAATTCTCATCGGTCACAAGCTGATGTTTCGTTGACGGGCAACTCCGTGCGGGTGGGCGAAAATGTTCCAGAGCCACCACGTGAAACAAGTGTGTCAAAGGTAAAAGACCTTATTTCGGATTTCGATGGAACGAGCGGCACTTATAAAATATGGGAGAAGCAGATTGAGTTGCTTCAAAGGACGTACGGGTTGAACGATAACTCCACCAGAATCTTAGTAGCGTCGAAACTCAAGGGCAAGGCGCAGCGGTGGTTTCAATCTCAACCACAACATATTGATATGAGCATCGCGGAATTGCTGAATGAACTCAAAAACATGTTCGATCATTCGATCGATCGTGTCACACTCCGTCGACAGTTTGAGGCTCGACGATGGAAGTCCACGGAAACTTTCAGCGATTATATGCATGAAAAAATTATTCTGGGGAAAAAGGTACCGATTGACGAGGAAGAAATAGTTGAACATCTGATTGAAGGTATTCCGAACATACATATCCAAAATCAAGCACGGATGCAAACGTTTGGAACGAAGGAAGCACTTCTTAAAGCGTTTGAGAAAGTGAGTTTACCGACTGAATCAAGGAATGTCGCGTTCCGGCGAGAAAAATCAAACGGGAAGGGAACAGAGGTGCCAAAGTCGGAGGAGAGTAACAAGAAAAAACTCCGTTGCTTCAATTGTGGCAAGGAAGGTCACTTAGCCTCCGGTTGTAACTTACCAGCACGGGAGAGAGGGTCCTGTTTCAAATGCGGCAAAACGGGTCACCTACAAAAAGACTGTCGTCGCGCGGAGGAAGCATCCAGCCCAGCCGGTCCAGAGATCCACAACGTTGACATTGTCGAAGAAGAAGAAGACGGATTCCATCGGTATGTTTCGTTTGAGTTCGACGAACCAGGAACTCCGCGTTGTGTTATTTTAGAGACATTATTTGATACTGGTAGTCCGATTAGTTTTATAAAAAAATCGTTGGTTCCAAGGGCAGTGAGTTTTACGCCAGCTCAATCGGTCAGTCGATATTGCGGTATAAACAAGAGCGTACTTAATATCTTAGGTGTCGTAACAGTACTTGTTTCGGTAGAAGAGACGAAAATATCGAATACCACGTTGTACGTAGTATCAGACGACACAATGCAGAGCCCGGTAATACTAGGTCGGGACACGCTGAAAAAACTTCAATTTAGACTCACGCGTGCGGCAAGAAAGTCGGAGACTGACCGAGCCATCGAAGAAATACTCGCTATCAACGATTTCAAAATAAACAATGGGACAAGTACAGACTTGAAAATAAATTCGAATCTGTCTCGTGATGTTTCCGTTATGGTCAGAGAAATTTTTGAGCTGTTTTATCTTACACCTGAGCGTCCAAGAAATCCCAAAATCAAAGCAGAGCTCACGATTACGTTGACTGATACTACCCCGATTCATTTTGCACCCAGACGACTTTCGTACCAAGAAAAAAACGAGTTGCGAAAAATCTTAGATAGGCTCCTGTCGAGCGGTGTGATACAGGCTAGTAGCTCGGAATACGCGTCACCAATTGTTTTGGTGCGAAAGAAAAACAAAGAATTTCGGTTATGTGTAGACTATCGCGCTCTAAACAAAGTTATTAAGCGAGACAATTACCCGTTGCCCTTGATCGAGGATTTAATAGACACATTGAGCGAAAAGAAATATTTCACGTTACTAGACCTCAAAGATGGTTTCCATCATGTTGACATTGCCAATGAGTCGATCAAGTTAACAGCCTTCGTAACGCCTCTAGGCCAGTATGAGTATCGCAAAATGCCTTTTGGTCTGAAAACAGCGCCTTCGAAGTTTCAGAGATATATAAACGAAGTTTTAAAGGATCTAATCCAATCCGGACAAGTTGTAGCCTACATGGACGATTTTTTAATTGCCACAAGTACTATCGAGGAACACTTCGAAGCTCTTAAAAGCGTTTTTCGCCAGCTGGTAGACAACAAACTCGAACTCAGAGTAGACAAATGTAGTTTTCTCCAAACGGAAATAAACTATTTAGGTTATCATATTTCCGAAAACGGCGTCAGCCCAACATCAGAGGGCATCGAAGCTATTTCTCACTTTCCGGTTCCCCAAAATATACATGGCGTCCAATCATTTATTGGCATGTGCTCCTATTTTCGCAAGTTCGTGTCGAACTTTTCGTTAATAGCGGCGCCATTGTACAACTTGTTGAAAAAAGGAACGGAGTTCCGATTTGGAAAAGACGAGCTCGAAGCTTTCGAGGAACTAAAGTCCCGTCTGATAGCAAAGCCGGTCATTGCGATTTATAGTCCTAAAGACAGTACTGAGCTCCATACTGATGCGAGTTCGAGGGGGTTTGGAGCGATCTTGTTCCAGCGTAAAACGGACAAATTGCTACATCCAATTTTCTATTTCTCCAAACGGACTACTGAAGTGGAATCAAAGTACCACAGTTTCGAGTTAGAGACCCTGGCCATAATATATGCTTTGCGTCGTTTTCGAGTGTACCTTCAGGGCATTAAATTCAAAATAATCACAGATTGTAATTCAGTCACGATGACGCTGAGAAAAAAAGAAATTAATCCACGTATAGCTAGGTGGGCGCTAGAACTCGAGAATTACGATTACGAAATTGAGCACAGAAATGGTACTCAGATGAAACATGTCGACGCCTTAAGTCGCGAGCACAACTTGATCCATGTCATAGAAGACAATCCTCTAGAGTTAAATCTCGCTATCAGTCAAAATCGAGATAGAACTATCAGAGGAATAAAAGATGACCTTGAAAAATCAGAATGTTCTTTCTACGAGATGAGAAACGGCGTGATATATAGAAAAAAGGGTGACAGGGTATTGTTTTACGTGCCGGAGTCGATGGAAGGCCACATAATTAGACACTATCATGACGATATGGGCCACATGGGTGCCGAGAAAGTTTGCGCTACAATAAAACAGAACTATTGGTTCCCCAAAATGTTGGAGAAAGTAAAGTCGCATATTAGTGACTGTCTAAAATGTATCGCGTTCACACCGATATCGGGCAAAACTGAAGGGGTAATGCATATTATCCCCAAAGGAACTGTACCTTTCCAAACCATTCACGTGGACCACTGTGGCCCTATTGAGAGACATCGTCTCAAACAGCATGTACTAGTCGTAGTCGACGCGTTTACAAAATTTGTTAAGTTGTACGGGACGAAATCGACTTCGAGCGCAGAAACAATAGGCTGTCTAGAGCGATATTTTGGCGATTACAGTAGACCGCGTGTACTTGTCTCGGACAGGGGAACGTGTTTCACGTCCAATGAGTTCGAAGAATTTGTAAAGCGAAATAATGTACGACACGTTCTCGTGGCAACTGCGTCGCCCAAGGCCAACGGCCAAGTAGAAAGGGTCAATCGCGTGTTGGGTCCAATGCTTGGCAAATTGACCGATAGAGAAATAGGAAAGCACTGGTATAAAACTCTTAATGAAATAGAATACGCGCTCAATAACACCGTCCACAAAAGCACAGGAAAAACCCCGAGTAATCTTTTATTTGGCGTAAACCAGCGAGGAAAAGCGATAGACGAGATAGTGGAGTATTTAGGAGAAAACGTTCACACGGACAGTAGGGATTTAGACGCGACAAGGTCAGAAGCAGCGAAGAACTTAGACAACGATCAGATTAAGAATAAGATCAATCATGACAAAAGACATAAGAGTCCGCACAAATATCAGGTCGGTGATTATGTTATGATAAAAAATCTCGAAAACGCTCCGAATGTGTCGAAGAAACTTATACCGCGTTTTAAAGGCCCTTACGAGGTAAAAAAGTGCTTGAGATACGACCGCTATGTTTTACAAGACGTCGAAAACTGTCCTATAACACAGCGACCATATGAAGGTGTATGGGAAGCAGCTAACATGAAGCCGTGGCGCTCCTCGGATTCGATGAACGAGACTCCGAACGATAACGACGACTCGGAAACTAACAAACATGATATGTAAAATACTCCAATACAATTAGGTCACGACACAAAAATAATGTAATGAAAAAATGTAATGAAAAAGATATAACGGGGGATATGTAACGAAAAAAAAAAAAAAAGAAGAAATGTTTGCGTTAGAAGTTAAGATATCTGTAATCTATGTGTGTGAACGTCAAAAGCTATGTAACACTGTAAACCTTCATTAAATATTATGACTGTATCGAAAACTATTATATGCCAAAATCGTTCGAGGACGAACGAGAAGTCAGGAAGGCCGAGCTGTAAGACACGGAATTATTATTGTTATAAACGGTGTCGCCGTGGCCCATATAACGAGAACGAGGAAGAGTCAGTCGTCGATTGGCATCCGTCGTATACAGTAATCCCCAATGTATATAATAAAGGTACTCCTTATACCTTAACCACAGTGTCCGAGTCAAAAATTATTTCTTCCTTACAACTGCATAATTTATGTGAATGGATAAAAAAAAATCTGACTGGTTATCGTATTTCTTAAATAAGAAATAGAAAATCCTGAAAATCAGCCATTTTGTATGGTTGCCATACTGAAAAGATTCCTTGAAGGTGTTGATAGATTCTATTCGATCGATAAGAATTATTGGAAAATCAAAAATCCCGTTTCTTTGCAACCCAAACATAAATTTCTTTCCACTTTTGACATTTCCATCTTTCTCCAAAAGCTCGACAAGGCAATAAAATAAAAAATTCCAGAATCTAAATGTTGGTGAATTCCTACTGATTGCACTCGAGTATAAAAGCGCAGAAATTCAAATATTGTATTTGCATTGGAGCTCAGACGTTGGTGAGAAGGAAATAAATAATTTGGTTGGCAAGAGGATTAGAGCTGAATAAATTCAGAGGATTGGAGGAGATTACACGACCATAATGCGATATAATTACAGAGAATTGCACGAGAAAAGTAACAGAGAAAAAAATAAATAACAAGTAGGAAATGAGTGGTAGGAAAAAAAAAAAAAAAAAAAAGTAGTAGGAGTTGAAATCTTGGATGGGATGGTTTAGGGGATGGTTGACTGGACTCTCTGTACTATCAAGGGAATCGGTTGAATCTCTCCGAACTGCCAACATCCCTATACACGAATATACATATAGTTAGAGATTTAGCATCGTCTGGTCGGGCCTCGAAGAGGGAGAAAGGTCCTCCGGAGTAGGGAATTTCTCGCTCAATTTTCCTTCTCTCTCTCGTTCTCACTCTTTCTCTCTCTCTCTCTTCTACCCTCTCTCGCTTTCATCCCCGAGTATACAATCCCGCAGAGAAGGAGAGACCAGACTCTCGCGACGTCTCGTCTCCACAGTCGAAGCTTTGCCCAAACCATTTCTGTACGCGCGATTTATTGATCCACGCACGAATCCACCATAACAGACGATACAACAGAGCTAAACTCTCTCCTGTCTCCATTTTACTGGAGCTATTACTATCCCTTTTGACGCTACACAATTAAATCGATCGATCTTTTAACAGAATATAAATTTCATTAATATTCTCCTTTTAATAACTTTCAATCATAATGTTTTACATTTATTCATTTATTTTAGTTTTATTTGATATTTTGCAACATCCAAATTGGCGATTAGAAAATAGGATGCTTCGTGCAAATTTAATGCCGATAAAGTTGGAGAGTAAAAAAATGGTAAATTTTGAAGAACCTTGTGTCAGCCTGTGGATGAATCAACCGAAGGGATTTAGGTTTATTCTCATTAGGGTAATTAGAATTTTCAATAGCGTCACTTTGACGAAGTTAAGGAGGAAAGGGCGAATTTAAAGGATGAAGGGTCTGGAGAATTAGGAGCGTAAAAAGGAGGAACAAAAAGGGTACTTTTGAGAATAGAGAGAAGGCCTTTGGGACAAGAAAAAGCTGTGCCTGCGAGGGGACATAGGTTGAGAAAAAGTGAGGAAAAGGGAGGAAAAGAAAAAAGACGAGGAGAGAAAGAGAGCTTTATTTATAAGCCAGAGCGGGTGTAAGAAAGTTGCGGTTGATGTGAGGTGGAGTTGTAAAAAAAAAAAAAGAAAAAAAAATACGAAATAAAAGAAGTGAGGCACTGGCAGCAAAGTGGAGCTTGTAAAAATACGTCCGGGGCTTAATAAAGCCGTAACTTACAATTTATTCAAATATATGCTAACCGACATTATGGACGTTCTCCATTCAAATTGACGTTAAATCATATCGTCCGACAATTTACATGGACAAGGGGTGAGAGGGAGATAAAAACAGAAAAAATGAAAGCGAGACGAAAGTTCATTAGCAAGGAAGAAAAGAGAAAGAGAGAATAAGAATAAATGAGGAAGAGGGAGGGGGGGAGAGAGAAAAAGGCGAAATGAGTAAAGACTTTTTTTCGACTAGACGAAGCAAGCCAGTCTCGGTTCTCCATTTTTATTATCATTTTTCCATTAACGTACCACGTCGAGTAAAAAAAGTAATATTCTAAAAAGAATACACATTCCAGACTTTCAAATGAGCTCGTGTATGTCCAATAAACTTTCGAAAGTGGGTGGGTTAATTTATTTGAAGAGAAAAAAAACCGAGAAGTGAAAATTTAATTATCATCCGAAATTTCTTTAAAACCTTCGTCGAGAATTTGATGGATTTTTTGCTCAATCGAGAGAGAAATGAAGGCAATTTAAGGATAGAACTCGTCTATTCTTAGCTTTTTTTTAATACATTCTCGAAGCGATCGCTTGGTTGATATTCTCAAGAGATTTTTTTTATTCACAATGTTCGAGCAATTTCAGTGCGGGCAATAATAATATATATGTGGGCTCATCATAGTGGCTACGAAAATTGGCGAGTTCTCGCCATTGGGGAGATACGAAATTGCGAAACGATTGTACGAATAGACGGAGAGAATGAATCAAGAGAGCGAAGGATATAGAAAGAGAAAGAGAAGGAGAGAGGAAGAGAGAGTGAGAGAGAGAAACAACGACCAAGAGCAAAGGGAGAAGAGAGAATTGGGAGTTTCGCAATCGCAAAACGACGTTACGTTACGAATTAAGTGGCTCTTGAGGTCTAATTGCCTCACAGCTAGCCAGTTCCATTAGAGATTTAAATATTGATTTCGTGAGGCCTCTCTTACGTCTGCTGTGTAACCAGCAATACTCCGCTCGGTAATGGAATCTCAAAATCGAAGCTCAGCTTCCAAATGGGAATTGAACTTTGGATATTTCCCTATCAAATATATACGATGAACAATCAAAACTCTTTACAAACGAATATATTCATTTCCTCATTTTTCAACATTCAGTTCTCATCCGTTTCTTCAATTGTAGAAGTAAAATATCATTTTGTTAAATTCCCTTCTAGAATTTTCTCGTAATAACCACCCATTGGGTCAATTTGACCCAGAAATTCAAAACATATCAGAAGAATTGGAATTTCAGGAAATATTTAATTAAATCGTTGAAAAAAAATTATTCCAAATGTACGACTCGAAGAACTGAGGTTTTCACTTAAAAAAAAAAAAAAAAAAACACTTTTGCCGGCAACAACCGAAATGATCATGATTTTTCGGCAAAAAATTGTACAACATTTAAAAAGAAATACATTTATTTGAACCAGTGAACTTGACTTCTTTTAAAAATTAAAAAAAAGTCATAAATTCTCGTAAATGTTTTTAAGATCAGAATAATTAACGTCAAAAATTTAGTCCGGGTCAAATTGACCCATTGTGTCGCCGCAGGTTTCACATATTTCGATGAGGATAATTAAAGGGTGAAACTATTTATTAAATAAATAGTCGCTCGACACTCGAAGTCCTAAAAATCTGGCATTAAATATTTTTTTCTATCCAATTGCGATTCGATCCGTATTTTTTTACTTGAAATATAGAACACCATGAGCTCTCAGCGTCACCGCAACGTGCGGTGTGACATCCCTTCTTGTTATTGATATCCAATATCCCTCGACAACTGGAGGAGCCAGCGGGATATCAGAGAGAATCTGAAAATCGTACACAAGTTTGGAACAGAGGGAGAGAGGACGGAGTGAGACGGAGAGAGAGAGAGCGAGAGAGAGCGAGCGAGAAAATAAGAAAAAAGAGAGGGAAAAAGAAGGATACATATGGAAAAAGTGAGAAAACGATTGAAAAAGGGGGGAGAAAAAGAGATGAAGAGCTTGTCGTATTGGAGAATCATCGAGAGAGATACAAAAGAAAATCGTCGTGAGTTTCATCACTCAGCCGTCAACGCCGCATCGGTTTTCTCATCCTCCACGTCAACGCGTCTTGCTTTGAGGCAGATCATCTCCGTCATCCGGATCTAGTGCTCAAATCTCTCTTCTCTTTTTTTGAGATCTACCCCATTTTCTCTTTCGTTCAAGCAAATCTTCAATAAAATCCGCGAACACAACTCGTCGCTTGTACAATAAAATCAAACGTTCGTTCAATATTTCATACGATTGCATGAAATTTCAATGCAAGCGTTTAAATGATACCCCTGTTATCAGACTTGGATCAAGATCTAAATCCACTGAGCGATTTTTTTGCTTTTGCTTTCAAAAGGAGTCAGTGCGAATGACAAGAGAATTGGCTTGAAAGAAAAACCGATCACGAAAATGATAAAATAAATGGTTCATTCTCGATATAATTTCTAAATAGAATAATAAAGTTGAGGAATAAGTAGACACGAATGTATTAAACTGGCACAAAATATAAAAAACGATAAAATAAAAAAACAATGAATAAAATGGAAGATGACGAGGGTCAGACATAAAGCAAATTGCCACGGAATTGTTCGTAACTTTAACCATATGTTTAAAAATGGATGTGTTCATAAATAAATGTATAAATGGGAAAAGGAAAATATTGTTGAAATTTAGTGGAAGAAGCCCCTTAAGACGCTCAAGGCGTTTATTCTACACAGCAGGACAGATCGAATCTCACACGTCACATCAATATTTGTTCAGTAGGGAGACAGAAAGAGGCTGCGTTTTCTTGTGCCCATACGTACAAGAGACGACAGTGAGAAAAACGTCAGACTTTTACCCGGTTGATCCGACTGTACGAGTTTGTGACATTTTTCTTGCCTGCACACGACTCTTCGCGCCTTCGACTTACTTTTCTCTCGTCTTCATCTTTTTCTTACTTTTCACCCTCTTGATATCTTGTCACCCTACCTGATCTTCCAAAAGAGAAAACTTCGTGACGAGACCAAGATAGAAACCTTAAAAGCTGTATCGAACCTTACAGACAAATATATCGCTTATTCAAAGTGTGTATTACGGACACGAGAACGCTAAACATCAAAAATGGATCCGGTTATTTTACTTTTATCCACTTTGTTGTTTCACACTCAATTGTTATTTGACGCTTAAACATTTTTTTTTTCAACTTCTGACACATAACTTATCACTGGATCCAGACAAAATGTTAATAACAATGATAACAACTCTTCTTTTCTTACTAATCCAATAAACAAAGATATATATTTATTAGATTACTCTTAAGATTACGAATTCAGTATTCAAGGACCATTATTCATTTAGAAAAAAACTTTTTTTTCTTTTTGTGGAGTTTTTGTCATCAAACATTCACCAAATGCAACTTTAGAGTACACCATTCTCTTCGTTATCAAAAAATGAAGAAAATAGTGCGTGTAATGAGACCTAATTATTGCATACGAAAGACTTTTTACGATGAAGAAGATATTGCAGTCGTTTCACATCCCCTTGTAGGGTTTAGGTCCGAAAAAATAGATCGCAGGGTTTAATAAAAAATGAGAAATAAAAATAAGAATAGTTATAGGAACGTAACGATGGATAAGACGATTGTAACGTTCATAATCTGACGATGTAAATATAGAGAGCAACGAAAATCCTAAACCCAAGAGGTCCGTTTACGCACGGATGTTTTCTACTTACAAGGAAAAGAGCAAAATAGTGTGTCCTATGAAGTAAAAATATACGGGAAGAGGGAACGAAAGGAGGATATCGTTGTGCGTGTCCCGAGGACTTCTCTGGGGATTCCTACGAGATTATCGCCTCGCTCGTTTCCACCCTCGTTCGCTCATGCTCTTGTGGACGTCGTCTCGATATATATAGATATACATACGAATAGATACACAGATATACGTTGAATGAGATCGTGAGGATACCGCAGCAGACCAGACATATATATCCAGAACACGTACGTATGGACTCTTACGTAAGCAAGCAAAATCCGCCACTTTAAACCTCCTGTATACTTCAACGACTTTAGCAACCCCCAACCCTTGCCCTCTCACTCGGTCTTTATTTCCTCGCCAATCCCAGTTGCACATTTGTCGCCTTTAGCCCTAAAGATTTCGTATTCGGATAACAGCGAGACAATGGTGTCGATACAGAAACATCAAAATGGCGTTCATATTTATTGAAAGAATGGAATCAAATATTCACGAATAAACAGTTAAATTGTTTTAATACTTTTACTTTTTAGGGTTTTATTAATTTTTTTTATTGAACTATTTCAAGAGTCATTTGGTTCTCCACGCATAAATTTGTAAAAAAAAGTGCATTTTCTTTATTTTTTGATTGCATGAAAAAAAGGTTAATAAATCTTCAAATTTCGTAGATTGTCACGTAAAAATTCATTTTTTTACTAAAATATCGCGAACAGCCAAATGGCAATATTTTCACAAGCTCAATAAGCTTCGTAGAATTTTCTAAAAATCATTTGTAAAGTGGTTTTTGTCTCTAAAATGGAAAAATTAATCCGAAGATTTATAGCTTCAAGTTGACATTCGTAATCAGTGAGCCCAACAAGCCCAGAGTACAAAATTGCACGTTAAAAATTGCTCTGAGGAAAAGTGTATGGTTCGTACGTTCGAAGAGCAGAATTTTTTTAATTCAATCAAAGCTACGATTTTGAATTGTGTAAATGACAAGACATTAAGTTACACACGTTTTGAATGCAAAATATCAGCGTTATATTCCCAACTTTCCAGAGATTTTGGAAAAAAAATCGAAACGTGAAGTCTGTATGGAATAAATGAAACTCACTGATTGCTTGCCATTGAAATACTTGATCGTTTTATCCAAAAATTTGCACTGTTCGACATCCCAAGCTTCTACTCATTTTTTCATAGAAACAAAGAGGGTTAAGAGATCGAAAGATGAATTTAATTTTATGGGAAAAAGAATAGGAAGAAAAAAGTATAGAATTACGAGGATTTGAGTAGCTCTATATATAGAAAGTTGGCCAAAAGCTATGATAAACCCTCTAATATATTATCAGGTACTATATTAGAACGTCGAGTTGGGTTTAAAGCACACACTCTATGCTGTGTCTACAATATACTATAACACATAAATGAATATATCCATAAAGGTATATGCATGTGTAATATAATATATGAATATAGAGGATATAGGAAGCATACGTTTTCCCGGGGGCGTGAATGAAATATGTTTTACCAGAGTGTAGCGAGACAGAGATGAAGCCGAGGAGAAACATGGAGAGTGAAGGGACGAGGTAAAGTCGCGAGAGTCCCCAGCCTCCCATGACGAAGTTCGTCATGGGCCACGGACACGACGACGGAGATCTTGAAATTCGAAGTGATCGATTATCGTGTTGAAAAGAGAGAAAGAGAAAGAGAAAAAAAAATAAAAAAACAAAATCGAAGTACGATAGAAAAAAAAGAGTCTCTAGACGGTGAAAAAAAGGTCGCTTTTAGACGTGTATTTTGTATCGTTGAAGGAAATAAATCACTCTCATTTTAACGTAGGATGGCAAGGAGGGAAAGAGTTTGGAAAATTTTGGAATGGCGTCAAAAAAATGGTGAAAAAGAGGGCCCTCTAACGCATGGGGCATACGAGAAGAGTTTTCTTTCATTCGTTCTCTCTCTCTCTCTTTCTCTCTCTCTCTCCCCCTTCTTTTTCTTTCTCTCGTTTTTTCTCTTTTGCATTCACGTATAACTGAGAGTGGCACTTTACATAGTAAATAGACATTTCTATTCCGTTTGCATCCGGTTCGAGGCTGTTCGGACCGAAGCAAAGTCGTTTCGTCAGTTTTTTCTCTTTTCCCTTTTTTCTTACTCTTTTTTCTTTGTCTCCCTCTCCCTCCCTCTCTCTCTCTCTCTCTCTTGCTCTCTCTCTTGCTCTGGATTGCTGTAACACGCGCCCCATCGTCTCTAATACCATATAAAGTAAGATATATACATATATATGTTTTTATTACTGTATGCCAATACTGTTCACATGGGGCCAAACAGGGTTGAGGAAAAATTGGGAGGTCGCGCACTAGATTGAATCACAATACTCGCTTCTCGAACGATCAACCTCCCTGTACCTGCTTTTTTCTCTTATTTTTTGTTGCGTTCCCTTCTCCCCCTGTTTCTCTTTTTCTCTCATCGCAGTATTCTTTTTTTCTCTATTCTCACCCCTTCCAAACTCATCCCTCTTAACATCCACGTGTACGACTAATATGTGGGGAAAATGGACCACCTTCGTAATTTTTCTAAGACGTTCTCATTAATCGTCCAATGAAGACTTCATAGCGTGAGAAATTTCTATTTGCATTCATTTCCGGATTGAATTTTTAACAAGTCATTGTGTTCTCAGGTAAAAGGTTCCAGCAAAAATTACCGAGGAAATAAAAACTGGGTCGGAAACTGTACAAATTCATAAACCTGGAGATTTTCGATTGAATAATAAAAGAATAATTGATTTAAAAAAAGACTCTGAGTTCACATTAAATTGTAGAACAAAGAGCCTTTAACATTTTTGTTTTTTGATTTATTTTTTATTTTACTATGACACCCTCAAAGACGTTCTGCCACGAAGATTTTATGAATCTTAATAAAAAATTTAACGTTATAAATGAGATGAAAATTCTTTTCTTCCCCCGATGTCTCATTTTGCCCCATTTTCATGTATATATTCAGGTAATGTGTATACGAAGGAAGACTCTCTATTCAGTCGTCCCTCGGTAGCTTACGTACGTGCGTTTACGTACGTGACGACCTGCACAACACAAAGGTTGCCTCGTCGAATCAATGTCTGCCTAGTCAACGTCAGCGAAACGAGATTGGTCCAATAGCAATATTGCCAAATGGATAAGTCGATGAGATGAATCTCTAAAACTTCATTGACGAACTTCGTGACCTTTAAACAGACTTTGAAGACTTCGACACTTTTCGAATTCGTTGAAATTTGTCATTCTCATGATCGAAAAATGAAAATTATATTCTACCTTTGCCTAAAAAGTCATTGAATCGAATAATTTATCATTTTATCGAAGTAAAAATCATTATAATCAATAAATTCATGTTCATCGTTATTATCTTTTTCTTTGTCTAAAATAAACTCTGTAATACGAATCTTTATACTTTAATTTTTGTTTGCAGCTTTGCATATAATTTAATTAACTTCATTAAAAAAAACACAAAAGTATTTATAATCATATATTTCTTTAATGGAGTCCAATTAATTGAATTTCTTCAGAATTAAAAAGTATGTCAACAGGTAAACATTTACTTCCATAACTGCACAAATTTTCCCATCAATATCTTCGAATAAAAAACTTATTTTGCTGCAAAGTCCTCTGAATTGATGTCAATTTTTACCAATTGCTCTAGTTTGCTACGAATTTTTTTGTGACTATGAGTCGTTTGCTATCCTCGTCCAGCGACAGAGACAGAAAAGAGTAATATAGCATCGCTAAATCGATTTAATGAAAAATTCGAAAGATGCGCGGAATATATACGCATATATACACATCAACGAGGGAGAGAATTCGACCACAAAACCGGAAATGAAAACTACCAGTCTCTACTTCATGCGCATCTCTCTCTCGTTTCCACGCTTTTCACGTCCAAGCTTTTCCAACCCTATAACGAACGAGATCTCTCTCGCAATGGCACATTACCGTTTTGGCCATTTGCCCTCTTCGCTGCTACATTTCCTTTCTGTACAAAATCTCTGTATAAATACAGGGTGTTTCATCACCTGAGCTCGTCAGCAAAACGTTTGGTTCAACCTTTTGAACCTTCGCAGTCAGATTTTCGTTGTCCCACCAGTTGTTTGCGCAGTTTTTCATTATTTAACTACTATTTCAACAAAATTGGATTATCCATTTAACTTTTATGAACATCCAAATACCAATTTTTCTACGAACTCAATACGATCCAATAAATTTTACAGAATTTTTGCAAAATTTTCCATACTATGGTTTTCGTTTAAAAAAATAAAGAAACGATTGATGGAGAATTATCGACTTTCGAGTTCAGATTCGAAATCATCGAATCCAAAAACCTCTATAAGGATCAAATTTGTAGTGAATGACACGTAAGGGAAAACGTATGGCTCAAATGGTCGAGATCGAATTTCAAACCGCAAAGTTTCAGCTATTTTTTTACACGGAACTCCTGGAAAAAAAAAGAATTGAAAATAATAAATATCTAATGAGTTATTTAACAATTTCTTGATAACTCTCTTTGCACAAAAATCGATTCCGACTTTGATTTTATGGTGTTAACAGTTGATGGTGTAAAACACCCTGTATGTATTCGAAGGATTTGTAATGGAGTATCTTCGATCTAGGGGCGTACTTTTGAACCGATTTTCCTGAACGGAAAAGACCACCTATCGCGAGGGTTGGTTGTTCCTTTCCGCCTTTTCTATTCCTTTTTCTCTCTCTCTCTCTCTCTCTGTCTGTCCCTCTCTCTCTCTCGCTCCCTTTAATTCTCTCCTTCTCTCAACACCGTTGTTCCAACCACACTTTGATACCTCTTACATCTCTCATACACTTTGTTGGAGCAGAAGGCAGCTCCTTTTTATTGCGCCATCAGTTACGATTCCGGACGTAACGGACCGCAAGATTCCCGATTTGTCAATTAGCCAGAAGAACGGGAATTAATTTATTTATGACCACCGCACAAAATACACCCCCGGTTCAGGGCCCGGAACTCTTCCATATTTTCAACCTCGACGTCGAACCGATCTCGTTCATTTTTCCGCCACTATCTTCCTTTCGCTTTCTCTGCCAAATATGCTTTACAAAAAAATAAAATAAACTATAACAAAAAAAACTAACACTGCACCAACAATCTCCAGTCTTTTTTTTCTTCTTTTCAGCAATTCTTTCGCACGAGCTTCGTTACTTTTTTCTTTCGCTCACTCACTAATTCTGATATAGCGACGTGATAATGAAGTTATATACCACCACCGCCATGCAGTCTTCTGCTAGGGGCGGTGAATAATTAAACTTCCCACATTTATTTATTAGCTTCGTCCACGAAAAATTATTGCTCCCCTTCTTTGTAACCACTTTTGTCTGTTTTTACGAATTAAACCAAAAAAAACAATAATGCTGATTTATTTATCTCTTTAGAACATTCTTTTGCATTGGAACACATCGCTTTTTTGTTGAATCACAGCATTTTATTCAACATCAACATTCCTGTAAATAAATGTTCACATTTTTGTTTTTTTTTCTAAACTCACGAGTAACCCTTCGAGGGATACACTTTTCTCTGCGTGGATTCTCGGGACCGCTGATCACGAATCTTCATTTTAAAAAAACCATCGTACGATTTTTTGTTGTTATAATTAGTAGAAAATTATTTTTTTCATGAAAAAGTACAAAAGTATTTATTTATATGTCGTATTTGTAACAAATGATGACTATTATTTTTTTTTCCTTAATGGATATCTCAAAATCTGCAAAGAAAGAAAGGTTCTAAGGGTTTCACAGTCATCAATATTTTCTTAAATTACAATCGAAACTTTGCATTTAATTAGAAGACACGGAGCTCAATGAAATTTTTGATAAGAAATTGGACAACTGAAAATCATTTTTTCCTCAAAATAGGACGCGAACTGCCGAATATCAAATTTATTATTTGGTAAGAACGATGAGAAGAAGATCGATTCGAATTTAGGGATGAAATTGCTTCTATTGTTAGGGTGAATGATTCGTAGGGAAATTTTAACCACGAGTGATATTGACGAATATGTCCGTATATATATGAGAGATGACTTTTGTGGCGAGAAAATGCATGCATTAGCACGTACGGAGATGGGAAACGATTTTACGTGAACAGGGGCCGACACTCAGTGGTCACTCTAGGGGAAGCCCCGTCTACTGACCATATCACATGAAAAAAGAGACAGAAAAAGAAGAAGAGAGCAATAGAGAGAAAGAGGGAGAGAGATTGAAGTGGAATAACCACGACGAGATGGCGAGGTCGACCTCGCACAGCCCTTCATATCCTTTTGGTCCAGAGTTTAATGCAAAAGGTTCTCTCGTCGTCCTTCAGCCAATTCGCACCTCACCAAGAGCGTTCACCATAAATTCTATGCCAACGAAAACGCATGTGGTCACGTGGTCGACCGCAGGTCACTGGAGAATGTCAAAAGGACGAAATTTCATCCTTTTGACATGAATAGCCTTATAATGAGAGTATTAATTCCTTGAATTTCAATAGAAACATACACAGCTATTTATCGATGATCAAAATGACCGATAATTTGCAAATAGCCATGCATTTTTTTCAACATTTCGATGTTTTTCTCTGTTTAAAATACACTGGATCAAATTTTTGAAAATACTCCTATTTCTTCTCCATTTCAATGGTATTTTTTAACAAAAATCGAGACCCTTGAATCAAAGTTTTCTCTACGTTCGTATTTACTCCAGTTTTTTCGAACGTATTTTAATCAATTATCTTCTCAGTTTAAAGTAAAACGTATTGTTTTAATTCTCACAGCAAATCTTTAGTTTATTTGTCCAAATGTTGAATTCGCGATGGGTTGATCGTTGGATAATAGTAAATTTGAAAGTGTAGCGACGCGTACGAGACAGCTACGATACTCGAAAGCGAATATAGACTTTGAAGCCCATCGTTGAAGCAGCCCTGATCTCCTTCCACCACAAAACTTTATTCAACAGTGCAAGCGAAAGACAAAGTTTGTCACACACGTGGTTTGCAAACTTGATATAAAGGCTCTATCATTTTCGCTTCTGTCTTTGTCGCTCTCGCTCCTTAATAAAGGGTTATCGTCAGCATGTTCATTTCCCACCTCCTCGGTTACAATATCAACCGAGCACGTGCATCCTAAACTATTTTCATTTGCATATAAAACTCATTATTTCGGTGATAACAAAAAAAAATGACGATCTGATTATTGACAACGATAATCAATAAGCACATTTTTTTGAAATGTCACACTTTGATGAAGTGAATTTCCATATGAATCGAAAGCTTTTTTATTCCGCGATGAAAAGCTCTGAATAGAACAAAATCATCAATTTGACTTAGTTCTCTTTTCTTTTCTTTTCTTTTCACAGAAGAGAAAAGCTCATGATGCTTTGTAATCAAGTAGCAATTGAGTTCGAGAATGAAGGGTGGAAGAAAGAAATGTTTCATAAACGACAGACCCTTTATTTTTATCGTGAAATATGCCTGACTTTTCATCTCTCGCGTCTTTCCATTTTTTTATATTCTTTATCATTCTTTATGTACAGAAAAAATAAAAGAAAAGTTTTTCACGACGGACTGGCACTTGGGTGGAAGAACATTGAGAGAGAGAGAGAGAGAGAGAGAGAGAGAGAGAAAGTAAGAGAGTGTGGGGAGGGGGTGGTGGCTGGAATAGATTATTCTCGAGGGTTCGTGGACCAAGAGCAAAGGCAATTTAAGGCCGTGCAAGAATCGACCATCGACGAACATAACCCTGGTGGGTCCGATATCGCGGATGGTGGTCACGCCATGTCACCCTCTTCAGAATAGATAAAGCCTCGAAGAGATTTCAATGGGATAGAGACATTCTGCTCTCTGTTGTTCTATACACGGCTCTTTTTTTCGTCCCAAAAAAAAATCTACTTTATTCCCTCGTTTATCGTCGCTTTCTCTTTAAAAATATTTCTCTCTCTTCACGTCCATCTTTTCCTTCCTGTCCCTCAACCCTCAATGGGAATAACATTTTTTTTTTTCTTTTCCATTAAAGCCAATTTTTATGTACGTGCCTTGTTTCTTCTGTCTGAAATTTTCCCCCCAAAACGCTGTATTTATAAGGACTCTTTCACGCCAACTAGAAATCGTGCGTGGAATAAAATTCAGCCTAATTTACAGAACGATCTTCATCGTCTGGCTCGAACCCATTTCTCATTTATATAATTATACGCATGTATTTTAACGAAATATGAGCTTTTTTGTCGAGACTTTGAATCGATTAAAAAATTAATAATTATTATAATCGAAAAAATCAAATATGAACAATTTTTTTTTTTCATTCTTAGTTCACGAGTCTGTCACAATTGTGCAAGTTTACTTCACCGATTCTATTTCTATTCTTGTTAGAATCTCCAAATTGTTGCCCTCAGTCACTCTTTCCTGAATCGAATTTGCACGAGGGCCCAGGGAAACTGTAGAGAACCCTCCGCAGGCGAGTGACCATATTTTTGTTTAATTTCAGTTAACTACTCATCAGAACTTCGGAAAAACTGCCTCCGGCTCAAGAATTCATACGCAAGCACAGCTGCACGACTTGGCGGTCACCCAACCAAGTCTTGACCTGGCTGCAGGCTGCTTAACTTTGATTATCCCTCGTCTAATTTTATCATGTGTTTGAGGCTTCCAAAAAATTCGAAAATAATGAGGATTACTGTACAATGTATCAGCGAAAGTGTCAATACACCGTCTAGTAGTTTTAAGGCTAAAAGAACTGGCTTCCATCTTCTCTATTTGCCTCTGAAGCACCGAGATATTGGCGAAAGTTTCAAATATTTACGCATTAATAAAAACATTGGAAGGGCACATCCTTCAGAGTCTTGGCAATAGAATCATGTGCGAAATCATGAGTGACTTTTATTGCTCCATATGAAAGACATTTGATCAGCGGACGTCAGTTGGTCTTTTTATTTGAGAACTCTGGGAAGCGTTTTTATTTATTTTCTTCATAAAACCTTCCAACTCTATCCGAAAGCTCATCCTCCCAATCTTTCTGTTCCACGATATATTACTCGTCGTGCCTCAACGAAGAAATCTTGATACACTACAGTGGTATATATACATAAATATATTTACAATGTGGGTATAAACGTCTATACGTGTACGTAGTCGTACCCAAAGGAGTATCGTCTTTATTATGGCACGCTCGAAAAGAGCCACGACGAAAGTCTCTCGTGAGTTTGATGTCTCTCTTCGTTGTGCTTTTCTTCCACTGCCAATAAATTGCGTTCTTTTCTTTCGAAGAAACGTTTAAACCTTGCTAGGCATACAATGTATAGAGGGGTGTGTATGTTTGTGTGCGTGTGGATGTGTAATTGCGTCAGTGTGTTTGGACGATCGGAGAAAATCGTCCGGTCTTCCGGACAAGAAGAAGAAGAGGAGGAAAAAAATAAAGACGAGAAATACTTCTTTCTTTTTTATTTCCGTACCCTCTCACGACGAGGGTGCAAACAAACGTGAAAAAGAACGTCCCTCCTGCAATCACACACGTTCAGGTATAAGGGTGCGGCTCGCTGTAGATGTCAAATGAGATTGCACGCTCGTATTTGCTCCTTAGTTACGAAAAGGCGTATTTTTTCAACGATCTTATGGTATTTCATGGCTTTTCATGAGGTTTCTTTCGAATACTGTTTTTGTATGTGTATGTATAGAAAGTATGTAATCACCGACGGCATATCAGCCCGATAAGAGACGACAACAGAGAAAAAGACTCGCGCCAGTAATCCCAAGGTTTACCAATTGCCCAAGATATACTCGCTCTCTCTCTCTCTCTCTCTCTCTCTCTCTCTCTCTCTCTCTCTCCCACTCTCCCTCTCCACTAAGAAAACCAACGCAATTTGTCTTTTACTTCTACTCTCCTATACCCGCTGAGTTACTTTTCCCTCCACCATCCCTTCTGCCTCTCCAATCCCAAAGGATGTATCCCAAGAAAAAGAAAGAGAGAAAAGCACAATGATGAACGAGTGGGTTTCGTGTGTTTAGCCACGGGCTCCTAAATTAGCTGAAAACTATCAGCACCCAACGACCCTCCTCCTTCAGTCATTCCTCGAACCTTTTTTCTCCTCTGTATCGATATTTTTTCAATGCTTGGTGTTATGTCAAATATTCTTGACTCTGTATTTCCCTTGATTTGATATTTTGATTTTTTTTTAATCGCGGTGGTCCCAGCAAAGCAGGTTTCTACAGATTTTTGTCAAATTTTGACCGAATGTTTATGAAACTACGTGCACAATTTCATGAAGATTCATTGCCCGGGATTCGAGCAGATATTGTGAATTTAAAGTGAATCAATGATAAGAATTTGATTTTCTTGTAATTCACGTGATTCGATTCATGCAGACACAAGAAATACAGAGTTGGCCTCTGTATTGACACACCGGGTCGATTTGACCCCTATTTTGACGAATACGAAGAAGAGAAGAGATTGAGAAAGATTTTTCAACAACTTTCGATGGATTTCTACGATGGAAATGTCAACATAATTTATTTATATTGAAATCTAATATTGATTGGGAATCAGCCAAAAAAAAATACGAAAGAGAAAAGGACAGAGGAAGTCAAGATAGTTTATTTACTGTTAGTAAATATATAAATATATTTATGGCAGAGGAGAGATAGGTTTTATTGTTGAAGGGAAAAGAAGATTGACCCACGAGACCAACCGGCGCCTCTTAAGACGATCGACTAGCATATAAAAGATGGTATTCTTGAAAAAGAGACGAAAAAAAAGGTATAACGGCCCGTGAAGATAACCACGCGTCTCATAAATACAAAGAGTGAGTAAAATAAAAGGAGGGAATGAGAAAACTACCCTTAGTCACGCGGCGCCAGTTCCACAGCCACGAGAAAAGCCTACGAAGACAGTCTTCACTCTTTTTTTTTTTGTTTTTTTTTTCTTTCTCTTTTTTCTATCGCTTGCTACTTCTTCTTTGTCTCTCTCATTGCTATTTTATCTCGCCGACGTGAGTTGTTGTGAAGATGCGAAGAGTTATAAGAAAAGCGCGAGAAGGATTCCTCGAGAGGGTCGAACGATAAGGACGATGGAGAGTGAACGGTCATTCCACCGAACTTCATTCTTCTTTTGTTTCGCCAAAAAAAGCTTGGCTCATTTCGAAACAAAACACAAACAAAAGAGACTCCAATCCAAAAAACTATACGATATTATAGATTCGTAACAGTAGAAGTAAATATTATGATTTTTTCGGAATCACAGATAAATTTTAACTCCTCTAACGTTTGAAAAATTTCAACATTTTGTTCTGAATTTTTTAAAATAAAAAGCAAAGTAGACAAAATTTTGAAAAAATTCTGTAAAATTCTTTACGGTGTTTTGAGTTTATGAAAAAAATTGCATTATAATTTTCATAAAAGTTTAGTAGAAAATAGATATTTTCATGAGAAAGTACGAAATTCAAATATTTATTTACATTCAAGACTTTTGCAATTAACAAATCATGACTATTCACTTTTTTTTACACTCGTTGTTGGATAATTTCATTAGCATTTAGAAAAATGGAGAAAAAATAAGTGGGACAACGTTGATAAAGAAAAAAACACCAATAAAAATAGACATTCCGAGAATACTCGAAATTCAGACTGTCCAACTTTTCATACATTCCACGACGACTTCGAAGATTGTGCTCTAGAAAAAGTAATTCCATTTAACGTGAAATACTTCTGTAATAGAATGATAATTTATTTAATTTCATGTCCTTCTTCCAGAACTCTTAGTTAATTCGACTCGGTCCAATTTTCTTCACAATGTACAGTCCAAAATGAATGAAGAAAAATAGAAAGAAAACTAGTGAAGCGAACTATGGGTGAAAAGGAAAAAAGCTAGATAGGGGGATTGCCCTCGATTCAAGGATATAAAAGTTCCTGTCTTTCTTTGCCTCTCTTTTCTCGATTTCTTTTCCACCTTCATTCCAGCCCCGAAGAGATAAATTTCCGGTTTTAAAGTCGATAGGTTTTGTTTTTTTTGGATGTGTCCGTAATATATACTTGGGTGATTTAAACGGTTATTTACTCAAGTTATAGTTCGCTGCAGTTTTTATGGACTCCGCAAACTTCGGGGTCTATACGTGAATTTCTACAAACTTCTGCAATGAGGAGTAGTAGAAAAAAAGAATAAAAAAGATTATTTTTCGTGAAAATATTACGGCAGTCGAATCATACGAGAGTATAACTTAAATGAGATGTGAGTAATTTAGGTTGAAATTTCATCGCAAATACATTTCAATTATTTCCGTTTCAACGATGGCGAAGTTCCGAATAAATTTGAATAATTTCATTACCATTGGTGGCAATTAATTAATATTTTAATCAGCGAACCTGGGATCCATCAATTATCATTACTTTATTCTTTCGTCAAACAGTATATAAATTAAATTTTTCCTAACGAAATTAAATCAATTAATTTTCCTATCAGATGAAAACTTCCTTTTTTCATACGTAATTCTTTCTTTTTTTTTCTACAAAGAATTTCAACGGGATTATTCGATGCGGAAAAATTCCTTGGTCGAAATTTTCCATCTCGGATGTTGGATTCGATGGAATATGCGAAAAAAAAGCCTTTCGGCGGTCACGGATCTCGGTGAAATTTAAATAAAAATGCGACCTGAGCTACTAGGCTTTTGTATATTCTCCAAGAAAAAATAGAATATACAGAGAACATATAGGCGACAGGAAAATAAAACAGGTAGCTCCTGTGGGTATTTCACCATCTCGCATACTATTTCAACTTGCTATTTCTTACTGCTCTGAAAATGGATCGGGATTCCGTTTGATTCTATCGAGATATATATATGTATAGAGAGAAACTACCCACAGGATTCCAGATCACGTTTTCCCTCCTTTTCCACTTCCTTCCTTCTTCTTCTTCTTCTCCTTCTTCTTCTTTATTCGCATCCCTACGTCCTGACATACAAATCTACGAGTCTTCCAACATAAAATAGACCCAAAAAGTTCATCGAATTCGAGGAGTACAAAAAAAAAACTCAAAAACTTGTTCAACAAAACTTTCCAATTAGAACCTTGGCCAGTTTTTCGATTTATTTTTCCTACAAATTCAAGTCCCACGTTTTTAAATGCAATTCATTGCACGAATAATCGATCAACGAATATATCAATAAAGTGATTGAAAAAATTTAAAGCCTCGAAATATTTTAGGTCTAAAAAACGAGCATCTTGGAACAGTAATAAGGAAATATTTATATTTAATTAAAACTGTCAGAGAGCCATAACAATAATATTCTACATAATTAATTCGTTCAATTTAAATCTAAAACTTTCCTTACATCTCGATTAGATAACTCAATTTCGTGAAAACTTTAGTGCGACATTTTTTGTCTAACTTTTTGTGTGACTCGTTCACGAGGCGAATCGAGGTCGACGGAGAATTTAAGGGGGATGATATTTTTAGTGGTGAAGATTCCGGTTTATATATAAGTACGTCACTTCCTTGAGCGTACGGAATAACGTGTTCCGGGAGAAAGTATATGGTATATGCTGTAAGAAACAAAAGCTCTTTTTACGATCTTTCTCGGAAGATTCTCTCCCTCTATTCGCGAAAAACTTGCTCGGTGGGTGTACCGTGAACAGGAAGTTTCTTCATACTCTGTATAACGAGGTGGAAAGAGAGAGAAAGATTTCCGTCTCTCGCGCAGCGATTTTGAATTAGTTTTCTGTACTCAAGAAAGGGAAAGACAAGCCCCTTTAAGAATGTATACTTATATATATATTGTTCTCTGTATAAACACCGTGGAAAAGTCTCGGAAAAACTAAACGAGAACCATGAATACAGTTTTCCAGTTTTCTCTTCAACGGTAAACATTTATATATATATAGCATTTATTTACGTAGATAGAACTGGTTAAGACACCAACGAAGACAACAACTCTTTTTTTTTTGTTTTGTCACCCTGAAAATAGTATCGTACATTTTCTCAAAGCTCCAACGAAAGTTCTGCAGAGATTTGTACTCGAAGATAAGCCGATAAGGAACATTTTTTCTCCAACAAACTTTCACAGCCCCTGAAAGAATGTTGTCCTGTAACAATGTGTGTATCGAGGATTGTTCTTGTTTGGAGATTTCATGGCATCCGTGTAAAAAAAAAAAAAAGGACGAAGGAAATAAATCGTTGGAATAATTGAAACGAGTTATCAGGTCATTCGAACAAATTTCGACTGAGTTTCTGACACTGGAAACTTTTCAGATTTCAATGGCCAATGAAGAAATTATTTGGAGATATGAATTGGACAATGGTACGAAAATTCAAGTGGCTTTCATGAAATTCGTGAATTACGAAGGAGAGCAGCATTTCCGGCGACTCGAAAATTGGGAGAAAAAATAAGAAACTTAAGTAGTTTTGGCTGGAAAGAGTCTTAAAAACCGTTTTGGCATCCGTCTGGTTGTTGAGTCTGCTAATGATTTGCTAACGAGGTATACGTGCTCGTCCGGTTTTAACCGGTAAGACAGCTTCAGGAAGGAAACCGGAAGTAACTTTTGCGAAGAGATAGAGAAGGAAATAGAGTCAAAGAAAATAAGCGGAGTAAGGGAGAAAGAAAGATGGAGAGCTTACGATGATTCGTCGCTGGAGGAATTTAAGAGGAAATCCTTTTCGTGGCCCTTGAGAGACTCCGAGAAACAGCCGGAAGCTTCCAACCCCAGTTTTCTCTCACCTCATCTCTCTCTCTCTCTCTCTCTCTCTCTCTCTCTCTCTCTCTCTCTCTCTCTCTCTCTCTCTCTCCATCCTTCTGCTTCATCTTTTAGCGACAATTCTCATTCTACTTTCACCGAAAGAGGCCGTGACGAGAGACGATAGTCTCTTTAAATATTCTACTCTGTTTTTCGTTTTGGCGCGTTTCATGAACCTCATTGTCCCGAGTACAAACCAAACTTGGCAGGGCCTAGGACCTCTGTATATGTTTGGAACGTTCCATGCCAAATTATCCACTTTCGAACCCATTATTTTATTTGGCTGAAAATTACAAGTTCAAAGAACCATTATAGATATGTTTCCAGAACTTTGTTCACAAGTAAACACTTCAAAATTGTCAAAACAAATAATTTGAATCTAAACCATCATTGGATTTTGTTCGGGGATCATTTTTTATTTGCAAAAGTTATAATCATAACAGCACTTTGTCGAGTTCCATGATTTTTTAGACGAGTCCTACTCTGGAGACATTTTTTCGTACTCTGTCCATCACTCCATGAAAAAATCAAAAGTGTCATAGGATTTTATTCAAACGTTAGCACACCAGGATGATGCAAATTGATATTTTCGTTGATTCGATTAACAGTCGTGTTGTTGGCTCAAACAAATGTCAATATCTTTCTTCTTCTTCTTCTTCTTCTTCTTCTTCTTCTTCTTCTTCTTCTTCTTCTTTTTTTCCTTTATGGCTATCTCCCTCGTTTTGGGAAACGTGCCGCATATCAATATCTTTGTTGGTTGGAAGGAACAATATAATCCGGATTGTACGAAGGTTGTGGCGGTGCCGCGTTCCGCTCTGTGACCACAACCGTTTGTCCACTGTTTGATTCGCAACAGACCCCGCACATGGCATTGCAGCATGCATGGACCGCCACGTACACCATAGCTCGAATAAAAACAATTACGATCACTAGCACCACGAATGCAATCACTCCACCGACGGTTTCCCAAGTGCCAAGAAAAGCGGCCATAACTTCCTTTGAATGATTCTCAGTGGCTACGAGACGCAAATCAGTCGTCAAGGTTGTGTCGCCAGGGTGTGCCGTTGTTCCTCGAATGGGGTGTTGTTGGCAGAGGTTGTTGGAATTCGAGGGTTGTAGTTGGCAAGTGTACAGGAGCGATCGAATATTTGCTCCTTTATTTTCTATTGTTCTGCAATTTATCGTTTAAACTATTTGCGAACGTTATTAAACTGTAAAATGAATCTGTTCAAACTTCCAAGTGGGTTCTTATTTATCGGAACTCGTGATGGGACGCCGCCCTACGGTGGATTATCAACCCTTGAGCAGAGACGTTTGATTACGAAAAGAAAACTGCGTGCAGACCAAGGGTGACAAAAAAAAGTAGTCAAAGTCATTCAATTATGGAATGTCCGAGCCTGACGCTGTTTTCGGACAAACTGAGTATGCGATGGCGTGGAAATCATGATTTATCACAAAGAAGAGATAATTGATTACGATAATAACAACAACGTTGCGGAAGATTCGTCACTACACGAGCAGGAGAAGGAGCAAGCGAACCTCTAATGAAAACCTTGATGACAACACAAAATATCAGGAAGTGGAAAGCTCTTATAAAATCGGTTTTCGTGATGATGGAACGAACCAGACGGAACAGTGCAAACTGAATGAAAAAACGAAGCAAAGAGTTGGGCTTGTGACTTTTTCTCAGTGAATTAGGTAAATCTCTCTGGAGTCAACTCCCAGAGCAGATTGTCTCAAATAATGAATTCGTCATTTCAGGTGGCACCGTCCAGGCGTTCAACAAACTATTGGTCCATTTATTGTTCATTTGACCTATTGACTTCGAAATATACATTTTAGCTAATCCTTGTTTTTATTAAATGATTTCACAAGGTCTTCCAAGGTGAAACCACTCTCGCTCCTTATCTATTTTGATTAGATAAACGAACAGTTATTATAGATGAAGAAATCGATAATATTGTGTGTTTTCTTTTATCGGAAAATATAAATCCATCTTCGGATCAAGATAAAAGTTGAAAAAGTACCAGCAAAGAAAGATATAAGTACTTTATTTTTACACTAATCCTTAATATATATATGTATGAAAAACTCATCCGAACGAATGAATCGTTAAAGCGAGTCAGAAACTAGCAGAAAGGACGAGGTTAGTGCATAATTAATCGTTCTCTTTCGTCGCTGCATAAATGAAAATAATTTAAAGGCTCCATTATCATATTATATGGGATTCCTTGTATCTCATCCAATTATCTTCTTTTATCTTCAATGCAAACTTTGGAAAAAATCGCTCAGGTATTCCACCAATTCTAGCCCAAGTTTGTTATAAATTTTTAAATATTTACATGTGATGAAAAAACTGCTACGAAGTGTTTATTTTGCTCTAGAACTTATTTGAACTCATTTGAATATTGTTTAGTGTATTGTTCTCCCTAAATTGAGCGTCACATTGAAAACCAATGAATCGAGGAATTCATTCATGTGCACGATATATCTTCGGTGTAAATTGATGACGAATTAATGGAACCGTTTTCGTAGAAACTCTCAAGAATCACCTAAAGAGGAGAGAGAGAGAGAGAGAGAGAGAAAGAGAATGCTGAAGCATGAAATTGGTAATGAATGCACGCCCTTGTACAGCAAGAGAGCTTAATTGGTTCGTAGCTCATCAAGAGACATACGTGAGAGTCTCTTACCCGATCACAGATCTACCTTCAGGCAAATTTCACCGAACGCTAAGCTCGAAAGTGCGATGATAATTCAACATTTCATAAAGTTATCCAAAGAGAGCGTTATTAAATCCAAACCAACCGGATGTGAAAAAACAATCGTCAACCAGAACTAAGAACAGTCTAATGAAATAGATTTAAAAAAAAAAGTCGTCACATGATTATTAATTGATCCACAATCAACAATAAATCAGTTTGCGACAAATGAATCAATGCAATTTGTTATTAATTTTTTCTTCGAGTCACGGAGCTTGGCAAAAACTTCCACAAATCATATCTGCGTTTAAAAAAATTCCATAAATAAATAAGCGTGACATCGATAAAATCTCGGAAAGAGGTAGAGACAGAGCATGAATGATTTAAAGGTGGATTTATCACAGTGCTCCAAATTCGTCGACAATATTTCTCGTCCGAGGATGATCGCGGTTGATCGCTGTGTCAGCACTCCTCCACATTCGATTATACAATATCTCGATTTCCGTCCATCAAAAAGACGTCACTCTACACATCCATTCGTCCGAGCAAAGCCCTTTTGTTTGATGGCTTTCTCTATATTTGTACACATTTCTATACAAGATAATCGCAGCCAAACGGAGTTACCTCAAACCTCAAACTTTATCAATATTTGTATGAAAATGTGCAAATACTCTTTAAAAAAAAAACCAATATTATTCCATATTTTAAAAGTCTCATTTTTACGAAAGTCAAACGAGGCAAATATATACAAAAATCTTATAAATTGACGAAGAACACGAAGGAAAAAAAATTGAATTCTATTCGTTCTCTTTGTTTTCCCGTTTTTTCAATTGACACAATTTGGAGATTAGAAGTTTTCGATAAAATTGTTCAAAGTTAAAGTTAAAAAGCATCAAAAAAACGCGTAACCCATCTTCAGGATAGTGATTTCGGAAATAATTATAATTTGGAGGATTAAGGACCACAGGGTTGAACTTTGCCCTATTTTGGCAAGAATTCCTCATACGTATGTACGCGTACAAATGTACGTAGACGTATATTTATGGGAGCGAGAGGTATATGTGGAGTGTTGAGGTCATAAATTCAGTCGGGCATCGACGAAACTCGAAACGAAGTTAACGGAAACCAGTGTGCAATGGAACAGCCAATACTGTAACGTATGTACGTTCGTGTATACATTGGAATGGCGAGAGACCTCTATTAATGATATGCTGACGAATTTCGAGACTTCAAACACGACTGCCCGAGCCAATCAATGTACTCACCAGTCTAGTTCAATCGACACGCGCACACAAGCGTCATTATCCTGTTCTACATTTGAATGGTAACATTGTGCAAATAAAATATCATTAACAATTGTAAATATTTCAGAGGGTACCTCGTATTTACGTAGGTATGTTGATCCCAGAAGTGATTAATACCTAAACTGATTTATTTGTTAATTAAGTCTTTTTCATTGTTTCAATACCGTTGAATATAAAAATAAAAATCAAAGTTTGGATGTGAAATTCCTCGTTGGTTCAGTGTCCCAATCGATACCATTTTATCGTAAATTTTGTTAAATAACTAGATCGGTAATTAAATGAACGCTCGACAGCCTAATTGTTGTTGATTAAATGTAAAAATTGGCTGTTTATTGTCGTGCTGGTTCGAGGATCGAACAAATAAAAGGTAAACAAGGACTAGATCGATTTGGAATTAAATTGCCTGTACAAGGGAATAAATGTTAAGCAGCAATGGAAATTTGTCCATCTATCTGCGAGGGAGTATTTGCAACGCACGTTGGACATGATATCTGATGGCACGTGCGTTGACCCAACGGCACTGTTACCTCACACCGAACATGCCTGCATACCATTTCTCCTGTTTCGATTCTCTACACGCCTATTTGTGTAGTCACTATCTCTGTCTTTCTCTTAATCTCTCTCTCTCTCTTTCTCTCCCTCTCTCTCTCTCTCTCTCTCTCTCTCTCTCTCTCTCTCTCTCTCTCTGGAGCTTTCAGTCTATACCGAAAATGATTGGCTTCGCTATAGACAACCCCACATACTCTAATTTCTGAAATCCATGCAACAAACAACTCCGAATTCTCGTGAGGCTCTTTTTAGTAGAAAATGTAGACCACATTTTCGTATCATTTTATTGCAAGCTGCAAAGAGATTCAAGCAATCAATTGGGATGATCAAAAAAGGTTGCAACTCAGTGACGCCCTTTAGAAATAAAAAATTAAATATCGATTGATAAATGAAGCAAAAAAAAGATGTAACTGCAGTCAGTTGCCTCACAGTTGAACTTCTACTTGCTCGAATCGACAATTTATCCTCACAGCAAGGAGACCAAAGAGGAATTCCACGAGAAAAACAAAAGCAAAGACTAAGAGAAAGAGCCATGGGGGAGAGAAGAAAATAAAAAGTAGAAACATCTACTGTTAAATAAATTTATAGTTTAAATGTATTGTGCCCTAGAAAAACGCGACTTAAGGTAAAATAAGACCTGCACCGTGTCACCGGATACCTTCATTGGTTGGCGCGTGCCACCAGAGATGAAAGAAATAAGGACGCGATCTTGGCTCGAACCTGGGGGAAGAAAAATGCAGAATTTCTGGTTGCACAACACACTCGTGCTAGTCTGTAAGAAAAAAAAGAAGAAAAAAAACGCGAACACACCATTAAAATGCTAGCAGGGGGGAAAACTTTGCAAAATTTATTGGCCAATCTTGCCTACGAATATTTACGAGCCACCGAGCATGGAAGGGGGCACACCACAGAGTTCACTCTGTTTCAAGGTGGTTCGTCTGTGAAAGACTCACCAGAAATATCGCTGCATCAGATGCTCAAAAACAAAAGGCTTTGGCCTGGATAAATTGTACGGTTAAATCGTCCTCGTTACGCCATTTTGTTTCTTAACCATCGATACATGTATCCGGAGGTTCCTGTACCGATCCTTTGCTCCAGAGCTAGCAAACTACCTCGAAATAAATGCTGTATACTTGACCTCATAAAAGTTTTCCACGATCACGCTCTCAGCTCCACAACTACATACACATTGTGCACATAGTTTGTATGTGTACATAATACACATATATTTATACGTATATACAGGAAACTTGCGGATTGCTCGGTTCGCGAGTTAATTCAGTTCGAACGATTCTTTACCCGAATACTTTCGATCTATGTGGCTTCTTGGCTTACCCCCTTGAGATGTGCACTCCCTCTACAGGGTAATCCTAAAGTCTCGATTAAGGTTAACCACATCGAAAGGACATTGAATTCTGAAAAGAAAAGTCCTTAGCCATTTTTCTCTACGGAGCGCCGTTAATCAGATATCGTTGAATTTGTGAACGACCAATCCGGTAAGTCTTATCGCCACGCCCCTTTTCACTATTGGCCATCACTTATTCATTCGTATCTTCTCTACCGTACGTCCTACGAAAAAATGAATGAGAGCAATTCGTCTGAGAATTTAACGATCTAACTGCTGGAGACAACTTGAGCCGATTTTTAGAACATCCTGTAAAATTTATAAACCAACATCCCCGGAGAGACTCTGTTCATTCCGCTCTAACTAATCTCGATAACAGAAGTCTTTCTATATCCTACAAAGCATTTTTGTACCACCAGCATGTGTTTCTTGGACCGTGCACCCGCGGACATCGCGATTAAAGTTTCCTCGGATTTTTCCTCGATCCTTTCGACGGGGGATATAGAAAAATCCTATGGAACTCGTATGGATAAAAATGCTTTTTCCATGAAATAAAATAAAAAAACAAATCGAATGGTCGTAGAAAATGTATTATAGTTAGTTTTTACTCTATTTTGCGGAGCTTGAGAGAAATCTTGCAACGTGAATCGGTAAAAATGATTTTTTGTTGCTAAAAATGTACGAACTCGGGGAAGATTAAAGTTTGGCGATCCGTCGAAACGCCATCCATATAGGAACATAGAAAGGTAGCTTAGGGTCTACACGAGCAATAATATTACGTGATACCGTGCGGAGAAGATTCGTCCAGGGTTTTGCCCCGTCAAAGAACTCGAGAGAACTGTTCGACTCGAAGCAATAACGGGACGCGGGTTCCCTCGGGGCAAGAATATCTTGGAAACCTCATACTTCGCGTGTTACTGTACAACCACTATATACCCTCACTGTTTCCACTCGTTGCTTCTCTTCTCGAGAACGCCTTCCTCCCGATTCGAGAATATCGTCGACGTAGACAAGACCGATCTTTTCTCCTAATATCAATAGCAGAGATTTCAACATCTTCGTAAAAGACACGTGTCGATCCTGCCAAATATTTTCGTCCATAAAGAAATATCATACCGTTGTACAAAGTTCCAAGCCCCTTCGACTTTTATGGAGTCTCCGTGGAAGCTTCATTTTCTTGAATCTTGCAAAAATTTTCGAAATTTCATTCCCTCACGTATCAATGAATCTTTCGGCTCTCCTGAAATTTTCTATGCTCATATATACATGCCTTGAGCTTTTCGAGTTTCAATGCAAATTCAGAATCGATGAAGGGAGGAATTCCACTTCCGGAGACAATAAGAAAGAAAAATTGCACGAAGTGATGCTGGAAAAAAATAAGAAAGAATTCGTTGTTGCCTGTAAACTCTACAGATATATAAGCACGTTCCATCTAACTCGACGATCATACTTTCTTTTACTCCCTGCGCGAAATTTATCTCGCGAAAGAATTTTCATATTCGATATTCTCTCTCTCCTCGAAGTTCGCGATCCGCTTGGTGCGATTCTTGGAACAATTTTTACATTCTATGTGTTCAAGAAAAAGGTTGCTGCAACTTGAGCCTGTTGGAAAATTCTTGATCTTGATGTGACGTGCGAATCGTTGAAAAAAACAAAAAAAATCACTTTCAAACTTTGTTTTCCAAGTAAAAAATGGTTGAAAATTTCAAAAAAATCATTTTTTTTTCTCGTAAATATCTATTTATCGATGATTTTCATGTACTTTTGCTGGGAAGTTTGATTGTTGAATGAATAATGAAATGAAAATTTGCAAGATTCGGTCTCAATCGACACTGACTTCTCAGCCATTTTATTTTTACTTCAATTTCACTATTTTTGTGTCAAAGGAGACGACAGACAAGGTTGCAAACCTTATAGAGCACCAACGAGTAACCTCGGGACCTGGCGCGTCGATCGATGTAATCGTTTTCCGCATAGGTAATATCGAGCGTCTGATCCGGTAAGTTATTTCAATGTGAAATCGGGAACGCGTTTACGTTCTATACGTCGAGCGCACTCCTCCGCGCCGCGATAAACATAAATTGCACGCTCCGTCGAGTCTTTCGCGAGCATTAGAGAGAGACAGTGTCGAAGAAATCGAGAAGAAAAAGAGAGAGAGAGAGAGAGGAGAAGGAAAAAAACAGATAGAGGGATGAAGAGAAGGTAGAAAAAGAGCGAGCGAAAATTCTGGCCCATTCTCGGGCCATCTAGCTTCAAATTCCTCTGCAGATATCGTTCGTGCATGGCGAAAGAAGGAAAAAAAACCGATTTTTTTTTCTCTTATACCGATTAGACGACGATGTTATGAATTTTAGATTTTTACGAGCATCGCGCTCTGAGCGTTATAAAAATATAATCGTAAATTCGATACTTTGAGTCGAGAGATCGAATGAGTAATTCGATCAAAAGAGTAAAAATGGATTTAAATTCCGAACGAATAAAAAAATATTTCAAATGTTTAAAAATCAAGTCAATATCTTTTACGAAACATTTACACACATTTAACAAATGAAGAGTATGTGGTTTTTTTGTTCCTTTTACAGCATGTGTGTCGATAAAAGATTCGTCAATGTGAACAGAGGTCTGTCGTCGAGGATTTTCAAAGCGTATTCATCGATCATTCCGATCCTTTATATAACATTTTAATCCAAACGTATATACAAATATACACGTGGAATCCAATCGAATATGTGTAAAAACGAGTGCAGCTAAAACTCTCTGGGCAACATGTTCGTGTTGTTTTTTGTTCTTTTTTTTTCGTTCGCAACGTTTTGTGCCCAATTTTTTCATTCGTATTCTTTTTTTCATGGTGTATATTTTCCCTTATTTTTTCAATCCCTGTCAGATCCCTCGTACCCATGGTCCGCAGTTTCAAACAATGCATCATTCTGCGAAGAGGCAGAGGATTATTTGTTTTTTTTTTTTTTTTTTTCACAAAATATGAAGTTTCGTATTTTTATACATTTTTTAATAATTTTTCTTTTTTTAGATTCCTTTCCAACGGCTGGTCATCAATATTTTCCCACAAATATGGAAAGTCCCGGATATCCGTTGGAAGCCCATTAAATTATCAATGACAACAATGCCTCACGTATCAAATATACCGCGAGAATCTTTTCAAAACCGATCGAACAAAAAAATAACGAATCTCTCGTCAGAAATAATCTATGGAAGGAAATATTGCCCAGTTTTTTTTGCTTTTTTTTTTGTGAAAGAGCAACAGCCCGGGTATTTTATGGTCCAAAAAAGAACCGCGATATAAAATTGCTTTGCAAAAGAAGAAGAAGTAAAAAAAAAGATTGCACATCAATTACGAGAGTCTGGCCATTTTATTATAAGGATGCTGACATGGCTTGAAAACATCCCCTACAATTTTCGAGACGTATATACGTCTACTTTATACCCTTCTAAACACACATATATACACGAACCACACATGGGAGCTAGTCTCCTTTATCCACAGATGACTACAAAAATATTCTTTCTCTAGTACAGAGCAAGGGTGGGGCGTTACAGTGGTACGTGAAAGTTCGATAACAAAGTTGAAAAAGCACGACTGGCAAAGCTCCCTCCGACACTTCGCGTCGACGTATATATAATAAAGTCGTTCTCGTCATCCCAAAATATATGGGATAACTTTTAAGCCGCGACTTACACAAGAAGAAACACATACTATTTGAATAACAAATAACAAAAGGGCATAACTCCTGCTGTTGAGTGAGTCGAGTGATCTCAGTTACGTCCCTTTATATTTTCCTCTTCGATAAATATAGACATGTCTATAGATATTTCGAGAAGAAGGTCCACCACCATGGAACCATCATCAGGAATATTTTCTATACATATAAACGCGTCTATGTAAATCGAAAGTCCGAGGATTAGCGGTGCTGTGAAATGCACGAAGGGAAGAAAATTCGTAGGACGATGGAAGGGTTGAGGGCTCGGTTGAGGGTGACTGCATACGCAAAATTTGGACGTTTGATCCGCGCGGTGGGATCTAAAAGGGGTTGAGAGCAGACAAGGGAATAATAACGCATCGGCAAGCCTAATCCCTTGCTCTTGGCATGGCGGTGAAGCCAACGGACAAGGCTTGACTCCATCGACACTGGTGTACAAATAAATCTATGTATGTTAATGTATATAGGGATGTGTGAATGTGTATCTACGTTTGTAGGCAACATAAAGGATTCGTTCGTAGGACCATAGAGCATCGTTTGAAAATTTCAAATGTCCTCTCCAATCATAATTCCAATCCCACAGTCTGTGCCAATTCTATGTACCGAATGCAAGGATCTTCTTTGTGAAATATAAACCAATTTTCGGAAAGCATAATCATTCGAAATTTTATTTAATCCAAAGCCTTTACCCTGCTTTTAAAATGGAAATAATAAATGCAAAACATGGTTTTTGCAAACGGAAATGCATTATTTGTTGATTAAAAAGTAAGAGGCAACTGTAGAGTGAAATTATTTACTAAAATTACAAAACAAATGGAAATTCTATCGACAGTTTTGTAGCCAACGATTTATACATTTTTATTAATAATTCTTGTACTCACCAATATCAAGATGTCGGCTGCAGCACATTTTTCGGGCGAGACTTTTTTTCGGAAAATTGAACCCACGTGGCACATGCAATTTTTAACCTGAAACAAAAAACCAAAACTAAAAACCTAATCTTTCAAATGGATATGAAAAGAAAAATTTAAGTTTAATCATGTTATTTGATTAATGAGATAAAAAAATATTGCTTTCTTAGAAAAGACACGTGATCTTTTTTGCTTGTTTATTATTTGAGTATCATTTATCGTTGCCATGAATTTGTTTATTCGTTGCCAAGCATACAGCGGGAGCAACTGTTGTTACATTTTTTTATCCGTTGCTTTTACTTTGTTTACTCGTTCCCATGGATTTAGTCAGATTTGGAAAAAGAAACGCATGATGACATCATCGAAGTCGAACAGAAAACCAACCGAAGAAATCAAGCGGGCGCGTAGCGTTCGAAATTAAATTGTTCAACCCAAGAATTAAAGTTGTCCGTTTTGAAAAATGTTGTATCGGGAACGAGTACAATGAAAATAATAAAGAAAATCTTATAACAAAACGGCAATAAATTAGAAATCCAAAAGACGCGAAACCTAAATTTGTGACCCTCTCGAAAATTTGATCCAGAATCGCACGATTTGACCAACGACCAATGAAATTTGTTGAATTCCAAAGGCAAAGCCCATACATAAGTGTGTTTGTGTGTGTGTGTACATGACTATATGACTTTGGAGCTTATACTGTCCCCGTGACAAGGGCCAAGTGTCCCTCGCGATACGGATCGTGGAAGAGAGCTTACCACACACGACGTTACATGAGATATCTCCGCCGCGAAGGGTCGAAATTGTCGAAAATTTATCCACAAGCATGCACGCATCGTCCTTCATTCCTGTCCTAAAACGTAAGCTTGGGAGGAAGGGAATTTTGAATTCTGCCAAGAGTTACTTCGCAATGTGTTGGTATTTCGGGACATTGACGAGAGAGAAGTGCACGCGAATCTGCACCGCAACTTATAGACCTAAAGGGTACAGTACATTTTCAGTCCAATGGACCTAAATATACGTTTATATGTGCGAATATGGAAAGAGAAAGAGAGGAAGCAGAAGAGAGAAAGAGAGAGAGAGAGAGAGAGATAAAGGGTAGCACAGCAATGGGGATGAACGAAGGGGATGCTGTGGTTTTCCATGGTGCGGCTACTTCCATGAAATATTCAACGAGCCTCAGGCACTTCGTCATATAGCTTTGTACGCTGTTATAGACGAGAAAGGTAAAGAGAAAGAAAAGCACGAGAGAGAGTGAGAGACAAAGAGCATCGACGCAAGCTCTCGCATCCGCCAGACGAATACATTATTTCCTTTTTTTTCCATCGTTTTGTTTTTCAACTGTCGACTTTTTTGCTTTCTCCTTCATTCCCATTACTGGGAACCTTTTTCGAAAGTTGGTAAAAATAAAAATGGAAACAACTCTCTTTTCCACGCTGATCCAGAAGAGATTCTTCGTGTTCGAAAAATATATATCGATAAATAGTTGTTGCTTCGTTCACGCGAGGAGTTCATAAAAGTTTTAAGACCTTTGGACAACGCGCAACATCTCGCGATACTAAGTTTCAGATACGAAGAGAAAAAAAACAATGTAGACGAAATGGGAGAATGAGGTGAAATGAAAAAATAAAAAACAACTACAAAAAATACACAACGCTTCCTGTTTACACATTTTTTACCGTTCACTCCTGTTTATCGATCGTGAAGAAAGCTACGAGGGAGATTTCATCGAGCGATTCTTTATTGTCTAAATATCGGAATGGAATCGTTGAAAACTTGGTGAAACTTTGATATTCCCGCGGTTGTAACCTTCACGAAAATGCACTTTCATGAATATATTTACCTGAACTTCGAGGTTTGGCTAAATTACGAGCTTCGAATAAACGCCAAACTCCTTGTAAAGTTAATATTTTCCACTTTTCGATATATATACTAAACGCAATTATGGACTAATTTAATTAGCGGTTCATTTCCAAAAGTGTTTTTACCAACTTTCATCGATTATGGAATATATTTTATATTCGGACTAACTCCGAGACTTTTATTTTTCGTTCTCAACTATTTCACGAAAACTCTCATTTTATCGTTTGAAAAACCTTGACCGTTTTCCATATTTAACTGGACCAAATAATGTGTCTCGGAGCTTTTTATTTGGTTGAAAAAGTCAGTTTCGAAGCCGAATTGTGTGACGAAACGTTGAATGAAAATGAACTCCAAACGTGTCCATAAAAATTTTAATAAAATGTTCAATAAACCAAACGGATCTTGACAGAAGAATAGGAAAACTTTTCATTTGACGAGTTCCATTTGGAACGACGCAAACTCAGACCCGAGCTTCGTTTAATTACCATCGGTCACGACACCAAATAGTGTAACAATTTTTTAATTAATTTGAAAACTTATGCAATTAGTGTCGTAAGAAGAATCCCATGAAAATATAATAAAAATATAAAAATAAGATAGACAAGTACTTTGGGTGTTCGTGAGAGAAGATAAATAAATGTAACGTCGTGAAAAAGTAATATTTCGGTTCATTAACAGTGGAAAAGTGGAGATGAAACGTTTTTTTTTTTAAGTTTTATTGTGGATAAAAGAGAGTAGAATGTTATAGAGCGATGAGAAATCTCGGGCGAAGCATTGAATTCATTTTATCGCTTTCGTCCGGTCTTTCATGATTTTCTTGTACCATTCTCTACTCAGAGAACGCTAAAGGCGGGAGTGAAGGAGACGGAAAACTGAAAACGTGAGAGTAAGATCAGAGAAAAGAGAGAGAGAGAGAGAGAGAGAGAGAGAGAGGAAGAGATAAAAAGTCGACACGAGAAGAACTCGCTAGGAGATAATTTTAATGAGATTCGCTCAACGGATAGATAATAGGGATGGAGAGAAGAGGAAAGACAGAGTGAATAAGAGGGAAGAAAATGGATGAAGTAGAGGGAGAGAGAATGAGGGAAGAAAGGAAGACTGGGAGAGGGCATCAAATCGTAGGAAGAGAGATAGAGTAAAAAGACGGTTGGTTAAAGAAACAAGAAAGTTTTATGCTGTGACAAGGAACGAGGGATGAGCAGAACGCGAGAGAGAAAAAGAAAGAGAGAGGTTGATGGGGACCCCCTTAAACGTTCGTAGACGCGAATAAGCGAAAGTCTAATGACGAAAAAAAGAGGTCGAATTAAAATAACAATCGCGGTGAGTGCTGGAGTGTCCTGAAGTGGGAAGAATGAAAAAAAAAGAAATGGACAAGGAAAGAAGAGAAAAACAGCCGTGGAGAAAATTTCGAGTATCCTCGGGTTCTTGAGTGACTCCGCAAAATCTTTCTCGTAAATAACTCTTTTATCTTCGGGTAAACAAATGCAAAGATAAAAAGAATTAAAAAAAAAAAGAAAAGAAAAACAAATGCATTCCGTAGGCACCCCGATGCAATTAACTATACAGTCCTTCGCGGAGAAGCTTCGTACGTACTTTTAGTACCGCTCGTCGGAAATCCTATAACGATATATATGAGTGCACTGTAATGCAACCCTCCGGGGGGTGCAAAACCGCGAGGGTGGAAAGTGGGAAAGAGATCCTTCAATCTCTGTACGCGTCTGTTTTTTTATATATGTACATTAATTATAGAGTGTATCAAAAAAGCTATGCATCCGCAACTTCGAGGATTGATAGATCACGAAATTCTAAAGAAAAAAGTCTTTGGTCATTTTTCTGTACGATCGACGGTTGATTAGTTATTCATTAATTAGTACAATGACCAATCCGGAGCGTCAGAAAGAGAAACGAAAGTGGTGGGGGGCACGCCTCACTCGCTCCTTTCTCAATCGCAGCCAATCGTCGTCCTGGATTGGCTGGTCGCTGATTCATTAATAACTCGTCAACGCCACAGTTGAGAGAAGAACAGAAAAGGACTTTTCTCTTCAGAATTCCACGGTCTAAATATTGACAGAAGTCTGTATACAACTTTTGTTGAATCCTGTATTTATGCCCGCGGATGTAGCGTAAGGGAGAACCCTCGCACGAGTCTCGTTTGCTCACCCTTCGAAGCCAATGGAATAAACGGATTACGCAGTGGGATTGAAACTTTAGAACCCTTCCTACCCCCCAAATCCGCAGGCTTTTTTTTCATTATTTTATTCCTCTGCTATACATTCGTCTTTTCTCTTACTCGATGAGAGTAAAAAAAAAAAGAAAAGTGTGTCTGGAGTCAGATTGGTTGACCCCTGAAAATGTCAATTTCAGCTCCAGGGGTCGCGTATATACTTAAGGGAATGATCGTAACGATAGATTTGATTTTTTTCTTTTAAATCCGTAGAAGTTCGAGAACCATTCATCGGAAGACCGCAACTTTTTTTCTCGATCTTGCAAAAAGTCAAAGGGACGAGATCCTGCTATACTTATATATAAAACGTGGCATCGCCCCTTTGGATTTTCCATCGATACACACGGGGCTTTTCAATTGGGAAACTGTTTTCAATTTTATTCAAAGTCTCGATTGAATGTTTTTTTATTCCCCTTCGAAGTGCTAGGCTCAAAAAAATGTTTTATTTCTTATCTTTTCATTTGACAACGTACCCTTTTTTCTTTGCTGTACCAAACATTTACCTTTTCCATCAAATGGACTTGAATAAAACGTTTCTTCATTTACGATTGCAAAAATGACGTTCACACTGAATTCATTGACCCTTAATCACTCTTTGATCCCCAATACAAACGTAAAAATTCGTTTAAATGGTAAAATATCGAAGAGATCTTTAAATTGACAGCTTTTAAGTACAAAAGCCATTCAAAGTTTCCTCGAAAAGCCCATACACACAAAAATATACAGTTATACATAAAATTCCATAACATACAGATATAAAATACTGTCGGTAAGATTATCAGTGACAGAAGAGCAAAAAGACTCAACGTCAAAGACTCCAACGATGAAGGAGACTCGAGAGCTCACTTTCGCCAGTGTGTATACTCAAAGGGTGGATTTTTACCAACGCGTCAAAACCGTAGTGAATAAAAATTTATAAAAAAAATAATAATAATAAATTTAAATCTCTCTTAACGCTACTCTTCCTGGTACAGTATTGCATTTAACTTCTCAAGTTTTCCGAGAGCTTGTACTACGAACCCTTTGTACTTGGTTTAAGTGAAATAAGCGATCGTGTGAAATTTAAGAGGTTAGGCTACTCTTTTATGGTAAGGAAATATCAGCATACTTTTTGCATTTTTTTTAGCGAAATTCTTAAGTGAAACGAAATTTTGTGAACACATGTTTATTGAGCTTTTTTCTAAATATTCAAATAATATATTTTTTTTTTGCTATCAAACAAGTCCTTGATCGAGCATGTATCTGAAATGTTGTTTTTTTTTTATTCAATAAAGGACTGTCCACAGAATTTCGATTTATTTAATAATTTTCCTAAAAAAAATACACAAAGTATGCTGATTTTTTGTACTTGCTCCAAAGTGAAGGAACGTTTCATGAGCAAAAAAAGCTTTTGATGACCTTTATTCTGAATATTCAAATAATTTTTTATTTTGTTTTTTTTTTGTTGCTATTAAACAACTACTTGATCGGGTATGTATCTGCAATATTGTTTTATTTATTTATTATTTAAACAAAGGACTGTCCACAGAATTTCGATTCATTTAATGATTTTCCTAAAAAAAAATACCCAAAGTATGCCGGTTTTTTTGTACTTGCTCCAGAGTGAAGGAAGGTTTCAAGGGCGAAGAAAGCTTTTAATGAATCCGAAACAGCTAAGGATTGCTTTTGGCAGATCTAAAGCGACACATCGAAGACAAACTCTCTAAATACTTCTTCACATAAAATATACACATAGGTGGATGAAGAAAAAAAAATGTGTATATATAAAATGACAGAAAGGGCCAGTGTTATCGGACTTATTGGATCCTGGACTGCCTCGTAAGTTGGTCTGAAAATACGGTATGAGATGAATGGATGGTGTGCGTGTGTAGGTTGCGCCCGAGCGATTCCGTCAGAAAAGTAGAAATCCTCTTGGGACGAGATCCTGCCAGAGGCATCGTCAGAGGACGAAGGGAAAAAGTGAGAGGAAAATAATATAAAAAAACTGTGGATGAATGGAAAGAAGGGAGTAAGGAAAAAGGTGGAAAGGAAAATACATAAACATGTATGTATTGAAGAGAATCAGGTAAAATGGGACACTGGGGCAAAATGGAATATTGAAAGATCGAAAATGAGAGAGTCAAATTAAAAAAAAAAAAAATGAATGAAATTAAATTAAAAAGTAAAGACGTCGATCCTCTTTGACAGTAGGTGGAAAAAAAGTTATTCAAGTCTTGGTCCATTTTGCCCCCTGTCCCATTTTGCCATACCTTTACCCACATAAAAAAATGTCGAGGGAAAAAGGGAAGTGAGAATAGAGATGAACCATAGAAAAAGGATAGATTGCCACTGCCAACTGGTAAGGGCCACGTTGTAGATCATAGGGAAAATAAAGACAGAGAGAGAGAGAGAGAGAGAGAGAGAGAAAGAAGTTTTGAATAATTTACAAAACTCTGTGGAATACGTTCTTTCGCGTTTGGTATATGTACATGCAAAAATAATACAACGCTTTTTCTCTCACATTTTCTTTCCCTCTCTTTATCTCTCGGAAATATATGCGTATAAATACATATGTATAAAATTGTGAAAACGGATGCTGCGTGCATGTTCATCTCGCGCATGTGACGTGAGAGAAGAAGGAAATGCTTTCCCATAAACGACCGACGAGCGTCGGATGTGTTTTATGAAATTTATTTTTCTCCTCGTTTGTCCTATTTCGTGCAGCCTCCGCAGGTGAGATCGCGAATCCATGAGAGCGAAGGAAAGAGAGACACGGAAAAAAATGTACGAAGAAAAAGGAAGCCTTCCCAACTGACATTGCGACACAGTGGAATTACTTTTCCACTGTCTTGTGTTATAAATGCACATCTCTACGTTTCTCGCTCATGCAACGGTGACCATGCATAATATTTCTTCGAAATTATCGTCATTTCAGAATATAAACAAATAACTGTCATTCAAAAACTTGAATGCAAAATAATTCCATCAAATTAAAACTGTGCAGTCATTTTCTGTGTTCAATCTTTCGTTGAAACACTTCAAATGTACCACTCCGCTGACGCACTGGGTCAATTTGACCCGGAGTGTGTACTTCATCCGCTTGTCATTAGAAGCCCTTTGGTCAGTTTTTATTGACAAAAATCAGGAATACACTTTTAAACGTTCCTCAATATTTGTACATCATAACAATCAGTAAAATATCAAAGTAAAGTGTTCAAAATAGTGATTTAACATCTTGATTTTCGGAATAGTGAGCATTCAATTGAAAAAATCAAAGTTCTTTCAATTTTTCATATGTTCGAGATTGCCAACCAGGAATGTACTCATGAAAAATCCCACTTATTTAAAAGTTCGATCACGAGATTTCCAGTAATTCACCAAATAAACTCTTGGCTCATTTAGGAAATGAAAAAATCATGGAATTTATTGTAAAAGCTCTAGAAATGACCCAGTGTATCAACGGATTAAAATCACCTTCGTACCCGTTCAAACTTTAATTAAAAATCATTTCAACGTAACAACCAACATTTCGTAATTCCAAATTAAATGGTGCATCATTGAATTCCGATGCAACTGATAAATAAAAGTCTCATTCTCACTATATTTGTAACAATACATTTGAAGCAAGAAAAGAGCTAGAAAGAGAAGGAAATAACAACGATCCACGTTTGTTGATATCGACGAAACGGTTTATTCACGATCCTCTAACTTTACGGGTACGAGAATCTGATGCACAATCCTTTACTCCAAGGCCCGCTTGCGACAATAAAACTACCCTTAGACTGAACATGGTGTCGTGTAACACCCATAGGAAAAATGTACAGCAAACTCAAGAGATATTTATATATATCTATACAAAAAAATATATATATGTATATAAAAGTGTGTGTGTATACAGTCGCGTGTATAAATAAAGAGAAAAGAGAGATTTACCGTCGTTGAACGTCCCATTCGCGTCTCGAACGATTGCCCCAGGAAGAAAACTCTCGAGAGCAGTAAAAGCTCTCGCACACACCCCTAACCCCTTTTTCGCTTCTTGCCCCTCCAGGGAGTTTATTCGAGCGACACGCATCGTACCAAACTCCAAATGCTTATACAACGAACCGCACAATGATGCTATATGCATATATATACCTTCTATTTACCTGAACTCCTCGGATTTATATATCTGTATATTTACAGACGCGAAGAAAAATGAGCAAAGAAAGTGCCAACAATTCCGAGTGCACTAAATCCGCTCTGAATAAGCAGCAGGTACGACAAATCGAGCAATGTGTTTCAATTGTAAGTTTAAGTTTGGTTGATCATAACATTTCGTGTCAAATTGCTTCAAAATTTTGATATAAAACACGATTTTGTAGTTTCGACGTTCGTATATACTTTTATTTCCAACGTTTTATTAATTTTTTCAATATTTACTACCGAAACATGTTATTTTTTGAATTTGTTCATTTTTTATCCGCTTTTACGTGTTTTTTAAAGCTCAGGTTTTTCCCACTTCACTCTCTTCCTGTTCCTGTTCCTGTGAGACCCCCCAGAGTGTTGCTCGCACACACGCTCTCCTAATGCACTACCGAATCGTATTTGCAGGCTCAGCGATTGCTACACAAATGGGTGAATGGTTAAACAGTCGACCAACCAACTACTGACCTGACCTGGGGCTACTTATAACTTTGCGCCGATCGCCGAAATCCCGCACCATAATCGACCACCCATCGCTTTCGGTTGTTGAAAAAAAATCAACAATCAAACGGGATTTCAATTTATAACGAAATAAACATGAAAAAATAAAAAATGAAAGGAAAAAACAATCGACAGAGCAGTTCGTTTAATTTTGTAAAATTCCATTTTGGAAATCGAGAAAAAGTTTTATTGATCGGCTAAATAAATAACGAAATGAATAAAACAAAGAGTTGCCATTTGAAATGACGAACGAGTTTCGAAATCTCTTTCAACGAATTTGAAAAACAAAAAAAAAACATTTCAATGCAGAAGCAACATTTTGTTTCTGTTGTTGTATTATTTTTGTTTGTGTCAACTTTTTGATTTTATGGATGAACCGTCGCGACAACTGAAGTGGGTCGTCTCTAAATTGCAGAGAAAGGAATCATGAGGTCTTCACGACAGTTACTTATTTATTTGGTGCCTGATTGTAAAGACGTCAGATCAAAAAAGCATCGAATGATAAACAAAAATGCCTAAAAATGAGGCGACAAAAAATGAAGTATAGCAGGGATTGAGAAGAAATTATAAATCGCTGGAGCTTAACTCAATAACGTCAGCCCAAATTGAAAGAACGACAAAAAAAACGGTTTTATGTTTGTTTTAACGAAAAATAAAGAGAGGGCGTTGGCAATCGTTGTCCCACTTGGGAGCAGGAGAGGGACGTCGATTTATACATACATATTAATGCATTGCCACGGGTTAATGAATGATCGTGAGTTTCCAACGCGATCATGGATACTGAGAGAAAGAGACAGAGCGAGAGAGAGAGAGAGAGAGAGAAGGAAAGAGAGAGCTTCGTTGTACTCTCTGGGCGAAAATGTTACGAGCGATAAAATCCAATTACTTTTATTAAACCCTTTTAAACCTGAAAAACTCGTAGGGATAAAATATATAGATATATGTTTATATTTATAGGAAATAGAGAAAGAGAACGATGGGGTCTCCTGTGTGCTTTGTTTCTCTCTCGGGAATATTCGCTTCCTCTAGTGGATGGATATTTATTTTGCAAGCGTACCTTCGTGAGCAGGTAAAAACAAGGAGAAAGCAGAGAGAGAGAGAGAGAAAGAATTGCAACTGCATTGTGCATCGGTGCACTACGATATGTATATATGAAATTAAACAAATACGTAAAAAAATGAAAAAATAAAATAAAATAAAGTACGTCGAAAAGTGTACTATATATTTATTTACGTATCTGAAATATTCATTAACATCGAAATTAAAAATTGTATCAGCAAATTAAATAAACCTGCTGGAAATTTCAAAGGAAAATAATATGAACATGGAAACATTGATAAAATAAACAAGACTCGTTTTTCCTTCCGGTCTTTTCCAATATTTCTATTTTTTTTTTTTCTTTCTACCATTGGAAATAACAGAAAAACAAAGAGATTAAAAATATGAAATGACTCGGAGGCAGCTCCATGTCAAGTTACTGGTAATAATGGTTTTATTCTGTGTTCGTCCTTCGTCAGTTTGTAATTTTTTCTCTCTCTCTCTCTCTCTCTCTCTCTTTCTCTCTTTATCAATTTCATTGTTTGTCTATCTCGGTATGGATGGAAATAGGGTTGCAATAAAAACGTGAGCTACATGGAAAGCATCGTACCGGACACGCGCTCAAGAGCAGATTTTTTTCAACATTTCTTTCTCTTGATCGAAAAAGAGATCGATAAAAATGCAGGATCAATATATACATACATATGTATCTGAATTTCTCATTCTTTCTCTTTCTTCTACTTCGTTCCAACTCCCGAGAGATATAAATGCAACTGCATATAGTGCAGAGCTTTATTGGAATATGCGGTACGAATCGATGCCAAAGTGGCCAGTTGATTACATCTTTTTTCCTCTCCGTTTCCCTCATATTCTTTCCTGCTTTGTTTAAAAACAAAGTGCAATTTTTCATTTATTTCTCAACCGCCCCGATGAAGTGTTATTTTGTTGATTAAATTTTCAAAAATCTTAATGAAAAGTCCTTTGTAAAACCTCGAGCTTCGGAGGCAAAAATAAAACGTTGGAGTCAACAATCCGCCAAAATCCACAAAAGATTATCAATAAATTTATCTCCTCACAACGATACTCATCGTGCTCATAAAACTCTGCGATAAATCAACTCGTCTCGTAATCTCCGCTCATAAAAATTATTTCAAAAAAAAGGGATCCCGTCAAAGAATAAAAAGAAATAGAAATCTCGTTTTGAGATGTAATAATAAGGGAAGAAAAAACGTGTGCGAACAATGAAAACGTTTCTGGAGCTCGATACAACCAGAGATTTGTCTCAGCTTCGGCAACGAAAAGACTTTCTCGCTATTATACGTTAATATAATGGCTGTGGCTACTCGTCCGGCTAGTTCGTATACGGGTAGCATGTCCGGACGAATAAGCAATCCTTGGTCGTCCGGGTAAAGCGGACATCTCATTGGATAAAGCGTAGCCGGACGAATATTATTCATCCGACTATCCGGACGACTAGCCACTGCGTAATATAATTGTTGCGATAACGCAACTGTTGTGATAACGCTCACTGCTAGGGTATTACAAGATGAGAGGCGAGGCTAAGGGCCAACGCGAAAGAGCGAGTACGCCGGGCAAACTTGTCGAGCAATTAAGAAAAACAGCCAATTACCCAAAGTAGTTGAGAGAACAATGGTTCCTCAATATATATATGTTCAGAAATTTTGTATATACGTGCTTAAATACATACACACGTTAATATATACATGTATAAAAGATGGCCAAGTACGATTTCTAACACAAACTCAACTTCGTATCCACTTTTTGGTCATTACATATATATATTGTGGATAAAATAATATAATAATATATATATTTATATAACTATTCTGAATATTGTACGTTAGCAGAGTTCACAGAGTAGAGCAAAAGCACACCGGGCGATTGTACATCCCATTGGTACTTTGTCACACCGGAGAGTGTACTGTAAAAACTTCTTATCTCTCGACGCCATAACTATAGCATAATCAAGCCAGATGGTGTCCTCCGAAGAAATAAAAAAGAGACAGAGAGACTTGGCCCAGTTTTCGAAAGCGTAAATTTCACTGAGTAACCAAAGTTGTTTGTTTTTTTTTCTTTTTTCTTTTTTCTTTTTTTAATGGTGGGAGCACGAAAGCGTTTTTCAAGAGACTTTTTGAATAATTTCAACACACTTTTAGGACACTGACGTCAAAATATAAGTGCAAAATTTCCAAAATCAAAGATTTTGGTGTTTTACCCACGTTCTTATAGAGAACAGTAGAAATATTGGCATTTTGATGAAATAACTCTGTAACTTGCCTACAGATTGTATTTTTTTTCCTCAATTATGGAGAAACATTTGACGAAGTTTATTTCAAAAAATGGAGAATTTTGATCGAATGGTTTCGGAGATACAGCGATGTAAAGTATAAGCTCTGTTAATTTGACATTCATGGGAAAAGTGGTTGTTTTCTCCAACTATAAACTTCATGAAATTCTTCTTTTCTTGAAGTTCATACGTTTTCATATTTCTGTAAGATATGAAAACTAATATTATTGGATTATTGTCCAAGTTTCGAAAAATTAATCGGATAATCAAGTTTCAAAAGTGACTGTAAATACGTTGAGAAAAAATCTATCAAATTTGTATTATTTGATATTCAAAAATTTCCTTTCCCGACCATCCTTGATGCGAAAATTTTCGAAAGAGTTATAAAGTAAGTAAAAAAAAGTAACAGGGTTATTTTATTTTTATTTTTTTTTCAAATGTAAATGGATCAGCCGTAAAGCGACGAAAATTTGATTGAATTTATTCATGTATTTCTTTTTATTCGATTTTGTTTTATCGGTTTTTCGATAGTAATCAAATGACGAAATGCATCGAATTTCAAAGTATCAAAAGTCAAGTCTCGCGGGGACACATTTCAAATTACTGTGGATCTCTCCATCTCTTATCTAAACGGGTAAAACTTTTGCGATGACGTACAACCTGCACCTTAGCTGAGAGAATCTCGAGTAACTATCGGAAAATTTCGTGTGCACCACTTTACTCCCTATGGACCTTAACTATAACAGTCAGTTACGTTATCAGTGCATATTTTTATTACGTACTATTGCGCTTGTACTTATACCCCAAGATAATTGTTTAAAGTGACTTATTTGAGACATTATCAGCGGAACAATTGTCGAATAAAAACTCGCTCCACAGCAACGTGCCGGAATCGTGATTCGATTTTTTACACATTTTCACATTTCGAGGATTATCTGCATTTTCATGAATTAATAAAAACCATTCAAACTAATTAGTTTTTCAAAAAAAGATCCTTTTCAAATTTGACTTTTCTACTGATCCTGACGATGATGATGAAAAAGTATTTAAAAAAAAGTAATTTTTCGGTATTTACAGAAAACTTCGACATCCGGAAAACCACAAAAATATTTTCTTCGTATTTCGACCAACTAATTAGTTTTTCAAATAAAAATCCTTTTCAAATACGATTTTTCTACCGATCCTGACGCCGATGTTGACAAAGTATTTAAAAAAAAGTAATTTTCCGCTATTTGTTTAGTGAAAATTTGTCAGTTACAACGTCGATCGTTACAAGATCGATGCTTTTTTCTCATCGTAAAACATATTTTTCGAAAAATGGGAAATTTTTTGTTTTATGAAGTCCCAAAATCGAGGTCTTCTGTCGGGCCCCATGGAGATCGGTACCCACGATATAATATTTAGCTTACGGCCCTTTCTCGAGTTACAATGCATGGCAGTGGGAGAAATAGCGACTCACAGCCGAGTCCACCAACGCCCAATGAATGACGTCAGGTAGACGAAGCGTTAGTATGCAGACAACAAGTGTCGAGACTGCTTTGCTTCGTGTTATTTACTTTTCGAGCTAACCCAAAAAAAAAAAGAGAATTCGCAAGATCTACGAAAAACTTATTGATAAACAATGGCTTTGACAAGCATAAGAATTTGTTTGGTGATTGCTACGTTATTGTGCTCAATAATAGGTGAGAAAAAGTTGTATTTCATGTGAATCCATGTTGGAATAAAGGACGGAGTTTGCTCGAACACTGGGCGTCGACATCTTGGAAATTAAACGCTCACGTTGTTTTACGTCGACCAAAAAAATTCATTGAAACGATTAGTTATCGAACCAAAAGTTTCGCGAAACCTTTGTGCACGTTTTTGAAGAAAAAAAAAGTGAAAAATTCGTCATTTCGACTCTATCGATCGATTTTTCGTGCTCGATCGATAAAATCGTTTGCACCAATTTCAAGCTGGAAATTATTAATTTAAAGTTACATATTTTTTTCAATGCGACTACTTTTTCCAGGCTCGGAAGCAATTCGTTGCTATCAATGCAGCAGCGACACAGATCCCAAAGGACAAGATATTTGTGGGTCTTACAATAAATTCGATGTATACAAAAACACACCAACCGAATGCAACAGTCTCGACTCTGCCACTCCCGGCACGTTTTGCGTCAAAATTACTAAACAGAGTCCTCGTGGTTTCATCTGTAAGTTTTTTTTATCGTGAATTTTCTTAAATAATAAAATATCAATCATGGAATTTTTTCCATTGATTCAACGCAACTGAACAAATTCAAAGTAAATAATAACAAATAAATACTAATCAAAAATTGCAGCAATTTGCAAAAATCAAACATTATAATTTTTCACGTTTCTTCATTCAAATCAGAAAGCAAAATTTACTCTCCAACAGAAATAATTGATCAATTAATAGTTTCAAAGATAAATTTATCCAAATAATTTGCCATTTTTTTTCCAACGATTGCAATTATTATGCAAACATCGATCGTTAACGAAACACGAAAATTACGTGGCCAGTAATTACTTTTTCAAATAAATTTGTAAATTATTGAAAAACTCGTAAAAATTTAAAGCAGCTTAGTCGAATTTTGTCAGAGTCCTCGTTTCATTTTTATTTCAGCTAATTATTGATAAATGTTTCGTTCAAGATTATAGTAATAAATAAATTATAAAAATTTGATAACTTTTATTGTGTTTTTTTGCAGGGGATGGAAGATGGCGACAGGTGATTCGTAGATGTGCCTCTGTAGCGAGTACAGGTGTGACTGGTGTTTGCAACTGGGGTGTAGAGGAGAATGGTGTTTACTGGGAAGAGTGTTCGTGTTCGGATGACGGTTGCAACAGTGCATCGAGTCTCTATTCAACGACAACGATATTTCTTATCACTATTGGCGTTTGGTACGCGATATTTACGAACCCTTAAGACCCCACTGGTCATATAATATCCTAAAAAATCATATCTACGAAGACTAAGAGTTGAAAAATATTTGACTTTAATCGTAGACCAAAGTCTACGATAAAAATCCGTCCATTTTTTTTCAAATCCAAGTCTCGAATAGTTAAAAATCCAGAAAAAAAACTAGCAGGGATTTCAAGGATGAACTAAACGAGACTTGAACGAAGAATCTCTTCAAATTGGAATCTAAACCGTCCGTAATTTTAACGAAAATATTTTTATAGCTTAAACGATGAAGTAGTCGCTTTTTTTACGACTAAAAATAGATTTTTTTTTTCGTTTCGAACGAAAGAAATAATATTTTGAAGTGGATGTTAAAACTGAACAAAAATTCAGTTATATGACGATGACAATTTTGATTAAGTGGAGAAACTGCCTGAAGAATTAGATTGTAATTTTTTGCTGATCGAAAAATATCGAAGAATTTATTGTTTTCATATTTTTCTTATAAATTTACGATGTGGAGTGAGTGAAATAATTCGTCAAAGAGGGAGGCAACGAAATTCTTTCATGTAAAAATGACGTTTCTAGGGTTCATATACTGTTAGGGGAGAAAAAGATAAGAAGGGAGAGAGTCTTCGAGGCTCGATGAGAGAAGTTTACTCGAGTGGCAATCGTGTGGGTGGCTTTTAGGTGCACCGACAATGACCCCTCGTTAAAACGCTCGTTAAAACATCTCCTTCTCTTTCTCTCTTTCTCTCTTCTTGCTCTCCATGATTTTGAAGTCCACGTACAATCTCAATTGCCAACAGGACGCTTCAAAGGCTCAGAGAATTCATGGCCCTCTGAGGGGAACTAACCCTCGACATTAATCCATATTTTTCTCAATAAAATCTCCAAACCGTTTCTCATCAAATTTCAAGTCCATAAAACTTACGATATTTTGTACATAATGTGTAGATATAGTCCAACTTCCACAATTAAGAAAACTAAAACAATTATAAACGTTATTTCTTATTGAAACGAAAATTATGAAAATTACGCCGACTCTTTGAATGTAAATATACATTTGTAGAATTTTTATTTCAAATATTTATCCAGTAACCTTTTTGTGGGTCAAGTGAGAAAAAAAGATAGTGATTCTTTTTTTGATCTGAAAAAGTCGTAATAATAGGAGCTGCCATTTTTTGGCTTCCCTAAAATCGTTTTCTTTTTTTATAATTATTTTTTTTTTACAAATAAATATGCTGTTGTAGATCTTTTTTAGAATTTTGACAATAACATCAAATGTTGTTGTCAAAAATATTTTAAATATCAGAGAGCCGTCCATGTTTCTAACGTATTTCTAGCACCCGATATAAATACAAAAGAAAAAAGTATCTCTACCAAGACCGAAGCATGAAAGTACAATGAACTGTTTCATTATTTTTTAAATATTAAAAATTAAAAAAAGATTCATCCCAATCAAATGGCGTTGATCTAAAAGAAATGATGATGAAACATGAAAAATTGTATTGATCACCAATCAATCGATGTTTGATTTGAATGAATCTTTGTTGAATTGAATAATCTATAAAAATCGTGCACAAAAATATATATGATTTTTCGTATGAAGTGAATGACGAGTAAAAACGTTGAATATGATTTCGAAGTATTAACGATATGATTGTAAAATTAGCTGGAAAATAACTAAAGATGATTATATCTCAAAATATATAAATCAAAAAATAACAAACGCGGAGCTTATCAATTTTTTCCCAACCATGCAAACTTTATTTTCTTTTCCCTCTTCCTTGCTCCCTCTCTCTCTCTCTCTCTCTCTCTCTCCCTCTCAAAAGAAAGAGAAAGAAAAAAACGTTTGCACAGGATTTCATTAGAGAAGCTGTTTCACGCTTTTACGAGTGCACCAGAGTGTAATCGCGCATTGGGCCACGAGAATAGTAGAGGGACGATGGAGGGAGTTAACGAAAGAACGGTCGAGAGGGTCGTACAATACGGACGAAAAAGTATTCTACTTTGATCGTAAAGATTTCACGCAACTTTTACTTTTGAAAAAAAAGAAAACACACACAAGAAAGAAGAAAGACACAAAAAAAATAATAACAATAATAATAAAATAGAAGGTATCGGGAGCTTTTGTTTGTTCTAACGATTAACACTGAAGAATTCTACAGCGAGTTTGTGGAGCGGGAAAATACTCTCGGTGAGCCGGAAATCGAGAAGAAACTGATTTTTTTTTCTACCCTCTGTTCCGAGGGCAAGAAATGGGGGTAAATAGAAACTCGTTATTTTCTCACTACGTGAAAACGTTTATTTAAAGATTTATAATACGATCAAAAAGTTTCGTCTGGAAGTATTCAATTTTCAAAACATCGTTCCTACGATCTTTTCGGTCATGAAATAATTCCAATTGTTTACTAAATAATCGCGTACGTTGTCGAAAATCGTTTTCAACTTTTTACTGCAGGGTTTACGAAACACACAAAAATTTAAGACGAACGAAAAAATGTTAATTGCATAAATTCTATTTAATTTTTGTAACAATGTGAGCCTCCAATCGATTGAATCATTTTTCTACAGAGTTTTTTTTCAATTCCAAGAGATATTAAAAAATGGAATTATTATGGATTATGAATCATGAATTATTTTTCAAGAATGAAATTATCATGAATTGTTATTATAAAACATCGTGCAAAATTTCAAGAATATTTACGATCCTGTATTTTAAATATCAACAACCAAAGATTGGACTGTTTTCAAAGCATTTTTATAAAAATGAATTAGAAAAAAAAAAGTTAATTCTATTTTTAAGCGTTACCGTGGCGAGAGTAATACTTTTAATTCATTTATTAAAATTTAATTCAACAAACAAAACTCAGATGATCGCAGAAATATTTTTAATGCGTTTTTTTTTTAAGTATTTTTTTGTATTTTTATGAACTTTATGAATCCCATAGTTTATCACGTATTTTTATGGTGTTTTTTTTTTTTTTTGTCTGATTATAAGGTAGGAATATCCTCTTTTAATTCCAGAAATTTGGTGGTCGCCAGAGTTAATTACGGTACATGAATATACGTCGAGACTATTAATGCTATGGTTAGCAAATGAGAGAGCAAAATATACATATATTGAGGAAAATACAATGCCTATCAGGGTGTTTAGGCCCTTTCCATATATTACGAGAGAAGCTGGCAAGGTTAACCCCTTTACTGATACAGTCAACACACACACATACACACAGCACCACATACAGAAGCCGCATGAAAGTCTCAGTGTGCTGAGAGTACGAGAGAAACAGCTTATAGCGAACGTCGCCACTGGCGTTACTTGAAACACGTTATAATTAAGGCCCTTCACTCTCTTTTCCTCTCTCTCTAATTATCTACATGTGTCTTGTGAATTCATAGTCTCTTAGGCTTTTGATTTACCACAAATTAATCTTTTGCAATAAAAAAAAAATACCTTAGTCACATTTTTCAATCTGAAAGTTGAAAAAAACCACAAAAACAACTAGAAAGGAATATTTCCCATGAATGGTGCCATGTGAAATAATTGCAAGTACAGAAAACTTGTCTGTTTATTACTTTTCAACCAGTCGTCGCGACCTCTATCATTTTTACTTGAAATATTAAAAATATTTATACATAAAATATGAAGTCGAATTTTTCAATTCCAACCCGCGGAAAAAACCACAGAAACAACTAGATCAAAATATTTCCCATGGAAAGTGCCATTTGAAACAATTCCAAATGCAGGAGACTTGCGTATTCATTACTTTTCAATGAGTTCAATCGCGACGTCTATCATTTTTGGCTTGAAATATTGAAAAAAATATATTAAAAAAATGTATGGTGAAATTTTTCAATTTTAACGTTAAAAAAAGACACAAAAACAACTAGATCGAAGTTTTCCTATAAAAAGAGCTATTTGAAATAATTACGAATGTACGAAACTTCCGTATTCATTACTTTTCAACCAGTTATCGCGACCTCTATCATTTTTAGCTTGAAACATTGAAAAAAAAAAAAAAAATGTGTTAGTTTTTTTGGTAAACGTGCTGAGAGAAAATTGGAAGATTCCTCAGGGATCTTTGGTGCCAATTTTAATAAACATCAGAAGAGTCTGCCGCATAGAAACCGGGCTGCGGATGGTGCAAGTTGCCAAATTTGTTCACCTCAATTCCCGTCTTAATCATCAATATATAAATATATATAAAAAATAGGAAAAAGGAAGAGGTATGAACGAGTTGGAAGGCTTTGCAGCTCGTTTGCTCATTAACGCGAACAGGATGAATTTTGGGCCATTTGTAAAATAAGACTAAAACCTCTAGGATTTAATATTTTGTAAATATATTAAGATGTAATAAAACGTATAACTGTGTATACATTGTTGGTTATCGAGGTTAGTTGTTGGCTCTTGGGCCAGGCTCACTTAATTTTCGGGATAATGGTGTGTGTATGTTGGTGAAGCCTTTAAACCCCTTTTCCGTTTTCGTGGCTACGTCGTCTCTACACTTTGTACCATCTTTCTCTTTCTCTCTCTCTCTCTTTCTCTCTTTCTCTTCGTTGGTTAATTAGACTTCCCAAAGCTTGCCGGAAGTTGAGGAGAGAGAGAGAGGCCTCCTCTTGCACTTGAAACTCTCGTTACGACGCTCCACAGCGCGTTTTATAACCTTCCGCAACCTGACGTCTTATCAGTCTGAAATAGCTGAGTCCTATAAATCTTTCTCCCCATCCCTTAAGATGGATTAATAATGTCCAATATGCTCTCAGAATTAAGCAACCATATTATCCTCAGCTGACGTATCATCCTTGAGTGGAAGAATTTTAATATTCAGTTATTATTTTGTTTTTTGCGACAAAATAATTAAGAATACATAGAAAAAAATCCAGATGATATTTTTCCTCGATGAAGATTGATATACCGAAGAAATTTTTCTGCCTCTGTATCGACGCAACTGATTGGTTTAGCGATCGAAGAATTTTTATCGAAGCGATCGAAGGGTTTTTCACGAAATTCAATGTTTCAACATGAAAAAACAATTGGTTGAATAAATAAATAATGAGAGGGTAAAAAGGCTCTCCATTAGACGTCATTAGACTCATTTTATGAATACAGACGAGTCCGGGGACGATAATGGCGAGTTGGTTTGCAGTCGGGGCGCAAACACGAGGCAAAATCGTCTCGAATTCGAAACACACAGCTGGATTAACGAGTTTTTTATTCCCCTTCATATACATTTTCTTTTTTTTTGTTTTGTTCTCGCAGGTCCTACAAAAAGAGATTCGAAAAGCTTTCGCTCCAATGTTCAAGCCTCGGCTGGAATGTCTCTCTCCGGTCTTCCCAGTGGAAATACAGGCCAGACTCGAGTTCGTTAATATTTCATTTAGGGCTTTTCGACCCCCACAAGGTCTTTGCTCTTTACTCTCTTTAGCCCACCTTTTTTCGTTTCTTTCAACCCTTTTTCTCCTCTTTTTCCTTCATCCTACTTTTTTTTCCTTCGACCAACACTTTAATAACGTCTGACTCCGGTATAAAACTCGTATTCGATAATAAACTATAATTTATTCAATAGAAATAGATCCAATTGCGGAAAAGTCTCGGAGAAAATGCGGAAACGAATGAAATTTCGTTAGTTTTACGTTCCATTGTAATAACCAATTCTAAAATTTTCATTCGTTTTTCATTCATTCTTGTTTTACGAGCCCATCCCATCACTTTCACGAGGGTCAAGGGAAACTAGAAAATCTCGGCTGTTGAAAGCGGCTATTTTTTATTTATTTTAAGTTTCAGTTGATTAGCATCATAAGAAACTTGAAAAAAGTGCATTTATCGATGGATAAACGAGCGGGTGAGTTAAGCGGTCACCCAACCAAGTACCGACCTCGTACATCGCTGCTTAACTTCGAAGACCCCCCGCTCTTGCTAATCAGTAATTTTATCTCGAATTTGGAATAATGCTGTTCAACCTGCACGAAGAAAAAAAGGGAGTCCAACAATGGAGAGCCACGTGGACCCAAAAAAAAAAAGAAGTTGCGTTTTAAGACTTTTTAAAATAAGAAGCACTTTCGACGGCTTTGTTTCAAGCACCCTTCAGACGCCCTTACGCGTATTTACCGTGAGGATTCTCACGACGAGAAGGGAAAAAAACCTTTCGAGCTTAAAGAATCGATAGCTCAAGCTTTTCAGCAGATTTTCTTTCTCTCCATTTCGAGATCGTTTCTTTCGGGTGTTTTGTCAATAACAGGGGGAAGAAAACAACGAGCAGGAATTCATGAATTACAGTTTTTTTTGGCGCTGCAAGTTCGCACGTGACCTTCAAACAGTTTGAAGTTCACGGCTTTACATTTTTCGTAAAATTTTTAAACATCGTCGACAATTTACTAATTTTTTTCTTATTTTTCTTCATTTTTTTCTCCTCCTGCTTGTCTCGAAGTTGGTAAAAATGTCTATTCCGAAGAAAAAAAGCACGACGAATGCCCTTTTTTATAATCGAAAGATTTGGGAGTCGATAAACAAAAAGTGGGAGAAATATTGAGCGACGTATATTACGATATTAAAAGTTTCGGACTCATAAATCAACCACACTCAATTCTCAGAACAGCTCATAATGCAGATGAACAATAATACAAAACCGAAGAAGAAATAAAAAAAATAACCACTTGATTTATTTCTATGCGCGAATAAAACTTTTCAATGAAACGAAAAGAAAAACCGTAACGAAAAAACAAAAAACAACAAACGAACGCATTCGGTTTTCTCGACAATGATAAATTATTGGAAACTTCATTCGTTATCAACGGAAACCGTACAACGAACAGTTTCCAATAACCGAATACCTCGCCTAGAATGACCTCTGTTTTTTTTTTACCAAGCTTCACGATCGTTCGTTCTTTTTTATGCATCGTATTTTTCTCTTTCTCACGATCCATATGACTCGGCTTCGAAGTATTAGACACTTTTTCCAGTAAAATAAAAAAATAAAACTCAAATTCAACATCTTTAAAAACACAAACAAAGGATCAAGAACAACAATAATGATAATGGATAATTAAACCGCGACCACAATTTTTTTCGTAAAAAAACTTCTGCTTTGTTTTCTTTTAGAACGTTTTTCGTTGTATCGAGCTTTCTCGATCAACCGTCCACCGAATACGACTGAAAGTATCATACGATGATACTTTGTTTTGAAAAAACGAAAAAAACTGTGTGTAATGCAATCTGATTATCACTTACGAGGAACACTTTATGCTGAAAGAAAAATTTGGGTCTCTACGACCCCGTCGTAAGATTTTATGTCGAAAATAAAAAATAGAACCAATCACTTTTCTCGAGAACAACGGGAAGTCATTACTTTCGGTTGTTCTCTTTCATCGACGATAAACATTGATAAAAAAAAACGTTGGATAAATTATGCGAATGAGATTAGATATCTGGAACTCGAGGATTTTTCCGAGATTATTGAGTTAACCTACGATTCCCCCTCGGGGAATCAAGTGAATCGCGTGAAATAATAATACCGTGATAGAAAACGTGTTTTCAGCTACTTTCCGATTGCCCGAATTCCAGAGAACAGCCCAAGAATTTTACCTTCTTATTTCCATCCCGATTAATAATTCAAACGCTAAATCAGCAAATTCGAAACGCAAACACGTACGAACGTTACTGCGAGTTTTCAATGTGATCACGTGACCATCGGCTTTAACGATTTGGCGCGAACATCCCGGGCAGGTTAAGTAAAAAAACGGAATTTTGTTGAATATTGTCAATGTTACGACCACAAAAAAGATGTTCCCCGCCAATTTGAGAATACGATAACAATTTATGTGTTAGAAAATAATTATTACACTCACAATACTGATGGAAACTTGTTTACCGGATTTTGTTTACTGGAACAACATCAGACGCGATTCTTCAACGACGAATTTTCCAAGCTTGATTCATGAATAAAGTGAAGTTCGAATAGGAAAATCTTGAGGAGAATGGACACAGAAGATATCACTAAAAATTCAGGCTTCGACTCACAATTATTTAAACGTATTATTTACAGGTAGGAAGGAGAAAAAAAATGCATCAAACGGTCACATTTCGTGGTCTCTGCAGCGGCAACCGCCAACTAACTCGAAATAAAATAGCACGCGATACACGCACGTAGTGGCGGCATCGTGAACTACGTGACGGAACCGGAAGTCCGTAACCAGCAGAAACTATTATTTGAAAAGCTAGCGCAATGAAGTAGACCTTGATTTAACAAATGACAAGAATGTCAGTATTAATCGATTCTTCCAAATTATGAGGAAATGAAATGAATTGAAAGTCCAAAAAACATTATCGATAAACATTACAACATGTCCAAAAACATTATCACAAAACGATACAAATTCGTAAAACCAGAAACATCTCTACCAAAATAAAGACCAAAAACTGCATCATCATCAAACAGTCATCTTCAGATGTCCTTATCAATGGGGTAAGGATGGTAAGGTAGAGATGCTCCTGGTAGAGGTGTTCTGCGGTCCTATATTTACTATTTTTTAGCTGAGTTGTATCTTATGTTGTTTTATTTGGTGAAGCTGTTCGGAGGTAGTGCTTATTTGTGGTATAGCAGTGATGGTACAGTTTCTTGGGATAGAATTGTTATTTCGGTAAAGGTATTTCTGGTAAAGATGCAAGAGTGCTGAATTTTGCGCAACCAGTTTCGCTCGGTGCTACGTTACTAACTGAGAAAAGTGGGATTTTTCAAAAGCTTTGAAATTCAACGGATTGGACAGGAGCGACATTCGAAGAAGAACTGAAAATCTTCGTTGAGCTGCTCATCTAGCAGCCGACAACACGATCGGAACAGAAAGTCGAAGAGCGTGGGAGCTGGTGGGAGTGAAAAATCAGGAGGCGTGACAGTAGATAAAAATTATCGAATCACGCCGGAAGAGTGTGTGTCGTCGTGTATGCGAGTGTATAAGTCTTTCAATGTACGTGTATACGAGCCAGTGTCGATCTTGACGGAGTTGTCAAATCGTACTCGTGTCAGTGGAGAGTCTGCACCGCATTGAAAAGAGAAATACGAGAACATATTGTTTTTATTTTCTTGTTATAATAAATCGACAAAACTTTTGACCAATTGGAAATAATGGAGACTTACGAGAGCGTGCTTCTCGTTAAATCTGAAGTGTTCGTCTTCAAAATTCCTCCACGCACATCGAACAGAGGCCATCGGTGAGAACTTCATTTTTTCTCCTTTTCTTTTTATTTGCCCTTCTTTTTTCTTTTCTCTTCTCCTGACTAACTGTAAACTAAGTTCGTATTATTGTTGTTATCAAAATGTAACTCGTATTGTGTTGTTACCGAGTGTGGGAATATCAAGAAATGACGCCTCCTCGACTTTCACTTATCAATTTCGACGAATAAATATCTTCTTCTCTCTTCAACTCCCGCGTATTTTTTTGTTTCACTTTCGAATAATGATGAGAATTAAAAAAAACTCAACAACATAGCGTTGCAACAGGAACACAATTCATTTTATCAGGAAAAATCAATTCCGATCGTTATCTTCAGCCCCCACTTCCGTTTCCTCAATCTCTCGAATAATAACCCCGAAAAACATTACGAAAAAAAAAAAAACAAAAATCCAATATTGAACATGATTCGATTTTCACTGAAATAAATACTTTTCCACTGAAAATGTCATTGTTTTCGAAATTTCAAATAGAGCGGCAGACTGGAGTTTGCAAGAGCCGTCATGGACAGGAAGGATGCGTCTAGTTTCGCAGGGAGATTCGATAACGATTAAGCTCGAGGACAAAATAAGTGGAGAATTGTTTGCAAAGTGTCCGATAGAAACTTATCCCGGAATAGCGGTAGAGCCCGTAACGGACTCTTCCCGTTATTTTGTCCTCAGGATCCAGGACGACAATGGCAGATCGGCGTTCATCGGAGTCGGCTTTCTCGACAGATCTGACAGTTTTGATCTCAACGTCGCTCTCCAAGATCACTTCAAGTGGCTCAAGAATCGCGACCAAATTGAGAAAGAAAAAGAAACACCCAAGCAAGAATTGGATCTTAGGTTCAAAGAGGGCGAGACGATTAAAATCAACATGAAAATTACAGTGCGTCTATTATTTTTCATCATTTCCGCAAAGTTTCAACCAATTTACAATCAAATATCATTCGAGACCAAAAACAGAGATTAAATAGAAAGAAAACAAGAGTTCGAGATAAAAATCAAAGAAAACACGACGGTTTTTTACTTCCAACCAAACCATTCATTCATTTTAATCAACAAATTTTCGTTATTATTATAATTTATTGAGATAATTATGATTGTTGATATGAATTGGCTCTTTGTACAGAAAAAAGACGGTAGCGAAGTATCTTCAAAGACGAAACCACGCGCTCCGGTAGGAATAGGATTGCCACCACCTCCGGGTGGCGTTAAAATCGCACCACCACCAGCTCGAACCCCGACGTCATCACCGGCTCACAAGCCAGCAGCGAATCCACAAGTTCCAGGTCAACCGGGATCAGAATGGGGCGAATTCGCGAGTGCCTCGCAACAGCAACAACAATCGGCTGCTGCAGCGACTCCGTCGACCAACGCCACTTGGGTACAGTTCTAAGCGCAAGAATTATTTAAAATATATCTAAAAAAGCAAAAAGAGGAGGAAAAAACAAAAAGCGATCGAAGTGGACTTAGGTAAGAAACTTAGATGTCGCGAATCATAACGAAAAATATATGGGAGGAGGAAAAAAGAGAATAAACGTACATACTCGATAGCGTACGTATACGATGATAATAATGTATTATATCGATATAGTGAAGGCTAGACGCGCGAATTATTCCGATTTCGAACTCTCGGGTACTTCATTCATTAAAATGGCACATAATACACAAAACAAAAGGTTTATGGAGTTTAAAAAACACGAAAAATGTAGCTAGCCAACTGTACTACGTGTGTAACATAGCGGTTTCCTTCTCGAGACTTAGGGGGTCGTTAAAACCTCGGTTTTAAAGTTGATCGTGGAGCCAGGAATGCGAAAGAAAATATTATTTATGTGGAAAATGCAATGGGAAGCTTGCTGCTTTTCATTTTTTGATTTCTCGTTCAAAAATTCAAATGGAAGATTGTAAAGACTCAAAAAGCATTGAGAAAAGTTTGACAATGATCGAAATTCGATCAAAAAAAAAAAAAAGTATTAAGAAAAAAATCACAATCAGATGACCAAATTTTGACGTTAAGTTTCTGTCTTTTGGAACAAAATCCCAACATTTGCATTTGAAAGAAAAAAATTAAAATACAAAAGAAATTTATCGATTTTCCGAGAGAGTAAGACACGAGGTGAGACTAAAAAAAACGTAGCTTATGAGTCGAAAGCCATTAGATCGAGAACTTGCAATATTAATTGTTCAATCTGCCAGTGGCGTATGTATATAACGAAAAGAATCATCCTCTAGTTTTTAAGATAAGTAACAATGCCTAAATTCTTTGTGATTTAATCCAGTTATAAAAGAGAAAGATGAAAAAAAAAGGAAAAAGAAATACTTAGCGAACCATATTTCAGAGTTATTGAAATATTTTTTCATGTTACATCCCCCGACACTATTTTTATTCCTTCGTCGTGTACTTTAAACGGAAGATATGGAGAAAAAAAACAATACAATCGAGACATAAGGTAAAGACAAAAGGAAATGAATTTAAAAAATGAATATATAAACATACATATTTATAGATATATGTATATCGGCCCAAGCATGCTTATTTTCGTACGAACACGGGAGTTTAACGAACTTTCTTTGTAAATACGGTATAACTCTCATGTTTTGCCTCTCCGACTCTCATAAATGTTATTCATTGTTGTTAAAGTATTTCAGAGAATATAAACGAATAATAAGGGTACACATTGATAGACCACCTTTAGTTTTTTTTTGTTTAGTAAGTTCTTTAGTGACAAGAATAAAAATTGAAAAAAAAAAAAACAATGCACAGACTCGTTAATCATAAATTGTTATTAATAATGTTTTAACCAGTTTCCCAGAACAAAAATTTACTTCTAAGATCCCGGTACTCAGACATTCGAAAATAATCTCAAAGAATTCAGTGAAATCTGAAATTAAAGTCTAGAAGGTAATTTGCAGCGAACAAATTGCCTACAATTTTTTCTGCTTTTCAATCAGTTATCCTAACATCACTAAGATTATTTCTTTTACAACATTATCGAAAAAGTAAACAAGAAGAAAGAACTTTCAAAATGTATTCAAGAAAATGGAATTTCAATTTCCACGATGTTGTTACAGTTTCGGTTTAAACGGATCGTCACTTATTTTTTTTGTCATGGAAAATCAGTGCTCGAAACCTTTTTCAAATATCTGACCTTTTTTGATAGATCCAACAACTGGGAGTTTTTTTTTAATCGAATGAAATGTTTTGACTGAGTGAAACATTGTTAATAGCATTAAACACAAATTTTTATTACAAATTTATTTATCGTTTTGAATGAGATTTACGTTTTTTTTTCTTCTTTTTGAAACATATTTTACATATCGCGGTATTTGTACATAAGGGTATGGGTATAAGTTGACATGTTAGTGAAAATGAGACAAAAAAAAAGTAAAAGAAAAGGAAAAACAAAACTGATATAACTTGTACCGATGAAGCTTGAATTTATTGCTTGCCCTGTGTGTTTCAATTAATGAATGCTATTTACTCTGTATAATATACACTGTATTTATTACGAAGTGGAAAAAAAAAACAAAACAAAACGTACAAAGCCTCGTGTAGCGTTTTAAATAATATTGTGTTTAAAGAAACGTAAACTGCTCGTTAGTTTATCGCGCTAATTAGTATCGCAATCGTCGTTTTTCGCTTTAAAAAAAGCGAATCGCATTCCAACGTATATACAACACATATATATTTATATATATATAAACATATATATATTTTTTCTTTCGAAAGTGTAAGAAAAAACTGTATCGCATTCCATAAAGTTGTTTTGTTAAATCCAACGTTGTTCAAAGTGGGAAATTCTGTAATTTAAGCTCTACGAAACGTTTATTTTTGGTTTTCAATCCCTCGAATCGTAATGATTCTTTGTTCCTGCCTTTTAAATAGGCCCATTTTGTCCCATGGCCTAAAATTTTTGTCTCGTTTTGTGATTAAAAAAAACCTTTACGTTTTAAACCCAGAGTAGAAGTTGGTTCGAGGGTTTATAACTTCAATCCACTGGCATGAAAACGTAATTTTAAGGTACATACTTAGCTCATAGGAATTAAGGTGAATCGATGAGATAGATAGAAACTTGAGAAATAATTGCCGACGTATAATTCTCTATCGTATTGTATATTTAGTGTTTTTTTTTTGTCCATGAATAATAAATGGCCATTATTTAGCACACTCAAAGTCATTTTTTACGTACATGTTTGGTTTTTTGTTTGTTTAACGAATAAAAAGTTACTCGATAGGGAGTTACGCTTGCTGAAAACTTAGCCTACAGCGATTGGTGGGTTCTCGTTTTTTTTCTCACTTTTTTAAATTTTCTTCTTACTCAACGCTGCTCTCATGATGGGTTTCACCCAAGATCAAGCATTAACAACGCTTATTGCGCGATACATTGAGCCGAAGACTCCGCATTGCCATCGCACGATTGAAATGGCGCTGCACCGGACGTTGAAGCTGTTCAGCTGCCAATGTTAAGTTCTCGTCGCATTCTATGCTACTGAGAACGACTAGAAGAACGCCCAATACCTGTTTTACAGAATTGACATTATTTTAACAAGAATTCGAAAATTTACAAATGTATATTCAACTTGAGAAATATTGATGGGGGTTTCGTGAAAGACTTCAATTTGTTTTAGTAAAAATAAAAATCGTTTTATAGAGTTTTTATCATTGAATGATCACCAAATGCGATTTAATCAACACCATTCTCTTCGTTATCAAAAAACGAAGATAATCGTGTATATAAAACGTCATTATCTCATATGCGGAATATTTTACGCTAAAGATTAGATTTGATTCGTATTCGAGCTAAACAGTAATTTCTTAAGTGCAAAATTTCAATTGAATTTGAAAAATTGACACTAGAAGTTTATCCATTCTACTTAAAATTTTTTAATTCCGCAAACGACATAAAAAGAAGATAAATTACCAGACAAACGATAATGAGCAGAGTATAAATGTGTATGCTCGCTGCAGGAAGCGATTCGACCTCTTTCAGCGCTTCGGCAGCATCGGTGAGATCAGGTTTCAGTTCTAAAGCATGACGAAGATGTACAGCTGCTTCTTGAAAGTGACCGTAAGCCTTGAATATTTGTCCAAGCGTAAGATATTGTTCCCAGGCGTTGCGATCAGGTGGTTGAAGTTCCAGCGAGCGTCTCGCCAAATACGTTGCATCGTCCAAATACTGTAGCGCCAGCAATACTCTTGCCAGATTTAGTAGCACCTCTGCATTGTGCGGCGAGACGGCAAGGGCTCGTCGAAAACATTCGATCGATCTTTGCGCGTTTCCTTTTATGCGCCAGAAATTACCGATTTGATTGTAAAGCTGAACAGATTTTGGTTTCTGGATGAAAACAAAAGAAAGAAAAAGATATTTCATTCATCCTCATTGGACGACATGTTATTTGCTCAATTATTTTCAAACGATGCAGCTTCTCTTTACCTCCTTTTTAGCTTTTTTTAATCGTCTCTCCAACAAATCTATGTCGACGTCTGTCACTTTACCATTGCTCTTTTTAAACATAAGAGCTACGTGCGGCTCTGGCACAAGTGGATGCTTGTTTCTATTTGCGACACCCACCAAATTGTCGTAGTATGTGAAATTCACTGGTTTACCACAGTCCAGCACAATATCGTCACACTGCTGTCCTGGCGAACAAGCGTATTGCTCGCTCGATATATCTGTCGAAGCTGGATACGGCTCTGTTACGTTCGGCGTATCCGTCAATACGTACGACGTAAAGCGTCTGCCAATGGTACCAAAGTTAGGGCTTTCATAACGCTGAAAGAATAGCAAGCCACACACAAATACTAACTACAGGCAAAAAAAACAGAAAACTACATAACGATTATTATGAAAATGTATTTTTTATTTTTTATTAAATTTCGAAATAGTTATAATAATTAATGCAATATAAGAAATTAATTAAATGCCATTTTTATGGTCCAATTATCTGCCAAAATGGTGACTCAAATGATAAAAAATATCACTCAAAATTTGCACAGTTTATGGTATACAATTATTTTTCTTCTTTTTTTTAAAAATCCATTACAATGTATTTTGATCAGAAAAACTTACATTTATTTATATTTTATGCAGAATTATCATTTTTAATCACATTATTAACCATTTTATTGACAAAGGAATTGTGTGTTTGTTACAGAAAATTCTACAAATTTGTATTGGTGCCTCAATCTGTATGGCTGTGTAATGAAAAATATTTATTCACTGAGCATATGATAAAGAAGCTTTTTGTAGCGTTTGAAATATTATAATAACAATTGGATTTGTAAAGTTGCATATCGCATGTTCTGCATGAGTGAAACTAAGTGTGAATAAAAGACATTTTGTAAATTATGCATTCTAATTCATGCATTGGTGCATTTTCTAATTCGTACAAAAAGTATAGAAAAAATACTAAGTCAAAGTTTGCATCGTTGGAATGTAACAAAATTGATTATTTTTCTCTTAGAGAGACAAAATAAGCCAGAACAATACAAATTTTAAAAGAATTTGATAGGAAGTAAATGGTAATAATGTATCGTTATTTCTTATGAAAAAAATCGAAAGTTCAAACTCTTGCATTGCAACGAAGTGAACTACGAAAAGTAAGTAAAAATGATGCAGAATAAAGGTTTTTTGGGAAACTCACCGCTCGTGATCGTCAGCAATGAAATTATTGTATTCGTTACAATAAACTTGAAGTTTTTCATGATTTTCGGAGGAAGCTGTTTTGCTCCATCCTTGTCCACTACCAAGATTCGCGGTAGTGGCCAAAATATCGAAAACTGGATCATCCTCAAGAGAGGTGGGGAACTGAGTAGCTTTGATAACCCTGTCGGCACTGAGCCTCCAGGAAGTTCTGGAATTTATAAGCTTTACCTGAAAGATGAGAAAACAAAGGGCGTAACTTGCAACACGACCGTGTGCCCACATAATGCACTTGCAACCCTCGCCCCTCGTCCCTGTTCCAGCTGATCACTTTTTTCACACACGAATTGCTTTTCTTGATTGATAATTTATTAAACGATTTCTGACTTCCTCTCCTTTGATCTAACACAACGAATTCTGTCGATTGTTGAAAGACATCGAGATCGAGACAAGGACAAAGGCGCGAAATCGCTCACTGATTATCAAAACCCTATCGAGATTATCAACAATCTTCTATGAATTTGCACACATTTCTTTTTCCTAGTCACTGCGCGCCCTCTGTGGAGATAGAATATCTGGAAAATGCGATTGATGGTTGACAGATATTTGCGAATTCGGACTGTTTGACCGTTGAATTATTTGTTTTGATCGTATTGATGAATTGAAATTTTTTTTTGAAACTCTGGTTATAAAATATAACTGAAATACTTTTAATCGATGCCCTTCTGCTTTTATTTGGATAATGCACGTAAAATGTTTTTCAGTAGATCGATCAATTTGGAATTACTTTCAAGTGATGAGTTCTTAGTGGAACGTTTTCTTGATTACTGGTTTTATTGAGAATGCTAAGCAAAACACTATGTTAATAGCTTTTACCATCGCAGCTGTCAATTTGGCAAAAATGACCTCCCCTGAATTAGTCCCCTCAAGTAAAAAAAATGTCTCGTCGCCCAACTTTACTCAATCGAATCTGCAGATCATCGAACTTCGCCCTGTTGGTATTGCAGGCACTAAATTTGCTTGACGAATCCATGCACTCGAGCAGTAGAATGCAAACCCTATACAACTTTGTATATAATACGGTCGTGATTCATTGCTCTTACTCTTAAATGTAAATGAGACAACTATTGGAAAATAATCCGTTGAAAAAAGATCTTCACCCACCGGGATTCACCACTGAACGGTCTGCGAGCGATTTGTGAAGAAAAAAAACCCCCATGATCACTGGCCGGGGGGGGGGCTAACGGGGGAAAATAATTTTTCGAGTTCACTTTTTTTATCCCGAAGCTATCGTCGAGGAAAAACAAAACAATTCAGTAAAAATTGAAAAAGGGCTTACTCTGTATGTTGACTCTTGAAATTAAATTTCTGAAAAAATGATACATCACTAAAAGATGTAATTGTAACACCGTATACCACTGAACAACCACCAAGCGATTTATAATAAAAAAAACATCAATATTGTTGATATGGAGACGCTAACTCAATGAAAGTGACATTTTCCCGAATTGGCCACTGCAAAAAAGCGCCGCACCAGCAGACGAAACCCTTATAACCGGCGACCTTCCTGCTGTTCCTGCTCATTTCTGATTTGCGTTGAATCGTCCGAGCGAACTGTCATGTATATTTCTCGATTTAAGTTATCAATCAATTAAATAAAAATAACCTCGTAATCCGCAAATCACCCGAAAACTGGAAGTGTGACAATAATTTAAAATCGATTTTTACCCTTGTGTCAAAATTTACCAACGATAATCAGGTAAGTTTAAAATTTTCAAGCGCAAATACCAATCTTTATGGTCATAAGAAATTTTCTTTTGTCATATTTCGGGACGAATCGTTTTTGTTTTTTTGTAGCCCAGATACTAAACATAAAACTAAGCAAAATTAGTGAAATTAAGTTTCTAATATTAAACGTTCTCAAATTACGAAGGAATCAATCGTATTGACTCGACTTCATATCTGAATCTTGGTTTGATTTTTTTCATCATAACAAATGCCGGTTTCAGAAAACTATTGCAAAAACAATATTTCAAATGCTTCAACAATTCTTTCAGCGATTCTTTTTTAATCTCCATACCAATAACTTTTACTTTATTTCGGTTAAAATATGATTTTTTTGTCTCTAATTCGAAGTAATGAAATATGATAATATCACTAATTTGTCAAACGTGCTGAAACATGACTTCCCTGTTTGTTTACATTCGTGATGCGTGACTGTTTTGCCTTCATATGTGTTCATCCACCATCGAAATATATGATCATATAGGGTTCGTTTGTATTTGAAGCAAAATTTCGACGACGGTATTAATGAAGGATTGCATGGGAATAAATAATCTCGACTTCGTATAAAACATCGGTTTTTTTTTGTGTACTTTGCATACTTTGTATCTCTTTCCCTTACCTTTTCTATCGTGCGATGTCGTGTGTGCGTTATTATTGAATACCGACTGATGATATAAAAAAAAAAATCTGTCAAAATTTCTCGACCTTGTGAGATTTTTGGGAGTGGGGATTGAATTCGTAAACAAACTACTTACATTAGGAACCGAAATATATTCATTTTATCGTCTTACAATGGAGATTATTTTAATCTCGTGAAATGTTAAAATTTCTTTTGTACATGTGTCAAATAAAATAGAACGGTTATAAATATGTTAAATGACATAATTCTTATCAATATTACGTTGCCATTCGTTTGATTTATTGAAAATATACTTTTCTGATCTTTCGAAACGCGGAAAAGGGAAAAGGGAAAGGGGAAAAGGGAAAAGTCCGAGAATTGTCCTTTCACGCTCCTTCTTTGTTTGTCTCACAATAAGAGATTTGTATTTACGCGTTCTGCACAATGCGCGATATTTGAGCGCGGTTTATCGCGGCCACGCTAGCGATGATACCTATTTGTCTTACGAGAAAATCTTCGAAGCTTGGCTTTGAATTGGATTCAATTTATTGTTGTCAAATAGACGGAATATCGGAAATTTGAAAAATTCAGAATCTAATTTCAGAACATTTGAGATCGATAAACAAATCCTTACAATTATTTTAATATTTTCCATAAATTTCAACAATAAGATGCAAAGAAATGATAAAATCTAAAACCAAATTATCTTGTGAAAATCCTGTTTACATCCAAAAAAATCAACAAGAAATCATGAATAAAAGTTCAAATATCATCAACATGTAAAAAAAAACAACGATGGAACGAAAAATCCCGATAAACAATGATTTCAAACGTTTAAAAAACACCCATATTTTGAAACCATCAATTTTTATTTTCAAATAAATGACAGTCCTTTAGTTAAAATTTGAACCATCCTTCAAGTTGATTCTTTATTTTGTATTTTTTCAATTCATACTAAATCGAGTAACGGTTCGATTCATTTTCGAATAATAATTAATTCATTTTCTTCTTCTTTTTTTACGTCCTCATCATTTTCTCAATCTAGTTAATCTAACGCGTTCACGTCGAGTGTTGTAGAAAAATGTACTTTTCCCAGAAACTTTTCAACAGATATTTTTCTTTCTTTTTCTCGTATTCTTAGAAACATATAACAAAGTTTGTCTAAAAAATTCGTGAATTTCGAGTGTTTATTTTCGAAGATGCATCGAGATAAATTGGAGATCGTTATATTTTTCAAATTCTAAAAACTAAATGTCAGATTCCGTTCCCCAAAGTCAATACGATTTTACATTCCTATAAGATTTCTAAAATTATTGTATTTTGCAGCGGTTTATATTCAACTTTTGAAAAATAACCCAAAGTTTTGGAATTTCCGATTTCGGAAAATAAACTTCGAAACGTGACTCCAGCGAGTCAGTAAAACAAACGTGAAATTTCTGAAAACATTGAATAAAACACTTGCAACTTTTGCAACGATTTATTAATAAAAAATCGTCGTATTTTTCAGAAATCAATGGCGTACGAGGCAAATCAAGATCGATACAACGAGAATGACATAAGGTCGGTGTTACCAGAAGTGAATGATCCATTGATAGAAATATGGGCGCCAGAGTTGAAGAAAAGGATGAGTTTTTGGCAAGTAGGAACATCGCCAGTGAGTCGAGTCAAAATAAGTGCTCTTTCGGAACAAGCGACAATACGAACAGCGGAAGCGACAACCATAACAGGAACAGCCTCGGAGAATTACGAGACGATCCAAACGCTTGGAATGATAACAATTCAAATGTGCAATAGTTGCAACATTGATGCCCACGTGACAAGATCAAGAAACGTGGCTCCTTTCGTAGTCGACGGGATCCTGGGTTTGGATGCCTTAAAAAAAGGTTGTTGGGTTTTGGACCGACAGAGGAGAACGTTGAGTCGTCAGTACGATGCAAAATCAAGCATGCCGCTGTACGCTGCAAGTCAGTATTTTTCCGATTACGTTGGGCAGATTCGCGAAAGTATGAAAAAAATCTTAATTTCCAAAGCGAAAGGCAATTGGGCGTCAGTTTCCGGACGCTTGGAGAGAGTGAGACCATATTTTCGACAAGAAATTAACGACGAGGAACGCGTCGCAGTGATCGATGTACTTGACGACTATGCCGATTGTTTTTATATACCCGGCGATGTATATTCGGCAACAAAATTGCTCAAATATCCCATAAGGTCAAGAGCCAACGATGTCGTGACGATGCGTCAACCCTACCACGAACAAAAGGTCTGGGATCGAATCGAAATCATCGTGACAGATTTGTTGCGACGAAATATCATAAGAGACTCAAAATCTCCATTTAATTCTCCTGTTGATTTGATGGAAAAAAAAAGTTGATGCACGTGGCAATGTTGCTTTTCGTCTTTCCGTTGGATATGCCGAATTAAACAATCGCTCCGAAGCGGAACCCTTTCCATTCCCCAGTATTTTTGATGCCGTCGACGAACTCAATGGTTCCAAAATTTTCTCCGTTCTCGATCTCGCCTCGGCCTCTTACCACATCGCTGTTGAACCTCAGGATTGCCACAAAACTGCTTTTACCACCAGGAGCGGGCATTACGAATTTTTGAGGATGCCTCTCAACATCAAAAATGGCCCCGAATATTTGCAGAGATTGATGAACAAAGTTTTGGAAGGAATTAGAGGACAGGTTTGTAATTTGTCATATTTCAACAATTGTCTTCAAATTCATTACAGAGGAAAAAATTCAAACTTCAAATCACCGATGCAAAAGCAAAACAGGCAACGACTTTGAATTTTGGGCAATTTTTTATCATGCAGAATACAAATTTTTATGGAACGAAAATACAATTTTGATTATTTTCATGGAATCTATGATTTTTTACAATAAAAATGGCCCCACATTCAAAGTCGTCTCTGGTTTCTATTCTTCAATGATAATTTTGTAGTTTCAATATTCTTCGTGCAGCAAAATTACTTGAGCTTGAACAAATTATCAAAATTTTACGTTCATTTATCGAAAACCATTAATTCGTTATTTTCGGAATGATAAATTTGTGAATTATAAAAATCATGAATTGGTTGTTAGATTTTAAAAAAATTTGGCCAAATTAGTGATAAAAAATGTTGATAATTCGTTGCTCCTTTGTTATTGTCATTCTGAAACGAAACTTTTTACCTTGGTCGCTCTAGAAGTTCGACGTTACTTTACACGATTCAATTGTTACAGGTTTTCGTATGCCACGACGATATGTTGGTGCACTCATCGACGATCGAAGAGCACGAATTCCGAATCCGCAACGTTTTGCAACGTTTGCAATCGAACGGTTTGAAATTACAGCCTGGCAAGTGTCAGCTGTTCAAAAAGAAAGTTTTTTATTTGGGATTCTTGATAACGGACGCAGGAATTCTTCCGGATCCTGTGAAAATGAAAAAATTCCGGACGCTGCCAAAACCTCAAAATTCTAAGGGGCTGCAAAAATATCTTGAATTATTATCCACCCACAAACGTTTCTTACCCGGTTTTGCTGGTCGATCTAAACCCATGTGGGACATGTTGAATAAGGAACCGTTCGAATGGACCACGGAAGGTTCCTTGAGTTACGCAGATTTTCGAACAACCTTCGAAGACAATCTTTTGCTTCGATATCCAGATTTCGATCGTCCTTTCATCGTCAAATCTCGCTCCACGAGAAATGGTGTTTATGCAGGACTCCTGCAAAAAACTCCTGGATTCTCACGACCACAACCCATCGCCTGGGATTCGAGAATCTTCACTCCTGAAGAAGCTGGATTGAATGTCGACCAACGAGAACAGTTGGCTCATGAGTATGGAATGGAGACTTTTCGTCGTTACGTACAAAACCCCGATTCCCTGGACGAACTCACTCGAAACATGTGCGTCTGAAATAGAGGATTCTTCATTTTCGAGCTCTCAATCGAACAAAACAACACAATCGTTTGTTTCTTTTGATTTTTATATTTATGACATCAATACTGCACATTTGACCTTTTGTTTTTAATGTATTCACATCAATTCTTTAGAGAGAACTCGAACAATCTAAAAAAAAAGGGACTATGATTGTTGATTTTGATTCAATCTCAAAAACCATGCAATTTTTAGCCCTCGTGTCCAGTCTTTTCTTTCAGTTCGCGTTCCACTTTTCATGGCCATAAAAATATGACATTTCATGACGATATGATTCATTTTTATACGGAGAGTTATTTGTTTTTCATATTGCACAGAAATCGACAGTTTTCTTAGCCCAACGTTTCTTATGGAATCGTTTACTCATGTAGGAATATTTATAACTATAATTAAAGCGATACTTCAGTTAGAGGTAATGCAACTGCTGATATAATATTAGAAGAAAAAGGATTTAGAAATTTGCACTGTCGAAAGGCAATGAAATTCCTCTTGTTTCCTGTTGCCCAAACTTTCTTCACTGCAAATTTTCGTTGTCGAATTTGTTTTTGCTCTAATCAGAATTTGAAAAAATTCGAAACACGAATTTATTGAATATAATAATAAGATTTTATTATACGCTGTGTTCCAACAATGTTAACTTTAATACCATCGACAACAAACAATAAAGAATTTGTATTTTTCCAATAAAGAATGGTTGTGAAAAATAAAAGCAAATTATTGTTTTTTTATCTCCATTTATTGATCAAATTATTTATCATGAAAATTAAAAAAATTATCCAGAGATATGGATCTTGTCAGGCTTCGCAATATTTTCAAGAAATTGGATAATATCTTCGAATATTTTCAACGCATCGAATAAAAAGTTGCAGTAAATGTGTTTTTTCTATCGCATTTCAATTTGAACGCTGCTGGCTAATCGGATTTTGTTGATTTACTGTTTAATTGCGTACTGTTCAAAAGTGAAAAAAATAATCACTATCTGATTTTGATTTATTCCAACCATTCATCGTGAAAATAATTAAATATCCAGAAGTTTCCAAAACGTAACAAAAGCCTCTTGAATTTTTCAAGCTACTCATGTTTTCCGATACAACTTTTGAACAATGAAAGCGAAATCTTGCTGAGCAGAAAATCAGAAAATAAAATGTGACATGTCTGTTTGTCGTAAATATATAACGGATTTGGCTTTAGTCAAAACTTCCCAAGGACAAACAGTCATATAAATACTGAGTGCCGAAGCTGTTCGTTGTTTTGTTTTCGGTTGGACGTCGTGATTCCCCCCCCCCCCTACTATAAAAGTTCTAGCAATACACTTTTCGTTACTTTCGTATTGCAAGATTCAAATATTCAATAATTCGGAAATGAAATCAGTGGGTCTCGGGGAGCCAAAGAATCAAGACGTATCTACGATTTTCAATGTCAGAGGTTTGAACAACACAAAACACTTCGTTCTCTTTCGAAAGATGGCGAATTCACTGCGCTACAATACCACAAAGAATCAAGTAAGCAAATGAATTAATAATTCTTATTAATCGAAGGGAATTGATAGTTTTAATAGTTTTTATGTAAATTACTCGGATGTACCGAATATATTGACGATTTACTCTTTCATCTGCGCCAGTGCTAGACTGAAAAAACTGATGCACGCTTTTCTCAAAAACTCTCGATATTTCGATGAATATAAAAGTTACACTTTATTCTCTAATAATAAGAGAACAACGTGTAACTTTGATTTTTGTCGAAAATTCTACTTCGTCGAAAGAAGTGTGCAGACGGGCAGTTGGTGAATATTTCCGACCTAAAATATTCGATGCTATTCACAAACACAATGCTTTTTGGTCATGAAAGTCCACTTTTCTGGTTTCGTGGGACGCAAAACGATAGTCGTACCGAACGACGTTATAACTCAACGTTCCGATTTCAAGTCATTATAAAATGAGGAAATATAATTACAGATTAACTCAAGATCATCATGTTCTCACGAAAAAAAAATGTTGAGACGTGTCAAATGTATTAAATGAATAAAATACAGGAGTATGTGTTTTTGGAAAAATTTGTAATATTGGAAAAGAGAAAATGGCAAATATAAGGTCGTATAAGCTTCAAAACAAAGCCGTTGAATTTCAAGATCGCTCTCGATTTCGTCTGATGTAAACATATCCTCTTATTGAGTCTCAAAAATATTTACATTTTTTCTAAATTCTAGTAATAACGTTACATCGTTGAAATATGATTTTTTTTTCCCGTTAAATCGATCGAATGGCTTCTCATCAACGCTTTTGATCTTGCAAATCATATTACTGATAGAATATACATTCTACTCCTTTTATATGAAAAATCAAACATTATAGAGAAAAAAAACTGATTTAAAGAAAGTTCGGGTTTACAATGATAATGTTTGAATAATGAAATTGTGTGTCTTTCCGTTTTTATTATTTTTCAATCCGACTAAAACGTGGAGATGAAAAAAATTTGTATTTTCTTCTTAAACTATTACTTATTTTTTCTTTTGTTATATTTTATTGCACAGATATTTTCTTGTTTTTCAATATATTACAATTCTGAAGATACCTTTTTTATATACAATAAATGTAATTCCGTTTTCTCCCTGTTCTAATTATAACCAAAGCAGATAATGAGTTCAACTCTTTTCTTTACTTACTTGACATTACAGAGGGCGAATCGAAGGACATTGAATTGCCATTGGCTGATGGTACAAGGGATTGCTGTGAATCATCACCCTGTAAATTGATGATAAATTAGACTCGTACGTCGCAGTTTTTCTTAACGAGATGCTCATCAGCGCAGGGTTTTTCGTCCTTTGTCATTTTTTTAATTTTTGATAAAACTTATCAACGTGAAGATTTTTGTTCCAGTTTCCAGAACATTTTGCACGTTTTTTACAATACCGTTACAACTTCACACTCCGATCTGTTTGTTCGAGGGAGAAGATCAAGTTTTTGAAACCGAGGGTCGCGGACCTTGCGAGTTTTAAGACTTGATGTCTGCACGATCCATTCAGTCTTTCTACTCGTAAGATCTCAACACTCGACTCCGCTCTGCTGGTGACACAGAACAGAAACACTTCTCGAAGTCGTTGAAATTTTTTTTTTTTATATTCCGAAAACATCAATAAAGATTTCATTGAACTGATTAACAAAATTAAAAATACACTGTATTCCAATAATTGTAACTCTAATACCATATCCAATTGAATGATTCTGTGTTTGTACGTTTTTCTGATCAAAGTTGTTGTCTTGTAATTAATATCCCAAAACCTCATGGATAAAACTAAATTAACCTCAGAATGTACGGTCTTGTTTGACTCCTTTGTTTACGGCACAACTGGAGAAAGTTTTTTTTCTTTTACAAAAGTTCTACATAATACTTTGTAAAAAAAGTTGAATACTACACGTGTTTTCCACGTGTTGACACCGTGAAGGTCAAATGAATAGACCGAATGAATCAATAACACGAGACTTCACTTGTTACATCGACTTATTTTTCTTTTACATATCTGACAAGTACAACTTACATGTCTCACTTTCTCACATTAAAAAAAATAAAATCACGTCACCACGCGTTGCAGTATGCGATAAAATTAGAATAACATTTTTTTTTCGCCAGAGGAATAAAAATACAAAAAAACGAAAGACGACGTTGAGAGTCGATACCGACTGAGTCATCATCGTCGCGAGAGGCACAGCTTTCCTGTTTCCACGTTTCCTCGCTAACAATCGAAAATAGATGATGTATTGAAAGATGAAACAAAATTTGCTAAGTCAAAGCCAAATAGAATGGTTCGTTCTTTGAACGAAGTATTTTTCTCGCGTAGAAAGAAACATTCGTCGCAGGATTTTGACCGACTGAGAACTGAACCTGACAAACATCTTTCACGTTGCAACAGCGATATCGGAGATACCCTTCCCTTGCAGATGCGTCAGAGCGATTGGTCCGCCATGACCTTCCCACCCTTCCCACCATGGAAGCCCTACCAATAGTTTTCGTATTGTCAGATTCAAAACACAAAACAGTCCGTCTCGGAGAGGCGAAGAATAAGGACATATGTGACATATGTACGTTTCTCAACTGTCAAAGTTCGAAACAAAGGCAGATATTCGAGACCCCTTGAAAGACCACGACAAGTTCTCGCGTGCTTTAAACTCTTGGATTTCGTTTGTGCGCTAGTGTCTCACACAGGATCAAGTAAGGGAACGAATTTTCTGTTTCGCCGATCTTTTGTTTTGGCGCAATCATAATCGTGTTAAAAAAAAAATTTAACCGTGCATGAGAATTAGTATGAGTTTTTGCTTGGCCTCACGATAGTAACAATTTTTTCCAAATCATCAGTCATACGACGAAAATCTTCTATGAACGATATGAGAAAAGGCTCGGACGTGGAAAACGCTTAGTTTCTATTGACGCCCGGAAACACAGCCTCGTAATGCTGTGATCAACACATGACTCTGCCCCGTTTCGTATTTCGCCATATAATCATAAATTGATCTAACGTTGCCCACTAAACAGAGCCGAATGTTTGAAGTAAACATAAATATGAATAATATTGACATTGCTGTTAGAGTACCGAGTATCGAGAGTCGCGGCCGAAGTAGCTCGATCGACTACAAAGCAAACCAGTGTCTGACGCACTCGTATACGTTCGAATATGATAATTTTCGGATTTTTTTTTCTTTCACACTGCACTCACGGAAGAATGATTCCAGTAGAAAATCTAAATACACACGACCATTTATTCTTTTTTTTTCGTTTTATTGGTTTTTTACACTAGTCTCGATGTGATTCTCCGTACGAATCGATGACTCACGATTATCGATTTTTTCTCGTAAAAATGCGAATTGCGGGATGTTCCTAAAAATAATTTATGCATGAAAAAACGGTAGCGTGCTTTTCATTTCACACAAATATTTTATCTTTTGAACCTCGAACTATATCGCTTTGAAATTTTGTACTGTTATGAACCCTTAGTTGACAGCCTGAGTCATATTGACCCAGATTAATTTTTTGATGTTTTTCGAGGACTGTCAGCATTGTTTCAAATTGACCCAGTGTGTCACTGCAGAAGCCAAATCTGCGTGTCAACATAAGGTTAACCTTAACTTTTTTTAAACATTTTGAAGACGTAACTTTTTTTCACATTCGAAAAATGTTTAGTCTCAAATAGTTCTCGGAAATTGTAAAAAAAAGATCGTGGCATTTATGTGTGTGAATTTTCATTTTTGTATTCTTTCTTTTTTGAACAAATTTAAAAAAAAACTTTTTACACATTTCGTTGACATTTCTCATCAAGGTTCGTGTAACCCAAAAAAAGTCCTATTGAAAATTAAGAAAATTGTTGTCAGTCGTAGTTTTAAAATTTTTTTTTTAATTTTTATAAATAATAAATCTTAAATTCTAATCAACTTTTTTTTGATTCATAAATATCGCGAATTCGAGATTGATGAGAAATGTCATGGAAATGTGTGAAAAGTTGTTCAAAAATTGAAAAAATAAACGAGTTTCGATTAAACTGGTGTAATTGTGATGAATTCATTTGAAACAGAAATCTGAGGGGGAAAATGTCACCGAACAGTCGGAAAAGATCGAGTCGTCGTCGTTCGAAGGGTTCAGCGAAGGGATCGCCGCCCGAGGCGATCGAGAAGGAGACGGTAGTCGATGTATTGTGGCCGGAAACTTCAAAGCCGACGATATGTTTACGAGTACCGGAGATGAAGAACGAGTTATCTTATTGGCAGATCGGCGGTACAGCGGCAGAGTTTACGCGTGTAAAAATAAACAGGTTGCGAGCAGACGTGAAGATAAAAACGGAAGAATCAGGATTTATTCGTGGAATGTTTTCGGAGTTGTACGAGAACGTGCAAACGTTAGGAACGGCGATAATTCACATTTTCGAAAAACCGATAAAAGTCCATGTGACGAGATCGAAGGCAACAGCGCCGATCGTGTGCGACGGAATCCTTGGATTAAAATTTTTGCATACGGTCAGTTTTGCCGACGGTCAACCGAAATACACGTTGTTCGGAATTCCACCTTCAGTACCAATTTTAATGGGCGAAGAAATGATCCCTGATTACATGTCGATATTAAGTAATCGATTGAAAAAAACCCAAATCACCTTTGACAAAGGCCCTTGGGCAGGTGTTTCTGAGAGATTGACGAAACTTCGTAATTTTTTACCACCGAAACTGGCCGATGACGATCGTCCAGCGGTAATCGAGACGTTGGAGGACTACGTTGATTGTTTTCATCTGCCTGGGGAAAAACTAACGTGCTCTAAATTACTGAAATACGAAATAAGGCTGAGGAACAACAACGTCATCAATGTTCCTCAGGTGAAATTATGCTCGGAGGACTGGGAAGAGATCGACAAACAAATCGAGTATTTGCTCCGTCACGGAATAATACAATCATCAACTTCACCGTACAATTCGCCGATTCGTCTGATCAGCAGAAAGCCTGATTCCCATGGAAACGCGCGTAATTGTCTGGCTGCTGATTTCCACGAGCTAAACAAGCATTCCGAAGGCGATGCCTTTCAAATACCCGACATAGTCGAGCTCACGGATCTCCTCCACGGTTCCAAATATTTTTCCGTTTTCGATTTAGCCTCAGCCTGCTATCAGATCGAGCTCAATCCTTCAGACCGTGAAAAAACAGCCTTTTCAACGCGAACTAGTCGTTATGAGTTTTTGCGTATGCCACTTGGCATTAAAAATGCATCGCAAAACATTCAACGCCTCTTGAATCTCGTAATCGACGATATGCTCTACGCTCCTAGCATGGCTTTCGTTAGTTACGACGACATTATTGTCCACGCTCCTACGATCGAGGAACACGAAGTCAGAGTCCGAAAATTGCTCGCGAGAATTCAAGACGCTGGTTTGAAACTGCAGCCAATCAAGTGCCAAATGTTTTCCAACAGCGTTTACTATCTCGGATATTTTGTAACGGATCAAGGCCTTCGTCCTGATCCGACGAAGATCCAAAAAATACGAGACTACGAGTTACCGAAAACGCGCCATTCTTTGAGCATCTTCCTTGGACTCTTGAGCACTTTCAAACGCTTCATCCGCAATCAGGCTGAGAGAATTAAATCGATGAGCAATCTGTACAAAAACAACGATCGCGACTTTAGATGGACGAACGAAGCTATTCAAAGTTTTAATGATATAAAGGAAGCTTATTCTCAAGAACTTTTGTTGCATTATCCCAATTGGAAGGAACCTTTCATACTCGAAACTAACACCTCCGACGTTGGCGTCCAAGCTGCTCTCTTACAAAAAAATCCAGTTAATGGTAAAACCTTACCGATTGCTTATGCTTCCAGAACATACATTCATGGAGAACTTTCCTATAACAAACACCATCGCGCACGACTTGCTGCAATGTATGGAATGGACACTTGGTACTGGTATCTCAGCGATGGGACTGCCAAAAAATTTACACTCAGAACACCAGAACCACGAGCCTTCGATTGGTACATCAATAGACAACTTCACAATTCTGACATACTCAGACGTTTCGAAGTTTCTTACAGTGGCAAAGAATTCACGGTTGAGAGTCTTTGTCCATCGAAATAAATTCGATTAATGCCATTCAGGGATTACTGGATAATCACTTGTTCTCGAGTTGAAGAAATAACTGAGAGCCATGTTCTCATCATTCGCGATGTTCAAATTTTCTAACATTTACAGTTAAGCTACCCTTTTTTTTGTAAATCATATGCTGGTCATACTTTAAACTGCAGTTTATGTCTTTCAACACATTACAGTTTCTCTCAATGTGGATCGCTTTTCTTTTTTCACATTTTATTTAAATATGTATTTCTCTCAAGAATCCTGTAACTTGCTATGACAAAAAAGTACATGATTAAATAATATATTACGAAAAAGCTGTGTATGTTTTTTTGTTTTTTTGCAAATACATCGATTTTTAGGAAACTGGGTAAACGATCAACGTCAGAAAAAAAGGAATTATAAAGTTTTCTAGCAACATTTTTCTTATCGCACGAAATGTGCTCGTTTTTATTTTTAAAACTTCAATTCTTCGCACAAAACTCGCTCTATGCTCGGTGTATATTGATAAACTTTTGAAAATATTCGTCGAAACTAAATAACGCTGGTAAATTGGAGTAAAAAAAAAAAACAAGTGCCGGGCAGACGACGAGAGTAGAACAAACCCCACTACGTCGGCTGTTTTGCCGCGGTTTTACCGTCTCTTTTGAGGTTAGAGTACATTTCCAAATGACTGGTGTTTAGAACGCGGGAGATCCATCAAAACAATTCGCGAGTGAGATAAATTTTCATCGATATCACAAGAAAATAATAATTCAATGAGAAAATGGAATTTGACGACAAGTGAGTGTTGGTTCTATCAAACTATTGAATTACTTGAAATATAATAGAGCATCAAAATGAAAATCATACAAATTCAAATCGTTCGTATTTTTGGAATCCAAGAAAACGTTTATCGGAACAATTTTCTTTATAGTTCGACTCTCTACGAAAATATATTTTTTTTCGACGGTGATTCAACCAAAAAACATAAACAATACTAAAAAATTCCTTAAATATCATCGATCAATTTTCTGACATGCTCAATCCACAATCATCGAAAAATTGTAAGTGGTTTTTTTTTTCATATACAAAGTTACGTGAGAAGTCAAGAGGAGATCAGCGAAGCCATCAATTTAGCGAACATAAAAGAATCAGAATTGAAACAAGTGAGCCAAGTCCTGCTACCGCCCATCAAAGGTTGTGAGGATGACTACAAATTAATAGAGCTTGATAGCAATTTGTTAAATGCATTAAACGAGGGGTCCAGGTAAAAAAAAAACTATTCTTGAATGATCATTTTCAACAGTTAATCAATACTTGTAATTCATAAAAATTGTTATATTCGAACTTTTAATTTGTTGTTTTCTCCACTCAAGCCTTTGCTTCAAAGGTTCAGGGAATCAGCTAGCAGTTTTGTGCACCAATAATCGAACATACGCTGTGAAAGAAGCAGAAACTTCCAACACTCTGCTTCTAGTTCCACATGGCGAATTCCGAAACGATGTTTGCAGCGTTTGCAGCGATCCTGAAGATAGAATCATTCAAGAAACAAGAATACAGGGCCAATTCCACACTTATTACGAAGTAAAATGATCAAAAATGCATAATTTTGGATTCCCGAACAAAATACCATGACGAACAAACACCAAAAATAAACTAGAAACCAAAAAACTCAAGTTCACTAACTGTTCAATGATTTTTCTCTGAAAAATTTGCTTTTAAAACTAAAAACCAATATATACTTATTAAAATTTGAAAACTTGAGCAAAAAACTAAAGATTTCTACTTTTTTTTACACAGAAAAATTACTTGTTTCAGGTTACACAAATCAAACCGAATTGCAAAGAAATCTTGTCTCTTTTGCAACCAACCATATTTGATGGATATGAGTACGAAAAAAACATTGATAAAAACAAACTTCTTGGATGGAATGACTTGCAAAGTGAAGTACAAGCGAGTGAGGAGGAATTATTAGCAGTTCTTCCTGAATATTTGATAGCAAATATCGACGGTAACTTCTCAACTGAATTTGAAGTTTCATGAAATTTATATCCAAACAGTTTTTCATCATTTATATTTATTATTTTTCAGGAGCTGTTCGTCTCGTTTCGTTCGATTTCGAAGCCCGAGCACTGGGTCTGATGCTGGATATTCTGGATGAGTATTCTTGGGAAATTGACGAGGTTGACATAATAATAACTTACAATTCTTTAATCGAATTTATACCACGTACGGTTTTCGATCTTATTTTTTCCAAATACGCCGAGCTGAGCGAAAAGAAAAATGAGGAAGGCCACACTCTTTTCAGGTAATTTTCGAAAAAAAAATGATGAATCGTTGACCCTCAAAGTACAACATGTAAAGTGTGTACTTTGGGTGAATAATTCGAATGAAAAATCGTAATTTTGCAGGTACAAAGAGGACAAAACCTGCAAATTTTTAGCTCAAATATTGCTCGCTGCATCGCCGGTAAACGATTACGATCATTTTATGGAATCATGGAGGTTGGGAGCCCCAGAAAGTACAATTTTACAAGACATATTTTTCTTTGAGTTTTTTTTTTCTTCTTTTATTTGATATTGTTTCATCTTACATAACATTTGTGTGTTTTGTCTTGAAATCTCCTTCTTGTAGAATTAAAGCCGCAAGAAAAATATCTGTCTGGAATAGCTCTCGTTAAGTGGAATCCTCAAAAGATGAAGAAAGAAGTAATATCGTTTTCGGAATCGCAGCTCTCGCCGAACATTGTCACGAGATTAAACGAGCTTTTCAAAGTCAAAGATAAATGGACAGTCGATGAGATCACGCCTTACATCTCGTAATTCAAAAACGCTTTTTCTATTCCTCGATTACAATCTCCTCTCAGTTGTTTCAAAATCGAAAACATAATAATTGCTTCTTTTTTTTTTCCTTTACTTTGTAGAAGATGCACCACACCAAACGCAGACGTCAACGCCTTGTTGACAAAATATGCGAGGCCGTCGATCTTTAATGGAATTAAGTATTACAGTTCGAAGCACGGGAAGTGAAATAGGCGTATTTCAGACGTTTTTTACGAATGTTATCAAAGAAAAGTTATATTCCTCCAAAATTCGCCATTTTGGCAATTCGACAGGAGTCTTTAAAAAATTTTGCCATTTTTTGGAAGGTGGAGATTCTTATTTGATAAGAATGCCAAAAAATGGTTGTTTGATGAACAATTTTTTCTTCGAAATCTTTTTTAAATAAAATTTTGGCTTCAAAATTGCAAAGAATAAGATTTTTCACTGGAAAAGTATGTTTCAAACGTCCTTAATTAATCTGTAATTTGGTTCGAAAGTACCTGTACATGGCTCAAATGTAAGAATCGCAAAGGCGCAATAAATATATGTTTTTTATACTCGTTAAAATCCCCTCTGAGATTTTACTACTCTATTATTTATATATTTAAATACAAATGATTCTATATAATGATGAGTAGCGAACGAATGATTATTTTCTGTTCTTTTTTTTTTTCCAAGCATTTCTACTTTTTATCGGAGCGTTTGTGTGTTTTAAAAAAGAGTTATGGGTTACGACGAGACGAAATGTATTAAAGTTTGTCATAGGAACTATCGGTAGTGTTCTCAATGATGAAAAACGTTTTTTGAATTATCAATTGCGTATAAATGTGCCAAAAACCTTAAAATATCTCGCCAACCATGTAACAAGCGAGTGTTATTTTTTTCCTCCTAATTTTTTCTATTGTTATTTTTTTTTTTTTTTTAGAGGGATGAATTACAGATACTCGTGACGTACGCTGTAGAATCGTGGGTTGCTAGATTTCTTCCTACGTGACTATGAAATGTGCGATGCGAAATGTGGTCACAACAAATTGTTAGTCCCCGTTGTGTGTGTGCTCTTACTTATAGTGAAAAAATCATCGAAAAGTTGCTCGAAATGAATTTGTGATTATTTTGTTACGCAATTAATCATTTTTCCAAAATGTTCTAATTTCTACACTTTGCTCAATAGAAATAGGCATTGATTTTTTTTTTTTTCAAGAATTATTATTGTAACCAATTTACGTGGCAGTCATGACTCGAGTCGGAAAATACCCTCTCGCACTCGATCACAACTTCAATTTTATTATAACAACATAAATTAGTTGTACAGAGATTCTCGTCGACTCCCATGCCAATTATTTCATGATTGTGTGTGAGGGGTACAATATCTTATTTTCTGACACTTATCACTCGTTACAACAGTCAAAATCAATCTAATCAAATCGTACTTTAATAATCATACACGAGATTATTTATCTTCTTTCAATTATTTTCAATAAATTTACAACATCTAGTCGTCAAAATTTTACAAAAAATTTCAACATTTCTTGGCGCCATTTGCAGAATATTTTTGCATGAGAGCACAATTCGTAATTTTAGAAAATAAAAACCTTCTTACTCCCGCCGTCAATTAATAATCAAACATTTTATGAGCGAGCTGATCATTAATTTTGTATCAACAATTTTCGCTCTATAACAATAATACTTTTATAATTTACAAAAAAAAAACATTTAATTTTTCCGTTGCATTGGATAAATATTTCATGTCGCATTAAACAGAGATATTAGATTCAAAGACTAAATTTCATTAATGTATCAACCAAATAAAATAGACATTTATTTTTATTTTTTCAAAAATTACGAATTCGTCTCACGTCATTGTTTTCATAGAGCAAAAAAACCATTTTTTTACGAGACGTCTTGCAAAACGTACACAATAATAACGTCTCAAATTATGCAGAGCTGTCCACGAACAATATTTCAAAATACAAACTTGAATTCAGGACCGAATTCGAAGCCATTACTTCTAACGCGCAGTGTCGAATCGTTTGAAAATAGAGCAAAATTGTATGGAATGAATCGTGTCGAACATGGAAATTCCAACAAAAAGTCTATGACTTTTTTTGTAGAAAATTTGATGCGCTACAAGATTGGTCCTATGGCTTTTTGCTCAATTTCCAACCTTTTCGACAGCATACGCGATAACGTGTATTCCCAATCTTCAATAATTAATAACTCATGAAAAAGAACGCCAATGAATAGACTTTACAAGATTTTTCGACTCTGTTTTCGATCCTGAACGTAAGTCCACATTCTGAATAGTCGTGAAAAAATTCTGTGAATTCCAGTTGACTTTTAGCGATTGACCTCGTAAACTCATAATTTTGCAGATGCATTTTTTTTTATACAAGTATAATATATATTTATATATTTATATATATCATAAACTGCCTGCAGGGTGAGGCAAAGAGACTGAGACCCTCGCGCTGTTGGCTATAAAAATTTATAAATTCGCAACAGTTCAAATGAATTATCTTATAAATTTGTAAAGCCCATTTCTTCACTAAGAGACAAAAGCTTAAGAGCGTAAATGCTTCTAGTGATAATTTTCGCTGACGAATATTAGACTACAGTTGTCTTGCAGAGCGAGGGTATTAGGATATGCGGTGTGAATCGATGAAAATTGAGCAGTTCGTATGCGTCACCCGGGTCCGCGGTTCTACATTTGTTGTTGTTGTGTTTTTTTTTGTTTTTTTTTTTTTCGTCGTACAGAGTATAATAATTAACAAATATTTGACAGTAATCCTAAAGCTTTGGAGTTGTCATTTCAATTATAGCTACGCTCTAAATGTACCTTTCGTCAATAATAATATTAATAATAATCGACAATTAAAAACTAGTAAATACTGTACCTACTTATAAGTACGCAGTCGTGAAAAAAAAACGTGTGTAAAAAACATGACGCGAAATAATAAAAAAAAGTTTGAAGCACGAGAATTCCTTGTTTTTGTAAATAAAAAATTTCCTCCAGGAATCCTAGTTTTTTCTTTTTATCGTACGGGTAACTCGAAGAGTTCGTCGTCCTCGTCGTTTTATTTACATACGAAAGTGAATGATGCCCTGTATATAATAATAAGCTGGAATTTTCGGACATATATTGCGCAAATTAAATACTATTGATACTGATTATCACGTTATTCAAATTTGAAATGGCGGCATGGGTCAAAAACATCATGGTGTGTGCTTTTCTTTTCGTCTTACTCATTTTTTATCTCTTTTTTTTCTTTCTTTTCTTTCTTTTTCTGGATTTTTGTTGCTGTTTAGGCTTCAACCGAGTCACATTGAGACGAGACCTCGTTGTTAGCTATCGTTCGGTGTCCCTGTCTCGTTCATCACTTGCTGCTTGCTGCTGTTCGAATAAACCGACTGTTGGCTCAAGTCCGTTGTTATTATCTGACTCGGATGAATCACCGGAGCCATCGTCTGCACCAGGCTACAGGTCACTGGAACTATCGGTGGTAAACTGACTGGATTACGCGACGAACTCGCGTTCGATCCCGTCATTGATGGCCTTCTTCTCTCCAAACTGTTTGTTCCTACTTGCTTCCTTGACGTCGAATTTCTCTCCAAACTGTTCGTTACCATGTGGTGACGTCGTTCCAGACTCGATACCGCGTTCATTTCCGTTTGGCTACCCTGCATTTATTATTGACTATGTACATTTGTCTGATTTCATTAAAACGTCAGAATTCGATGATAAATTCAATAAATACAACAAAAACAACAACAAAAATGCTACTTTGCCAATAAAATGATTTATTTCATCAGCATTTTGATTGAAAATCGTTGAATTTACCTGAAGCGCTCGATCGACCGATTGGCCAAGTCGATGGAGCAAATCACCGCTTTGACTTTGCCTGAACGGTGTTTCCGATCTGTCGCTCGATTGACTCCGTCTCAGTAACAATTGTTCACCCGATTGGCTCGAACGTATGCGATTCTCTGGTGTCGATTGTCGAGAGTTGCACGTTGCGTCGTTGTGTTTTTCGACGATTTGATTATTCACGTGGGGATAACGAATACGAATGGAATCTATTACGTCCAAAAGATTTTTGGCGTCCATTGCCAAAATGTGAGCTGCTGATAACATCCCTCTGGAATCACAATAAAAAAATAATGAACGAAATTTCAATGAAATTCTTATGAATTGTTATTTTTTCAAGAAACATTCAGTTTCGTCGTGTTCTTACTTTCTGTATTCGGCGTCAAGCGTCGTCGAACTATAACTTTGTGCCAATTTCATTGCCGATACAAGTTCCGCCATATCTTTGCTAAGGACTTTGTGAGCCATTTCGACTTCGCGATGAGCGCAGCCTGGCAAAATTTCAACGAGAGCGTCCACCGACGACAGAAGAGCTCGTAGCTCGACTCCTACTCTTCGCACCATTTCTAAGTACTGATCTGCTTTGCTCTGTTGAACTCCTGCAATTATTATTAAAAAAACAACATCAATTTTCGACTCCAAACATTGTCTAATTTGTTTTTTGGTTTCCTTGGGATTTTAATACTTACTTTGGGAGAGCGACATAACAGCTCGTACAACGCTCGTCGTACAGTCGTAAACTTTGTCGTTCGTTCTGTCCAAATCTGCTGTTGGAGTTGGCTCCATTTTCTGGTCGTTAAGAATATATTCAAACGTTTGAAGATTAAAATGGAAAAATGATGGAAATTCTAATAAGAATATTAAAGAATTCGAAAATTACAAGTTTTTACCTTTACGATTATTACTTTATCCGACCCTTTGTCCGATCCTAACGAGCTCGTGTTGGCACTATGCGTTTCGTGATTTGGCGATTGTGTCATAGATCTTGGGATCGGTGGACTCGCACTCTCGTCCCCGCTCGTTGCAATGGACAATCGTTTCTATAATAATCGAAAAAACATGTCAATAATCAGAGGAAATTATCATTTTATAATAATAGAATTAACGAATATTAATTATTCATAAATAATTGATGAATAAAAAACATTGAAACAATTGATTACTTCTTCTCTCGCGAGCCATCGACTGTCTTCTTCGGACTGTCTCTGTTGTTCGAAGAGCCTCTGTTCCAATAATTTTTGTTCGTCGTCGACATTGCACGAATTATTGTCGCTCATACTATCGAAAATTTGTGACTGCGTGTTTCTCTGAAACTTTTTAAGAAAACGAAAGCGATAAATACGTATGAAAAAAACAAAAAAAAACAGAATAATCACAGAATTTTCACGTTTAGCAACAAACGGTTGAAAGTGAAAATGAATTACACATATTTCTGAGCCAAATATTCTATCAATCAGAATTCCTGATCCTTGCAATCTTAAAAACCCAAGATAATAAACAAAAAATGAAATCGTTGGATTATATGTCAAGCAATTTTTTTCCAAGAACTTATTGGTAAGTTTTTGATAATTTTGTTGTTACACATTAATGTTCGTGACGTCTCTAAGGTGACTGAATTTTTTGGAGACGTTTTGCGAACCACAAAGCGACCAATTAAAAATACGTGTAATTCGTCTCTAAACTCAAGATCGTAATGATAAATTAATAAATAATATCGATGTGCATTGATATATGTACAAAATGAACGTAAACCTAATGGGAATAAGGTATTTCATAATACATACAGGTGTAGGAATAATATAAAAGATTAAAGAGATGCATAATTCCAAAATAATACTAGCACAAATACATACGGTTGTGCATGCACAGTAAAAAAAATAAAAATAAAAAAGATATTTTAATACCAGAACGAAAAGAAAAAAAAGAGCGATGCATCGCGACAATCATTCTCCATGCGCAAACCACATCCTACGAGTGTTCATATCCGTGTACGTGTAAGTCCAATCGATCATTAGAAACTTCGTAAAAGAAGTAGAAAAAAAATCATAATTTCCACCAATAAAATTGTGCATCAATATTCGCAATAACCTCAAGCATGTCTGAACGTCTGTTAAATGAAAGTGTGATAAAATTTGAAGAAAAAATCGGTGCGTCTCAAAAAAAAAGAAATAAAGTCAACCACAGAACCAACTAAAAATAATCTAAGAATACGATTGTTTTGTTGCGTCTTATAAATTGTTTATATTTTTCTTTTCTCGTAACGGATGCGTTTGTAAATTCCTAGGAGTTGTCATTGGTTGTCAAACCTGATCTGGCTGTGACTCCTCGAGAATGGAGCAGCTGGAGGACATGGTGCTGTCGCTAACTCCGGAGGATACGAGCGAGCCGGATAAATTGCAATCCGTTGGATAGTGCTGTTCGTCCATTTTGTTATGAGAAACGTTGGTAGTAATTCTGGCGATACCGGTGGCTATTTGTGGGCCACATTGTTGAACGATTGCGGAATTAGTTAAGCAATGTTGTGGAATAACGTGACTGACTTGTCCATAATTAATCATTTGTGCCATTTGACCGTAATGTTGTTGTTCCATGTCGTTAGGGATAAAATTAGCAGCGCCGTCTTGTGTCACGTATTGATTGCTTTGTTGCGGTTGAGGCGAGCAAGAAAGAGCGTATGGCGAGTAAACGACGTGGCCATGGATGAGTCCAGTGTTGGTGATATGTTCGACATTGTGTTGCGAGGATTGTCCAACGTGAGAATAATTAGTTTGTGGATGAATGGGCACGTTAGTGCGATGCTCGAAATTCTGCATTTTTTGAGCTTGTATCACGTTCGCCGGTATCGCGTGAACTGTGTAAATTTGATTCGGGTCGTTCATCTGCGTATGATGATGAGCCATGTACTGTTGACCGGATGTCATAACACACTGGGCTTGGTTGACGTTTTGTGGTTTTTGAGAGCTTGTCAATAACTGTCCACGTGCCACGTACATCGGCTGTCCCGATTGTCCAACGTTCGAGTAAATCTGCTGTGGCTGATAATTATGAACGTAGATCGGTTGCTGTTGTTGTTGCTGTTGCTGCTGCTGTTGTTGTTGATAACTTTGTCCGGGAGTTGGACTGTTGACAACGCCAGCTCGTGGATTTTGCATGTGAGAAACGTTCGGTGGCGTAGCCGCTTTCAACTCGACACAATTTTGACTGACTGCAGTCTGGGCGCGAAATTTAAGAACAGGACCGTACAAACATTCGATCCCTGAGCTTGGCACTATGTTGCTTACCGAGCTAACACAACCACCACCACTAGCAACAGAGCTACAGTAATTGTTCGGAGCCGTGGACGAACAGGATGACATAATGGACGTTGACGAAGTTGAAACGAAAGAAGAAGGAGGAGAAGAAGAAGAAGAAGAGCAAGGGGCAGTAGATTGAGAAGAAGAATTGTTGGTGTGAGATGAGGGGATGCTTGAAGCTTGCGACATATTGCTACTCGAAAAACCAGCCATTATAGGGCTTGAGTTTGAGACATGCGAGCCAACCGAGAAATGAGTAGAATTCGAATTAGACTGCTGTTGAGTGATGATCGAATTGTTCAAGCTTCCAGGTCCATAATTACCAGGATTCTCGCAATAATTTCCACCTACTGAAGGGGATTGTGAAAAATTGCTCATTATCGCTGAACTCTGGGTAAAATTAGCCACTGGAGCATAAATTTCAGCACCGCATGAAGTATTGCTAGTGCTTGTCGAGGTCGCAATTGAAACTGGACACGAGGAGGCGAGCGATGAAAATTTTTGAACCGGTGAATAAACGTCACCTGTTATACTACCAACGATCTTCGAACTGACCGAATACAAATTTTGCATCTCTTTAATCTTCCGCTGTTTTCGACACGACGCAGGAGAAGAAGATTGTGTTTGGACTGGATCCGTGATATTTAGGCTTGACATCATTGGGGATAATGTTTCCGAGGATTCGATCGAATCCATATTCGTCTCGGACTGTGTCGAGTCACCGCATGTCGACTGTGAGTCGTTGTACGGGCTGCTTGTCGTCTCTGACGTTACGGATGTCGAATCGAAAAAGGGCAGATCCGTGACTACCGATGTAGTAAGGACCTTGTCCTCCTCTTGGAATTGTACTGCGAGGGTGTTGAAGGGCGAAGCGGGCGTCGTATAAACAGAGGGACATACCCCCCGTGCTTGATTGTCCTTCAATAATTGCGCCAATACCTCCGGACTCTGCGCTACGATGTATGTTGACACCGGCGCTGCTGCTGTGCTTGATTGTTGCTGCTCCGATTGGTTCTGCGGTTGACGCGATGGTTTTGGCGGTGGAACTTCGTCGGCACCTTTAAACAATATTACAAGTCCATCAAATCTATACTTTTATTTCTAAAACGTGCAGTTATTCAACTTTTGGAACACGGACAAACGGTTTCAATGGAGTTTGCATGAATTTTGTCGAAAAAATACGTTCTAGACCTCGTTCAAAACTATCAATTGAAGTCAAATTGAGTTTAATTCATTCAATTTGGAATTCACGTCTTTGTTTTCTTTCCTTGTTCGTCTACTCACCCCAAGACATTGCCTGAACTCGCCTGTTCTCGCGCCTCATCGTCTCTTGTTGCTGGTGTTTCTCTTCCAACAGAATTTCACTAAAAACAAGAAAAATGACTCGTTGTAATTTTCAAGTTTTAGAAATGAAGAATAAAAGCAAATAAATAGACTAACTGTAAATTTTCTCGAATGTCCTTGAACGTCGGTCGTTTACTCGGCTCGTAACTCCAACATTGTGACATCAGGGAGTACAACCTTGGTGGACAATGATTTGGAAGTGCCAGTCGTTCACCGTTCTCCAGTTTACGAATAACTTCGTTGTTCTTTACTCCTTGGAATGGTTTTACACCCAGCATCAAAATTTCCCACATACATACGCCTGGAAAATGAAATATTTCGATTTTAAAAATCATTTGAAAAGTTGCTTTCACTCTTTTTTCATAAATATTTCCTTATTTCTTGTTTGATATCAACGAATCGATGCTGTGTTTTTTTGTGAAATGTGTTTTTTTCAAATATTTTACTCACCAAACATCCACACGTCTGAGGACGTAGTAAATTTTCGAAAATTAATGCTCTCCGGTGCCATCCACTTAATGGGTAATTTACATTTGCTCGCTATGTAATAACTCTGATCCTCGACCCATCTACTGAGACCGAAATCAGCGAGTTTCACACAATTGTGCGACGAAACGAGCACGTTTCTCGCTGCTATATCACGATGAACGAACTTTTTGCTCTCAAGGTAAGACAACGCTGTGCTCAATTGAAAAGTGTAAAGGAGAAGCGTCGCGAGATCCAGGCGATGCTTGTTCGATTGTAAATACGCTCTCATTTCTCCCAATTTGGCTAGTTCCATTATCAACCATATCGGCGCTTCCGAACATACACCGATCAGTCTTATTATGTACGGATGCTCGAATTGCTGCATTATATCTGTAATTATTAAAATTCCATTGAATAGCAAAAGCTTATAAGCAAAAAAGACAATTTTGAGAAAAAGAACGTTAAAAAAATATGTTCGAAGTTTTTTCTCGCTTTTTTTAAAATTAATAATCATTCTTTCTCGACAATATTTCGTGAAACTAATTTTTTTTCGAACTCACAGGCTTCTTCGAGAAATTTGTCAGCCGTTGCTGAATCGGCATCGACCTTACACGTTTTGACTGCCACAGCGATCGATTGACCGTCTCGACCTTTGTACGAGCCTTTGTGTACATTTCCAAATTGACCTTCTCCAATTATTTCCCCAAGTTCCACTTGGTTTCTCACTATCTCGTAATCTCGAGCTATTGAAGAAAAAGGAAAATACATTCAAAATAACGTTAAAAAATGATGATATTCTTTAAATAATGTTTTTATTTTATTTTGAATTCAATTTATTAAAATATTTTGTGACTATTCAAAAATGTTGATAAAAAGATTAACTGAAAAATGACTCACTAGCTGGTGTCGAGTAGTCGCCTTCCTCGTCGACAATTTCGGCGTAATCTTCAGACAAAATGGTTCCAGTTTTACCAGCATTTTTCTCTGGACTGCCCGATCCATCTTGCCTGTACTTTGGTGGATGAGCATCTGTCAAAAAAGTAACAGAAGAAGAAAAACACATTATTTTCAAAGTCTTACTAGAATATTTTGCAAAAATTGAAGACTAATTTTCTTTCGAGCTACTTCAGCCATAAATCGTTGTGAATAAATTCTGTACAAACCTTTACAAGGACAGGGATAGTTTTTCCATGAAGCAGCTTGTAACATCGAGAGGCTAAGTTTTAGTTAATTGTTAAGGTTAGGATATAATAATGAAATCCTGATTTTGAAAGTGTGGCTAAAACTTTTAACCAAAGTTGCAGATACTCGAAGCACAGGAATGAGTCGAAAAATATATTATTTCCAGGTTATTCTTTTTGTTTGTTTTCGTAAGTAATGATACCCTCAGGATTTGCAATATTTTATGATCTCAAAGCCTAATTAGTAAATTCATCATTTTTTTGAGTCGTTTAACACTTGTAGTTTTTTGAGAATGTTAAAAACTGTTAAATTGAAAGTTTATCTCGAAAATTCACCTTTACGATTCCACAGTGACGTATTGCTGCCTGTGACGAGTCTGCAATAACCGTCAATGAGATCAGCTAGACTCTCGGCTTGATCGAGACTCGAGCACGTAATGCTCAATGTTTCAGCAGCACCTGCAACTCGTAACTTGATACAAGCTTTTGCGTGTTCCTTGCAATCAGAAACGAGAGTTTGAATTGACTGAATCTGAGAGAATTCTGCCATCCTCGTTGGCTGAAAACAAAAAATTACGGTATTAAACGTGAGGAAAAAATGAAACTGAAAATTAGATAGCGATGTGAGTGGTCAAATAACCGGTTAAATGGAAAGTTTGGTAAAAATGTGTCATAGGAAACAGAATTCTGAAGCCTTATTAATCATTTTTCAATGTCTTTTAATTTTATTGAATTAGAATTGAGTTTTTTTGGTTGTAATATTGACAAATTAATATCCGTCCATCTACAACGTGACGAATATTGCAATTATAATGATAAATTGTCAGGAACATTTGAATCAAACATTTTAATAGTTTTTCCTTGTAACATAAGTTCGGAATTTGGAAAATTTCAAGTTCTAAGTTAATTTGACATTTTTTGAACTGAAATTACCGGTTATTTAACCGTAAACGTTGCCATGAATATAAAAAAATGGCTATATTAATAATTTACCTGTAAATTCACATCACTAGAGACAGGATAAATTATTTCGGGACTCACCACGGTCCCACCTCGATGTGCCATGTAAGAAATTCCGAGATCAGGTCCGATGACTAGCTCTACGCGTATCGACCAACTTGTCTATAATAAAAAATTATCTTGTAGCAAATTTCGATTGTTAAAATAATAATTAATCAAGAAAAATGTCTTATTTTTGTTTTAAAGATCATGTTACTCGAAATTTTTAATTTTCTGTTTCTGACTCACCCCTAAAGCGCATATAAACCTCTCCTGATCGAATCTGTAATGGGATTGTAACAGCTCGAAGAATTTGAACATGCACTCGAGCTCGGTGAGGGCAGCAACTTTTTTGAAATGTTGTTGTATGAGTTTTCGCAAAGTTTTTGCTTTCACACCATTCAACACTGACCGTGGAAGAAACTTGTGCAGTCCCACCTGTAAAAACAATATTATTTCAATGTGCTATTAAAGAAAAAAAAGAATAAATTAACGATTAAATAAAAATAAATCGACGACGTACCTCTCTCTCCAAATATTCCAAGTTGCTTTTCTTGTCGAGAGCCACTTGAGGCATGTCTTTGAAAAAATATCGTATCTCAAGACAACACAGTTGTACTGCTACATCTTGATCCAATGCTAAGTGGTTGGCATTCAGATAATCATTTCGCACCTGTACGAAAAATAAGCGAAAATATTATTTCCCCAATATTGATAAAATCACTGAACAATTATTATTCTCCATAATACGATAATTCTAAACATTAAAATTTGATCTCTTCTGGTAAATTTTCAAAAAATGAGATACCAAAATACTGCTGACTGTTTGACTAAAATACAAAACTTCTAAAAACGTCTGAATCATTAAAAATGAATAAATACTGCAATTCGACGAATCGATTAAATTAAAAATGTCAAATAATCGAGAAAAAAGTATAAATTGGTGATTTTTTGAATCTATAATAATAAATAATAATAATTTATAAAAATAAATAAAATAAATTGGTGATTTATTTGGTGATTTACCTGATCGTAGTAATAATAGAAGGTAACTTTGTCTTTTTCGTAAAGATCATTAAGATTTTGTGGCAAATAACGAACTCTGAGTTCGTATCTCCACTCGCTGTGAGGATGTTTTCTCTCATATTTTTCTTGCACCTGATACATTGTAGTATCTTGATGGAGCCAATAGCTTTCGCCAGATCCAGGATGATGAAGTCTCATGGCATACAAATTTCGATAATTTCTGGTACCAACGGCCAAGCGGCTGGTAACGAGTGAAATGATGCCTTTGACATCGATGGCATCACCAAATTTAACGACATTAAATCCACCGTTCGGTAAATGTACTTTCAAGGTGGCTTTGTCCATGGGTGTTGGTGATCCATGTGGCGGTGTGTTCCTCCCACCTCCACCAGCATTTTGTACACCACCGCCTACTCCACCTCCGTCTCCTCCAGCGCTCATACCCTCATGACTGTAACAATACAAAAAAACGAAAAAAAAAATTACAAAACGTTCACAATTTCGACCGGAAACCGAGAAAAAAAATCACGTTGAAAAAAGAATCTCATAATAAAAAAGAAATGCACATGGGATAATGGAATCCACCGAAGCATAACTCGTAATTGTATGAATATTCCTGGCTGAATATAAAAACCTGATGAATGCACACCGCATTTTTTTCTACATCACTACAATCAACATTATAAAGTCTGTCATTTTTTTTGCCTCCTATTATTTGACCAACACGCCGAATCAAACAAATTCTTCCGGTTGTAAAAAAATCTCTTCATTATCAAAATTGTCGACAAATCTCTGTACGTTTTTTCCACGTAGTTTGCCAGGTACCATGGGACAGTAGCTTTTATTGTAAAATAACAAAAAAAGACCTCTCAATGATTCATTATCAAAAAAATTAATAAAACTATTGTATTTTTTTCCATTGGAATATCTTGAAAGAGAAAATTTGACATAAAACTCGTCGTAGAGATTGTTATAATGAGAATAAAAATAATACAAAAAAAGAACAAAAATTATTGGGCAACAAATTGTGATATGAATATAAAAACCATTGAGCCAGATAGATTGGGAGGGAATTATTCAAACTTTCTCACGATCTGTAATAATACTTATTTATTGTACAAAAGAATTTAAACTGAATAATTCTTAACTGACAGAACAATAACACACCGATCTGAATAAATGGCACAGGGTTTGAAGTATAAATGAGAAGAAAAAAAAACCATTGACCTTTTATAAAAGAACGTGTATCGAAATAATCGAATCTCGGATCACTTTATTATCGAGATTATTGAGTAATTTTACATCTTTCACGAAGGTGTGATAATCGATGTCAAAATAAATGAGAAAAGGTATATAAAAAGAGTAAAATTACACGTGCATGTAACGAATCGACGTTCAGGCATCTCGGGAGAGAATTCCCGTTTCGCCACAAAGTCTGCGATAGAAGTCCTAAGTACTTTTATATATTGCACGTTATTTTCTGTCTGTCTGTGTGAGAGCTCGTCTGAGCGTGACGGTATTTTATAGAAAGAAATCCTGCGTGCGAGAGACTTCTTACTCGTATGAAAGTTTAGCCACGGCTTGCCTACACATATAAATATATATAAACATAAATTAATGTCTAATGGGTGGTAAGGATTTTTTCCCTCTTTCCTTTACTCGTATGCACCCATATATTTCTGATGAACCTGCCATTATTAAAACCCTGAGGGAACAAAGAGAAAAAACCGAGCGTTGTACATGAGGTGCGCACATTTCGCACAGGAGTTAATTAAGCAAAAGATTTCAACATGAGGCTATTTATCGTAACGATCCCTCCTCGCAGTCTTGTACGGTTGCACTTGCCGGAGCACATCAAACAAATTTATTCAATTTGCATAAACATGTGATTTTCATTTATTTTTCCGTACTTTAGTGACCGATATCTCATTCACCTAGTAATCGATTAATCCTTCTTGAGAATTCATTTAAACGGTCGTCGCCAACTAATGGGTCATTTTGACCCGGACTCATTTTACGGCGCTAATAACTCCGACCACAGATTTACTTCTGAGGATTTTTTCAGTTCATATTTTCTTTTGAAACATGGCATCTCCGATGAATACGTTTTTAATTATCAATCTTGAAAATATAATAAATTGAATGAATTATGATATTTCTAAGTCAAATCCTCACTATTGTAGAAGTTGAAGGTTTCGATCATTTTTTTAAATAGTTAAATTCAATATTTCTCTCATTTTTATGATGCGATTTTTTTCAATAATGCTCGATCGAAGAACTGCCGATGACAAGGAGACGAAGCTCGCTGCGGGTCAAATTGACCCAGTGTCTAATACAATGGCCAAATGTAAATGTTCCATCGAGAGGTTTAACGAAGTTACAAAAAAAATGGCAACTTTCATATCTAATATAAACTTTCAACTAATAAAAATAGTAAAATTTGATGAAACTTCTTGAATTCATAGCGCAGAAAAAAAAGTTGGCCAATTAAGATTGACCGTATTTGGAAAACGTTCGTCCAAAGAGAAAGAGTTTTACATCTGGCGCCTGATTTTTTTTTTTTTTTACAGTCCTTTTTAGATCTTTCCGCTGTGGGAGTTTCGCGTGGCTGATCGTTGAAATTGTAATCGTAGAGAAAGAAACTCGAGGGGAATCGCCAAAGGGTGAAAAGAGTTAAATACATAGAAATACAAATTCGCATAGACATAAACACATGGTCATGTATGTATAGATATTTTTTAATGGTGTAGAATGACGAGATTTACTAGAATAACGCGAGGACGTTGGAATTCAGACGGCATGAAAATATCGCGTGCACGCAACGGTGGTTAAATATGGGAACTGCATTTCCGCAAGGTGAAATAGTACCGAGGGCTTGTTTAGTTGGCATTATCGTTCGAGGGAGCGGAGAACTTCTAGCAAGGAGGTCCTTATCGTCCCATAACGTTTGTCATCGTTGGTGAAAATTAATGTGCCCACAGATTGAGCCAAAAAGAAGAATTCAAAGGCTCGAGAGACAAGCTTAATTAATGCTTCTTATTTACTGCTCAATAACAAGGCGAATGTTTGCATATCACGAGCTCAACAGATCGATGGTAACTAAGAATTTCAATGCTATCGGTGCTTAGCTCAATGAGGTAACTCCTAACGTATGTAAAACACTTTCAAACATATGTATCTCGTGTTACGACACCATAGAAGTGTGAAAATAAAAAACAAGATAAGTGTACTCGCGACTTTACGTTCGTGAACGTTTATATTTTGTGCTATTTTTATAGTCTGCTGTATTTATAGCAAAATTGTGATTTAATTCGCTTAGTTATTAACTTGAATAAATTACCACTCTCTTTAACTGATGAAAAACCCTTTCTGTATTTTATTATAACATTTCTTTTTGAAAAAGTACTTGAAGGAGCCATGTCTGGTTAGAATCGAAAAAAATTCTTTTTCTACATGTTTTTTTCTCATAATAAGGATTGTTTTATTTTGGATAAATGATCACGTATTTCTCATGTTCATTGGTTTATCTAAAATGAACGAATTCAGAAGATTTATGTAATTCTATCCATCAACAGAAACAGTCTTCAAAAAAGGTTTTTTCTTTTTCTTTCATTTTTTGCAGACGTTTTTGTTTTATTGATTTTTCTCATTAATGATATTTGTTTGATTATTGATTTGTTAGGGTTTGAAAGAATCAAGATTTGGAAAAAAATGGTAAAGCTTTAACGTTGAATGGAAAAAAAGTGATGAGGAGCTAATGAAATTAGCGTGTGATCGCGAGTACACTAAACTTGTTTTTCTATTTAAATAAAATATATAGCTTCGAAGCATTGTACGAGCTTCGACCCTGACCTGCATCATCGGTTCCGCCAGACGCACCTGCACCTACATGATCGCCCACGCTTCACCTTTTCCTGTTACTTTCTCCCATAAATTTCGTCGAAAATATTTCTCGTCACTTGCGCGATAACGATTACGTGTATCGCGCTTATCTCGCGATTTTCTAAACGGAGATAAAACTTACATAAATCCTTTCGCCAACGCAAACAAATTTCCATACACTTGAGACAACAATCAGATGATTTTTTAACACAACAAGTCAATTCATTCAAAATAGTGTCAATTTGAATGAAAAAAAACAGTATTTTCATTGAAACAAATAGCGTTACTCCAGGACAGGATTTGCTTGTGCAAACAATTTTTTATCTGTTCCAAACGATGGAATTAAACGACGAGAAAGTTTGGGCCATGAAAAAAATCATTATTTTCGTATAAAAACAAAAATATATACATATATCGAAAATATGAAAAGTTTCTTTAAATACGAAACTTTCTTTACGAAAATAAATGACTCTGCGACGTAACTTTTATTACTCCTTCTTTTTAACTGAAAAAGGATTAAGAATCACGATTGTTGGATTTTCAGATCAGAGGTCAAATGTCAGAGCGAGACGATCTGATAAAAAACGTCGTAAAAAGCGAATAAAGATTGAGAGTAAAAGATGAGAAAGGACGAAGCTTAAAAAATCGTAACTCTGGAGTAAAATAAAAAATAAAAAGTACTAAAGTAGCATTTGGAAATGCACTGAAATAAAGTGTTGAAAAAAACGCTGCACAGTGTTCTTAGAATTGTTTTTATTCCTGCGATAGTATTTTTTTCTCTTTTTTTAACGCTCAATTGCGAAAGGATTATGGATCAAGATTTAGTGGTGGATTTCGTAGTGATTTACCTCGGTCGAGGGACCCTGTGAAATTTCCACGTTCCTATAGTGTCTGGACTGTAATGTGAATCGTTGCAACCAAGTTGGCCCAGAGCGCAGAACAAACCTTTGCTGTTTCTCTGCCAAACACGTTCACGAGCTATTTCTTTGCCACGAAAATTATTCGATAGATTTCTTCTTACAGGCAAATCACGCACGGACTTTTTATCACCACCTAAATTGTCCACGTTTTCGTCGCGAAATGACGTGATCGGCCACGATATTCGACTGTCCTTGCGTTCGACGATACTCAACATGTTTTTTTTGTTTTATTTTATTTTATTATTCTTTTATCATTCCTTCAATTTATATTCAACACTCTTCGTGAAAAGTCTGTACGTTTTATGTTTAAAATCACACCATCATTATTATTTCCATTTTCAAACATTTTTTTGGTCTTCCCTTCGGTACGAACACGATGAACTTTGAAAATAAAACAAAATTGTAATTCTCATGTTCGATGATATCAAAATTCACACTGTTTTTCATATTTAATTCCAACGAATCTCCTTGTTTGGAGATCTTCAAAAAAGACTCAAATCGTGCCAAGAATTTCACCCAAAAATCCGCGTTCTTTCCGTTTTTAGTATTCCGCTTTGATATTTAATTGAGATAAGTCTCATAAATAAGCCAACGATTCTTTTTTGTTACGAATTTTCTTAGACACTCTTCGTGAGACAACAAATATCATTTTTTCGCCGTAAACATTGTGATTTTTTATTCAACGATTTGAAAAGAGTTCAAGGTATTGAAAAACACTTGGAAGAATGTTATTTGTAGATTGATTTCAACGAATTTAATTACGTTAATTATTATTCACAAGGTAAAATAAAAGTAGATTTGTTTTTAGACGAAAACACGTGTCGTGTAAAATAAACGTACGTGAGACAGAGAATGAGGAAATTGGAATGAATTTCTGTCTCGATTCAGAATCGCTCTATAGATCAGTGAAATTGTTGGTTTCGCGAGAAGTAAGGGTGTGTGGGCGGCTGATTGCGATAGTCGACGAACACCTGGTGGATCGTTAACAAACAGCCTCTATATTGCTGGTTACGAAGGATATATCACTTTGGGTTCGTCTCAGGGCACCATCACGGTTTATAAAGTATTACTTCCCTTACAATGGAGAAAAGAGAATTCGTTCATTTTTACGAGATAATCGAACAAAAAACGTTATTCGAGCCACAAAATTTACGAACCGGGATTTTATCGCCCTTTGCTCTTTTTTTTTTCTTTCTTTCTCCCCTTTTCCCAATCTCTCTTTCTCTTCTTCTACATTTTCGAAGTGTCCAGCCGTTTCTAAAAACAATTTATCTCCAAGTATAGAAAACGATGGAGAAGAGAAGAGACAAGAAGAATTATTATGATCGCGGATCTTAACGTGGGTGCAAAACCGAGACGCTCCTTCAACACTTCACCAATTATTTATTCATTTTTTCTTTATATTCACACTAGAAAAGACACGAAAAAAAAAACATTTGTTTGTAGCCGAAATTTGTAGTTTCAATCACGATTAAAAGTTAATCAAATAATTCAATGAATTCGACGTCGTGCTCGATCGATTTAAAGTCATGTACAGAGTAAAAATTAATGTCTTGTTTTTCTCAGTAAATTTCTGGGAATTACATGCAATTGTTGATCATCACATGCGATTGATTTGATATAATTACGTGTCTCTAATTATAGTTTCTCGAGTCAGGTGTGCCGGCCGAGTTGTCAAGAGTATAAAAAGAACAGTCATCGCTTGTGCAGTGGATAATTAACGCTGGATCGAAAATTACAAATAATAGGATACACGAGTAATTACAAGATTTTTAATTACCAATGTACGGGAGTTCAACATGTTTTTTTTTGTAAGAGAAGACAAAAAAATTAAATAATTATCACTCAAATAATTCACACTTTCTTTCACGAAACACAAAGACACGTAATCGCAGATTTGTTTGTATACATATATATGTTTATGTATGGATTTATCGAACAGGAGAGAAAAGAGAATCTCACAGATCCACAGACGTCAAGCGCAAACTGATCTGCTGTCTGGTTGCACGGTGTACGAGCCGACACTTTGCTTTTGCACCCTCTCTCTCTCTCTTTCTCTCTCTTCTCTTCTCTTCTCCTCTCTCTCACTCTCTCTCTCTCTCCCTCCTGACTTCGACACTCCTCTCATTCGCGGTTTCCTTTCTGCGTGGGTAGACTCTCTGACTTTTGCTCGTGAAGGTTCCCACGCTATCTTCATATACACACATGATTTTGTATCTTTGTGTATAGCGAAACTTCAAATATATTATAAATTTGGATACCATCATTTTTTGTATTTGAGTATATTGTCCTTTTTTTTGTCTATGACGAATTCTTCGAAAATTCAACATTTACTCGTAGATTTTCAATGTCTCTGTGACTTTTCGAGAAAAAAATAATAACATTGTTTTGTCATTGTTGCTAATAAATTTATAGAATTTTTTCATAGAAGTCAAGAAAAACTAATTGCAAAAGTTGAGTTATTTCTTCCATTTTTTCCCACAATTATAATTCCATGGAATATGACAAAATATTAAAATATGAGAAAACGTATTTGTGACGCATAAATTTTCATATTTTTGCATATTAATTCTTTCCCATCGATTCGAAGCTGTAATATTTTTCTTCTAGAGAATTATTGGGAAAAAGCAATCATTAGAAAGTGTGACATAAAAAAAAATGAGTGGTAGGAAAACGAACTTGAAATAACACTTCGATAGTGAAAATTATATCGCGTTCGTACAGCCTTAATTCTTTCGTTTCGCTTACCAATTATTCGTCGATCGATTTTTCTCTCTCTCTCTTTTTTTTTAAGTGCCTACAAACATGAACTTGTGCCTTTTGCACAGTTTGGCTTGGAGGTTCGAAGAACACTTTTACTCACTCTTTATATCGCCAATGTTAGCCACGTGCCATGTTTCTTTAAAATTCACATTGAAGTGGCCACGTGTTTTTATTCAATCGAGAGCGATACGATAATTGAACACTAAAAATTGAGAAGTTTTGAACGAGACAGTGAGGGGGAGAGAGGGAACATCTTGAAAATGCATTGCCTCGAAATATACACGATTTTAACGTTATTTTTGATTTATGCGACGGCGGATGAAAGTTATGAAAAAAATAATATTTTGGGTGGAAATGAAACCAAAAGTGATATTGAACGTTTGACACTTCGATCGAAAAACAATTCTAATAACGAACGCAAACGAAAACTATTGTCGAAATTTTGGATGAATGTTTGGGGCCCCTTGCAACAAGATTTGTACGATGTTCAAGCTGTTATCATAAAAGAAGAAAAATTTGACCCAAAGTGTGGACGAGGTGACAGGAGGTCGTAGAAAACTCGATTAATTATCAATATTCTCTATTTTATTCTTTTTTTAATTAAATGTTTCAAACTATTAATCGAAAAGACCATTTTTTTGGATATTGATCTGACTCTAGGAACATTTTTTTTAAAACGATTTCTTTATATTCATAAAATTTGCCAAATTTCATTATATTTATGGAGCATTTTAGTTTTGTTAATGTTTTGTATTTTTTTTTTTTTTTTTAGCAAGAGGAGACATTTAATGTGTGTGGGATCGATACTAAGCAGCAATCTCGTCCTTACTTCAGCAACATGTTTACACACAGCAACCCATATGAGGTAAAAAAATGAAATGCCAAAAAAATTAATCGATACATGAGATATTTCGATAATTTTGCCTCATTTTCTATAATTTTATTGGCATTTTTATTCGAGAAGTTCTTTTTAATCGACAGAAACGATAAAACAGTGTTTTTCATTGGAAAAAACGAATTAATGAATCTGCATAATTAATTCGAAGGTTTTATTCTACATTCGTCAAATTTAATATCGTTTTTTTTTGTAGGCACAACATCCGAGGAACTTTGGCAGTAGCTATTTCTCCCGTAAAAGTGACTATGGAGATAATCAGAGTTGCGGAATACAGAATTCACGAACATCACAATTCTCGGCCTTCTTCACCAACTTTTATAAAAAACAACGTGGCTATTTTGAAATTGGCTTGCAGGTAATTAGCATTGTTCAAATTGATTAAAAAATGGTTGAAAAGTGTAAAACATTTAAATCCAAATTTGCAGCATAGGAAAAGTAAATTTTCACAAGATCGTTTTACCTCGAGTCCCGTTTCTGGAAACATGCAGTAAAGACCAGTGCCTTGTCACCGTTTACGGAAGAATGAGAAAGGTTGTCACGAAAATACAAAGATTTTTTATTGAGAATATAAATTTGAGAAAATGTGAACAAATATTTTGATTTTTTTAGACGAATTGGGTGATGTATCAAATGTACGCTCCGAACACGACGCTCTCGGATCGAAGAAAAAAAGCAGCGATTACGAAGGACGAAAAAATTGAAGGGTACAAAATAAACGAGATGATGAATTATGGAAATAAAAGATCAAAAAGGAGACTAGCCGGGCCTCCAATTTTCGGGGGTTCTTACGAGTCTCAAGAAACAAAAAAGGGCAACGTTTTTTCGACAAATTTCACGATCCCATCGACCAATCCAAATTCATTCATTAGACGAAAAGCAAAAGTGTTTTCCGGAACTAACAATTCGAATTTCGTTGGAGCATTTAGTCTCGAAGACGACGACCTCGTCGATTATTCAAAATCAATTGGTAACGAAACTCTACGAACTATTGTACCGAGAGCCCTCAGCCAGCGATTTGGCTGTGCACACACTGGAGCACCTGTTATGCTCGATGCTACACAGGTATTAGCAAAAAAGATGGACATATGTTAATAGCCAATCAAATTTTTAGCAAAATCAAAACAAACGGCGATTGTATATTTTTATTGAAGTATTTTCTCCAATGAATAGACAAAAGTTGACCCTTCGTTAACACACTGGGTCATCTTGACCCGGACGCATTTTCACACGATAGTTATCCGTAACCCAGAAAAATTTCCGAAAACTTGAAGTCCTTTTTCATTAAGAAAAACGATTTTTTTGTCATTTCAACAATAAACTGAACCGTGACTCGCTCGAGTAAATACGTTTTTAGAAATTTCGGCAAAGCACCTTTTTCTTAAAAAAAAAGAACCTCGTGTGTTATTAATCTCAGAAATATAGAAAAAATAATTTTTTTTTTATATACATTTTTCTTTTATATAATCGATGAAAGGCGGATGATATATTTTTTTACTTACTTCATGTGGTAAATAAATAAAACGATAATTTTCGTATTTGGAATTGAATGTAATTCATTGTAAGTTTGATTAATTAATAATTGGACAATTCCAGCGTCAATTACATTGCCAGAAGCGCCAGAAGCACATTTAAAAAAATAATTAAAATAAAAATAATAATAATAATTAAATACTGATTTTTTTTTAACAGTACGCGATTGCAGTTCTACCCTGTGACGATCGTCGGACGGACACAAAATGGGGTTACGCTGATCTGTACGACAACCTGGACTGGATTGATCGAGTATCCCATGAATGGAGTGCAAATGACAATTTACTATATCCTGGTGGACATAGATCACCAGAAGGTCATTTACCACCGGATCATAATTCGAAATCATGTAGTACTTGTATATTCAATTTCTTCATAGATCTTGGTTGCAAGGACAAAAATCGTTGTGGTAACAAAACGATGAGTGTTCATACGGAAAAATCTCAAAATTATGAACGAGTAGGAGACTCGATAGTTTTGAACAATTCGAAGAGTTGTGGCAGCTCGAAAGGGTTTGGAATCGACGTGGGAATAAGTCGAGGTTGCAGTAAAAAAAATCAAAAGCTTCAGAAGAATTCGAATAATCGTAAAAATTGGGGAAAATCGTATAATTCGCAAATTCCTGAATCGGACGAACCACCGAATTCAAGAGATCCTTCCAATCCAAATAATTCCAAGCTGACGCAACCGGTCACCGTTGGATCCTCGAAAACAAGCCTCATTAAGGATCCAGCAGGCGATAAAGATTATTTATCGCAAAGAAATAATTCTCCAATTTCCGAAATTCCAACAAGCATCCTCAAAGATCCTCCTGTTCCGTCACCAGGATACACCGTCCGGGCAAACGATAATAAAAAACTCGAGAAAGCCAGCAATGAAATTGGACTCCAAAACATCGAGGGCCATTCGAATTATTGGATTAACGAACATCAGAATCCATTTGGAATTACATCCGATGCTAAACGTCGACTGATTGATGCTGCACGATCTCCGTGAAGATTTTTTTCAACATCAGGAATTTAATAACCGGATATTGCGTTAAATTTCAATTCCAAAAATTGATATTTACTTTAAATGTTGTAATAAACATCGAGTTGATAATATACAAAACACTATATTTATTCAGTATATAATAAAATATATAAATATAAATCAGAGAATATTCTTTGGCCGATCAACCCTTTGAACCACGTTGGGACTCACGTTGTCCCACTAATTTTTTGCGATTTTTTCACTATTAAACTACCATTCCAACGACAAAAACCAGTTGTTTTGTTCTTACAAAAAAAAATATAAGCCGTTATTATTTCTCAATTGCACAAATTCCACGTAAAAATAAACAATCGAATTTCATACTTTTTCATTGAAAAATTCATATTCTACTCAACTACCGTGAAGATTGGAATGGCAATTTTTTCACAAACTCAATGCACTTCAAAGAATTTCACGGAATTTGTTCAAAAATTTTTGTAGGTTCGTTTTCTTCCTTCTTATTTCTTAAATTAATGATCAATTTATTTTGAATTTCCAAAAATCAAGTTCAGATCCGTAATCAGAAACTCCATTAATTGCTAAGCGACAAATTTCGATGCACCGAAGAAAAATGAATGACTTAAAAGATCATTAAGACCTCTGCCTAATCGTTTCTCTACATTTAAATACTGACAGATATGAAAAATAAAAGGAAGCAAAAACTTTGTAAATAGTTGTCTAAAAAGTCCAAATAATAATGATCATTTATTCAAATGTTCGATATCGTTGTATCAAACATTTGAAAATAATGGTAAAAGTCTTAAAATTGTAAATGGAAAAAAACGGAACGACTTTAACAGTGAGTTAAATTTTTTTTAATGGGCACTGCTACACAGGAATGAGAAACGATACCAAGAATCGTATTCACAGTATTAAAAAAGTCATTAACTAATTTTTAACATCGATCAACAACGAGAAATCCTATCAACAGTTTGGCAAAGTTAATATCGCCATTGAAACGAGTTATAGGGTTTCCTATCGAAATGATCGTTTGTGAAGGAAGTTGAAAAAAAAAAGCACTATATGCTCTAATTGCCAGGATTAATAGCTCATTACACTTATCCCGTTGTTGCGAGGAGAGTTCATGAAACTTGAATGGCCTCTTACCTCTGGTTGCACGCGGAGAGGAAAATTGTTCGAGGAAAGAGATACGGCACGTAAGTAATGACTGCGTAAGCTCAATTGCTGAACGGTTCTCTCGAGCGTCACTCTATATATTTAACTATCGTCATTGTCTCATTCTTGGGAAATTTCTTTATTGTACGTGAATAAGTTTGAAGTGAAGTCATCATCGAGCATGTCACCTTTGACGATTATTATTTTAATACTGATTTCATCGATATGTTCGTCGTATACGAGCAGCGTAGAGATGGATGAGAGACAATCGACTGAGAACAATTGGAATAAAAACGATCGGACGTCGGTCGAGCGTATAAATTTAATCGATCAACGCAGCAGCAAAGAGTATGAGATTTTGAAGAAACCTAAACGTGATAAATTGCGCAAAAATTTACAGCAACGAATGAGCATCTTAGTGAAAAGAATAATTCAACGTCGTCGTTCAAAACTACGAAAAAAATGGCCAAATGGGAATAAGAACGAAAGTACGACTTTTAATAATTTGATGGAACGTAACGAAATATCGATCTTGGAATTTCCGGTTGGAAATCATCTGGAACGTGGGAAGGAAGAGAAAGAGGAGGAGAAGAGGGACGAGGACGATTATTCCAACGTAATTGGCCAAACTCGAAGAGCAATTCAAGCCCCTGTTTCCACAGATCTCTCTCAAGTATCGAGAACTTTGATGCCACTCATTCGTGGATATTTACCACCAACAATTCGTAAAGTTCGACGAAACTTGGAGACGATCAAACTCGTATTTAATCGTACCAATGAAAGTGAAGCTTCCTCAAATGTACGAGAGAAACGAGCCAGTCGCACTGATCCTTGGATCAAGAGAGACTTCAAGGACCACAACAAGAGCTTCATGATGCATGCTCTTGTTGTCAGAGATCAAAATATTCCCCCTTGCTGCTCACCCGCCCCGGAAGTCACGTATGTTATGAAACTTGATGAAAAAATATGAACTATTTTTATTCATGATCTTTCGAATTTACTCAGCGATAGATTTACTTGTTTTTTGATTTAATTTGCGTTTAATTCTGTTTGATCATATTTATCAATTTACCTTGTTTACTGTCATTTTTACAAACTTCATACATTAATCAGGATTTTATTGTTTCCAGCAATCAGAGATATTTCATGTGCAGTGGATCAGTGTTGAGCCTTAAACATGCAATCACTACAGCCTCTTGTATGCACTTTGCTGACGTTTATAAGTAAGCACCCAAAATAACAGAATGTACTTGAAGAATTATTTTCAATAATAGTGTTTAACAGAACGAAACGACCTTAAGGGGTTAAGCTGATCTGGAGCATCCAAAAATCAGCATACTTTTGAGTTTTGTTCAGCGAATTTTGAAACAAATTGAAATTCTGTGCATGGCTTTCAATTGAACTACTAATGAAGTATAAAAAATGGATTTTCCGAGGTTCACAAATAATTCAATGAAAGGGTCTGCACAGAATTGCCATTTATTTCGTAATTTCGGTAAAAAAAATGCTCAAAGTATTGTCACTTTTTTTGCTCTACAGTAACCAAAGGCTTTTACACTCAAACTTCAAAATATTAGTTTTTCTTATTTCATTGCGTTTAAAAAAAGTCTTACACTTCGCTGAACAATAAGTTTGAATATTTTTTTTTATAACGTATTCGAATATATTTGTCAACAGTTTTATTTTTTCGTTGCAGAACCGAAGTTCAAGCAGATCTTGGAGTTTTCGTTGGTGCTACGAGTTCTCGAGCTTACGTCATCAAGATAGATCGTTACGAGATGCACCCTAATTACAATTACGATGTAGACGCGGCGGATTACGAAGTGCACAATTTGGCGATTATTTATCTCGACTGCAAGTTCGTACGAAAGTGTCTTCAATTAGATCCACTGATTAACTCAATATTTCGTTAATGAAATGAATATTTTGTTATTTAGTATCGTTCCTCAAGATGTTGCTATTCCAAGTTTACCCAAAGGAGTTAACGACGACGTGCCTCATTTGTGTTGTGGAAATCATTGCCATATTTTTACAATTGTTCAAAGTCACGATGTAAGTTTGAAAAATGAGTAAAATCTAGAGATTAAACTGCTGTAAATTGAAGAAAAATACGATGAAAATAATGAATACTTTCGTTTTGACAGAATCGACACATTGCACGTGTATTAAAAGTCAAACATGTACCATCACCGAGACACAGTGACGAACTACCAACCGATAGAGAATTTTTAAGCAGTCGTTCGAAAGCTTCGAAACTAATTATCAAACTTAATGAAACTTCTGCTGTGCCACGACGGATCAGAAGTTCACCGAAACTGGCGGCAGCTCCATTTTTCTTTGGGATGGAAGCACAAAGTGCTTCGAACGATCGAAGCTCAGATAAAAATATATTACACTTTGCCAGAAGAATGCAAGAGAGGGATAAAAAAATGGAGACAGCGCAGGGAAGTGATTCATTGAATTTGGAAGATTTTGTCAAACGAATAGGATCCCAAAATTCTCGTGAGTATCAAAAATCTTGAAGGGCTTTTAAATAAATGCAAAAGTTGTGAAAAGTTAAACTTTGTTTCAGACGAAATGCCTTTTTTACGAGCATTCAAAGGTACGAAGGTTGAGAAAGAATTAGCTGGAGTGAATTGGGACAAAGTAGAAGAAACAATGGCAGCAAGATTTTCTGATGGGAATCGTTTCGCGATGGAACGTTTTTCGAAAAACGTTGTTGACGAGACGATAAGACGACTCGAGATTGTACTCGGTGACGACGACCCGACGAACCCTCAATCTGCAGTGGAAGCAGCATATCAATCAAAAGGAAAGGGCAATAAAATCTTTTCGTTACTTTTGCCAAAAAGGAAAAATAAAACTGTCAGTGATTTCGTCAAAGTTTTCACGAGTGTTGTTACGAGTCTTCTGCCACCAAATAATAACAGTGGGATCATAGTTTCCGAAGATCCTGCGATCAGTGACAACGAGATTGAAGATCCTTCTCCCATTTATGAAGATTGTCCACCACTTGGGTCGCCAGTTATAATCAACGAAACATTGGTGAGATTTGTCAATTTTAAACAATTTATAATATCCTCGAGAACATTTTGATTGAACGAAAACCAATTGTTGACAAAAACAGTTGAACGAATTAAAGGTTTACGACAAATGTAGATGCAAAAAGCATTTACTTCGATCTGCGAATTTGTGCAATTTCCATTCATTCGTAATGAGATATTTGATTCTTTTTTTTATAGATTGGACTTGTGGCTTATACTTGTGACGATGCTCAAAGTTGGGTCGAATGGAAATATGTAAACGTAGCAAAAAATATGAAGTGGTTACGTAGCAAGGTTTCGGAACAATACTCGCCAAGAGGAAGATGTTCTGGATCGGGAAAATCTCCGCCTCAAATTCGTTCCTTGTCAAAAAATCGACAAGACATTTGGAAGGAAGAAAACAGGTGGGAAAAAAATCGAAACGCGTATCATGACAGAAATGTCGAATGGAAGACGAAGGAAGAAATGGAGAAGAAGAAGAGAGACGATTTTCCAAGGAATTTCGATAATGTTGGTATTCCGGTGACGGAAACGTCGTTCAGGATTCTCGAAGATCCTTGGTTCGCGAGGAATTCACAACCGGCGCCTCAGGAGCGTTCCAATCGACCGAAAATCTCGGTCCTACAAAATGAACCTCTGTACAATTTCAATACCTGTTACGTCAAACCTGATGGAAATATCGATTGTGCCACCAAAACTCAATTCGACAATCGTTAATCACAGATATTTATTTTTCCAAATAATTATAAACAATAATAAAAAAATAATAATGAAAATTGGGAATTGTCTTATTAATCGATTAAAATCTTCGTCTTGAAAAACATTTACCTCGAATTTTTAAATATAGATCGAATAGAAAAAAATTCTAATTCAAATGGTCAAGAGGATGCGATCTAACGGATTTTTTTCTTCTCTTTCCTCATTAGTAAACTACTCGCATCGACGAATCTATTAACGTGAACCTAATGTCCGTTTCATCGATATATTATTACAGGAAATGCTTCCTACGTGCAAATCCTTCGATCGTTGATGCCCAGTTCTTTCCAGCGGAACACAACTTCCTTTCCATCTATTTCGTGCTAAGCTTTTACTACTTTCAAACATTCAACGCTTGAATAAAGTTTGGAAGAACCGTTTTCGTCTGAGTGGCTTTATCGATACGAGACAAGTTTCCTTGACCTTGTCCCCAAGAATTTTTGGTACCACTTTGCTTCACAAAGTTTTAAAAAAGAATCAATTACGGTCGAATAACATTTTTCAGTTTTCTTCCATTCGCTATATTTCTTGCTGATTACCGGTTTTTTAAATGTTTTGAATGAACTTAGTGGCTTTGTCAAAATAACAACACATTTTTTTTTATGTGCATTGAAATTTGGTACTTTAAGATTTTCGGGATCGCTAGTTAAGTGTGTGAACTTGAAATTTGAAAATTTGACAAAAATTGTTTATACATTTTTTCAAACGCAAACCATCGTAAGAAATTTTTCGAAATTATTCTAGTCAGAGTGTATCGAGTTCGTGAATAAATTGCTATTTTTATGTTCGAAATAATTTAGAAGAAAATGATTATTTTTTATCCATGAAAAAGTACACAATCCGAGTATTTATTTATTTCTGGAATTTTCACAGTTAATGAATCACGGTTGTTCATTTTTTTTCTACATTTATAAATGTCCCGAGGACTATGTAGAAGGAAAAAAAATCGGGTATTTGTCGTCGGGATAGTAATTTAAAAATATTAAAAACGGGAGAAGAGTTTATCATTTTCAATCGATTTAATTTTGAAAACCTTTGGATGCTAGAACTCTCTGAATTCGTTTGCATCTTCCGTAATGTTAATTCCCTTCGATTTTAATGCAATTTTTCTTTGGGAAACCACAAAATGATTGACTGGAACATATTTGGAAGACAAAAAAACAAATGGTTTGTCATTCTCTTAAATTGGCCTTATTTTAAACTCCAAATAGATTTTATTTCCTCGAAAAATCAGTTTCTACAAAATCGTTAAAAAAACTGGACATTTCGTGAGTTCATTATTACTTACTCGCTTGTTTCGAGGTACTGGAAGACCCGATAGACGGGACGTCGATACATGAAGAGGTGACCCTCCACACGATCCACCATCATCCTAATTATCACTTCATTCGCACTCAATGAAAAACACGCGAACAAACAGCACCCCGACTATTATTAAAATGTTGTAAAAGTTTTGTATTTTATATTTGATCCTTGTTATATCTGCTGTTGTCGTAATTTATAAAAGTTATTGAAAAAAGTATAAAAAAGAAGGCGATATGTGGATGAAAAATTGCACAGATTCACTTATACTCGTTCGTCCAGTTATTTCGATATATTTGCACTGCATAGTGTTGGTTGTCCGTAGTATGGGGATCGATCGATCGCTGGTGTTGGCCCGAGCCTCGTCGGCTTCGATATGCGGTGCGTATGAACGACGTAATCATCTATTCATATTTTTTTATTTTTTTAACAACATTTGTTCAATTTAATCCGAAAAAATGTACAAGGCGATGGCAATTGCACGGTCGAAACGTTTGTTCTATCACAATTGTTATTATTATCGAACTTGAGTTTTAAAATAGGTGTTTGAAGTATAAAAATTTGTAGTTTTATACAAAAGCAGCCATTGCGGATTATAAAGGCTAGAAAAGGACGAATGGTTATCAAAACTCCAAAGTGGCTGGAAAAATAACTTTCCGGACGGAGTTGTGATTCAACATATTTCCGAAAATTTGTAGCAAGTCATTTTTCGAGTACAAAAGTTTCGATAATTCATCAGTTGCGATATTTGTTTGTGGATTTGAATGATCGAGATGACGGAGTCTCCGAGTGAAAGGATGATGAATTTTTGGACCCTTCGTAGACCAATCTCGAAGAACTTAAATTCGCGATAAGTTCTCGTATCTGACTCTCTTTCTGGGAGTGTTCTTGTTTTATTTTTATTTTTCATTTGATAGTATCTGTGGGAGGTTGGGACTGGGCGGACGAAAGAGCTTTTTGGAGGTCTCGCCACGAAGAAATGATCGGTCAGTGCCCTCGTGCTAGAGTTGGACAGGGACACCCAACACGCGGAGTAAAAACAGTCCGGAGAGCGTTAAGCTCGATGAGTTTATAAAGCTCGTGTGCGAGGGAACGAGAAAGAGAGAGGAAGAAGTTCCTAAAATTACACGAGCCAAGGAGAGGAGAGAGAGAGAGGGGGGGAGGGAGAGAGAAGAGGGCGACCAATTTTTTTCTCTCCCTGGCGGTTAAACATTGAGAATTCCGGTGGAAGGAGCACTCTCCGTAAATTTGGAGAAAAAAGTCAAAAGCATTCCAGCGTTTAACAAGCGAATCGATAAGTTCGGAATAAAGAGTGAGTTCAGCCGAGTTTTCGTCTTCAGAGTGGAGTTTAAAAACGTACGAAATGAATGCAGCGACGTTTTATTTTCCTGTTTTCTTTCCCTTTGGCATTCGTCGAGCCCTTTGTCGTTTCTGAACTTGACAATGAACGTCAGAGTGAAAAAGAGACGAGTGTCAAGTGCGTAGTTGGCCTTGGAGGTAAACAAAATGTCTTCCGAGTGAGGAAACAACGAACGAGGGTTGTTTTCAATGGCAGGATTATTTGGGCGGTTTCCAAAAGTCTTTTTTCTTCAATATTTCATGTTGATTAATCGTTGATATCATTTTATTTCACATAAGATATAACACTCGCGATCCACTGAACAATCGGAGTGCAATGCACTCGATCACTTCTTAGGAACTCGATGATTTCCGGCATTTTTCGAAGATGATTAGTAGTTTGGACTTTTCGGACGGTTTTTCGCGTTCCGGGTGGAATATCCGTGAAATATTGGTACGAAAGTTGAAAGATGGCAAGTCCCCTAGCAACAGAGAAGGTTTGAGGGAAGGGTTGTGGTTGAAGGAGGAGGAGGTTTGAGGGATAAGGATTTTTGGGTAAAAAGGAACAGGAAGAGGGAGGGTTCCGATTCTTGGAGTCGTGACAGCTAGACCAGGGCACAGGGTAACACGGACTTGATTCGACTGCTACGTTTCGACACTCCGACTGTTTTAGTACCGCTAGCAACTGTGTATACTTGGGCGCGGGCTTTTGCCTCTCTCTGCTACACAGGGTTGTAATATTTCTCTATACACCGGCCGGCTTTATACCGGCAAGCGCACAAGCGATGTTCACCCCACACAGACGCTGCTTCGTTGGGTGCGGCAAACTCTCGAGCTTTGGCCCGTACGACGCAACTCGCGATTTTCTCTCTCACTCACCATCCAATATCCCTGTACGTTTACTGGGGAATCTTGTTTCAACCCCCCTCTAACCATTCGAGCCGTGAAACCATCAACCCTCCCTTGCGAGCACTGGTAACAGAATGGTACGACGAAGCTTCGAACAGCCAATACGTGTAGATTTCTCCCTTTCTCTTTCTCTCTCTTCGTCTCTCTCTTTTTCTGTCTCTCTCTTCCAGGGTTCCAGTCACGTTTCCCGATCCTTCGGGACTTCCACCCCTTGCAGGATTTTTATCCCCCTCTTCCACCCCTCAATCATGGAGTTAAAATCCTGCGTATTATATATCTGTGGTCAATTTAACAGATCGTCTCGAACTTAGATTTATCACGATATTCGTTTGAAAAAAAATGATAAATACGGATAAATGAAACCCCATAAAAACAAAAAAACATCTTAAAAGCATCCAGTGACAACGTAACTTCAAAATGTAATAAAAATACGCTAGAGCCATATGTCAAAATGACACATCAGAGAAAATAATATTATTTTCATTTCCATATCTCAATGTTGACTTAATGTGAACGCAATCATTATTTTTCTTTATTTCTCTGCAAATTCGAGGAAAGAACAAATGAAATCTTTTAACGCAATCCAAGCTATAATTTTTTTTTAAATAAGGCAAGAATTCCAGGATAATTTATACAAATTACATTTTGTAACTATATTAATGGTCGTTTGTGAAATCGATGTTTTTTTTTTGCTTAATTCTCTGCAAATTTAAAGAAAGAACAAATAAAATCTTCCAACGTAATCCACGTATTAACCTTTTTTTTTTAATGATACAAGAATCTCGTGATAAGTCCTATAAATTGCATTTAGTTAAATCCCTGCATTATTTTCTACGTATTAAAATTGTATATACGTATTCAGCAAGATTTTCTATGAGCTAGCTGTCTGGACCCGCCTGTTACTGGGCTGAGACGAGATTATTCATGGTTTGAGATAGAACACTCACCCGAGAGCCAGACGAGTGAGTACGTATATATCTATATACCATTAAAATTACAATGGGGTGGAAGATACTAGGGGACTTCGTGTCCTATTATCCTGAACTACTGCCACGATTTTCAATAACTCGTATGAGACTTTTGTTACGTCACTTTATATAACACGGTAGGTTTCAATATTTTGTGGTTAGTCACTTATTCCATGAACGACTAAACGTTTTAACTCATAAAATTATTCAAATTTTGATGAAAATGTAACATTTATTTTCCAATTTTAATATTTATTCCAATATCATTCTTTGGTTAAATGAATTTGCTCATTTATTGGAATGAATTTGATTATTAAAAACCGATTATTTTGATTTCTATTGAGAAAATCATCAAATGGTAATTTGATATTAAATATTAATTTTATCGAGTGCATTGATATTTTCTTTTGACACTTGGAATTCCAGGGCTGGAACGAATTCTCATTAGGCTGCAAACTGGTGCGAATTTGTATCGTAAATAGTGCTTTTTTTTTGGTTTCTGTGTAAATTACAACTCAACGTATTCGTCTTTCGCGATGAACAACAATTTGGAAACATTTTGAGGATTGAAAATCGACGATGACGAATGACACTTGAAAAAGCTGCAGTAAAAATAAATGTAAGGCCGAATCGTTTTTGAAGCATTGCTAAGACTTTTCGTCACTGAACATTTGATCTTTAAGCATCTAATTTCTTCGGACGTGGATTATTTCATCCAACTGTATATTTGTGTCTAGAACTTGTTGTCGTATATCTATCGATGATGGATACAGATTTAGACTCATAGCTGTAAAGGATGTTTGGAACATCCCTCTTTTCGAGAACACAGAGACGCATGCAGGACAAACCAGTTTAGCTGCTGTTGAGACCGGCGAAACTCCAAGGGAAAAACTGGTTTGTTACGCGTTCTAAACTCTTGTCTAGTGTAGTAAGAGAAAGAGAGAGAGAGAGAGAGAGGGAGAGAGGGATAAATAGAGAGGAAGGATAAAATCTAGACGAAGATGAACTTTTGGAAATTTCGATTCACCATCGTGAATATTCACGCTGCATAGACCAAAAGAAAAGGACGAGGAAGAGGCGGGAGAGAGAGGAGGAGAGAAAGAGAAGGAAGAAACTAATTATACCGTGCGATATAATTTCGAGAGGGAGAGAGTGTGTAGACTATTATAGAACGATGTGAAGAAACTTTGTCTAAAAATAAATGAGTATTTGTTTGGGTTTGCTGTGCCCGGAACTTTTGATGCTTTTTTTTAATCAGTGTTACTTAATACTGAAACTATGAATATTTATTATATCGACGGACACGCGGTCGGTGAGTGCTTTGGCCATCGTCAAAGTTAAGCAACCTTGGACGAGGTCAATACTTGGTTGGGTGACCGTCCAGCCCGTACACGAAGTCGTGTATCAATCGCCGAGTGAGAAACAGTTTTTCTGAGTTTCTGATGATGCTGACCGACTAAATCTCAGTAAAAAAAAATAGACAACTGGTTCCATAGGGTTTTTTCGCAGTTTCCCTTCGCCCTCGTTCACCTGCGATTTGTCAGTACTTTAGGAAACAGTCCTCAATGGGAAATGGGTCTAGTGGAACTCTATATTTGATTTTAACAAATAATTTTCTTCAATCTGAATATATTTATATTTGTGAACAATGGAAAACCCTGCTTGGGTTCAAGAAAAAAGAGATTTCACTTATTTTATGAGCATGAGATTGAGAGCACAATTCGTATGTGATGATTATCTTGACCCTCGGCGCCACGTAGCGGTCGGGGCGAGAAGCTTGAATGTGGAAACTCGAATAAACATATTCAAATAGCGTTATTCCTTTGATTTGAACCCAGGTTTTTGGTTGAAGCAAATAGAAGTTTTGTTAATTCATGAAAATAAAAAAAATAAAACACACACACAAATAAATGAATGATGCAGCAGATATTTTCGTCAATAAAACAAAATGATGTAGGGTAATAAGGAAAATAATGAAGTTAAATATGCTGATTATAAGGAAACGCGTGAAAAAGGTCGAGAAGTGAATTTAAAAAAAATGATATACGCGTATATTTTGGGAATGTGCAACAAAGAAGTCTTTTTGAAACGGTTGAAAGGGCAAAATGTTTTCATTTTTAAATCTCGTGGTACAGGGTGAATGTTGGTTACGCCTCGGGGGTTTTCACGTGCCGTCTCCTCTTGACTTTCCCGTGCCAAGAATATATATTCATTTCTGCAAGTCTCTCTCCTTCTTTCTTCCTCCTTCTCGCTCTCTTTGTCTGTTTTTCGTTGCAGCCGTTTCTCTCGCTACTTACTCGGGATGACTAACGCAAAAACGAGCAATTACCACGCGGAGAGTGAAGCTATAATCGCAAACGTGCGAGCGAAGAAACTCCGAGAGATTCGCGAACAAGATCCTCGAAAGTTGGCGAATTTTCGTAGCGGTCGAAATAGTGTTTCGTACTTTGCCAAATTTCTAACGCTTTAATGAAACATTTGAAATACCTTTTTTTTTTGCATTATTCAAACAACTGCACTTCCTGGCTCCGAACCTTAGGCACGTTATTCGTACGAACATAATTATTTATTAATCACAGTTGAAATGGAACGCGGAAAAAAATGGAAATTATTATTTTATCTTTTTTTAATATTTACTTGTTTTAACTAAATTGTTTTTTTTTTGTCACCAACAGTATTTGAGATTCAATATCAACAAAGATGACGATTTAAAATTCTGTCAATTAGCAGCTTTTTGAATAAAATTTTGATTAAATCATCGATTCATTCTGTGCGTCATTTCCATGAACACGAAAACGTGAGTCTATCGACAATAGATTTGTATCGTTGGAACGATTGTAGGACGACGATAAATACAAATTTCGTGGATGGCGAGTTCGATTGTGTTGTTAATCGAACAATGGCCAATATGAATCCAGAATTATTGTAAATAAACTTCTAAATCTGAACTTCAATCGAGGCACGAGTGCAACAAAAGAGTCACCATGGAAGACCCCCTCCCTCTCTCTTATTCTTTTCCTTCCTCGTTCACCCTTCACTAAATAACAGACAAAGAACAATCGAGTCTGACTGCCATTACGTGATTTGAAATCACGAAGAGTACAATCGATATCCAAAGTACAATCGAGCGAGTCGTACATTATCCTTTTTTTATTCGAACCTTCCGGGTGCGTGACCACGAAATGACTGCATATACGAATAATCTGTATATATAAATAAAAAAAAACGAATTCTCGAGATACAGGGAACGAGATGAAAAAAAGAATGAACAAAAAACATTGTTCGTTTTTCTCGTTTTTCAATTTCAAAATATTCATTTTTTACCGTTCGATTGAATAATTCATAGTAATAACTAAAAACGAAAAAAACTCCATAATCAATAGATTTTTTGCATCCATTCCCAAGTTTTAGAGTTTCACAGTTTCTTAAACTCTCAAATATTGTGGAATCAATTAATTTCTTGGCTCGTATAATAAAATAATGAAAAAAGTAAAAAGAAAGAGAGTGAAAAAAAAAAGATGATAATTTGCTCGGAATGATGAGTTAGAAGTTGAATAACGTAACGATATTAAGTAGTATGTATAAGTAAATGGTCGTACGACGTTGTAGCGTAAGTCGAAAAGTTGTACATAGGAGAGCAGCACCAGGGGATAAGTGAATTTAAATACACGCGCGTGAATGCGTGAGCCGTGAAACGGTTGATAGGCACGGGTGCGAAGCGTGTGTATATAAATAGCTAGGTTAGGGTCGATAGACAGAGCAGAGCTGTGGGAGAGACAGCGTAAGAAAGAAAGAGAGAAAAAAACGTGAGTGAGAAGGATTCGAGTGAGTTTGGAGCGTATGAGGAGAAAAAGCGAGTATAAGAAAGAGATAAAGCGATAGAGCGATGGTGGTCGAGGCCAGCTGTTTGTCTCCCTTTTCTCTCCTGTCTCCTCGTGCATGTGTGTCTGTGTTTCAATGCAATGAGCATTCAGACAGTTTTATATTATACCAACTCCGCGAATAATAATTAATCAACAACGACCACGTCGTAGATTTTTTAAATGCACGTATGGGACCAGCCAACCGGACGAATCGTCTGTTTTTTATTTTATTTTATTTTTTTTATTCTCCTTTATTCCGTCTCGCGTTCAATGATTTTTTTTTGTTTTTTTTTTTTTTCAACCACACAAATGCCGATAAAAGTCGAAATATTCATTTACCGTATATCTCTATCGGACACGAATAATAATTCATCGACAAAGCCTGTTTTAATAATCTTTTATCACGTACTAAAAGCTCGAACACTCGCGAGGGCAAAATACGCCAATTTAATTGTATCATTTATTCGTCCCGATCGAGCGAGACAAAGAGAATTACTTGGGTTTGAGATTTATTGGGTTTCTTAGATAATTTAATGATAGAGACATTTTTCAGGAGTTTCTTTAAAACAAACCATCATTTTTCTTCAATGATTTCATTATCATTATTATTTTCATTATTTAAATCGATTTGTTGACTTTTTTAAACTGTTATTTGTAACTCGTTAGTATTGTTAGACTAATTACACATTATTAGGTTATCGTAATTAATTTTGTTGATAATGAATAAATAAAATGAAACAAATCTTCGAGTCCTTCGTTTATAATCATTTGTTTTTGCTTCAACGCAACGACGATGTTCGAAGAGTGGCAAAAATGTTAAAAATAGTACACACGTTAGTACATATGGACATATCTTATTAACGATAAGCGAGAGGAAGTGACCCATAGTAGCGTAAAAATGCTTGGGAACATTAATTCTCTCTCGTGTGTGCATTTTTTTTCTTTCAAGTTATTATTTACATCCCAATGATTATTATTTATACTGGAGTCCGAAGGGGCAAAAAAACTAGTTTCACGATTTAAGGGTTGATTCTTTTCTGTTTATACAAAACACGAGCCATCTGTTACTTTTAACCCACAAAAATAAATACGAGAGTGAAAAACATTGAGGGAGACATTTTAGGGAAATTATTTTCCAACGATGAGAAAAGATCAGAAATTACTCAAGAAGTTTCATTACGTTGTGTTGTGTTTTTTGTTCGATTGAAAAAAATCATATTTATATCTACAATTCTTAATTGCCAGACGTTTTTTTCAAGTTTTCTATCGCAAAGTGTACGATGTGGGTTTTGGCATTCGTCATGCGTGAAAAACTTCACTCTCCATTTTTGTTTTTCATTTTTCTGTCTCGGTATAAAGAAATGGTAAAAATACACACTGTATTTTTGGATAAGCGTGTGTGGTAAAAGAAAGAGAGAGAGAGAATGAGAAATGAAGAGAAAGAGAACAGACCACGTTGCAGTGGTTCAGGCAAAACTACCGAACCGGGGGTCCGAATAAACCTACTTTTCGACGAAAACCACTTTTTTCGAATTGCCTATACTTACAAATATGAGAAAGGCTTAGAAAGCAAACCAAAAAAATTGCAACCACATAATCAAATTTGAAAAATACTAGCTACGAGCCTTTCAACTAAAATTTCACACTTTTCCTCTTACCACCTCTCGTCACGACTCGCTGTCTATAAATCCTGCATAACGGTACACACTTATTTTCGTCACTGCCACGATGGTGACGTCATAGAATTTTATAAGCCCGGAATTTCCTTGAGCTGGAGAATCGATTACGCCGACGATCGATTCAAAGATCGGAAAAATTTGATCATTTTCTTCTTACCACCAAGAGAATATATTGTTCGAATATAAAAAATGACACGATTTTTTAATTTCGTCTTATTTAGTCTTCAATAACCAAAAAAAAAAAATTGAAATTACGATGTATTTTAATTTGCAATGAAAATATTTGAATCTCTTGATATTTTTCTTCACCGAAAAGAAACAAACGTTTAACGTATGCGTCACTACCTGACCTGAGGTCTCCGCGATCGACAGAAGCCAAGAAAGACGAAATGCGAGCAAAAAGAAAGAAAAAGTAATTGCGAACGTAACACGAGGCCCAACAAGGTCGGAAGATCAATTGATCGAGATAGGAATGAAGCGAGTTGCGATTGAACGAATTCACTCATTGAGTATGTACTACCAAGACCAATCGATGTTAAACGATATATACAATGTTATGTTTTTTCTATTTTTTTGAAAATCATTTACAAGATGGAATAGGCAAAGAATCAAATTTCATTCGTATCGATTATTGAAACAAATTTTTCAACGAAACAAAAGAAAAACAAATAATTCAATTGACGTAGAATTTTCATTTACTTTTTCTCTCGTTCAGTTTAACCATCAAATTTTGTTTCCAAACCTTACAAACAAATTCCACGTTCGAATGAAAAGCCTGATTCTTTTTTTTGCCACTCCAGAAACCAATGAATGATTTTTCTTTAATAAAATAATTCAATTTGCATCGATCACGAATTCGAAGTAATTTTTCTAACACGAGTTCCCATTGTTTTCATAGCATTCGAGATTAATCAAAAATATTAATTTACCAGATGAATTATATTAAAATTTCATTAATGATTACTTCATCAAATTGTTCATTTTACTGCTGATAAGAAATAATTAATAAATGTAAATTGACTGCAACTTCAAAAGCACTTAATCATCAGTCACTCGAGAGTCCACTGAACACGTGGCTCTCTCTCTCTCACTCAGGAAAAAACACCTCACTTCAATATTGTTCGTAATTATTTCACACGAGTTAATTAACGAGCTAATTAACACAATTTCTCTTAATTGAATATTGAAAATCACCCTTTTGGGCTACGAAGTGTTCCCGATCAAGAGGGTTCTCGACGAAGCAAACCGTACTAGAAATTCCGCTCTACGATACGATCGGGCTCGAGGCAAGCCGACTACTGTCTCTCCCTCACAGCAGCCTTAGGGGCTAAACTCACTCGTTTCTCGCTCACACACGAAGGCCCAACGAGCCTCACGCATAACATTTCTTCTTCGCTAAAGCGGACGAATTTTTTCCTTCCTTTTTTTTCACTTTTTCATGCATTCTCTATACTCGCAAACTCCCATGAACTAGATTAATCATCCGGGACGTTTTTTAACCCGTAAAACGAATGGTCCTCAAAAAAAGATTGAAAACAACAAAAAATTCAACAACCGGAATGTTTTCCGGAAACATGGAGACTCCAATTACGACTTATTTTGTAGTTTAATTACGAAACGAAATTCAATCATCCAAAATGCAGTAGAATGTAATTAGATTCGATGGCAAAGTCAATAAATTGATAATCAACAATCCGCATTCATATCGAAAATAAATTATTGCTAATCAAAGGCTTTTAGATGCAGCTCCAGCTCTTTAAATAAACAAAAGAGTGGTTTCAATGCATACGTTTTTACAGTATGAAAAAAGTTATCGAAGTTTCACCCTATTTTTAGTTTCGGTAAGTGTTTGTAGGCCCTTGAAAAAAATAACGATGGTTTGTTCATTCGAACGTCACTGTTATGAATTATCAATCAACAATCCAAAATTTTTTCGATAAAAATATTAAATATATATTTTAAAAAATCATATCAATCACGAATTTATCATTATTTCGAAACAAAATAATGTTTCGTTACAAAAATATTCAATCCGGATGTAAAGTATTGAAATAATGATAGAAAAATTGAATTTGAAACAATCCCTCTTTCTCTCTGCGGTTAGAATAATAAAATAAAGCTCGTAAATACTCTTATCTCGTACAAAGTGTGTTTTGGTAGATTTTCTTCACATATGGTCTGTGATCAGGGAGTTTCTATATATGTATATGTGTCGAGACACTCCTCGGGCTCCCTTATTCGCCCCTTCATTACGTATATATCATATTTACGGACTTCTTGCCTTCGCTTGTTGCATCCATGTACATGAACACATAAACTTATAAAAATGTATATATATATACATACATATATGTATACATACGTATAATAAACGTCTATGTATTCCATGATGCATGCATGCCCGCCACTTAATACGAGCAGGAATTTCTATTGTGAATATATATGTATATAAATATATATATATATAGGTGTGAGTCGCTCGATAATAATTTATTCCTCCGTTACGCTGCTGTCCGTTTCTGGTTGGGTTAATGCACCGTCTGCTGAACTCGGAGGGGATCACGATCTATAGGCACTTATTGCTAGCCAACTTGCGTGTTAACTCATCGTTGTACTAACTCGCGATCTTCGTATTTCAATTCAATTTCGCGTACCAGAGTCATCATAATATTGGCTCTCAAGATTAAGTAGCATCAAATATTTCATACACATAGCATAACAAAGTTAACAAACTTCTATACAAATGTGAATACATTAACCGAGCACTGTGAAACTCTTTACAAATGGAAATATTGATTTTCTATTGTAGACGCTTTTATATCGTGCTTGCTTTCGAGAAATAAATGCAGAAATTTAATATAATAATCGTATCTAAGTTTTGAAGACTGTAGAGGAAATAAAAATTATTACGTTTCTTTGACAGAATCGTTTCTTTAGTAATTGTTATTCATGATAAGGAACCTGGGATAATTGGTGTTTTTAAGACACTAGTCTCGCCATGGTCAAGTTGAAAATGTAAATTTCCGACTATTTTTTTTTCAAAATTTCGATATAATTTATAGGATAATTTAATAATTTTAGTTATTATATCTTTGGGAATGTAAACGCATAAAAACTTTCGAGAACAATGTCTTATTTGATTTTTAGAGCTTACGAAATTACGACCTTTCTCATATTTAATAAAGAGAGCTCATGCTTTGTATCATTTATATCACCATTAATTTTTTTAGACAATCTTCATCATTTGTTATTTCGTATTTGAGAAAGAAAAGTATTTAAAAATCTATAAAAAAGTTTTTGAGTTATTTCGTAAAACGTGAGTTTCTTGCACTGCTTTTCATGAGAACGCGTGTAGAATAGTGCAATCTTCGATTCCTAATATCTCGAATACGTAACCGCGAAATCTTCGTAAAGTTTGCACGTAGTTTCATAATAATGGTCTGAATATATTTCCAAAGATTAAAACAATTTTGTATAGAAAAACTTTTCGGTGAGACTACCACCTTAATTATGTCGATGGAATATCTGACCAAATTTTTAAATATTTTTTACGATGATGGCCAAATAAATAGAAAAATGTTTTTCCCTTTCACTTAGTATAGTACTGGGGATGTGATTAGTTAAATGAAGACCGTGGACTCGACACGTGTTATAACCAAATGACACGAGAGCCTTTGGTACACACGAGTGCTCCAATATATTCACTGATACTTTCCGAACCCCAACTCCTCATTTTATACAAATACGTTTATGTCTATACAAGTATATTCGAGCCTCAGTAGGACATGAGATCCTCGAGGGAAAATGGATGGACTAAATATACACGTTAATGTAATTCGTTCGAGAGAGCTCACGAATCCTCGGGCACTCGCTGCCAAATTTCCATACCTGGATCACTTTTCAGAGTAAAAATAAAATTTAATTAAAGTTTCTTCATTGCTGCACCTCTTGCCATGAAAATTTTTATATCCAGACTTTTTCACATTATTTGTAGAATTTTCAAGTGAAAAGAGAATTCCTTTGGACTTCTTGTCATCAAATTAAAGATTTGTGTATTTTATTCTGAATAATTTAATCAAAAAATTATAGATTTAACGAAATAATGTATTTTTTAGTAACACATTTCAAATGAATTCTAAAATTTCGATAGAATATATTGTTAATTCCCTCTTGTCTAATCGAATGGCCCACACTTTTTGTGTAAACCACCAAATATGGGAGCGGGAATATTATTTGGAGATTATGAAATGTTGGATTTAATATTTTTTACTGGGATTTCTTTTTGTCTACAAAAAATGGTATTTTTTAAATATTGTTTTGGTCATTGAATGACTTACTCGTCATTTCGATCAATTTTCGTGGGATTCCACAGGACCAATTAAATTTTTATTCCATTATAATTAATTACAAATGTGAAAAAGTCGATTTCGCATGAATATTAAAATGAGAAGAGGATCACATTTTTCATGAAATCTAAGTGTAGATCGTTAGCGACATTATGACGTTACATTGGACATTCAGGTTGAGTCATCCTCTTATAAAGAGACGCCTACGACTACGAGAGGTGTATTCCCCTCTTTGGACTCCAACAATTATGTTATGGATACTAATACTAAGTAACTGGTGAGAGTGTGAGGGAGAGAAAGAGGAGAAAAAAGAAAAAGTGTTAGAGACACGCTACCGCACGTGCTCGAGCTACTTTAAACCAATTTCCAAGCTTGTGGCTTTTCTAAAAAGGATGTCCCGGCGTTAATCGTAATCATCCGAGTAGAGGAGAGAGAGGGAGAGAGAGAGAGAGAGAGAGAGAGAGAGAGAGAGAGAGAGAAAGTAACAAAAATTTCTATCGTCGATCGACTCTTTCATCGTAAATTGTCGCACGGTTAGAAACATTGCAGGTGATTCGATAGAAAATACGATGTTTAATTGAAAAAACTAATATTAAAGAATTCGAATAATTTCAAAACACAAAAATTTGAAAAAAAAACGTCGTCGTTTCGTCATTTATTATGAAAAATGTTTGGTTGCATTTGAATAAATTTGTATCAATTAAAGTTTACGACAAATTGGAAAACTCGTTCTTACAATTAATTAACGTTGACACCCTGGGTCATTTTCACCCTGACTCATTTTTCTCAAAGTTCATTATCTCTATCCAAGAAATATTTTCCAAGAACTGTCATCGTTTTTTCACTAGAATTTATGATTTTTTTATTTCGAAAATGAGCAAAATTGCCATATTCAAATGAATCTCTTTTGGAAAATCTCGTCATAGCACAGTTCCGTTTTCCAGTTCTAAAAGCAACGTTCTCAATAAGTATATTTGCGGTTATTAATGTAAAAAACGGAAAAAATTGACCTTTTTTTTTGCAAAACGCTTACTTTTCCAAAATGTTCGAATTTTCAATATTTTTTTTATACAATAAAATTTCATATTTTCCAAATTTCAATGATGCATACGTATTGAAGGATGTTCGAAGTGTGCTCCTGATTTTTTTCAATAGAAACAAACCGAAGGTCTGCTGATAACAGGAGCATGAAGTCCGCTCCGGGTCAAACTGACCCAGTGTGTCACCAAAGGCTAAGATTCAACGACTAAAAAAATAGAATCCATTAGAAAAGTCGTGTGCACGAATTTTGAGTGGAAAGTTGTTTCGATCGACTTTTTCTGCAAACGTCTGCACTCCGTGATGTTAATTACACTTTCGTTTAATAAACGACAAAGTTGTACGTCCGTCAACCCCGTGTTTATTATGACGTAAAAAGAAAAAAAAACTGCGTGGGTTTACTGCGGAATTGAGGAATCAAGAAGTTTCCAAGAAACGAGTGTAAATGAAAAGCTTCGAAACGTGAAAAACACGAGAGAGGAAACGTATCATAAGAAAACATGACGTTTTAATCGCTCGTGAAAAGATTCAAAATCTGTAATTAAAATGGGAACACTCGCAATTATTTTTTTATTTCGTGTCCCAGTGCAAAAAACGAAAACAAAAAGTCGAATAATGTCTTATCTATATATATAGATAAATTTATACATAGACATCGCGTGGGTTACCGGAAAAAGAGAGTCCGCGTAATATCGCGGTCTCATCCAGTCTCACGTCGCTAATTACCGTGGTAAAATGACTGATATAATCTTCTGACACTGTAAACAAGTCCAGACATGTGTATACACATACATATAAGCATATACTTGGGTAAACACATCTCATGAACCGTCCGAAACGCTCAAGGTCAAAAAGCCGAGAGAAATAACATTGAAAAAAAATTTCCTCACTTCGAACTCAAGCGATTTGCTTTTGAACGCGTTAATTCTTCGAACAGTCCCAACTATTAAAAAAAAAACTGTAAATAATTCTCAAGACCCCCAAGAAAAAATCTGAATTTTCAAAGTTTTTTAATGATGAGATTTCAATACTTTTATTTCGTTCTCTTGGTTGACTGAGATCGCGAGCACGTTTTTTAATAAACACGAAAAATCAACTCGAGCTGTAGTTGGTTTCGTGTTTTTCGATAAAGAATAAAAAATAAAAATAAAACTGCTGTGTGCTTCTAGTCTTGTCGATTTTATCTGGAATGTCATATATACATAAAAGTCTCACAATACAGGCAGTTAACAGGGCTGTGGACGTGTTGTATTATTTTTCTCGAGCGGAAGCTCGATGCGCTCTCTCTGTGTTTGAAGCTGTGCGAAGCCTCGACAAAACACATTCACAATTGTCGAGCTGCATAGAGGCGAGAGAAAGGGAATAAGAAAAAGAGAGAAAAAAAATGTAAGTGTGAAAGAAAGAATGAGAGAAACGGAAGAGAGAAGAGAAAAGGATAAGATAAGAAGAGAGATATATCGTCGAGTACAAACGACATAATGAAAGGATAAAACTGTTGCATCGGGAAGACTCGTTTATTTTTTAATTATATTCACCCAAATCCACGTTAATTACATCAGTCATTTTGACCAAATATTTCGACGATTATGTTCCACTCTACCAGTTGTTCTCATATCCAATTTTTTTGAAAAGCTTATTATGATGATGATCATTTGTTAGAAAAATAATTATTCAATAGAAATTGTTTCAGGGAGTCATCGGTAAACAAAAAAAAAATACATGTCTCTTCAAAATAAAATAAAAACCAACAGAAGCTGTCTCTGAACAAGAGATTTTTCATTTTCTGTACATGGATTTATTTTATTAACGAAAAATGAGTGCCAGTTTTTTCGAAAATCTCAGTTTCCACCTCAGACGTTCGCCATTTTTATTGTAATCGACATTCTGAAAACTTTTCGTTCTAAAATTGCGGTTGTGCAGATCTGACATGCATTTTTTTAAATTTTTTCATAATAGATCAGCCAAATCTGAAAACATGGGGTCACCTCAATAACGTTTTTTTTCTTGCAAACCTAAACCAAAATGACCATAAAGTAAAATATACTAAATAAAATGCGTAATTAATTATTGAATATAAAATCGCATGGAAAAAGAAAAAACTCTACTAAACACAATTTTTAAAATATATTCCAACCAAACATGTGCCCTGGGTAGTCGCAGTTAATCAGCGATTTATAGGCATTCTATTAATTTATTACTTAAACAAACATTTGGGATAAATGAAATCGTTGAAATTATAATTTTATCATTTGTATGAATAAAAACAAATAGGATGGACAAACTGCTGAGGTTTTATTGAATTACATAATGTGAAGAGCTTCACAGAGCAGAGAGGACGTAAATTTTTGATACGGAAGAACACAATGGATAATAGATCACACCTGTTTGCACTCATAATGACAAACGAGACTATTAGAACGAGCCTTAATATAGATATAAATTAATACGTAACGCGAATCCGTAATATAACGATAGAAGCACGATAATCGATCAACCGGAAGCGTTTGAGAGTCACTGTACACCATGTTTCATGCTTTCATCGAACGTGTATATATATATATTTAAATAAATATGTGCGATACAAGTATGTATGCAAGCACAGGTACCGCAAACTATAAACTTGTCTACCCCGTTGTGCGTGGGCTTCGGGTCTGAACGTTTGGTTCTGTTTTTTTGAAACTTGTTTTTTTTGTTTTGTTTAGAAGTCACGCTGTCTTTTTGAAACGAGGAACGACTTCCGGGTCTAGTCGACGCATACACGGGACCCGATTGTTATGCAATGTCGATAGAACAAATCGTTGCTTTAACGTACCATTATATTTGCATTTATAAACACTTTCGTGAATTTGAAATAATTGTCATGGAATTAAAATGATATAGAGAGTTTGAAAAATCGTGACAGTTACGAAAATCAATAAATTTCTAACTGGAAATGAGAACAGATTTCTTTTTTGTAACGATTGTGTTTATTTTATATTGTTGAATAATATTCTATTCAATGTTTTCGAAATAGAAAATAATTATGACATGTTTTTTTTATACTAAATGATGATCCACTGGATGATCAATAATTAGAACCATGACGAATAACTTTGCCTTTTATATCATAGAAAACATAAAGTGGGACAAGGGTAAGTGGATTACGTAATGTATCGAATGCCCAAATATTCTCCCACGTTGTTTTTTTATTTTTTCATTATTTTTGACAACCCACCTGTCATCATAATTTTTAATATCTTTTACTGCCAACTGAAGACCTCATCTTTATCAGATATTACGAAAAATCGATTATTGAAGAATCAAAAAAATTTTAGTCCCGATTTTCTAATCTCGAGTGATAACTAAAATTAACGTGCTATTTAATCACTCAATTAAAATCGAAAAATGTAGATTTAGCTTGGAACGTTTCTCAATTTATTTTCTCATTAGAGTTCAATGAATTTGATTTAAAAGAAACTTCATTTTAATTACACTGAAGTCGAAAAAAGTTTTAATTATCTCGTGCCTGAGGGGAAAGAATCATTTTTCAAAGATATTTCTATCCATTTCATACTCTGATAATAAATTTGTTTTTGTGAATATTTATTCATTTTCTACGACAAATTCGAACCAATTATGCTCATGAAAAATATTGAAATAAATATTAATATATTTTTCCCATGTTTACGTACGAAACGAATAATTAAATGAATTTACGTAAATGGAAATAATCTTTGTTCGATTCAACGTATACCATATCTTTGCCCAATTTTGACCTATTTATAAAAGTTTGTTCGAAAAACTAAGAAAAAAAGATATTGATGCGCGAGCCCGCCTTGAGAGATACAATCGATCGCGTTGTCGGCAGGTACTTGACCCCGTAGCACAACGCTGCGTCTCTCCGTGTACGCGGCTTTGAGCTTGCCATCCGAGACGAAACTCGGTCAAGAATGTCAGGCGTTCAGCCCAAATCCGATTAGAAAAAGCATAATCAACATAAATCAATACTAATCGTTCATTCTTGCAACAACTTTATGTCAGAAAACTTGAATTTTTCACATTAAAAACAATTTAGACAATTCATTTTGTCGATTTTGAGTTTTGAGCAATAATTTTATAAATCAGATATTTCAAGAAATTTATTCCGTGAGTTTTCAATGTAGACAAGTGTATTGAGAAAATGTGGCACTCGAAAAAATTTATTTTAAACTTCTTTCCTTGGAAACTTCGATCCGAGGAACCTAATTCCGAGAATTTTTAATTCGAAGAATTTTATCTTCGAATCTTCAAGCGCATGAAATAGATTTTATTCACGAAATTTCGGCGATTTTCAAGTCCGCACATAACTCGAATATTCAACGATTTCCTAATGAATATCCAACATCTTCGCCATTTTTTCTATTGTTTACGAAATACGGATTCCAGTTAACTCGATATATGCTCATATTCCTATTTATCTGAAGAGAGACCCTTGGAATTATTCATCGTAAACAAACATACCATTGTTTTCACCGACTAAGGCACAGTGATCGTGAAAACAAAACTGAAACATGGTGTTACTGAACTTCATACTTCCCTCTATCTCTGTAATCAAATCAGCGATCTTATCATCGCAGCTCATATTTTTTTGTGAGGTACGTTGCGTAAGAAGATTGGCGTACTAGTGTACAACAAAAAGATCAAAAAATGTGGAGTCAAAACGTCAAAGATGGCGACCGGCGTCATTGTATCGCAAGTGTTAAAATTTCGGAACAAAAGAAACACGTAAACAGTTGAAGAATGTGTAAATAAAGAGAAAAATTTGAACGTCAAATAAAAATGAGAGTTACTTACGATTTTAGCACGAGTTTTGACGTTTCACAGATCGACAGTCGTTTCTCTTTTTAGGAGCAACGAGATGGTCCAATGAGGATGATCTCCGAGGAAAAATGTTTTCTGTACCGCTAAATATTTCACTATGGAGCACACTGTACAATTTTTCACGGAAAAAATAAAAAAAAAGAGAACACAAGTCACTACCGCTCTAAAAGTAATTAATTATTTCGCGCGATTTTCAAACGAATTTGTTAAACAACTGAGAACGAATTTACAAGCTGTGTTTCTCAGTTTGAGAATATTGAAATTCCAATCCTCTTTGATGAGTCGCACGCATATTACGAATTTCGCGAATAAAGGTATAACTCTATACCGCTCCTATAAAACGTAACCGCGAGAGTAAGTCACGAGCTTTTATCGTTCGAGTAATAACGACGAAATTACGTCCTCGTCCAGCACCGTTGCCGTTAATTATTGAAAACAGATCTATTCCCGAGATAACGCTGGCTTCGTTAGCGCGTAAATAGTCTTTTGTTTCGAGATTATCACGATTTCGATCGGCCGTACGATCAGTTGTCGTAAACACTCGACGCCATGTTTTCCGTGGGAACACCTGTCAATAAAAGTTCGGTCTATCGTCACCTGCAGCGCTTTACACACGATCGATCAAACCACTGATCAATGCCATCTCCCGGATTTTTTATCACAACTCCCCTGAAGGTTATCGGCCGTCGATAAGTACGAAAACTTTGATACCGACGAATGGTAACTCCAGACTTTGGGTGTCGTTCAGTGGCTTACCTCGACGCAATTTGAACGTTCAGTAGTGTACCGAGGTGAATCATGATCGTTTGCAATCATGACATTTTATTATACGCCATTCTCTTCGTTTTTTGATAACGAAGAGAATGATGTGTGAAGAAATCATGGTTCGTGAACACATGATAATAACAAGTTTATTGAACGAGAAGAAGTTTCAAAAAAGTCCGAAAACAACTAAGGTTGTTTACCAACAATAAAATTGATTCGTTCCTCAAATAGAACGGTTCCAAACATCCAAACGGCGTTTTCGAGAGGATATCAGGGAACAAAGGTAAGCGAATATCAACAACTTGGCTTACCCTCAAAACAGCGTAGTTATTTTAGCAGTCGATTTTGTCGCTATCGGAATCTTTTTAGGTTATAAGCTCCGTGTATTAAATATGACAACGGTCGTTATTTCTCAAACTTGTGAAATTATAAAAATTAACCGAAGAGTCAACTTTTGAACGTGACTGTGGCGAGATTGCAGCTTTAGAATAGAGGGTTGAAGGTTTTTTTTAAATGAATAAACAAACACATACGAGAAACATTGTACTTAATTTTTATTATTGACAAAGCACATACAATGTTAGTTCCAAACGAAACGTATCTCTCAACTGTTGAGTAATAAATAAACGAATATGAGACGATAAATGATAAGAATGATAATAAATGAAAGTAATTATAAAGTATATGAACATACATCACAATTGAAAAGGACATAAAAATGCAAATGTTTTTTTTTTTTTTTCATAATTCAACGTCATATTCGATGACCAGGCAGCAGCAACAAAATAAAATTCTATAAATAAAATCTCAGTCCACGATCGCAAAAAGACCGATAATGTGGACGTGCAATTTTTTTTTTAATTTATTTTCGAGATGTAAACTACGACGCTACAATAAATAATAGTTCTAAATTATCGCAAATTTCTGGTCGATATCCGAGGACCAATTTTTTTTACTTAAACAAATATTTCCTTATATATATAAAAGCTTATTTAATTGTATCCAGTTCATGGGATGAATTACAGAATGACGATTCTTTTGAAAAAACCACTCAATCATTATTTTTATGAAAAATTGATGTTTTTGAGAGATGAAAAAAATGGATTTCCAAAAAACATTCTCTTTTTTGACGATTGTAAAATTTGTACTCCGAACTGAATGAAATATCAAGTGCGGCGTGATACATTGAGCAATTCGAGTAATTTTGTTTGTAAAATTATTTTCTTTCTCACATTTTAAACTTTTTGAAGGAGCTGGCAGAAAATATTTCTATCCTGTTTTATTTTTAGATGGACTTTCCGATCGCAATTTTTGATAAATCTTTAGCCAGAGTCCATTTGTATAAAAAAATAATTTGGGTCGTCAGTTTTGAACGATTCACACGACGTTCTATTGCTTGTTGTTTTTTTCCTTCTTCTTTTCATATTTTTTCAGTCGAAGCATGGCACACCTGGCTATGAAAATTCGAGATTTTTTTCTAGTACAAATAATTCTTGGGCTCTTCGGTCGGTTGACCACATATACCGTGATAACTCTTCGAAACCAAACTTCGACTACGGCAATTCTCTATTTCCAAGAAACACTCGTTACTGTAACTCATTCCATCCGTTCCACAAACAGGATCGTAATAAGGTGGGCAGATTTTTTGACAGCCACGGAACAAGAATCCTTGTACGCAACGTTTCATCGGCACCACGTAGACGTGTTTTCTGGTTAAAAAAAAAAAAAAGTCAATAAAAATATATAAAACTTGAATATCTTTTCAAAAAATCATTTCAACTCGAATCAATTGAGAAAAATTCACATCGTTCAACGTAGTCAAAATATAAAATCTTTCGCGGAATTTTTCGAAGTAAAATATAAAAAAATATATAATTAATAACAATAATAATAATAATAATAATAAATAAAATAATAAATAAATTACATTAAATTAAAAAATGTTCAATTGTTGACCAGTTTAGCAGTTTAAAATACATTATAAAATAATCAATCAAACAATAAGTTTTTACATTTTAAAATAATAAATCAAATAATGAGTATAAAATAGTATCAATTAAGAGACAAATATCAATGATAAACAAATAGACTTTTTTTAAATAAAAAAGACGGAATTATGGGTCATTATTTTTTGAAAAATCGAGAAAAATTATTTGTTTTTTTATTGCTTTTGACGAGTTGAAAATGATTTCTAAAAGAGTTCAAGCTCACCCGCAATTGTCTCTCTTCATCTCGCACTCGTTGCGATAGAGCTTGTTGTCGGAACCACATACAAATTGACGTTCACCGCTGCATATCTGATTGCAAAGGGCTGTTGTGCGGCAATGTTGAGCGGGTACGGAAACGACTCGTTGACCGCAGGTATCTCGTTGCATGTGACACACCGACCTAGAAAAATGGAAATTAATGTTCAACGAGATTGAGAAAGAGAAAAAAAAGCATTTTAACGAGTAATTATTTATTGTGGAGAGCAGCCTCGTCTCGGGCTCAAACGTTCAAATAAATACGAGCTTTTATGTCTAGCCAATTGTTGAGAAAAAGTTTGAAAAAACTTTTTACGAAATACAACAACAAAATGAAACGTTAAAGGCGTTGGTCGACGTCCTAAATGACCTCTGGCTTTTATTCTCAAGACTTTATCAATTCACAGTGACTTGTTTATCGTTACGACACAAAATATTTTTGTTTTCGTTTAGTTTTTTCCTTTTTCGAGGGTCACTAACAATGAGACTGGCCAGTTACCGATAAACGTTTCCGTCGCTCCCGCAAACTGGTTCTTCGGGTACATCGTTACAGTCTTCGGGGCACTGCTCGGTCTCTTTCAAGGTTGTGCACTCTCCAACGTGCGCCAACTGAATTCCTTTCCTGCATTTGAAATAAAGTTGTTCAAACGTGACACGAGTTTTATCGTCAATATTTATTATCCTTCCTATTCCTATGCTCGGAATTTATAGTCACTAATTCGTCACATGGAATTCTTCACATTATCGTCAAAATCAGTTGAAATTTTCATCAGATTTTATACCATTTTTTTTTCTTCACTATTTTTAAAACGTTTCTAATTAATAACGATTTTATCTATTTATTTATTTGTTTGTTGACGAGCGTACGCATTTACATCATGATCGAAGTATCAAAAATGAAAATAAAAACAGAAAATTGAAATAAGAAATATAAAAATATAAAATAAATAAAAAATATAACCTAATAAAATGGAACAAAATAGAAAATCCGATTGCAAATGAAATTTTCACATTATTTTACACTGGAGACATTCGAGTCTCAAAGAATTTCTTTTTATTTATGGTTTTTGTCCACATTTAAGGGGGTTAACATTTTTTTTTTCAAAATCGGAGAATTTTGGAGTAAAAAGCGATACTGACATGCAAATGGCTACGTTGAGGTGACACTGGTTCGGATAAGTGTGTGCATCGCTACCGCAAACGGGATCAATATCACTGGTACATCTTAGCTGTTGCTTAAGACATTTCGTCAAACGTGGACGACACTTTTCGAAATCGACTGCGGTTACCTTTCTTCTGGATTGTCTGGAAGGAAAATTTAAATATTTCTTGATAATTTATCCGAGATTCTTTCACTGAGATATTTGTCGAAATTATTTTTTTACCCGCAATTGAGCATCTGCATTTCGCACTCATTGCGATAAACACTGCCGTCGGAACCGCAGATCTGAACTTCCGGTTCGTCGGTGCAATCGAGAGGACAAGCTGTCGCTTGACCGCCGGATGTTCTTTCGCGGGATACGCAGAAAGACATTGGTACCTCGAAAACGTGCTTTCTAAAATGAGAAATGGAGAGAAAATCTGAATCTGTGACAAATTTTGATTTTGAGATTTATCCTCAAAATTCAAAAATCCAAAAATACAATTTTTTGTTTGAACCTTGTACAGAAATCAGTCATTCATATTTAGGAGAAAACAACACAATGAAAAATGTTGAGAAAGTTCTGTTAATTTCGTGCAAACAAAAAACCATCAACTTTTTCATATTTTTTCATTTTATAGAATTTTCTTCATCAAATCTTCTTCAAATGAAAGAAGAAAGTAATTTAGTACAAAAATTGAAAAAATAAAAACTAGCGAGAAACTGTAAGCCCAGATCAAAAGGTTGACAGAAAAAAAAAATCAACAAAAGGTGAAAAGGGTTTGAAGAAGTTTTTGCAGAAAAAAGTTCCTTCCAGGTTGTTGACTCTATCACGAGAACAAAACAAAAGAGAGCTGCTTAAGATGCAGTAAACTGGAATAAGAAGAAGAGTAGAGTTGGATCTCAATTTGGAAAACGTTGTAATTAAGGAGGGAAGCGCTTGACCAATGGCGTTGGTGTAAATGCAAAATTGTTCCACCCATGACTTGCGCAAATTCATCTGCGCACCTGGAAGAAAAAGTGGAGGGAGGAGAGGGAGGGGGCGGGGAGCAGCGACTTGGAATTTGGTGGTCGTGGTATGTCTTTAAAATCGAGACCACACTGTTGCCTTAATCGGAGCGTCCGAATCTTTGGTCGTTGAATAATTCAACGATTTAAGGGACTACGAGTATTTTTCTCTGCACGCAATTTTATTTTTTACTCTTTTTCAATCTTCTCGTTTCATGAATCCTTCATTGTTACCCTCCCATTAAGTGGTCCTGATACAAACGAATACTCTTTTTTTCGCGTGTGCAGATTATTATGTCGAAAAAAAAGAACGTGAACGAATATGAAGCAAAAAAAACGAGTAAAGCCTCTCGAGGCTTGCATTCTCATTATCAATGAATTCTCCTTCTCTCATCTTTCTCAACGATCCTCTTCACATCATACTCAACCTTCATCGTTCTGCGATGAACGAACTTTCCATGTGAAGGGTCGTGATTTGCTCGTAAACGTCTCTTATTAAAAATTTCCAATTATACAGAATATTGCCTCGGCCAATTTGTGCTTTTAACTTTTGGTGATGAATCTTTTTAGTGAACACTACGAGATAATTGACGTAGAACATTTTTTTTAACCACCACATACGATTTTTTATGACAAATACAAGTTGTTGGATATTTATCGATAAAAATACATCTGCGTGTTAAGAAACGTTCATCAAAAGAATGTTTCGTCGATGAAAAATCTTCATGGAGGATAATAATTCTCATTGAAATCTTTTAGATTTACAGACAGTTCTTATTAAATTGAAAAATACTAACCCACAATTTTTTGCTCGCATTTTGCACGTGTTGGAGTAAAGAATACCGTCACTGCCACATGCGGGTTTGGCACCTCTCCAGCAAGTTTCACGACAATGTCTCGTCGTCTGACAATGCTTTTTGTTCGTCCTCACGACGCCTTGGCTATAAAAATCAAAGTATGTTTATTGAATCCCAGTAAATGAAAAGGAATCGAACGAATTTCAATTGAAAACAAATTATCTCAACCATTGATTGATTCCGAAGCAGGTAAAATTGAAAACAAAATTCATTAACACTAGATTTCATACTCAGGGTCAAATTGACCCGAGCCAAACGTGTGCTCATCGGCAAAAATGAAATTACACTCTTATTAAAAACTCCTACAACTCAGAAATTAATAGCTTTACCATAACTTTTGTTGGATCATTCGATTATTCGGAAATCGTACGATTATTTTGAAAAAAAATGTCTCGAAAAATATAAATTACGGAGTCACAAAGTCATCTGGCTCAATTTATGTCTCCTCAAGATGTTTTTTTTTTTTTTTCTTCTTTTCTTCTTTTACACTCTGGACAACCAATGCATTATCCAATCATTAAAAAAAGAAATTTTTCTAACGTACCCGCACGTGAGTAACTTCATTTGACACGTGGACTTGTAGACGTTTCCGTCGCTTCCACAAACCGGTCCATCCAATGGTGCCAACTCGCAGGATACGGGACAATTTTCCCGATGCGCAGAGATATTGTTACACGGTCCAAGGTGAGAGAGCTCAATGCCAACTCGACATATCTCTACCCTGAGCATACACTTGTTCAGGTAAGTCCGACCATCGGTACCGCAAACTGGATCCTGATCACCAGGGCAACGATTCTCACACTTGCTACCGGATGATCTTAAACAGGCGGTTTTCTCGGTTGCCACGGTCACACCTGTTCGCAAACCATTTAAATCGCTATTGTTTTTCTTCAATGATCAACCACGACAGAAGCATAAAACTCGTGTTGTTTTTTTTTTCAACAGACTTTCGGAAAGAAAAATCCACGATCTGTGATTTTTTTTCTTTATAAACTTCTGTTTATTTATGTCAAAAATATGAAAAATTGATAAAATTATAATATTTTTAGTAAAATCCTCACATTTCGTAATAGAAAAGCTGTAAAGAAACTTTTTGAACACCTAAATTTAATTTTTTCTGGGTTTTTTTGATGCACATATACTGAGGAATGTTTGGAGTGTACTGCTGATTTTGTCAAATAAAAATAGACCAGAGGTCTGCTGATGACACTCCGGGTAAAATTGACCCATTGTGTCAACAAAGACAAAAAAATAACTTTTCAACTCGACACAACGATGGTACTTGGTTAAAAACTTGAATTAATTTATTAATGGAGCCCTGAGTTTTTCGAGCGTAATAAAACGCAGACGGAGAGAAAAAAAATGGAATGAAGCGATGATAACAATCGGTCTGTGCTTTACTGTACCTTTTCCGCACATCTTCTTCCGCATTTCACATTGCGAGGCATAGATGACACCATCGCTACCGCATACCGGCTCTCCGCCTGTTGGGCATATCCGGGGACAGGCACCTGTTGCGAATTCTGTCAACAAATAAAATCATTCATTTCAATCTCGAAATATCTAGCTCCACAAATTTCTATTAAACATGAAACTAAAAAATAGTTCCATACAATTGTGCCCTGAAAATGTCCTCGAAATTTGCAGAAAATCTGTTCCCAAAACCTTTTCGCGGGTCTTCGAACTTTTAACGAATAAATTAATCGAACAAAACAATCAATTCGATGCTCGCCAAGTGAATGGAATCGACACTCTCATCATTTAACGAGTTATCGGCGTTTCCACGTTTCCGGAATACGAAAAACTGTTAATATTCCAACAAACTCTGACTCTTGAAAGACATTCGTCAAAAAATTCATTCAGATATTTGCGGTTCGGGTTACAGCTGCGCGAAATAGTCTGGAATGCCTCATTTATACACACGAAATGTACTTGGTCTTCGCATCGTTCTAACACGTTACTGTGGTCTCGGTCCAGCGAGCATCGGGTCAACAGCACTTTGGATTAACTATGCTATACGCCCTGCTGTCCTGATCCGAAGTTACCAACACAAACACACACACATAGATCCATAGCCTCACATAGACACATACTTAAGTACAAATGAGTTTAAGATTCTCGGTACACGGTATGCATTAACGCGTGATAAATAAATGTATAATAAAATAGGAAGGGTAGGTTTAACAGTTACGGAGCTTTAATCCGGAAGATAGATTATAGTTAACTATAGTGAAATAATAATATATGTAACTGCAAGGAGAACGTTGCGGTTCTCTGTTTTTGAAAGCCCTCCTGCAAGAGAGTCCACGAGGATAATGCATTCTCCAAGTGCACAACAGTAACATAACCGTTCCGTTATAATCGAACAGGAGGAAATATAACGACCATAGTCTTTGAGAGAAAGAAAAAATAATGAGATTGTGTAGGAAAAAGAGAATGAGAGCATTCGGGATCATTAACGATAATACGAGTGTCGAATTAACCGCAATTCTATTTTCTTTCTCTCTTTTCATTTTATCTCTTTATCTTTCTCTCTTCTTCACGATCTCTCAACTTGGACCGATGAATAACTTTTACCATAGAAAGCCAATCTTACATAGATTTCTACTCGAACGGTTCATACCAGCTAAAATAATTGGGTTAATTGTCACTAAACCTGTAATTTATCTGTCGATGGATATTACTGTTCAATCAAGTGAGTCTTTATTCTAAATCTGGGCTGAGATAGCATTATTTTCATATTTATCGCAGAGCCAGTAAGACACGAATTAAGTGGAGCTTCAATGTAGTTTCAACCCGAATTCAAGCAGCTTCCAACGAGGTCAATACTTCGTTGGGTGACCGCTTAGCCATGCACTGGCTTCAGTATCAATCGCTGAGCAAAAGGCAGTTTTTCTGAGTTTTCATCGTGCTGCTCAGCTGAATTTGAATAAAAATGGAGCCACTTGACTCGTCTTGGTTTCTGACAGTTTCCCCTGGCCCTTGTGCAAATGTCATACAGTTGAATTCATGGGGTGGGCCCATAAAAACCCCGAAGAGGATAATAATCATTATTATGATAAAAATCATCTTTATTTCATTACAATTTATCATTAAAATTCATCATGATTCGTGAGCCCTTGTTCATTAAAAACATCGATAGGTGCGATTGGAGCACGAAGAAATAAACAGTCATCATAAAAAGTTCAATAATATTAACTTTTCTTAGATAAAACAAAGAAAATTTTATCTGCTATTCAAGTCTAGTCTGACTTTGACCCGGCTCTCCTTTATTTATGGATCCGATCAACAGTTTAAATCAGCTGTTCACAGAACTTAAAGTTAGCTGCACGTATATAGAAAAGAATCAAGAAACGTGGGATTAGCTTTTTATTTCTTAGCCTCGAGACCGAGTCTTTACAATTTTCACTACATAATCTTCTTATTTTCCCTCTCTCTCTCTCTCTCTCTCTCTTTCTCGCTCTCACTCTCTCTAGCAACGCTTCCTACAGCCACTATAATGTGGCGATAACGAGTTGCACATTTGTGAGCAGAACCTCGTCTAAGATTATCATCATTTCGTCGCAGCAGGATCTCTCGATGTTTCTTCCGAGCTCTCAAGAAGCAAAGATGAAAAAGAAAATAACGAGGCGCCATCTAACATGTTTCTTTGACACTAATGGCATTTTCCTCACAATAATTGTAATTTTTTTTTGAGCGATTAAATCTTTAATATTGTACATTCCGATTGCCATGTACGTTTAATTGCATGCGGTAATACTTTTGTCATTTCTTATGAACGTTAATTCTTTGTATTGAGACCAAACATTTTAGTTCTACATACTGGGTCTGGGAGACCCAATATTCGTTTTAAATATTCCGACGAATTGTAACTTCTTTGTTTTTATTTTGCATCCGGTCTTAAAAACAGAGGATCGTTGAACTTTAATCGTCGAGTTCCTGCGATCGCCTTGCCAAAGAGAACCACTCAATAATTCCGGTGTATCGATTACAACAATAAAAAAAGATAACGAAAATACAAGGAATTCTTTATTCACCCCACGTCGATGAACTCACAAATTCTTTTTCATTTTATTCCTCACCGCCTTTTATCTGGGATCAGGAAAAATACTCGTTTACCTTTTAAGGGAAGAGGGATAAAAGGTTGAAAAAAAATTTAGCGAGGAACCGAAGCAGACCATCTGAGGATGTTGCTTTTTGAAGGGACGCTAACGAGAATCCCTGAAAACTCGTTTGTGTGTGTTTATATCGAGGATATGAGAGAAGAACCGCGTTGAGGCGTGGATCGAGTGAAGTCAGGTCAAACCAGCTTGAACCAAAAATCATTATTTATGAGGATTAACAAGTCCTCAGTAACGAAAAGCCCTAACTAACGTTATTTTCATTCAAAAATCTCGTACTGTTACGACTCTCTGTTTACCAGTCGTTGAAATGGAAGAGTGAACCAATGAAGCACTTTAGAATAGAAAAAAAATGATACAATCGTTGATGGTGCACCACAAAACGATATTTTCTTCTTCTTCTCTCATTCGCTCTCGCTCATATAATTGGCCATTTTTCTAACCAGTAATTTCTGGTTATTTGCCCGTGGCACACAGATCACCGTGACACGTTCCTGTTTCTTCCCTTCGTTTCATTTTCTTCTTATATTTTTTCTTCTTCTCCTTCTTCTTTTCATTTCGCCCGAGTCTTTCTCGTATCGCGATGAGAATCAACGATCGACCGAGTTATCGACCAAGCCTTCCAACTCTCTCGGATAATAATCCCTCAGCTCTCATACGAGCAAGATACTAACACAATTCCCTATACACGAGACAATGACTCGGTAAATATCAGAAGAGAAGTCCCCGGAAGAAATATACACAGGCAACAATTTCTCCTTTAAAACGTTTGATGGATGGTACAGTTGAAAGGCTTTTCAAAGGCTTGCCAAATTAAATCACATCACAACTCGTTCATTCCGGTTATTACGATCGACTCGTTCATTCCTTCATTTCTGTCACACTGCGAACTGTCTCCATCCAAAAGGTTCGAGCTTTTGTAGCATTCTTGGAGCAATGAGCTTGTCGCTAAAACCGTATGGCGTTTCGCACACTGGTTACTTTGGTAGGATCGAGAGAGCGGCACTATCGACCAAAGAGATCTCGTTTCCTCATAGCGGGGTGGATTACACGGAACATTATTTTGTCCCGCTATGATATGAAACTGACACACCGAAAAAAACCAGCCGCACAAAGGATCGATGTTTAAATAATATTGTAAATACTTTTTTTTTTACAATTCTGGGGAATTTGTTGATTATTTTATAGAGAAATCATCTCAAACGTTGATTCTTCGATTAAATTTTTTACCATTTTTGCAAAGTGTTTTGTTTATTTTAGTGCCAATGAAAATCCGTCTACCAACTGACTTTGCATACAATTGTTTAAAATAAAAATACAAATACCAAAGCGAGTCATTGATAACCAACAAGTTTTTTTTTTTACATTGATTGTTTATTTTTAATTGAGAAATAATGAGAAAAATTTTAATCTATCATTCCGAGGGCAGTGATGGCAGATGGGCTTGATAAAAAGTGTGCAATTTTGCACGAGACTACAAGACTGCAGATAAAGAATCGCACGTGCTACAAAAGTTGGGTTATTTCTTCATTCCATTCATTTCTACACGCCTGGAATTCTGCCAACAAGATCGATCGATCCAATTAAATGTACGTGTTGCTTTTTTTCGTTCGCTTCAACTCTTTACAATCTTTCTCTCAATTTGTCAATGTTTTTAATATTAAGGGATGTAATTCGATGGTTTACAAGTTCATTAAGCTTTTTTTTGCAGGTTTGAAAATGCCTTTAAAAACCATCAAAATCTCGTACCATTATTTCTCAACGAGTCACAGTAGCTTCAAATTGTTGACCTTCTCGGAAATCAGCTCCAGAAACAAAGAAAAAGAGAGAGAGAGAGACTTTTTGAGAATATTTCTCGTAATCGTCTCTGCCCCACATTGCCACGAACGATCTTAGAGTTTCAAGGGTTCCGATCAAGTTTTTGTCTTGAATGATCACCCATCGACGAAGAACGAAGCAAACGAGATCATTCGTTGGATCGAAGATAGCGGTACAGATAAGAATGATAAGAATGATTCGTGTGTAATTGCGTTGGGCTTGGAGGAGTTTTGCGAACGAGATGGTATGTGTGCCACGTTGGCTCGAGAGACTAAAAGGCAAAGCAATCGGGAGGGAAAAGAGTATATAGAAGAAGTAAGAGCGAACGAGTCAGTCAGAAAGAGACTTGCGGCTATGAGAAGTTGGAGGTCTTTTTTCCAAGAGTAAAACAAGTATAAAGATGTGTATGTACGTATACTCAGGAGAGAAGACTTCGTTCGTTGTCGTTCCATAAATCGTTCGATCGGTTAAGTGGTAAGTGGAGTACTGGGGCGAAAAACTACCTCCCAGACTGCGTCTCACGTTTATGCTGCTGTTGCTACCATCGAGTATTCAACAAGGAACAACATCGCGGTTAATAAAAACCAAAGAAGAAGGACAAAACCAACGACACTATATCTTTTACAGCGAAATAGCGATCATCGCGCCCTCTTACAGTCTTCTTTTGTACTTATCCCTCTTTCTCTCATCCTCGAGCCTCAGGGCGTGTATCGATCCGTTAGATCGGAGAAATTTCAATCGTGTCTCGCATACCAGATTACTTTCTGATACAACTATATATACATATTTATCTTTTTTTATTTCTTTCTCATTCACTGCTAAGAAACCGCTGAAACGGTTGCTGCAAATTATTCACTCTTTCTCTTTTCGTACGAATTTTAATTCCCACAAAATATTATCACGTACTTTACCTTCGAAACTCTCGGCTTACGTTCCGATCAATTTGAAATCTTTTGTTCGAGGGGAATTTGACAGATTTGAGTTTATTTATATATTTTCTGGAGGAATGTTCGAGTTTTTGTGTGGTTCAACTTTTGTTTTTGTTTTTGGAGACTATAATATTGTTATTTGGAATTATATTTTCGGAGGACGTTTTCAGGATTAAATAAATTGGAAACTGTTGGAGTTTTCGTCCTAAAATTTTGTGTATATGTTTGTTATTTGGTCAAGATCACGTAGAAAAATTTCAAGTGGAATCAAAAATCAATTAGCAACTCTAGTGGAAATTTATATAAAATGTACTTTTTAAATTTGCGAAATTTGGTACACATCTTTAATATACTATTTTTCAGCAATGGTACCAGAAGGGAGTCAAAATAATTATCACGTTTTGGTTAATGACCCATAGAGAGAAAAAAAGTATTTAAAAAATCGATAATCGAAATTTAGCATCCCGCGGTTTCGAGGAAAAATAATTTTTCTATGTTTATCTGATGCAATTGCTCACAACACAAATCCAGATAAAGAATAAATGTGTTTTTTGTTTTTTCGATAGATAGCATTTCTGGAACTCTGCTCGCCGACCAGAAGATTTTTTTCGCGCACAGTTTTACTAAATCATACAAAACTATGAGATAAAATTTCTCAATTTTCGTTCAACGATTTATGTGTCTTTTTAAACAAACAACAGAGACGTGTACAAAAAATTTCAAATGAGAAATCAATGTCAGCACAAATTCAATGAGGTTTTTCTTCCACTGATCGACACATAAATTCGAGAATAAGATGAAAATTAATGAATAAGTTCGTTAAGTTAAAATATTGATATTTCGATAAATCGATCGATAAGTTCGCACCTAATGAACTTGTTATATTTATGGCGAATCATAAATAAACTAGTTAATAAATTGAAAGATGTTTTGAGGTTGGATTCTCGAATCGACCAGCATCAATCGATCGCGTGCATGTGCTTTACCATTTGATGCATTTATTACGATCCATTACTTGGTTCAATTAAGCGCACACATAGCGGTTTGTAATTAACACGAGATGCCGAACAAGAGACATGGAAGAGAAGCGTGTGTACAAGACTTACAAGTATTCATTATTTTTAGATCATGTACCACGTGTAATAGGCTTTCCGTGCTTGTCGAGTGGCTTTCATGCGACTAAGAATCCTCGTAAGAATCACCTTCTTGTTTAACATTCACTTCGGCATAATGCTTTATTATGCTTCACTATAGCGGAACATTTGTTTTTAATTATCAAGATGAAGGTCGCGCGATGAAAATAGAAGAAGCAAGACACGTTTTTCGAAGGAATTTGACATTTTTCTCGCGTGTCGCGTTCGAAATTTACAAATCGTGAGAAAAACTAGAAAATCCATCATAATTGCAGGATTAAAGCTTAATGACTTCGGACTATTTTATAATCAAACTAATTAAATAAATTAATCAAATTAAATCATTAAGAACAATTTTCTTGTCCCTAATTTGCAGGTAATAATTCAAGTCATTAAAATCATTATATTCCTGAGAAATAATATTGAGCTTTAAATAATAATTATTAATACGAATTAAATAGAAAATCTTTGCCCGTTGAACTAGAATGTTAAAAAAAGTTAATTTGTTTAAAGCAAAAGTAAATGCACGATCTCCGGTGACCTCCTTCGTTTTAACCACAAATTCTTCGACGAAATACTCAATTTTTTTTTTACGGTAAAACGATATACAGTTAAGCTAATTTACTTTGACCCGATGTGCCAGCGGAGCGTACAAACCTTTTTTTTTTGTTTTATTTTTTTTATTTTTTCGTTTACACTATACACTGTAAGGATACAAATTTGCATTTATTTCTCTTGGCCGAGATAGCGCTCCTGAGAATTCGCAAGTCTCGAACGCGATCGAGTTCGTAGTCGACGTGAATTTGAATGATTTTTTTTTCTTTTATTGCTAAGTAAACACGACCCTGAAGAACAAAATAGTTTTTCGATCGAAATTAACCAAATTCTATAAAAAGACGCAACAGGAAATCCACTTTTTCGAATTTGCATTTTTCAAAATTTGAATTTGATGATCGGTTCGCACTTTTCACTTATTCACTCATCGTAACAAATTTTTCCACAATTTATAACAAAAATAATGTTTTTTTTTTCTTCAAAATGACCAAAAATTATCAACTTTCTTTTACAATGTTCAATTTCAAAGATTGATAAGGGTGACACGACCTCTTTAAGACAAAAAAAATCTGCTTTTCACTCCTTGTGTCTGAGGCGAGAAAGCCGTCGTCCTTGCCTACAGGCAAACGAGGAAATTTATACTTTGCAACGGGGATGGTAATGACCATGAGCTCGCTTCCTGCTGACAGCAAGTACGTGAAGGTGTTTATACACGTTTGTATAGATATATTTATATCTTTATAAGCGTTTAAGAATCGAGGGAGAAAGATGGACGTATACGTCGATGCGGCCTCGACCTTACCTCCATACCTACTTATATTTCTTGTTGGCCGGGGGCGTACCTTCGTGGCCTACACAGTATACAGAAGAGAAAACGATTTGAATAGAAAAATTAATGGTTTTCTCTACATTTCACTTCGACATCCGAATCATTAGGTTTCGAGATCTTTATCGTTTGTTTTTATTTATTTTTTCTTCATTTATTGCTCCAGACCTCGAGGAAAAAATGAATTTAATTCGAGTAGAAAATAATTTATTCGATTTATCTCTAAATTTTCATTATAACCAAATTCTTATTTGATGTTTTAATTGAAGAACGGTATTTGTTGAATTTTTCATACACAAATTGCTCTTTCGATCCGTAAAAATCTAAAGAACCAAGACAGATTTATTTTTCTGACTGACTACCAATAACAACGTCTGAGATCGAAAAACTGCTCGTCAATTTTTAAATCCACATAAAGAGTTGGAAAAACGTAGAATTTTTATTGAATAATTGATTCAACTTCGTGCTCGTTGAATTCTTTGAATTTTTTATCCTCAATAAACGAAAAAAACAGGCTTTTCGTTCATCGGAGATATTGAAATATTCCGATCGAAGAAAATAATTGATTAAATTGAAACACAGTTAATATTCGTTTCATGGTCTCACTGGAGTGCGAAAAAAGTTCATTGGATTTACTAGATCCTAGTTGACCACCAGAAATCTCGTTCAAAATTACACTTTTCCATTGTTTCGTGTTGTAATTTTTCGAAGTATTCCTCAACGAACAGAAAAATGACCTTATTGTTATTATTTTACATTATTTATTTATTTATCTATATTATTTTATTTAATATTTACTGATGATCGATAATCGAAACAGTAAAATTTCACGCAGGTACTTGATCGAGTCACGAAAACGTCTGCTGAACCTGCCAACCTTATGAGGTCACAATCAATTAATCGAATTTCTTCGAATACTAAACCACGTCAATGTCTGATTTTCTTCTTTGAAATATTCAACCAGTTTTTGCGCAGAGAACTGCACCAATTGCAGACAGCGATAAAAAAAGCAACAAAATCGATTTCGAGAACAAAGAAAACCGAAGACTTGTACAAAAGCGAGAGATTGATTGCTCCTGGAGGCCAGCAGCAGCAGCAGCAGCAGCAACCATTTGTACCATTAACCTTCTCAAAGAGAAGAAATGCATGTAATACATCGAGAGATTTTCTGAACGTATACTTTCTCGTTTCTCGCGAATATGAGAAGAAGAACTCTCTCCCTGTCTCTATTTCAGTATCTCAGGCTTTAACTCATGAAAACTTAAATTGCCCCTTTTGCGCGACTATCTCCAACGTTCATAGAGAAACACAGCAGAACAGGATTTAATAGCTATAAATAAAAAAATGAGAAAAAAAAACAAAACAAAACAAAACGAAGTAATCCTACATTTATCGTGTCGTATATGAAATGAAAAGGTAAAAACCGTAACGAAACATAAACAACTATTATACACGTATACGAATTCGTGTTGTACAAGATTCTCTACTTATCCTTTCTCATATCCCATGGAGTTAAATCTTTATAACATCAAAGCCTTTCGACACACACAAGAAAAGTATATTTTATATATACATTAGTGTACTACAAGTTTATTATTACGACGAGGTGTGCCCGTTCCATTGAGAAGCACTTTCGTGTATGGGTTATTTATTTATTTTTATTATCTTGATGATCACACGGACAAGGCATGAAAAGAGGCCAAGACATAAAGTGACCAATGTCAAGGTCTTTAAATTCACCGATTCATTGGTGTAGTAATTGAGGAACGAAGTGAATGCAGCTGTATTTTTATGACTTACGAGATATACGTCGAAGCGAGAACAATTAAAGAAACTAGATTAATGAAGAAACGTCTCGAGGCGATGGGAATTTAATGAGCAATTCAGCAGCCATTCAAATGCACAACACTCTCGGTTATAATACCAGGTGTAAAGTTCTTTTAAATTTCTGGTATTTCCAGCTATGCTAACGATACTGTGAGGCTAGTCGAATAACTGTTTTAAATGATTGATATATTTGATGGATCTCGTTTAGTCGTTTGGTTGATGGTTTCTGATAACGTTTCTACATATATTTATTGTTGTTTATTAGTTTTTACGAGGACCTAAGAAGGCACGGTGAATAACAGCTGGAGAACGAGAAAATCATAAGCGAGTCTGTATCCGATATACAAATAGATTGTAGGGTGAAAGGAAGCGGCAGGAGCGTGCATTAGGGAGAAAGAGAAGAAACTCTGCTATTTCACTTGAGTAAATGCTCTTTCTGGGTCACTCGTGCGTATATATATGATTAACTATATGTATGTAGTTGATGATCGAGTAATTTCTATCCTTGCTAGTGGAGCTAACCTAATACAAGAGTATGTTTAACTCATCTACTCAGAATAAACCTTGGAGCAGGTAAATGGGTAAAATCATCCCATTAAGTGGTCTCGAGAGCGTTGGAGCGATTTCGAAGGAAATGACAACAACAAACGTCCTAGACCATCATCTTTTGCCTTCCCGTTCTCTCTTTCTTCCGTGCATTTTATTTTCAAGAACACGATTAAAAAGGATTGAGAATTGAGGCAAGAGCTGCGATATAATAGCGAGAATTAAGAAGAGAGAAAAAAAGAAAGAAGACAAAGAGGACTATCGAGAGTAGAACTCTACTGACTCGAGGCTTCAACAACCAACGATTTAAATTCATCGTGGCAAGAAGACCAGGAGCAAAACACGTTCACTGGGTCTCCAGGTCAGCTAAGTAAGCCAACCAATTCCAGGGACACAGGTGAGATTTATAAGCAATCTTATCTCCTTAGACACTGGACTTTTCTAACCCTTCCTTTTATTCGTTAATCTGTTTTCCTATCACCAATTATTCTACATAGATTCGTTCCATCAAAGATTCATTTGGAATACACACTTTTCTACGTCTTGTTTATAAATAAACGAAACTGTTATTCCTGAATGTTAATTTCACTGAATTTCGTATTCAAACCTCATCAACTAACACCGTGTATTATATTTGTCAATCAGACACAAATGTATGCAGCAAGAATGCTGCATTGATTGAATAATAGAGTTTGATGAGTTCGGATTCGTGTGAGAGCGAGTATATCAGAGGCAAGAATTGATATGACAGTGTATTTCTCTCTCTATCTCGTTCAACGAGATGATGGCTTATTTACAAGCGCAACACACATAACCGTGGCAATTAGTCGATACGTGCGAGATGAGTCGCAAAAGCTCTATACACTCGACATATGTGTACGAGTGGGCTGTCCCTTGATCAAGAACTGCCTGTACAGAGTGTTCCAAAAAGCGTTGTGAAATTACGGACTGAATAGAACGTGGAATTCTGAAGAGAAAGTATTTTGTTGTTTCTCCTTACGATGCAGCGTTGATGAGATATTCATTAATTAGTGACGGTCAATCTGGAGCGTGGGAAGAGGAGCCTGTAGAGTGGGAGGCTCGCGAAAGTTACCTCCTCGATATTCGACACGCCCCCTACAGCCTATAATCGACACACTTGATTCGCTGCGATCAATTAATCAGTCTAACTCTTCGAGGGAAGGTCAGAAAGGAAAACTTGATTAAAACTTTCTCTTCTAAATAGTGCAGCCCATCGGCTAAACTGCGTTTGTACTCTTAATACAAACTCATCTTTTGGCACTGCCTGTATATCAGGGTCAAATAGAGAAACAGGGTTCAATAAGAGGCTTCGAAGTCTAACAGAAAGCAAAACGTCCTTTTACTGGCTCGCAGACGGTATTCAAGTATACAGAGGGAGAAAGCAAAATGCTCACTCACGTTCAAACACACAATATACACATCAAAGTTTCGGAGCAATTGTTGCCACGTATCCACATCCATAATTCATCATGCATCCGACAGAGGGCAACCTCCTTCGTCAAGCACATGTACTCGGATAAATCTTATTATGAAAATACGACGAAACATTATACACTTGACAGGGTTACACGAGCTTCAAATTAACATTCTGACGTTATAATCTTGTTATAAATATAGTCACGATTTAATGGCTATTTACATGACTATAAATAAATATACACGTACATTTCATACTGGAAAATTATTATTAGTTGTGGCTTCAGAGGGAAGATCGTTCCTTCGTGTACGACTAATGGCTCTATCACTCCGTCGCCCGGTGCTGCAACATCATCCAAGGATCAAGGATATCAGTCATCGGCTGTACGAAATACTTGATTGGCCATTTCCCCGGCTTATTTCAACGCTGTTCATTTTTATAGCGAATTAATGTTCTTTAAATCTTTAAAGAGAAATGAACTGGAATTTTACCGAAACGTGTGACGATGGTTTGGTTCTTCGGTTCTCATTTTTTCGTAATTTCGATCATAAACTTCCGATGAAACAAATAAACCATAGGTTTTTTAATTCTAAGGTGGATGTCGGGAATTATGAAATCAATTCCAAAGATCGAGAGTGACAAGTCGATTTAAAAATGTCGTCCATCGACACACGCAAAGTTACTATTATGATTGAATCTTGCTCTCGTGAGCGGAACTCTCAGTTCTTCTTCTCACTACACAGCTATACAGATTCGCTGCACACTTTGCCGAGGAAAGGTCGAACCTCTGACAGTCGAAAGAAAACAAACAAACACACGCGATCATATCTTTTCCACGCGTTACATATTGGAAATACAGGTTTACTTCGGTTCGAATATTCTCACGAGTGAAACTTGTGGGAATATTCAAAGTATCCAAGAGTGTTGACCGGAAATAGGCGTTTTGAAGGGAAGCTTAAGACCGTGTCTAGAATGCCGTTTTCAAAGATGATTTTCCGGATAGAATCAGTTTCGAACTTTTTCAGTTTTTTATTTGAAATTTTGCTTAGAAAAAAACTTCTGGTTGTGATCAATTTTTTCGAAATCGGATAAAAAAATGATTTTTCCACAATATGGCGGCCTGCTGAATTTCGATTTTCGATCTATTTGATACTTTTTTCCCTCCTATGGATCATTAAACGATTCGTAACAACTATTTCGACTCAACCCTGGTATCATTGCTTCGAAGTGGTCAAATGATTTATACAACTATATTTTTATATGATGAATAGATTTATGTAACGAAAAAATATTTATATTTACGTACAACAGTCTAACGAAGATGTGTACGAATTATGAATTTGATTGACCAACTGGTCATCGAAATATCGTGGTAATCAATTCGACAAGCTCATTTTTGATAAAACCTCTTTAAAGTTGTTTATCGTTTTTGTTATTTTCTTCGAACAAATTTGTACGTGTTCTAAAAAGATCAAGAATAATTCATTTGAAAGATCGAACAGCTTGAAAAATTGGTTGCAAATAATAAATAAATTCAAAGTTATTAAGACATCGGAAAAATCTTGAATCAATACCAATAAATGTGATTATTATTGAAATATTAATAACTAAAAATGCATCAATAAGTCTTTACGTTGAAAAAAAAGCCAAACTAAAATGACGTCTACGTAATTTGGTGCATGGGAATCGATAGGATGGTAATTCGGTAGCGTTTTTTCTTCTTATCTTCAATCGTTTGAATGCCTCATGAGAATACATCATCATTGCTCGGGGGTTCGCAAAAACGGAAGTATCTTATGTTGCATAAAATTAACCCACTTCGATGCTTTCTTCTCTTTTTGTTCGATCTCTCTCTTTCTTACTCTTTGCAAATGAAGCGAAGATAAAACACATGAGTGCAATTACGAGGCTCGTCCATCAATTACGAGGAGAAAATACGAGAGCAAGCAGATAATTGCATAAGGATATGAGGCTCTCGATATAAATATATACTTTCATACGAATCGCGAGTTATCTTCTTCTTTTTATTTCTCTCTCGAATCAATCCCATGGGTTCCATAATCTATTTAGCATAACGATCCGATCGCACCTCTTTGATGAGCATGATGAGACGTATTAATTATAACGTTATATCGATATTCCAACAGCAAAAAATCAACACTAACGAGATATATTGATCGATCGTCTTCCTGTTGTCTTCATTCCTCTTTTTTCTTCTTTCTCTTCTTCTCAGGCAATTGATATCTATGGAGGTCATTCTATTATCTTGAGCAACGAGGTTCATTCAAAAATTTCGTCATCCCCTGACCTTGAGAATTGGTCCCAGGGTCAAATCGACATTGACCTTTGAATTCATTTTCTCCGAACGAAATATATACCAACTATTTTACAGTCTGGAAACTAATCGAAATTGATCGATTGGTCAACAAGGAGTTTAATCTTCTTCGTCATCAAGGTTTATCGATCTTTTTGCTCCATTTTATTCATATTTTCGAGCTTTCGCGGCGCTCGTAATGTTCAAGCATGACACCGCACGTACACATTTGCCCGGTCACCCATCTCAGTGACCGGTTTACCAATCGACTTATCGCGTGCCCATGCACACGGAACCCACAACTCTCAGAACTTCTCTTCGTCCGTAACATCTTTCAAGAATATCGCACCACTCACTAATCCTCATTCTTTTAGTTTCACCTTTTTATCTCTTCGGCTCATTTCTTCTTCACTCTTCAACACCCTCTCGTATGAATTTATGTCTATGAACATAATCTCTCGTTATACTTTCTATAAACTGGATGATGCTCTCAAATGCCTCTTACTCTCTCGATCCTGCATTTGCCCATTAGCGACACTCACAGCTACTTTTCTTCGGCCCCTCCCCTTAACCTCAAAACCATAACTCTCTCCTAAAAGCACAAATAGAATAAAGCTCTTGTTTGATAAACGAGTTAAGTTCTTGAAACCTTGCCAGGGTTCGAAATTTTAACAAACGCTGGAGATCCCAATAAAATTCGTTTCGTAATTCCGATTTTTTGTGAATTCGACACGTTTACGAATTTTGATTATTTGGAATAATAAACTTTCTTAGATTTACGGTCAGTTTCTTTCGACGAATTGAACATTTCGTTTTTTTTTTAAACATCCGAGTAAATCGGGACTAGAAATGGCCTGAGTTTGGGTTAATTGAGCAAAAGGTTCTCAAAATCACTTGAAAAAACGACCCAAATGCAATTTTTCAAATCCAGGACCTTGAGGCGTTGGTCAAATAAAATTATGCAGTCGGAAGAAACGTTGAGCGAGTAAAATTGCAGCTGAAAGCTAGTAGGCAGCGAGATATAAATTCAAGGGCGATTAAAGTCGCATCAAGAAGCTCGGAGAAAAAAACAACAAAAATAGAGAGAGAAGAAAGTTATTGTGTTGAGTGAAGAAATGAAAAATGGCGTCGAATGGAAATCGGGAATGCGATAACTCGCACAGAAGATCATTTGAATTCGTCGCAGCTTAGAAAAAATACGTACACCATAAGTTTTAATCTTGAGGGAAGAAATATTATGACAACACACGGAAGAAATCAATTGCCAGGTGCGATAATCCTAGGAAATGCAACATCAGGTCTCACAATTTATATTTCTCACGACACACGTGTGTATGTATTTACCGACTGCAAGAAGAAACATTTGTTTGAAGCCACACGAGATTAACAATCCTGGACATTCACAATCGCCTCTTCAAGTGTAAAAAAATCAATTTCTCTACGTTTATTTTTATTTTTTTTTTTCCTTTTATTATTATTCGTTTATTTCAAAGCACAAAGCAAGGGAGAATGACCGATAGTACTTTCGTACACGCCATATGAAGTTACGAGACTCTTTTCGGACCCCTCGTGATGAAAACTCGAGATTCTCTCCTCTTGAGGACGTACCATGCTGTGTTTTTTTTCTGTCTACCATGCTTGAGTATACGGGTCTCGAGTAATCGAATCGAAGAGCAAATTCTGCACATTGAACAGTGTTGGGTCTTTCGATCTGTACTTTTACGATTTTTTTATTTTTTTTTATTTTCAAATTTCATTGTCAGTTGGGGGCAGTAACCTTTTTATATTGATTGTCGTGGTGTAGGACGTATTTCATTTATTGAAAAATTGTTTTTTACATTAAAAACAAATAAATTCGTCAATTTATTGAACCTTCGTAACGATTATTGCTTGAATAATTTTATAATTCGAGCCTTTTTACGTCCTCGAAGCAATTGAAATAATTGTACCGAGAAAGTAGGAGAAAAAAATAACAAACCTTGTAAGCAGCACAGAAGAAAAACGGTGGCGACAACGTGAGAGCGCATCCTTGCAGCGTTTAGTGTTCCGGGTTTGAAATAACGAGGCAGATATTTGGTGGAAAAAAAAAGTCGAATTATTCGCGAACGATGATCACGCGACGTTTGATCACAAATTGTCGTCGATGAATATTTCGATCCTCAAGGATCGAGCAAATGTTTCGGCGTATTTCGGCACGCGACTAAAATTCCAGTTGGTAAATACCGAAGGGAATAAATAAAAAGTCAAATAATTGATAAATCGAGAAGAGGAATTAGAGATGAATCGTAAAAGAAAAATAAATAAAATGATGCATTTAAGATGGAACGACGTGAAATGAAATCTCTTTGAATGAAAGAGGCTTCGAGAAGGAGGAAGTGCCTTCTTCTTGCACGACCTCTCTATCGTCCTTCGAGGTCCACGAACGACTGAGCCAGTCGGACTCTTGTTCGCTCTTGCCTATAGCCCACAGAACCCCTTCCTCGACTTTCACGTGGCGTGTGCTCTCATTTCCAATAGGAACACACATGTGCACACGTACATGGACATGGATATACATTTTGATCCTACATCCCATGACATTTGTGTGTTTTCCTTCTCTTTCTCTCTCTCTCTCTTTTTCTTTCTCTCTCTCTCTCTCTCTCTTTCTCTCCCATCATTCTCTTCGATTCTTTATCTCTTTCTTTTCACATATCGAAGTCTTATTCGAGCTGTGAGTAAAACGCGAACGTATATACGAATGAGGAACGAGAGGAAAGGAGAGATTCTGGACCATTATCATTACCAATGAAGATCGGTTCTCCATGCTCTCTCAGGATTTTTGCCTCCGTATCTTTTCCACCAGCAACACCAACAGCCTCTGCACGCTTGCTTGACAACCACGACTTTTGCGGTCTCGCAATGCCCCTTAAAGCCAACATAGATCTTCTCCTCTGCCGCGTGGACCACCAGTTACAAATATACAAACACACCATCCAACACGTATCGGTGGATCGTAATTTATAAGCTACGTACGCTTTGTACAGCTACGAAGTGTGTGCCCTCGCTTTCTAGGCCAATGTCTCTCTCTTTTTCTCTCTCTCTCTCTCTCTCTTTCTCTCTTTCTGTATATATTCACACCAACTAGTCTCTTCTTCGCAATTTCTCCCAAGTCTTTATTATCTTCGATCGGGCGAAGAAGTCTTGATACTGATCGATTTTTATTGATCTTCGTCAAATCGTCTCTTCGATCGAAGAAATATCAATATTTCTTCCGATAGATTTCAAAATCTCACTTCTCGACATTACAGTTACTTTTTTTTTATTCGTTTTATCGTTTATTGCTCAATTATTCGGTGAAGAATTTGAAAACAGTGTGATTCCAATTTGCTAGACTTTTTAAATTTATTTATTATTTCTTATCAAATTTATGACATATTGATTTTTTTGAATACTCGTGTTTCACACGTTTTTTCAAACGGAACATTTTAATTACTTTGACAGTGCAATATACAAGTATGGTCGTCACTGTGGGGCTGATGGTGCGCTGCCTGTTTCTGCGAATACACTCGCACCACGTTACCAACGAGTTTTTGTCAACTGCGGAACCGAGCGCAGTCAAAGGTGATGACATTGATCTCTCTTGGCGCGTGAAGAAACATCCGAGAGAACTGAAGAAATGTATAAATATCTATCTATACGTTTGTGTATGAACGACGCCGGAGGGGACATCTAAGAAAAAGAGCCTGTTTGTATTGGGCACCTGTGACTTTAAAAAACGAGAAAAAGAGGCAAGGAGACGAGACTTTTGCCATAAAGTGAGGAAGAAAGATCGAGAGAGAAGAAATCGTTGCGAATATGGTCGCGTGTACTCACAACTCGGTTAATAATACATTTAAACCTATGAACGAGTGTCACAACAAAATCCATGAAACATAAATTTTTTATTTTATACGAAAAAATTGAAAAATTATTGATTTAGTCAAACTATTCGTTGATTAATTTGAGTCAATTGAAAAAAAAGTTGTATTTTATTGATTATTGTTAATTGTTATTATTATTGAAAAATTATTAATGCAGTCAAACTATTCGTTGATTTGTTTAATTGAATAAAATTATTGATTATTTTTAATTTTTATTATTATTGAAAAATTATTAATATAGTCCAAGTATTCGTTGATTAGTTTAAGATCATTAAAAAATAAAAATTTATGTATCACTGATTATTATCAATTGTTATTATTATTGAAAAATTATTGATGTAGTCAAACTTCCGTTGATTTGTTTAAAGAAATAAAACTGTTGATAATTATTAATTTTTATTATTATTGAAAAATTATTGATGTAGTCAAACTATTCGTTGATTAGTTTAAGTTCATTAAAATATTTTATGTTCCAATTAATTCGATTGGAATAGTAACGTGTGGAAGCTACAGTCTCGTTCAAAGTTAACACGAATTCCAACGTAAAAATGAGAGTAAGAGCGGATAGGGCGCCAAAAAAAAAACGGTTTCCCTTGTGCAGGTGGCAGAGAAAAAAAGCAGTAAAAAAATCCGTAAACAAACCAGCCGTCAACCAACCGCACAACGATCGCTAAACAATAATAATTAACGAACCGTCGACAGTGTCAAATTTAGTGGATTCAATAAAAATGTAAATGAAGTAGATTTAATAATGCGAATATAATTAAGCTGGAACGTTGTAATTAGGTTAGTTTTATTAATTGAATAATTCATCAATTCAATGTACATTGTAAAAAAATTTAATTGGTAAATTAAAAAATAATAAATAATAGCCACTAATTCTCGTGACTTTGATTAACATATTTTTTCCTGCTCCGTATTATGGTTATGATTAGTCAAGCGTGTGGGTACTTAATTACTCGTTTAATTACACAATATTTGTCGCAGTAAGCGCCAAGCATATCGCAAATGAGAGGATAATCGCAATAATGAATTTTCCTTCCGTAGAACGAGAGACAATGCACTTTGAATATAAATAGAATTAGCTTCCTACGCTTACACTGAGATCGTAGGCAGATCCTACACGAGATTCAAACCTGGATGAGATAGAAAATATATTTGTCTCCTTTTCTCTCTCCTCTTTCTCGTTATTTATCTATATATCTATATATTATATTTATATGTATACCTAGAGATATATAACATCGCTGTAGCCCGTGCGTGCACCTCGAGTAAAACGGGATTACTGCTCGACGCGCGCGCCTCTACTTCCGGTTAATTCAAAGTCCACGATTCCTTCGGCCGAGCGACGACACGAACGAGCTTAGAAAAAGCACTAACGTGTGCGCCATCTCCTCGTGAGAATTCAGTGAGAAAAAGAGACGAAAACATTCTCCCAAATATCGCCCTCTTTCGTTTGTTTACATCGCAAACTGATTTTTCGTACACAGAGTTGAAAAAAGATTCATGAGGTTAGGTTCGAATAAATCGATATCGAAATTATCCCGATTGAATCTTGCTTCAGTGTGGAAAAAAAAAAAAGAATAAATCATTCTCGATATCGCATTCCATGTAACTGTCGAAACACTTTGTAAACTTGTCTCGATGAATTTATGGCATTTTGACGAAAGACAGCACAGTTAGATCATGACACTCATCTATTTTTCATCGAGTTCATTCCCAAACCACTTATGATGTTTCGAAATTTTTATTTATCGACTTCTCAAGCCTGTCGGTTTTCATATGTGAGCACGGAATAAATTATAAATCGAATTATACGATTAAATTAACTGGGAACTGATAGCTGTGCATTAACCCATGACGATGGATGTAAAAATTGTATTTTTTCACTAAAAATGATTCTTAAAACGTTGGGAACGTTTAGATCCGAGTGCAGCTATTGGTTTTTCACTGTTCGAGTGAAAATGAATTTTTGGAATTTTTTTAAAACCCTATTCAACAATAATTTCGTGTCGTCCCTTCGTCCCTACGATCTTCACAGTAATTTTTCAAATATAATTCATTCGCTATCCATATTTATAAAATAGAAGAATAGTAAATATATAAATGTGTATGTAAATAAAAAAAAAGGAGTTGAACAGCCGTCGCAGCATGTTCGTGACCATATCGAGACACTCGTAAAGTATATGTCTCGCGGCTTAGGAAAGGAATAAGAAAGAGAGAACACCCGCGGCATAAGTGCATCCTGGCATGTGCCCCAAGTTGCGGTGCAGCTTTGGTATAACGACTGTGGGCACATTGGACATTAGTTAAATTACAACGCAGACCTCTCACCTCTGCTGCTACACTGCGAGACTCTCGCCATTTATAAAAAGCTAAAAAGCCTTTTTAATCCTGGCAAAATCCCAACATTTCGATTCACGTGACCAAAATTCTTTACGATAAAATGTGAATTTTAGAGTGCCACTGCCACGTGATTTGGATGCGCGTGAGTGTGATAAGGAAAGCTGTGAAAAGCTGTGAGTTCGAACGAAATAATTATCCTTGTCCAAAAAGCAGAATGAATTAAAAGTACTGAGGGCGATGGGTTTAGGCTCCGAGCGAAGCCAATACTCGGACAACTCGACCGTGCATCGAAGCATCGATCGCTGACCGCGAGACAGTTGTTTTTCTCTCTGTTTACTGATGGCGATGACGGACGAAAAATGAAACAAAAATTTTAAGCGGGAAATTCAAACTCGTGATTAAAATTAGTATTCATAATATTTATTGAATCAAGGCGTATGAAAAGGGAAAAAAAGAACGGATTGAAAAACAGAATTCCAAGAGTATGGCCTACTGTGAGGTATGCACTGTGCGCTCTTAATTTGATTGATGCACTGAGGAAAAACCGGATTGTCGAGTGCAACGACATCTACCGCGTTCACGTCGAAGAGTCACCGGGTTTGCGCCATTCGCGGTTCTTATATGCTATTAAAGTGTCTTATTTTTATTCTCATGTCCTTTATTCGCGCGCGAGAATCTGTCACCATATAGTGTGAAACTTCGTCGTGTGTGTCTAATCGTCCACGTCTCTCATTCGGTCTTTAGTCGCTCGTGTCGATCGTTTTTAACATTTCTTCAACGACTTCTTGCGAATAAATACTTCGTCACTTGCTTTGCTTGTCGATATAATTATTTAGTTTCTCCTTTTCGTTTTGACAACCTCGAGAATAAGCTCGTGAAAAAAAAAACTCAATGAGTAAATCAGTGACGGAAATTCTCTCTCTGATTTTCTCGTTTCCTCCGGCAAAAGCACACATCGTGTTTATACTATTCACGGAATGTTAATTCACTCTCTCTCCTCACTCGAAGTCTCTGATTCCTGATGACCCAATTGAAATAATGCCAAATCAACACCGCACAGTAATTACGAGATAGAGATTCAACGAACCAGAGAAGAAACTTGTCGTGATTCGTCGCGCATTTTAATAAGTTCAAAATGATGCACTCAATATCGAACAAGTTTAAATCAATTTTCATTAAAACTAACGAAATAACATCCAAATCCGAAACAATCTTGTGACAGTTTTTTTCCATCGAAATATTCTAATGTTCAATGCTTATCTCGAACTCGATCACGATTTAAACTTCTTACCTTGCTTGGGGTATGGTGAAAGATACAGTGGGTCTAGAGTACCCCAACATTTTCGAACTGTTATCAAGAAAGCCGAGAAAACATTACCTCCATATTTCGATCGGGTCACTGTGGTACATTATCGACTATTTTTTTATATTACTTTCGTGATTACGATGAAGACCACAGAGGGCAGGACGAGTCAGCTGTTTCCAAATGGCGGACAAAGCATCGGATGGCAAAAGGAAATACACGTTGTCATTTTTCGTGTACCACAATGAAATACATTTTTACAAATTAATGATTCGTAAAATAATGCAGCCGGTTCACGTTCATAAACATTTTTTAATTCACTTTGAATCAAATTAGCAAATTTATTCTGTTTTACCTAAAGAACTGTGTATATAGACAGCGTAAAAAGTTTCGTTTATTTGGCGTTGCGATCTTGTTTCCCTGTTGTGACAGTAAGCGAAGAATCGCGAAACGTCGTGTATTTACATTGACACAAACATATATGCGTAGTATTATATTCCAGAACTGTAAATGTCATGTTTAGATTCCGCTCGATCGCGTCGTGAATTCGTGCATTTAAATATCATTGTGAACAATAATTTGTAAAATCAGTTTCGTGAGTGTGTCGAATTATAATCATTTGATACCCTTGTTTGGGTGCAATATTTATTAGCCAATGATGACTAAACGCAGTGGATCTTCGTATTGTTGATGTAAACTTTTTCATTATTGACGAATAAAAGATGTCATCACCGCTTATATTTGTCACTCGCGCTCGAGAGGACTTGTGTTTCTGCCGGTTGTTTTCACTCATCGATTTCGTTTTCAACGATACCGTAAATGGAATTGACATTTAGACGCGTACGTTTCAAGAGCTTCGCAATAATCGAAACCAGTGTCGTTATCAATCCCCCAAACATGTGGTAAGCCAATTCCAATGTTCGCTAAAAACTTTCTACGTATTATTTCCCTGCGATTTCAATTTTTATCTACACATAATAAATTTTATTGTACAAATGTCATAGTGCAAAATAGAATTTTTCCTTTTCTTCAAAAAACCTCAAACTTTGTTCTGTCAATTTTATTTTCACTAATTTTCACGAATTACCATTAGTTCATTTTTTTTTCAATGCAATATAAATTATTTACGTAAGTTGTTGAAAGGCCTAAATGTAGAGAAATTGTTTTAATTGTTTGCATTTTTATTTGTTTTTTTTTATGGATACTTTGTTTTTTCAATTCATTTTTTTTTTTTGAGATGCATTAACCGTTATTGATGTCAAGTTTTCATAGTTTTGAACAGACATTTCATTTGCTACAGTTGATAATATTCTATTTTTCAAAATTCCTTGTTTACTTTTCTTCAAGATGAAGATCCTGAGCAATGGCACGATGGTCGACTGTCTTATCGGGGGTTTTCTTGGCTCTATCTATGGTCCTATCTCTTGGAAAACTGCTCATGCTTGCTGCGACTAATGGGAATAACGGGGACTTGAGCGAAGCTGATCAGTGGTTAGCGGAAATTGGCCTCAAACAATATCGACCTATTTTCAGGAAAAAAGGTAAGAACATTATTTCATGATGCATTTTCTTTTTCCATAACATCAATTACGATGTACGAGAGTTTTGTCATCAGGGACAATAAAAAATTAAAGATAGCAGCAGAATAATCACGTATTTTTGTGTTGCTAAGCATTTCTGAAAAACTACAAAGAAAAAAACATCAATTCAAGGTACAAATATCTCTGTAGCAACACAAACCTCATCAGGGTCCAGGTGACCCTTAAGTTGTTGATAATTTAGAAAAAAACGATATGAAAACAAAATGTGTTAACCATCTTCCAACATGTTTTGATAAGACAAAAGATTTTGAGCGTAGAAAAATGTTGACATTCACCCGGACCAGGTTTTTCAATTCTGGGCCTAAACTTTGCCCGGTTTACTTTAAACAGGGTCAATCTTTTGACGTTTGTGAAAACGTGCACCATCACGAAAATTTTCCAGTGTCTACAATTGTTCTTTAGAAAAAAAAATAATAATAACGAAGAATAATCCGAAAAAGGAAAAACAAACGTGAAATAATGCCAACGTTTCTCTCATCGACAATGGAAAAAAAATGAAAAATAAATTTCTAGATGAGACATCATATTCCATTTGATATTTTTTCATTTGTTTATTTGATCCTCCAAAAAAATAATAAACTTGGATGTACTGTCTATTTATCAACAAACGAAATGGAGCTTTTTTTTGTCTCGTTCACTCTTTCTGGATATATGACCATAAGAGTTATTCGAGGACCCCGCAAACTTCTTTGAGCAAGCATCGGACCAATAAGAAAAGTGCACTTAATGGCAAAGTGTACCCTCGAAAGGAAAAATCTTGAATAACGTATACATCATGTGTGTGAAGTGACACTTGGAATTTTTATGGGGTGAAGAGGAAAGGGCACTCATGACTACAAGTACCGTCGGTACAAGATTTTCTGGTCAGACTTTTTTTTTTTTTTTTGTTATTTCTATACATTACTCACCTCAATGTGGTGGAGACGAGGTTGACCTCTATCTACGACCTTTTATTCCCTTTGCCCGCTGTACTTTCAACACTTGCCTCCCTGTCACGTTTTCTTTATGAAGAAATAAAGAGAAAAAAAAAGTAAATAAAAATACAGTCTGAGGAACTTTTCACCCCTTGACGTCTACAACAGCATCGTGCCACAACCTCACGTCGGATTAATTGAGACCATAAATCGGATCTAAACAATGAAATTGGAGAAAAAAAAATGGAAAACTGTTATTTTTACATTTTTGAAAAATAAAATTGACACACGTACGTAAAAATGGGAACTTCGAAGTGAATTTTCAAAATAAAATTCCTAGTCTGGAAAGAATAAAAATTTTCGAATGATATCTTCAAACAAAAATTCTTCATCGCGTATTACGGTATTCAATAGAGTTTTTGCTACGAATTATTTCACGACGCAATTAGCTGAACGATTTGTCAAATAAAGACAATTGATTGCACACTAATAAGTGTCGAGTCTATGTTTGAAGGTGAATAGACGAATAAAGACGAAGCTCAGAGAGACATGAATTTTGTATGTGCCTGGGTAAAGTCCACCTTATGAGGAGAAAATGTCAAGGTCAAATGTCATTGACTAGTTTCATAATTAAATCGTTCCAAAGAGTCTCCAGAATGTTCTCATTGCTCGGGGCTTTTATTTCGGACATAAAAAATTAATTTCTAGCTTCGAAAAATGGAACAAAAAATTCGAAGCTGAGTTTCAATATTTGAGCAGTTATCGACATTTCAAAAACGAAGTTAAATGAAAAAGATCATTTGTAACAAACTGAAGAAATGTTGTTATAAGAACATCGTTTTATTATTCATGGACAAATGTTTACTAAACAATTAAATATAATCGTTTTATTAATTATTTGATAACGTTATCACTCTTGAACTAAAAATGGCAAATAATTCAAAAAAATCCTTAAAAATAGAGGTTACATTAAATAACTGGTAGAAAGTAATTGAATTTGTAGATAAAAGATAACGTTATACATTTTACATCGTTATCGCTGTTGCAGAGCCCAGTTCACTATTTTATCTCGAGCATCGTAAATATTGTAGCAAAGGGCAACGGTGCATTTCTATCTCTAGCCTCGATTTTATTTTATTTTTATTCTTTTTTTTCTGCAAAATCGATAACGGGTACAAAATTAAACTTCGCAAAAATATCTTCAACAGCCAAGGTTCGGTCGTTAAAGAATCATGTAAAATCTATTATTATTGTTTCACGAGGCAGATTAAAGGCTACGGAATAAAAATAATCCAGTAGTTTATTTTAGAAAAATAACAACTGTGTCGAAATTTCAAATGTTTTCACTTCCATTTTAAAAATAAAATAGAAATGCAATATGTTTATAGTTTGTTTCCTTTTTAGATCACGAACTTTTTCTTGATAAACACGCCGAAGCAACACATGAATTTTTTTTTTTTTTTCCTTACTTATGAAAAACTTGAATTCCCAAAAAAGTGTAAAAAGGAAGTGGAGATACTGCTCTTCATTTTTACAGAGGCAATATAAATTCTTAATCCGGATTTCCTCGGATGTACAACACACTCGTGCCGTTTTTCAACTCCACATAAATTCACAAGTGTACGTACGTGTGCGTGATGCTCGCTCGTTCGCTCACTCGAGCGAACAATACAGCGTCGAATTAAAAATATATTCCACATTTTTCAATGGTCTTTCGAGGGCTTAAAAATCCTCAAGTTTTTAGATAATTCTTTCGATCATAAATTCCAAATCCCAAAATCAATTTTTCAAATCGTTACAATTTAAAAAATAAACAAACGTGAACGAGACTCTATTCATTAAAATTCGGACCCACTGGGTGTAGGTTTTATTCGAAGTTTTTTCGACGATGGACTATTCGATCCGTTAACCTTTCGCTCATTTTTCCGGAAAAATTTTTCTGCGTGGATTTCCAAAAACGGTATTCATCTGAATGCGTCAACTCAACTTATTTTCGAACTTAAATAATCCTCAATTTTGTGGAGAAGGGGTTGGCTGATCTCAAAAATATTCCCAGGGCAAGTTTAATGATCGCCATAGAGAAAAAGTATGGGTCAAAATGACCCAGTGTGTCACGAAAAGCTTAATACTGCAATTAAACGAAAACTTGATCGAGTTCCCTTGTTTTGGGGCGAAAAATAGAGTCAATAATTCGGTAACCATCACAGTGCGAAATCAACAGAGTAAAAGAAAAAAAAATTGGAAAACCAACTTTTGACCTCGATTTATTTAAAAATTGAATTTCCGGTGCTTGAGCTTTTCAACCGAAGGGTACATTGATCGTGAGGAAAGATGAGAATGAAAGCATTACAAAAATGGTCATGATGATTATAAAACATAGAGAGTCGAGAAAATAAAAACATTTATATCACGATAAAGAATGTACAATTGTTGAAAAATATATATTTTCGTCCGTGTCTACGAAAATAACAAGTGAGTCCGGCGGCAGGTGTACACATGCGTGTATGAAAGTCGAATCGTTCGGGAGAGAAGTGGTGGTGGGGAGGGGAGAAAGAGGGTAGAACTAGGGTTCGGGGGTGGGCGCACCCCCTCCCTCCCCCAGTTCCCCCAAGCACGAGATAGAAACGTTCCGGGGGATGGAGCGTTGTACGGAGCTGGGTGAGGGTTGGTGGGGGGCAATGGTTGCTCTCGCCGTGTAATCGTATTGTATGCAGTCGACTGACGTGACTCCGCAAGAGCGGATCGCAACAGAGGGACAAAAAACTCGAAAAGAAGGAAGAAAAACAACACACACCAACAGTAGAGAAACATACGAAACCAAAAGACAGAGAGATAAAGAAAACAAGTGGAAAGAGTGTCAAAGACGAATCCGGTTTCACTGTGACAAAGAAACAAAGGAAAAGAAAAATAAACAGAGCGACGGAGAACGTGTAGGAAAACAAAATAGATACAAAAAAACGAAAATAAAGCAACGAAATTATCGTGGCAAATATGCACGTGGCCGAACCTCACAATCGAGGATCATCCGGAGCCTTTTTTTCAACGTTCTCAACATTATTAACGTTAACTAAGAAACCAGAATTTCGTCGAGCCTTCGAACTGACGAGAAACCTTGAAGGAAATACCATTTTCACTTCAACGAACCTTTGACACACTCGTCTACTGTCTTTTGGCCAACTGTAATTTATTTCGCCTCAAGAAACATCAAACAGTCGATTAAACCTTTATATAATCGCCACCAGAGGCCTTTTATCTAGAGATTATTATTATTATTATTATTATTATCACTGTTCGCGATATAAAACTTCGTTCACTGTTGATACTAAACAATAACAACAACAAATACGCTACGAATTTTTGTTGAAAGAATCGACTAATCCTTCACAACGAGGAATTTCTTTCATCTTCGTTCCCAAACGATCGAAATACCTTTTTCGAACATCACACATTTATCTCTCCATTCGCATCGTGCGCGAGGGTGCTTACCAGTGATTTACGCGAATTTGCCTTATCGTAAGTGATTCAAAGGGTTTCCCCATTTTACTAAAGCCCAGAGAAAGACACGAGAATGGGAATTTAATCAACGCAACTCTCGTTATTTATTTCATTCTCATTCACTATCCTTTTTTTTCGAGACTTAATGACCAAAAAACTCTTTCGAGCTTTCACGCACATTTGTTTCCTCAGCACTCCTTTTCGTTCGTTGAAAATTTTTAAGGATTCAATTTTGTATCGTGTAAACAAAATCCCTTGAATTTAGAACATCGATTTCCTAACTTTGAAATCATAGTATTTTTTTTAAGATTTTGTATCCGATTTTCTGTTAAATCTTAAAAAAATACTTGACGAATTTTTATAGCGTAAAGCTGCATAATGATTGTGAAGAATTTCTTTGATATTCTTTGTTGGCTTTTCCTCAAGTTTAACCTGAATTAACTTTTAATTGAACTTTTATTTAATCTTCTTTTGCAAGGCTTTTGAAACATCGTATTTTTTGCATAAAAAGTGAATAATTCGTTGTAGAAAATGTCTGAATAACGAAAAAGAAAAGTCGATCTGTTTTTTTTTTCGAAATAATTTATTTTTACGATTTATGCATCATGACACTTTTATCAGCAACTTTCTTATGTTTTTCTTCTTTTTAAAACAATTTCTATTGTTTTTTTTTATTTATAAAAAATTACTTAAGAGAAAGCTCTTTATAACACTCCCATTTTTGCGAAATTCCGGACGACTTTTCTGTGTTAACGGCACATAGAAAAATGATGAATTACTGTGAAAACGATATGCACTTAAAAGGTTGGGTCGGACATCCGATACTCAAAGACGACGCCGATACCGGGACATAAAGTTTCAAGGTTAATCTACTTTTACGATTTTCAAGTCTCGAACCAAACTTTCCAATCCGTTTGGTACTCTTTCCTTTCACTATTTTTCTATTTGCTCTATATCCTTCGATTTATTATTCTTTGTATTTATCGTTCTTAGTCAATAAGTTTTCTTTTATATTCATGAAAAAAAAACGCATTTTTTTCTATAGTTTGAACCAAATAATCGATAAAAACGAATAACTTCTTCTTTTTTCCTTTTTTATTCAAGTTTGAATGAATTTCTTATTTCACTGTCAAAAATGGAAAATAGTTATTTCAATTTAACGTAATCTTTGCCCATTTTATTTCTCTTTCGTTCAAATCCCACTTTTATTTCTTGTTCCGATCATTAAATAACAATCAATCAAGTAATTAAAAATTTTCTAAAGCACTCAGCACAGACCGTAAGGACTGTATTGTTGTTTTTTTTTCTTCTTTTTCTTTCCACTTGAAACGCTTTGCATTGTAGGCGATAGAGGAAATTGACGTCAGAAAATATTCCACGTTGAGCTCTTGGAGTTACGGAAACTCGTTCAGGAATCGCGATCGAAAAGTTGAGAGTAGTGAATAGAGGGAAAGAAAGAGCCAGAGAGATTGAGAGAGAAGAGAGAAAAGTTGGCGACCATATTACCAACTTATGGGAAAAGAGGTGATGTTGTACGAGGAGAGACACGATGTAGGGTGAATACGAGATAGCGCGGTATATCCGGTCGGACGGTTTTTCCTGCAATGCGGATAGCTGCGGAGAGCTTTGACTGAGAAAATAAATAATAAATAAAAGGAGAAATCGAAGGAACTCAAAAGGGTGATAAATTCATCGAATTTATTTATATCTAAATCATATTCAATAATCAGCATAAATCCAAACATGAAATTCCAAGTTATTGAAGATTGTAACGTCCAAATGTCGGCTCAACATTCAAAAAGTATTCCAATTGCAATTAATTTCAAATTAAATTTATATTCTCACGTCAACGCTAACGAAATCGTTCTCTGCTGCAAAATGTTCCTCGTACGCGATCACGAGATTTTATTACACTTTATTTTTTTTCGTTTTTAAATAACAAAGAGAATGGCGTCTGATAAAGTCATATTTGGGAATCATTTTCATGATTAAAACTCTATCAAACGAAGAAAGGTGTAGAAAGAAGTGCTGAAAAAGATTTTTTTACTTCAAACAAATATGGTTTTTTTTTTAATTGAATGAAATATTATTATTATAGCATGCCGGGAGTTAATAACACGAAATTTAACGCAAGAGTTATTTTCAATTGTTGGACCGTCCCAAAAAAGTTGTCCATTGTTTTTAAATCGTTTGAAAAAAGAACAAATCCAACAATATGCATAAATCTGCGTTTAAAAAATGAACACAAAACAAAAGACTCAGATTGGAACAAAGAATATTTCATAACGCTGGCATTTGCGAGCCTAAAAATCTCACGCTGTCGAAGTTTGCATCGTTGGAATTCAACGGAATTCTTATTTTTATTCATACGAGAGTCCAAATTTGATGCGAAATGTTTGACTGCGATAATGAGACGATTGTTTTTTGCGAGCTCTAATTAAAGTCCACGAGAAAAATGAGGACAATGGCAAGACTAAAAAAAATTGTGAACAAAAGAAATACTTTTCGTTGCGTTCGAAAACGATGGAAAATGCAATACCATCATAAAGTCTCTGAATTTTGGCTGAAATTCTATTCGCAGAAAACTGACTAACAAATCCAAACGGCAACCTAAAGAAACAACAGTCCCCCTTATCGATTTTTTTATAAACGAGTTCGTGTTTGTGTTGTCAACACACTGACGTAAACTATGAAAGATCGATTTGCCCCGAGGATAATATAACCTTGAGGCGAAAAAATAAAATAAAATAAAGCGGTTAAACGTTAGAGATTGAAGTGTAAGATGGTTTCCATGCTCAGGTCGTTATTGCTCGACACGTGTTAACCTTTTGTACAAATTTTCATCAACGCATATATACATGGGAATATAAATCGTAAACAAACTCAACACTTAATAGGATGAAACGTACACGCACACAGGGAGTTTTATTTTCCCGTTGAACTTTTCGCCTCTGCGTGAATAACCGCTTGTACAAAGACTCTTTCTCAAGGGTGTTTTCGGTAGAGTCACGAGATATTGTGTTTTAAACACGAAACGAAAAGCGTGCACGGAACTCGACGGAAATATAAATTTTCTTCACCTTGCTACGAGTCGATCAAAGTTCATTAGTGCTTTTGAGATTTTGAGCTCCAGTTTTTGTGAGCTTAGAAGTGAAGGGATGTGCACAAAGAAAATGAGAGAGAGACGAAGAGAGAGAGAGAGAGAGAGAGAGAGAGAGAGAGAAAGAGAGAAGAAGACTAGGAACCCCGTTTACATATCGATTTCAATGAAACTTCTCGACGTTTGCAATATTCATCAGCACGAGCGAGGAAAAGCGCCAAGGCAAATTCCGACATATAGGACACTTTTGCGGTTTATACCTCGTGAAACCGCGTATTCACGTGAAACATGAAAATATTCGTATTTATATAACTTCCATTAATGTAACACGAAAATCAGACGTTTTCGCGCACGAAAATCACTATTTCTTTCATATCTTGTTTGAACTCTTTCTCTCTTCGCGTTTTACGTTAGTACCTCGCGATAAGAATTCACTGCCTTAAGTGCAGCTGAATAAAACTCTCCTCTATTAAAAGAGACCTCGTAATTTTTTACGTACATATACGTCAACGATCAAATCTGATTTCAGGAGAAACTGGTTTGTCCTGAACTAATGTGGTTGCCCGATATTTCTCCTCGAAGTATAGTCACAAAATTTGATTCATTTATTCCAGTTGTTTATTTAATTGAGAAATTAAAAGGGAATTTTAATAGTCAGAAATTTATAAACTGAAGCAAGTTTTTTTTTCGGATCGAAAGAATTTCTAGAAAAAAAATAGCAAGTATAAGTAAAAGTATGTTGAAAACTTTTGAACGATAGTGTATTCAAAGTGGGTTTATGGAATATTGTGAATGAGATTGCAGACCGAGACTACGATCGAGATTAAATGTGTCTAGATATCAATGTTTAAAATCTCGCAGGCTCTCCGAGCCTGATTGCATCGCCCCATAGAGAAAATTTAATCCGATTTTTATCCACTTTTCCACTCCACCAGATCGTACCAATTTTAAAATAAAACACTCGATTTCAGGTGTTGTTCCATCGAAACTATTGACTGCTCAATTTTTTGTATGCAATTATTATTGGTTTTTATATTCAACGTAAAAAGGAATGGGTTAACGAAATTTTCTGTTTTTTTAATTATTATTTCATGCGTTTCATTTCAATCAAATTTATGATATTCTATTTTATTTCGATTAGTTTGAAAAGCATCCACTGACCGAACAATATTTGCATCGAAATCATAGACACTATTAAACTTTGATTGGTTACGATCAATAAAAAGCCATCAATTCGATTGCTGAGACCCAACGACACAATAAAACTTCATTTTTTTTCAATTTATCGACGTAATTTTTCAATCAATGCGAATGGATTAAAAAAATGACAGATCGTAGTTATTTTTTTTTCATATCATTGAAAAATAATACACACATAAAAGTCGGATATAAAATGACGTTAATTGGAGATGTTCCAATTTACAAATTGAGCAATTATTTCGATTTATCGTCTTTTTTTTAATCACATTTTTATAATCACGAATGAAAATTTATCTCAAGTCTAATAAATATAGTGGTTTACTTTTGCTCATTTTGATGAAAAATAAATATCCACCTACTGGTGAATAACTTTGTACGTAAAATGTGGAGAAAAGCTTAAATGCAATTGTATGGTTTTGATTGGGGCAGTGGATAAAATGGTTTCGTTAATCCGGCTTAATTAATGAATCCAATCAGGCGTTCCAAAGCAAACATGGAAATTCGATCGTCCTATATTTTTAATATTTGTATGCAGAGACTGAAATTGAAAGAGAAAGAGATAAAAAGAGAAAGAGAAATTGAAATTTGGTTTTCAAGTTTGCCTTCGGTTGAAAATGTGGAGCACAGGAGAATTCGGGATCGATCCCGTTGGTTGGCTACCTTCATAATACCCTGGTCTACCCTCTCATCCATAATCATGAGTATGTGTGACATACATATGCCCCGCGGGCATCCCCTAACAGTTGCAACCCCTTTTACTTCCTCCTTTCCCCGCCCCCTCGCCCTTCCCCCTCTCAAAAGGATCGTTAGCACGAAATAATGTCAGTGAAGGATATCTCCCGTATGGCAAAGGTCAAGAGTCCATCCGAGGTCGCGACCATCCTCACGCTTTATTTCTTTCTCGATCCCCCTTTTTTTTATTGCTTTGCGATAAAAAAAAATTCTACTATCTCTTTAAAAATACCAATTGCACTCGTCCAGGGAAATTAAATTAACAAAAAAAATATTTTCTTTACGATCCAGACGAGTGGAAATGACTTTGAAAAATTTGGACATTTGATAAACAATTTTTTATCACCATTCCAGTTCTTATAAAAAATAATTCGTTTCTTTGGTTTTGATTTGCGAAATTTTTTCCAACGTTCAAAGAAACCTGTGGTTTTATTCTAAAAAAAAAAAATCTATTTGTGTTCGGCGGTTGGCCTTAAAAATATTCAAAGATACAGTTCTCTTTCAGTACTTTTTTCGGGCTGCAGAAAAAAATGTTTGTTCGTTATAATAGAAAAATTCTCGCCACTGTTTAATTTGCTAATAAAATTGATTCAAGGAGCAAGGAAAAAATTGAAACATCACAACCTCTTTAAAAATCACTCGGGTATTAGGTCGGAGATGGAAAAAAAAAAAAGAAAAAAAAAATTGAAAAAAAGTCTTTGGTAGGAAACGAGGCTGAAAGCTCGCTCAAACGTTCGGAGACTTATGTGGAACGAATAACGATGAAAGGATGGAAGTTCTGGCCGCAATTCCATGATTACACCGAGCAATCACGACTGCTAAAATATATAGTTAGTCATGACACGAGCTTTTCTCTCCATTTTTTTTTTGTTTTTTTTCTACGGTCAAAGCGGAATTTTTGCTCGTTGTATGAACTTTTTTTTAGAAGTGTGTCCGAGCACACGTACAATTGTGCAAATCTTAATATAAAATCTGATTTTTTTCTTGTTTCACAATTTCCCTCTTTTTTTTAAGTCCTTTCAATGAAGAATTTTGATCGTGATTTCTTCCTTTTTTTTTCTTTCCATTTTTAAGTACCTCGGGAATCTCGTGTTCGAGATTGTGTATAACTCGTAGGTGATAGAACCAGGTCACGAACGCTTACAACTTTTTCACCGCACTTTCCGGACCGCGGTTGAAGTAACGATTTTCCTTTTTATTTTTTATTTTTATTTTCTATTTCTTTTTCTTTACTTTACTTTACAAGTGGGCAACACGCTTTCTGTGCCAAACTCGTCCTCTCTCCCCCAATTTCTCTGTCTTTCTCTCGGGCACCTCGTCGATACAAAGAGAGCTTCGTCCGCGCGCTGTTTGTTGTTTGTTTTTATTTTATCCTTCCGGAGACTCGAATCGATGTTCTCCACGATAAATTTCCGATTAAAGCCGGCCAAAAAATAAAAAATAAAACCACCAGATAATTATTCAACGTCGAATGGAAAATCTATCCTGATTGCAGTTGAAAAATAATCAAAAGAGAAGGGAGAATAAAGGAGAAGAAAATAATCGAAGAATTCAAGAAAACAATAATAATAACAAGAAATAAAATATGCCGAATAATAAAAAGCACGGAAGTCGCGATGGACAACGTGATAAGGATTTTTTCGTCGATGAAATATCGTCGATTGGTATGTCGTTAAGACCCAGTGGCAGTGCCTCGTCTGGTGAGTGAAACTCATCAATTTTTTTGTCCTTTTTCACAGCTTCTATCGCTCTTTTCACTATGCTTCATTATTTTGTAATTATCGATAATGGTCTTCAGGATTTGGAGGGAAATTGTCGTTCGACCTAGCATCGATGAGTACTTTTTTTTCCCAATTCAGATTATAGTCAATTAATCATAATTTCCTGGCTGTAATAATAATCGATTGCCAGTCATTGCCGGAAGGATTATTGCCATTGAAGCAATCACGTTTCCGAATAGTCTCGTCGACAATCATTTTCCAATTGATCCACTGTTTTTACTCTTTTTCGAAATACTAAAAAATAATTACGATCTTCGTTTCAAATTGTTGGATAGTCAACATTCAACATTTTCCGATTTTCTATTGATTCCTATGGATTTTATTTACTGTTGGGCGATGTCAATTAAAGAAAAATAGCTGCTCAAATAAAAAAATCTTTATTTATTTAATTCGTCTACAAGAATAAGAAATTTTTTGATAGCCTGTAAATAAAGTTTCGATGTTCTTATACATTCGTATTTTTTACGTGAATATAATGGGATAAAAAATTAAAAAAGTAAATTAAAAAATTCAATGACAATTTTAATAACAGAATAATTCGATATTTTCTTCAATCACGTCGCAATAAAATCGAAAGTTTTTCCAATGGTTTACATCCGTCAACCCCTTCGTCTGCGGATAGTTCCGGTTCCCGTCAATTCATTTCAACTTTTCGTAAATGTGAAACGATACTCATAAGGGCTTCGCCGTCGGGTATTCCCGACCAAACCGGCCAATCGGTGAGAGCAACGCATGACAAAAAACCGCGAGCTTCCGAGGTGCACTGCTGAGCTGAGGTTGCATAAGAATTTGTTGTTTTCAAGGCCGATCTCAATTGATTGAATATATTTAAAAAGATGCATTGCTCCAGCGGAGTCTGCAATCTCCTTTTGCCTTCAGGATCCTCGGCACAGAGCCAGAGAACACGGTCCAGCCAACTTTCAGATATTGGAAGGTCGCTCAAGTAATTTATTCCTTTATCTTTGAACCAAAGGGTCATCTGAAAACACGATCAAGGTCGAACAAATATACTTTGACGAAAAAAAAATAAAAACCCTCAAGGGCAATCAATAAAAATACGTGGATCATTCACGTCCTCATTTCTTAATGAGGTTCGATTGCCAAAATAATAATCGTATATACAAAGTAACGGCCAAATTATCAAATACAATTTTCCCAAGATGATTTTTTCAAATTTCGCGTGAATATTCTTGAGCGTCGTTTTATAATGGATAAAAAATTTGATAATGTTTCACCGTCTGGTAATCGAGATATTCAGTGTTTAAAATCGCAACTTTAACATGAGCTCTCATAAGAAGTTACGAAAAAAGATGATATTTTACAACTAACGAGTCAATTTCTAAACGTCAATTTCTTCCTCAAATTTACCCACAGTTGAGTATGATTTTTAACAAGATTCATACGAATTTTTAACAACTGACCTTGGAATTTATCGAACGCATAAGAAACGATCGAACCTTCTTAACTGAAATGCTTTTGTTTGATTTTTTTAATTAAAAAAATACATTTTTTTCATTTTGATTTTTTTTTGCTGCAAAAAATATTAATTGAAACTTCGTAATTCTCACCTCTCCTCGGCAACTGAGACTCAGTGGATTTTCGAGTACACGAATTTTTGCCAGGCTTCTCATTGCCCCCATATGGGGGGTGTACAAGCACTCAATCAAATTGTCATCCAAATTTAATCTTCTGATATTTGTCAATTTTTGAAACACATCCCCATCAATATGCTCAATTTTATTGAAGGACAAATCCAATTGTTCTAGAGACACGAGATCACGGAACCAGTTGGGTTTGACCTCGGTTAGACGGTTGTTTGGCAAACTCAACTTTTTCAATTTTTTCAAACCCTCCAGTGCGGTATAATACATATCACGTAATCCGCATTTGTTCAGATTCAGTTCCAGAAGCTTGACATTATTGCGAAATGCATTTCCTTCAACGGTCGAAATTTTCGATTGCGATATTGTTATCGCAGTCAAATTTGGTCCTCCTCGTTCCAGAGCTTCGTTCAAACTTGAGTTTGAACATTTAACCCAGTTACCTATACCTGAGGATTAATCAAATGAATTTCGAACGTGGATCAGAACAGAAAATCACAAAATTATTGTTTTTTTTTTCATTCAAACAAACAACAACAAAAGCCAAACTAATGTAATATGCAGTTTCAACACATTTGAATTTTACATTTTTCGTCACCCTCATTCTTTGATTAATTTTAAATTTTTCTAATTAATTTTCTAATTGAATTCAAATTTTTTTTTAAATTGAAACACTGCGATCCTTACCCACGTTATATTTACTGACCGTACAAAAAGCTGTACCAGGTCGAAGATTTTTCACAAAAAAGCAAATTAAAATCAATCTCACCCACATCATGACTGATGAACTACTGAACCAACAACGGACGTTATTCGGGATGTGAAGAATCAACGAAACCGGAAACAGAGATGAGATAAAGTACAAAATGGCAGAGATAAACGAATTTTTTTTCCTGTTCCTCCTCCTCGTTATGTCGACGTTTATTAACTCATCACTAAGTTCGACCTTGAAGGCTCGATCTGAGTGTAAAAAAAATGTCACAATGATTATTGTAAATTGGGGAAAAAGATGAAACATTTATTTGACAGAATATTTATTAACAACTTAATTTGATCCTTTGATAAAAAAATTTCGAGATCCCTAATTATTACTTGTTCGAAAACAAATTTTACTTTGAATCGTTGTTTTATTTGTTTTTCAGGAATATCAAGTCTTGCAAGTTGTGGCGAAGTCGACGCTCTCCCTGAGCTACCACCTCAGGATGAAGAACGTTTGCAACGAGCGGCAAGATTGTTGCAACAGAGGCTGGTTTTACGACAGTGGTTAACGGGTCATGGCCTCAATGTTCATTATCAAAAGTAAACAAAAAAGTTTTTGCAAATTTATAAATGATAGTAAAAAAAAGAAGATTTTATCGTTTTTCGTTGTACAAATGTGTTATTAAAATAAATAAACAAACAAAAAACAGGCTTATGCAAATGGAAGTAGTATCTCTGGAGGACGTTTATGGCGTGCAAGATACTGAGGTGCGTGGTGTACTTGGAAAGGACTTGCAGCGATGGATCCAGGCTCGTCAGACGTTACCTACTTCGAAAGACGATTTGGGAGCCCTCAAGGCTGATCTTTGGAGCTCAGTCGTTAAAAATAGTCAACACCAAGATGCCTGGACCTGGGGTAAAAAAATACCATTTTTTTCATCTTGATTTACACTTTAAATTTATTAATATTTGAATGTGAATTGATGCGATAATTATTAATGGCGAAAAATTATATAAAATTAGATATTTTTTATGATAAATTTCAAATAACAATGTATTTTTGTTCCAAATTTTACACTTTTTATGCTTTTTTTTTTTAGGTGGAATGCTAGTGGTGTCAGTGTCAGTCGCGGGTTTGGTTACCCTCGCGGCTATGACACAGCCTGCCCTGGCCCCCGAAGCAAAACACTCGCTTCTGCAGTACGTTACTGGAAAGTATTTGTTGCCGAGTAACTGCCGGGTTCATTTTGAGTGGGAGGAGCCACAGTTAGTTGGGGAAACTATGACTTTTACTGTAAAAGTGAGTTAAATGCTGAAAACAGAAATTCTGATCCTTCGCATTCAAAAACTTTACGGAAACGAATGAATTTAACTGTCAATCGAAAAAACGTTGGATTCTATCATTTTCTTACGTGAACAAAGTTGTCCAAACTCAACAGGACCAAATACTGATTAATACAAATTTATATCCAGAAGACTGAATTTCATTTTGAGAATCAATTGAAAACAGCTGCTTTCAAAGAAAAAATATAAATTAATTCAAAACATTCATAAATATCGATAAAATATTTTTATTATTAGATTCATAATTAGAAGAATTTCATTTTTGTGTTTTTTTGAATTCTTACGAGAGGATAAAATAATATTTATTATTTTTTTACGACGATTCATACGAGACACAGTGTTTCCTTTTAGTGGAGAAACGCTCGTACGTACATAGTTTGAGATATAATTAATCTTTCGTTTTTTTGTTTGTAGTTTTATCAACGCAACGGTCAACCTTATCCAATATGTGACAAAGACAATCTCATAGTCGAGGTAACCGAAGGCACACGAAGAGTAGCAACCCTCATAGAATTAGGAGGCACGGATCCTCTTGCTGCGAACACAGCAGTGGTGAAATTTACCGTACGTCATGCTGGACAGTATAGAATCGCGGTTCTCATCGGTTCCTGTCACGTCCACGGAAGTCCATTCCTCAAAAATTTTCTCCCTGGTAATTACAAATAATTCTATAATTTTTCTTAATATTCAGTTGTAACGAAATTATAAAGAAACAGTGAACGAATATTTTTTCAATTAGAATTTTCAGCATAACTATAAAAACGAACCTTTTTTTTCAGGACCCCCTGATCCTAATAAAACAGTGTTTGTACGACAAAGTTCAACGGTCGTTTGCACTGCCGGAATCGCACATTCCATGACGATAGAGCCACGAGACGAGTACGATAATTTGTGCTTATTCGGAAGCGGTGAAGAACCCACTGATGGCTATCACGTCAACATTACTCAAGTTAGTTCTTCTTTTTTATTAACGACGAAAAAAATGCACTTTATTTGAAAATTTTATTGATAGTTATGCAGTTTTTAAATACTTTTCCGAAAATCAATGAAATAATTTTTCTTTACGTATGAACTGATCAAATCGGCCCGTACTAAATGATATTCCGTCGGAGGAGGCTAACATTCTGCATAAATTCAATAATTTATGGGGTTTTAGACTTTCAAGAAATTTCATGAAAAAAAAAAACAACAAAAATCCCAGTATTTTTCGGAAAAGTAATCAAACTGCATAATTACCATCCTTCATGGTCTGGAAATTTTTGTTTTGGAAACTTCGTTTATTTAAGTGAAATTTAATGAAACATGAATGATTTTTTCGATGCTGTAGATTGGCAGTTCCGACGAAGGACAACCGGAAGGATGTACAATAAATCTTGAATACGATTGTCCCAATCAAAGGATTCGTCTCAAAGTTGGATTCCCCAAAGGCGGATGTTATCACGCAACTGTCAGTCTCTCAGGCCTACAATTACACAATGGAGATTTTGATATTATTGTTCTCGAGAGTGAGTGCACTAAAATGATAACATTTTTTTTATGAACATAATATGTTCATAAAAACTGAGTTTGAAGTGATTTTTTTTTCTGTTCTTCTTCGTCTCAGGCCCAGTCGCAAGAATGGTTCACAACAACGTTGCTTCCAAAGACCCAGATATATGTTACGCGGCCAAGTTGCTTGGGATGCAGGGCGAAAAGTTTTCCAAGCCGAAAAAAGTTTTTTGCTTCATATCCCCAAAACAGTTGACTATCAAGGAATATCTGTTGAAGTTTATACCGAAGCGACTCGTCACTTTTAGACTCTGTCCTTCGACCAAGGTAAACTTATCGATGGTGTGTAAAAATTATGATTTCAATTTTCTTTCGGTTCTTTCATTGTTTTCTTACTAATGTCTCGTTAAGTTCATTTCCTGGGATTTGCATGCATCAATTTGCTTTTACGATTCAGGATGTTAATTATTTTTGTCTGTTTTGGCGACAGTTTCATTTTGAAGGTTCCAACAATCAACACGAGGGTTACGACTCGTTCTCGATAGACGACGGTTGCCAACCACCGATCCAACTCATATCTCACTATCGTGACGTCATTGCTGCTACCTTTACCCTATTTTTATTGAAAAATATTGGAGGAAGCGAGACTTTTGCGGACAAACAAGACTTCTTTTATCACGAAGTGAGAAAACATCATCAGAAACACTATCACGAGAAACTTTCTATGAAAGTCCAACGGGACAAACTCCTGGAATCGGTAAACAAATCTCTGACAATTTTATTTTATGTTTTGTTTCATATTTTCCCCCAATTTGAAGCCTGGTGAATAATCTATTCATTATAATTACAGTCGATGAAGGCGACCAAGGGATTTTCCGTTAGTGAATGGTGCAGAAACTTTGAAATAACGTTCCAAGGAGAACAAGGTGAATATTGCATTTTATTCAAAAAGTAAAAAAAAAATGCTTTTGTCGCATTTTTTAATCTTTAGCAGTCAAGTTCCAAAAGCCTGTGGAAAAAATACCTCAAAATCTTTCGCTCTCAGAGCTGAACCACGGAAGCTCCAAAAACGATGTCAGGAACTTTTTTGTAGGAAATTTGATGCTCCACTAGATTGATCTCATGAACTGTTGCTCCATTTCCAACCGTTTCAGTCTTACGCTTGATAAAAGAAAAAACATTCTTCCATCTTGAAAATTAAAATAACTCATTAGGCACGAGTCTTATGAGGAAATATCCCTAGACTTTCAGGCTCAGAATTTGGTACAGATTTTGGTGAAATCATATTGAGAAAATGTTTGATTAATCTTCGTTTTGTAGGAGTGGATTGGGGCGGCGTGAGACGAGAATGGTTCGAGTTGATATGCGCGTCTCTTTTCGACGCTGGAAACGGATTATTCGCGTCATTTGGTGAATCTCAGCAAGCTCTGGTGCATCCTAACAACAAAAGGCCTCCGAATCTGAAGCTTAAACATTACGAATTCGCGGGTCGTATAGTTGGGAAATGTTTGTACGAGTCGGCACTCGGTGGCTCTTATCGCCAATTGGTACGAGCTCGTTTCACTCGTTCGTTTCTTGCTCAAATAATAGGCCTTAGAGTTCATTACAAATACTTCGAGCAAGACGATCCTGATCTTTACTTGAGCAAAGTAAAATACATACTCGAGAACGACGTCGAGGAAATGGAACTGTACTTCGTCGAGGAGGAATACGACAAAGATGGTCAATTGTTGAAAGTCGCTGAGCTCATACCGGGCGGTACCAAAGTTCGTGTTACCAATGATACTAAATTACGATATCTCGATGCACTCGCTCAACATCGTCTCGCTAGCTCAATACGAAATGAAGTCGATCATTTTCTACGTGGCCTCAACGAACTCATTCCTGACAATTTGTTAGGAATATTCGACGAAAATGAACTCGAGGTACGTCCTTCATTTATTTATCTCTCTCTTCAATTTTTCATTCACACTGAAATTCCTATTCGAGGAATTATTGCCAAATTCTTCTCAAACAAGAGGTTCGAATTATCTTAACGGATTTTGTGGGCATTACGTTTTTTGGTTTATTTTTATAGTTACTATTGTGTGGAACCGGCGAATACAGTGTGGCAGATTTACGGGCCCATCACATCGTAAACGGTAGCTCTCCCGAGTTCCTTCGGGTCCTGGATTGGTATTGGACAGCGGTTAGTAATTTTACACAAGAAGAAATGGCTCGATTGCTTCAATTTACAACAGGATGCTCGCAACTTCCGCCTGGTGGGTTCCAGCAACTTAGTCCACGTTTCCAAATAACCGCTGCTCCAACTTTCGCCAATCTTCCAACTGCTCATACTTGGTAAGAATTATTGACCGCGGAAAAACAATAAAGAGACTAGATTTTCTAAAAAAATAATCAACAGTCTTAACTTTGCAATTTTTTCAAATCTGTAATATATAATTTACGACATTTACAGTTTCAATCAATTATGCCTCCCGGATTACGAGTGTTACGACCACTTCGAAAGGGCGTTACTCCTCGCGATCAGCGAAGGGACTGAAGGTTTTGGAATGATTTAAAGAAAAATGAAGAAAAAGGAAAAAACAAAGACACACACATCTCGTTATCACAATCAAGATCTAGTCGGCAACTAGTTCGATTATAAAATTAGAGAATACGCTTGTACGATACTTAATTTAACGTTGGCAGCGCTAGTCATGGCTCGAACTCATTGAAAAAAAAGAAGAAGAAGAAAAGAAGAAAAAAACGAATATTGGGCTCGTGAAATAAGTTCAAGTATTGGTACATATTAACGTTAAATACTTTGCCTCTTCTCTGCTGCAATTGACGAAAAAAATGTTCTAAAACAACAAAACAAGCCACACTCACTCTTTGACTGAATTATCTTCAGAACTTTTCGTGGCGTTTAGAAAAAACTACTTTCGAATAAATACAATTGGGTCAGTATTAATAAATTGGCTTAAAAAGCTTTTTATGAAAACTCATTTAATTTGCCGAATCGTAAATCTACTAATTTTAACATTTATTATTTTTAAACTTATTTATTTACTATTGTTATTATTAACTGATCCGTATTATTCAATGGAGTCAAAAATGACTAAAGAGCGAATTATTTTTCATTCCCATTTGTTTTTGTAATTGAAGTATTATCGATTCTCATCGTAGACTTAAAACCGAAAAACTTTTTCGTCTCGAGGAAGACAGCTGTTACGACGATCTTTTTTACACTCTGTTTCGTCGGCCAGGTTCGTGCCGATACGAAATACATGAAGAAAAATGAAATATAAGTTTAAAGGGAAGAAAAAAGTCTCATAGACTCTAGGTTAGAGAAGGAAGAAAGAAGATTTTTAGATCGGACACAAACGTAGATTAAATTGTGTACGATCGAGAAAAAACTCATTGTTAATTAGTGATTACGTACGTGTCCGATATCAAGTATTGAATTTTATGATTAAAAAACGAAAACATAAAAAAAAAAAAAACATGAAAAAACGAAGAACAAGAAGAATATTAAGCCATTGTACGAACTGAAGCTCAGTATATTTAGAGACTTTTTACTAAATGTTCGACGAAACATGGTGTATCGACAACAAAATAGGAAGAAAAAGAACAAATATTGTCAACGAAACAAAAGCACATAAAGAAGGGAGAGAAAAAGAGAAGTTTCAGTATTCACCTTTTTGTCATATATCGTTAGTATAGTAAATGCTATTGACTCTAACGCATTGAAATTTATTCCTCGTGCGTGATTGAATGAGATTTTGCAATCCTACACGAAGAACGAGTTCCTCTTCTTAACCGAAAACCCATCAATTCCGTTTCAATTGCGGAACGAATTTTTTCTTACATAAACAAATGATAAAAATAAATAAATAAAACAAACAAAACGACAAATAATTATATCAGAAAATAGCGTAATTTGTCGTTTGTTCAACGTTGCGTAGAATTACGAGGCGACGTAGGAGGAAATAAAGGGAAAAAAATAACAAAGAACAAATTAACTACAAACAAGACTATTATTTATTTATGGATATACTACCGTTTCAAACTTTTCCAATTTTTTTTTCTCACATTCATCAAATCTTAACTAATAATTAGCAGGGTATATACAACATTTTATTTATCCTGTTTTTACAAATATTTGAAGAATAAACTCGAGCGAGCTGCGGAAAAGTCTCGAAGGAAACTAACGATTGCTCCGTCGTTGGGATGATGACAAAATAAAAATGCCACAGTAAATGTATTTTTTAATATTTTCATATATTCTTAAAGACATTCGCTTTTTCTGTATATATTTTCATATTTTCCTACGGTATAATTGACGTAAAAAAAAATCAAGTTAAAAAAAAAAGAAAAACGTCGATCAAACTCTATTCGAGAATTCCCTGCTTGGTTGCATCTTTCACTCGAATTTTCTTCAATCCAGCATCCACTTTTTCATGTTTCTCAATGCGATCCGCTGTTAGACAGAAACGAAAGGGAACGAAGAATCGCACGGGGCGCCCAGACCACACTTCCGGCGATTTGCAACACTCTGCTGCTCCATCCAACTTCCTGACTCTGGCGTACCACACGCTCTCGAATTTCCGTCAATTCATTTCTGTGAATATTCAAAGTTCGGTTCGTCTCATAAACTTTTCACCAATTTTTTCAATGTTTTTTTCTTGTACTTTTCTCGGAATCAGAACAAGATGCGAATGAAAAATTCAATTTGCAGAGAGATGATAATGTTTATTTTTTAGAGATTTTAACATTTTTCTGAAATTATCTTTTTTTTTCAAATTCTGACTCAAAACAAACTTGTTCCATTAAAAATTTTATTTTGGTACGTCGAAATGGTGGAAAATTTTCATTATGTTCAATTTTTTAGAGAAAATTTCATCTGATACTTCTTTTTTTATAACAAAATTTTTTGCCTGAGTACTGAACTCACAACTGTGAATTATATGCGGATTCTATACGCCTGAGAGCAGCCTCACGATCGCTCAATTGCATTTCAAGATTTGCAGCTCGTAAACTGAGAGCCCTGCTTGAATCTTCGCTCAGTCGTAGTCTCTTCTCCAATTTTAACTTTTCCGCTTCAGTTGCCTTCAAATCTCTTGAATTTCAATATGAAAAGTATCAAACAAAGTATATTAACCGAGCGAAAGATTCATTTCTTCAAAGCATTAAAAAAATGATTAAAAAAGTCTAGATTAAAGTAAAAGAGAAGTAAAAATAAAGTTTTGAAAATCCTGCAAAAATCGTACTTCAAACAAATGGTTTTCTTGTTTGAAATACTATTTTGAATAATATATTTTATTGAAAAATTAAAAGTCTCGTTTGAAGGACAATGAAGGATGAAAACTGATCGACGAAAAAATTCGAAAAATGTATAATTTCAAAAACATTCGAATTTTCTACGCTTTATAAACGATGGATAAATAATCACTTGGTGCATTTTCGATTATCCTGTTGAAGGCTTTCGATTAGAGTTTCTTGAGCGTTGAGTCTACCCTGCAATTCTTGAATCGTTGCTTCAGCATTGTCAGCTCTAATGCCACGTTCATTGGCGAGAGTTTCAGTGGTGGAAACCTACGTATTTGGAATGATGAATAGTGAGGAGGGTTAATATTGATTGTACCACCGATGGTACGAAGAAATTTCTAAGTAACATTATACGCTATGGTTTGAGTCATCGTGTCGCTAATAATGTTAAAACGAAGTGACTCATTTTACTGTGACCTGTGGAACGACGGTGCAATGAACTGTGGCGGGTCGTTGTGAGGAAAAGCTTTACAATAAAAAAAAATGGATCAACTTTACGTAACAATAATTCGTGCCAACTCATCATCAAATCTTGAATACTATACATTTCAACCAATCGCACAAAATCATCGTATCTTTTGACATTCAATTTTTACAGGCATAACATCGAAACGAGTGAATCACTGATTTCGTAGAATTATGTATAACAACCCCTTGGATTCGGCCTTGCAACCCCCCAATGCCCACTCTTTCCACCCACTCGTGTGACTCATTCGCAACGATAACAACTCTCTCTCTGCTGCTACTACATACTTCGCAATGTGACGTCATTATTGTCCTAGTAACTCGCGTAATAGTTCCTCGCAAACCATAACATTTCTCCTATTATTTTTCTAGCTTCTCAAGTTTCTATGGATGGAATGTGGGAATTTAACATTTATTTAACATACAAAATTTATAGTGAATTCAATACTTTGAGAATTGTTCTAATGTTTTTCGATCGGAAAAACATGATTTGGAAAATGGAATTTGAACTATTTTGAGGATTCGAAAAATTTGAATTTCTGTCGTTGGAATGCAAGGAATTTCTTTATTTTCGACATGAAGGATATTTATTCTAGATTTGAAAGTCGTGAGAATCGATCGAATACTTTTCCGTACGAAAAAACATGAACTGGGAAGTAAAGTTAACAGATTTGGTTGGAGTTTTTTTTTTCAAAATTTTCTTTGTATCTTTTGGGGAATGAATTAATTTGCATTGTTCACCTTGTCAAGCAATATTTTCTTGTCCTCTCGCAGTTTCAACAACTTCTCACGATCCCTCGAAATTTGCTTGTCAAGAGCCTCCACCTGACTCCTCAAATTCATCAACTCGTTTCTCAAGTTCTCCGTTGCTACAGATTTCTCTTCTGATTCTCCCTTCAACTGGTTCAGTTGATCCTCGACTTGGTCCTTTTCCTTTTTTATTAAAAAGACTTTATTTCAATTTTTAACTCGATTTTTGCACTTTTATTGATTGTGGAAATGATTGTTAATCAATTGATCGTAACTACAACCAATTAATGATCATTATTACCAAAAATTCTCGAATGACGTTGCAGAATATTTACGATATTTAAAAGATCGATTTTTTAAGGAAATTTCTCTTTAATAGATTTTATAATGAGTATTTTTATTTTCTTAACTATTTTCAGTCTATCTCTCTCGTTCAATGATTCCTCCAATTGAATTTTGGTTTGATGGGCCTCGCTGTTGAGTTTCTCAACTCGGCAGTTTTCTGTATGAAGAAGACGTCTTAGGACAACGATCTGAATGTGTAAATGATCGACTTGTTGTCCAAGTTGTTCAACAGTTTCTTGCAACGAGTTGACTTCTTCTCTTCTTCTTCGCCAGGCGTTAATGGCGAGTAAGTGACAAATGGTGCTAGCAGCTTTGGCGACTTTTTTTTCCCCAAGTTGGTCCTCGAGTTCGTTTGAATTTGTTTCGTCGAGCCACAATTTGGCAATTTGTCCATTATTAGAAAGAACACCAACGCCACCATGGTCCATTGTTCTTTCCACCGTTTCGGCCATTCGCAAAGAAGTCGAACTGCTTTCTGACCTTCATTTGTGAGGAAAAAGGAAGTCGAGGTTGCAGAGGAATTTTTAGTAGAAGAAAAATGTTGACAATGGCCATTTGCCAATAAAACGAGTGTACGAGTCAATGAAAATTATTGTCTTTTGTTTACTGTGTTCCGTCTTTTTGGCAGAATATGGAGAAAAAAAATACAAGTTCCTTGAAATCACGGCGCTTTTTTTTCTCTCTATTTCGTATTATTATGAGCGTGGCGCGTGCGACGTTTATTGTAAACAAAGACAATCTCCGAGGCAGCAGGGAAGCTCGAGATCACTTTGTCTCAATTTTCACTCCTTTTCTCTCTCTCTCTCTCTCTCTCGATGCTGTGTGCAACTAATACAAGCCACTCTGAGTTCAAACTATTTATAGTTTACACTTGGTCGTTTCATCGCTACGGGTATATGCTCGAGGGACCAACGGGAAGACGATGCGCGTATATGTTAATCCGCGAATATCATCGACCCCTTTCAAAATCCCGCTCAAATCCTTTTTCACGCTTCTAATCAACATTTTCATAACACTCGCGTTGTTCAAGCTTACACCCTTGGAATGCAACGAAATCATCTATTTTTTTTCAACATTTTCCCACAAATCTAATACAAATAAAAATGTTAACGATTCTTGGGAAGAAAAACTACTGGCAATACTTTTATTTACCAAAATTTCCAATTGTAGATGATTTTCTGATTTGAAAAATTATCTAAATTACTAAAAAAACAATCATTATATTTTTGTAACGTTTTAGTCGAATGTTTGTTCGGTGTGGAAAATGAAAATTTGTACCTAAGATCGCCAATCTCGTGATCGATACCGCCAGGCGAAAGATCAATCATGGAAAGGCTTTTTCTGCATCGCGGAGTGACAGGAACCCGAAAAGTATTGGGACATGTCGAAGTACCGGAAGTTTTATTTGTACCGACACTCGGATGACATGGGTGATTGATTGTTTTACCACCAGGCAAAATACATTTACGATGATAGAGTCCTGTCCGCGATTTGACAGGAGGTTGAACTTTTGGACCGAGGCATCGTACCAAAGTCTTGTTACCGTTGATACCAGTTCCGGTTACCCGGGTAACTGTCTTTCCAGGGTATTTTAATCTGGTGGCCGGTGCTTGTTGACAAAGTCCTTTTTTTCCGACGATCTGTGGCATATTCACCTATATTTATATTTATTTATTTATATCCTTTTAGTGTCAAATCACAACTTTTTTACCGATTCAATGTGTTCGTGCACGTATCGAGCAAAAGGCGAGAAATTCTTTGCACATGTGTTTCGATCGTTTTATATTTGTTTTTGTCATGGGAACTAAATAAAATGAAAAAAAAAAAAAAAAAAAAAAAAACAAATGAAATATCCTCTTCAAATACTTTCGATTGGAGTTGTTCGAACATCCATTTTTTACGATGAAAATGCTGAAAAGTTGAATTGAAAGGAAAATCGGGAGTTTGCGATTATTGGTCGGGTCTCACAGACCCAAGATCGTACTCCTGGTTTTATCGTTTTTAGCATTGATTTTGAACCACGGTAATAGCGAATAATTATCAACCAATCGTTTAAATAATTCATTTACAGTGGTGAGTTGAATGAAATGATGAAAAACTATAGTCGATACTTGATTTGCTAATTACTTTTTAATCTTTCTATAATTGACGCGTAATTTATAAAGATTATTTCCAAAATGGCGCACCACTGAATACCGAAAATCTGATCGAAATATGTTATTCGTTAGGAAGGTGTGTAAAATTTGATGTTTTTTTCAATGTACAATTATATCTCTATTATGCAAGCGACCTTGACAACATCGCTTCATCTCGATGCCTCGGAAAATGAGCGATAAAAAAAAATTTCAATAAACACGCATTTACGATGTTGGGCATAAATATTCCATATTTCATGTTCGCAGTGCCTGATGACCGTATAAATAACAAAAGTATATATTCAGTAATGTGAAAGTTGGGGGAATAAAACGTTAGGACAGCAAAAAGCCAAGAATTTCGCGAACTGAAAAGACGAAATGATTTTGAAAAATATTCTTGATAATCCGTTTAATATACTACAAAAGTTGGCCGAATAACTCGTTCACGTCTATACACGTAACTATCGTTCCGTATTCCTCGAAGTCACAAGGTCACGTGGTATAGATCGTTAATCGCTAATATACACACATATTACGTGTATATTGGAATATATGTGTGAAGTACGATTGCTTTTGACACGCTACGAGGAAGTTTACCTCCTCCCATTCTCCGCGTTCATTTCCGCGATTCTCTCATTGCATACTGAAGCGCCATTTCGATTTTCGTATACATATTTTAGTCTTTACAAGATTTTCAATATCTTGAGTCTCAACTTCTGCTATTTTTTTGATATAGAAAGTGCTCATTGGCGATAGAAAGCGAGTTGCTGGACATGCGTCTCTCTACTCAGCAAGTTTAAAATATAACTCTACAGTTTCGTGATCATCATGACAATAATTTCGTATTTTATAATACAGGTTTTCTCCTCCTCCTTTTTTATCGCTCTCTCTCTCTCTCCCTGTCTCTGTTATGTGGACGTTATTTTGAAGAGAGGGTTTCTACGGTGTAGAGTGGCCACTAGCTTTTCGACCGAAAATAAATTGACGACACATAGCACACAGCTGTATACGATAGAACAAGAGGGAGTGAGAAATAAAAGAGAGAAAAAAGACTGAGTGAGGAGGAGAAATAAAGATACAGATAAAAGGAAATAAACGACTAAGAAAAGGAAGGCGAATGGTAGAGCGAGCGAAAAAAGAATGATGAAACAGAAAGTGACAGAACGGGATGAAAAATCTTTGGATTGCGCATGCCCGAATTAGCTATAGTTTGTGTTAGTTTTAACTTCACGTTCTCGCTCAAACACCCGCAATTTTCCTCTTTTTCTTTTGCCATTGCAGTTACCCTTGCCTGTTCAAATGCTCATTGCCGTTGGATTATATCTTCGTTTTATTTTTTTGTAGTTCCAAAAAATCGCACACCCTCTCGATTAACACTCGATGAAATGACCAAATGGGACGAGAATGTAGAGTACACACTGGCGGGATCCGAGCCAAAAATCATTTATTTCCCCCCACCATCCAACTTCGAACTCGATGCTTATCCCTCCTACTCTTTCACCCTCTCTCTCTCTCTCACTCCACTCTGTGTACACCCAGTCAGCGACTAGTTCTTAAAGTTCCTCTCTCGAGATATAATGCTTCTCGAGACTCTCGCGATATCTTATACGCGCTTACACCAATGACAAAAAAAACGACGAAACAAAAACAACGCGTTTTGTTAACCAAAACATTGGGGAGTGCGAGCAGAGCCTTATTTAAGTTGCAAATGAAAGGGCATGTTTATAACATTATGTTAGGAATAAAGTGGTGATAATCTGACAAAAAAATTTATGAAAATAATTTTTTTGGCGCTGCTCTCATTGTTCATTTTTTCGTCCTGTTAAATTTCAATTGTGACAAAAGTTTGTTCGTTTCGAAGTTTTCGTTCAATTTTACCAAGTGAATTTATTGCTCTTCTCGATTTTGTGTTCGAGAGAAAAAACCAAACCGTTTTAGCTGATTTTCGTGTGCACGGTGTGTTCAGTGCCTTCGCCGCAGTTTGCATCCCACTACGCTTCGCCGATCCACCAGCTAACACCATGAGTTTCGAACAGGCGAGTTTTCTTACACCCCTCCGTATTGTGTCCTAAGATAGTTTAATTATAGCCATCCCGACCGGACAGGCTCAAGCTTTCCCAAAATAATGATTGGATCAGCAGAGTTTCAATCTCTCCATCTCTCTCTCTTTGAGGCTTTGAGCTTTTGCTCATCATTTCGTGTTTTCTCTCGCAAAAGCACGCCTCGCACGTTCGAACAGCGTCCACGAATTATTTACTTCGCAAACCGCGTTCATTATTTTCAATAATTTGCGTTCCAGTTATTTTTGTTTTCTTTATTCTTACTTTTTATCTCTGTTTCCGATTTTTCCGTGTTTATATTTCAATAGATATTTTTCAAGCATTTTGCTCAATGAAAATTTGTGGAGACTACGAGATAATAATATGCCGCCATAAATCTAACCAATTCCTTTTTGATTGGTAATTCTGTTTTAACGATTTATAGAAAACTGAGAGAACGCTTAGATTTCATTGAAAGGCATGGAACCTTTCTGTGGCATGAGCGACAACAATATAAACATAAGTGATGTCAGTAAGTAAACAGCAAATATTCAATCTTTAATGAAAAATAACCTGTTAACACTGGTTTGTTTGTACAATATCCAAACTTCAATCCTCATGTAGGGAAACTTCCACTATTTATAAATATTGAATTAGTACTTTTTTTTTTTACTTTTATAAACATTTTTGTAAGTGTTTGTTGCCAAACGATAGTAAATTTTCAAAAATTAATATTCCATCAATTTCGGAACAGAGAGAATCTGAAAATATAAATAAATATGTCTAGGGTATCGATAATCAGAAATTTAGGACCGTCATTTGAAGTACTCAACTATTTAGTTGACAAATTTGGAGAAAAACCCATTTATGTAGCTGGTAAAATATTTTTTCTGTTTTTTGTGATCAAAAGAGACAATTTGGACTGTTTAATGTTCAAAATAACTGTATTGCATATTTGACAAAACAGAGCACAGAGTGAATGGAAAATTATGTTCTTAAAAAGCTAAGATATGCCGACAGTATGAGACAAAAATAACTGTCATTGTGATGGAATAAAAAAAAATGGTTTCGATTCCATAAACAAGGATATTCAATAACTTGTTTTTAGATATTACAAATTTAATCTTCTCGTAATGAAAATTTCTTAGCCTAGATATTCATATTTGACTTCATACGGCAAGACCATTTATTTCCTTCTGTATCATTTATATAAATTCTTGTTATTCCCTAGTTGAAGTTATCCAGACAACGGATCCTGGGTTCGTGGACGAAGATCATAGCTCGTCTTCTGTAAATATGTTGTCGGGAGGTGGAGTAGAATGCATCAGGCCGGTGCCCATGAGTACCGGCTCTGTATCGCCTTATGTAGAAATTTTGGAACAACCTGCGAGCAAAGCTCTTCGCTTCCGGTACGAATGCGAAGGGCGCTCTGCAGGCAGTATACCCGGCGTCAACAGTACCGCCGAAAATAAAACATTTCCTAGTATAAGAGTAAGTAATTTGGATAACTTGAAATTTATGTAAAGAAGCTGCAAATTCTCCAAATCGTTTTAATTTGATTACAGAACTTGGTCATTTTTTAACAAAATTTATTTAATTTTTACATAGAGTTCCATGAATACAAGTTAACGCTCATTTTTGGTCAAACTCCTACAAACTATTTGAAAAAAAGTTATACAGTAATTTGATCTGTTACATAATTATCATTAACTGTTGTGGGCAATATAATCAAATGTTATTAGTTTATAAAACACTTCCACTTGATACAAACGGCATGAAATTTTTCTCCACAGATTGTAGGGTACAAAGGACGCGCAGTCGTTGTAGTTTCATGCGTTACAAAAGACCAACCTCACAGACCTCACCCCCACAATCTTGTTGGCAAAGAAGGCTGCAAAAAGGGTGTTTGTACAGTTGAAGTAGCAACAGAAAACATGACAGTGACTTTTGCTAATTTGGGGATACAGTGCGTCAAGAAAAAGGATATTGAAGACGCTCTTAGGGTCAGGGAAGAGATGCGAGTTGATCCTTTTCGAAGTATGTTCAAAATTGGCTAATTTATTGATTGAATTCTTATTTTTAACAATTTTAAAGAATAGTTATTTTTATTCATGATTTAAAATTTTATAATTATTGTCTTGATTGCCAGCTGGCTTCGAACACAAAAAACAGCCAACAAGTATCGATCTCAACGCAGTTAGATTATGCTTCCAAATTTTCCTCGAAGGAACGGAGAAAGGAAAATTCAATGTACCTTTGCCATCGGTCGTATCTGACCCGATATACGATAAAAGTTTGTATAAAATCAATAAAATAAGATTTGGCGTGACGAGGTTAAGCAAATTCAATAAATTCGTGATTTAACAATTTTGCAGAGGCCATGTCAGATCTGGTAATCTGTAAGCTCAGTCATTGCAGCGCATCGGTCGCCGGTGGTTTGGAAATGATTCTTCTTTGTGAGAAAGTCGCCAAGGAAGACATTCAAGTGAAGTTCTACGAGGAACGCGACGGACAAATTGTTTGGGAAGGATATGGTGATTTCCAACCGTCTCAAGTACACAAACAGGTACTAAAAAGCATTTAAAAAAAACACCTTTTTCGATAAGTTGTTCGTTCGAAAAAATATGAAATTGCAAAATCAAAGAAAAAGCTTCCATAGATTGTCTTGAAGAATAATGTGACAAAATTTGAGAATAGCCTGGAAAATGAACGTTCAAAATGATTCACTGTTTTTGAAAGAAACTTTTCGAGAAAATCGCGTTGAAAATTTCGACGGTCTCCGCAGCCGAATAAATGTTTTTTTCTAACGAAGACTGTAGCGAGTCAAAGAATTCGAATTTCGCGATCAATATTTGACAAAATGTTCATGAGATTGCAGATTTTGCACATTTCACACCGAGATGTTCTCTTGAAACAGATGTTTTTATTTTTCATAGGTGGCGATAGCGTTCAGGACACCAACGTATCGTATACAACAGGTAGAACAACCAGTGCAGGTGTTTATTCAGTTGAAGAGGCCATCGGACGGTGCGATCAGCGAATCCCTACCATTTCAGATGTTACCCTTAGGTTCAGGTAGGCCAGCGTTTTGGTCATTGCGTAAAGCTTTCGCTCGCAAGAAAGCGGACTATAATACGTTCAATAAGATATTGGCGAGTGAGGCGGCGATGTTGTCGAGCGAGACATCAAAATATCCGCGAAACATAGACGAGTATAATAACAACGATATAGAGCCAGCGCGTCAAAACAGTAAAATTACAGCATTACGAGCATTGAATGATCTTTACAATTTGCGCAATAACGTCGAGTCACCGAATCCATTGGTATCACCAAAATTTATCAACAGTGTAATCACTAATTCTCCTGCAAAAGTAAACGTAGATTTCGAGAATAACCCGATAGACGAAGGAACATCCGTGAAAAATCCTCGTGGCAAAGATAACGAGAAGTTCTTTGAACCGCGAATCAATGCATCGTCGAACAATGAGATATATCTTGATAATGAGATCGATCGTGATTTAGATTGTGGGAATATCCCAAAACCATCATCCGAAATAGTTCCTACCGAGTCAAGAATGTTGATGGATAGAGCGCAGTTTGATAAGACGAGAACCGACTGGTTCGATTATTCGGAAGTGGGTAAATGGGTGGAAAAAGGGCAAGAATGTATTGGAGAAGAAGTGAAAAACGAGGACGAGGACAGTAGCAAATCGTTGAAAGAGTTGTTGACACAAGTCGCTGAATTGGACGAGATTTACGAGGACACACACACCAAAGTGATCCGTGCTGGGCTCGAGGAAGGCGAACGACCGATGGAGATCGACGTGTGTGACAATCAAACATACACCAGTTTACAAATGGCGATGAAAAATCCGATCGAATTGTTCGAAGCGCGTAACGATCCCAAATACGAAGATGTTGCCATGTGTCCCACTGACTTGCACGATGTACCAGCAATTCCTCCGCCTCTCGTTGCTAAAAGAGATCCAACGAGAGAACCCGAAGAGAGATTACCGCCGTTGCCGCCTAAACGCATTCGCAAAATGCCTTCGATGCCAGTTTTGTCTCGTATCTCTTCGTCACAAACCATCGGAGAATCCACCTCCGAAGCTCCGCACAAACATTTGCCTTCGCTTCCTGGCACTCTGCTCAAACCTTCGAAACAAGGACTTTTCTCAAAATTATTCGCTAAGAAAAACAAGAAAGACAACAAGGATATTTCTTCTGGCAGTATCCTGCAAACTGATATCACAAATAGCAACAGATCTTTGAATGCTCATCGTGACAGTGTGACATCGCAATCAAAAAATAGTATTAACGAAATTCCTCCTGGCTTTCCAAGACCGAGCATGACCAGTGTCATGAGTCTCAAATCTTTCGAACTTAACGGTGACGATACTCCACTTTATGGAATGGAACTCACCGAAGCTGAACATTACGCTCTTTACACAGCAATGGCACCTCACGCTACCACTTCCGAATTTGACGAAATGTCTTTTTACTACAGCCCTGTCGAAGGCGGCAAAATCTTGACCGATGCGAAACAATCTTAACTTTTTTTCGTCACTTCGAATTATTCGTACGCTTTACTTTTTCTCCCAAGAGTGATTTTTCTTCATTATCATTGTGATTTAATTTTAACTGTTGAGCATTTCATCTGGTTTTAACGAATTGGTACTTTTTTTTAAATCGCTTTTACAGAAGTGCTATTTATCACTGAGGAACATTGATTTTTTCTCTCGAATCAAAGCCCATTGTGCTTAGTCTTGTCTTTAAAGGTTTCAAGCTTAATTTTTTTTTCTTTTACTATAATTCAGGATCGAAATCCTGTCTAGTCAAGTTTTGTAGTCGAATTTAGATTTTCTAGTCCAAGTCACGAATTCTAGTCGATAATTCTGCGATATGAATACTAAAAGGTTCAATTTTTTGCTTCCATGCGTCGAACTAATTGCAAAAGTTGAAAAACATCGTTAAAAAATCCAATTGAGGATCAAGTTTGTTGTCGTTTCAATTTAAAACTCTTTTTGTGATCGGTTCGTCGAGTTAACGTGAAGAAAAAAAGGGATTTGAATCTTTTGAAGTATACCGATTTGTTAAGTTTTGCTCATGCTCCTACATTTACAGGATATTATTTATTTAAAGCAAAAGTTCTTTGCAATTGTTATTGAAAATGCTGTTGTGTTATACGAGAAATATAGAAAAATTTCTCGATGAGCATATTTTCAAAATAATAAAAGGCCATGTTTTCTTAAGGGTTTTTAAACCGCGCGAACTATATATATCCATGAATATATATATTTGAAACATTGCCTTATAAATTTGCCTTACTTACTAATAAGAACGTTTTTACGAAGTGAAAAATAGTCTCTTCCGAATAAATCCGAAGAGGTATTGTCAAGCAGGATTTGTTTGATTGAAAAGAAAAGATAAACAAACACGTTTTTTTAATGTATGAAAATTCGTAGATGATCCTGATACTCTAAGGCGAAAGAGGCAAAAGTTTAATAACAGCCCCAACGCACTTCTATTAAGACACGTACAAGCTGAGGCAGAGAAACGTGAGTACTCTCATAAAAAACAAAACGTGAAAGAAAAAATTGTAGCTTGTCTGGGTCTGGGCTGTGTACGGGTAGTCATCGGGATTCATCACATTTTCTGTTTATGGAGAAGATACAAAATAACCGTCTGAGAACGTTGCAACGATTAACCATCGAATTTCACTTAAAAAAAAAAGAAAAACACATTCACCCAATCATAAAATATTCAATAAAAAGTTAAAAAGTAATAAATTCGATGGATAATCAATTGCGTTTCTCGATTATATCGTGTACTAACAAACATCGCAGAAAAAAAAATCAACAAAGTGCTTTCACATTTTTCACATTGGAAATTTGTAAACCTCGGATTGCTTGTTCGTAATATTTGTATATATATTATATATATTTATACATTTGCAATATTTATCACAAGCGATCGAATATTTTTGTGTATTGTGTAATTTCATCCTCGCGAGAATAGCTGAGGGAAAAATAAGTTTTTATTGTGCTACATTATACAAGTTTCTCGTGAGATTCAGAAAATGAAAAAGAAAAAAGAAGATGATGAAAATTTGTATTCAAACTTTACTATATACATATTTTCACAAAGTGGCGATAGATCTTGTATTTTATACTTTTTTAATGATGAATTTTGTATACAGAACATTTGAAAAAAGTCTTATAACTACGAACTTTGGGAGAGCAGAGATTTTGTAAATTTTCTTTAAAAAAAAATTGTATTTCCCGAATGACGATCCTCAATCGTGTGTGTGAATCCAAATATTTTTTCGTCATTGAGGATAAACGTTTGAAAAAAATGAAATGCTCAATTTATTGCATGCTTTGCAACGCTCTGCTCTCAAAAATACATTTTTAACTTCGTCGTTGCAGAACGAACGTGCGGTTTAGGTGGTGGCAAATGTGCAATAATTGTATCAATGTGCAATTTTTAACTGAAAAGCAATTTTTCAAGAGATAAATTTATATTTACATGAAATTGTACTGATTAATGCCGATTATTAATGAAGAAGAGAAAATATATATTAAAATGTGTATATAAATCTATCGAGCACATCCGTTTTTTGCCCTCGGTGAATTTTGCCAAGATCCTTCTCTCTCTCTCTCTTTCTCAGTCTGACCGAAAAAGATGAAAAAACACAAGAGAACACGCTGATTATGTCACGTTAAGGTACGAATCAGTAGATTTTGATCAAATAAAAAAAAAACATTTGTTTTCCGAGTGACAGTTTTTAACGATTTTTGTTTTTTGTTCACATAGAAATAGACCGTAATAAAAGGTCAAAATCTCGAATTAATCATGCACGAAAATCTCACTGTACGATAAAACTTAGTATGATTATTTAGAATAATGGTTTTAGTATTCGCTGAACTAACCCCTCATTGTCATAATCGCTATTAAAAACAAGTTTATGTTATGCTTTGCTTGCATGTGACAAATTTGTTTATTTTTATTTATTCAATCTCTGCAGCCACATGCACGTGTAAATATATTTTGTTTTAAATGTGTATTTCTGTTATAAAGATGCGGGACTGTTTGATCAATCGATGCAATACAACTTCAACGCTGTCAAACACGAACCAATCGATAATATGTTATCACCTTACGGGGGTTGCCTGACCGGAGGAACTTCGCCTATTTATCCTGCCGGAAATACTTCCCCTTTACCGCCTCTAAGTGCTACGAGTCTGAGGTAATACAAAATTTCAAAAAAACTATAACACAATGCAAAAAAATTACCTGTTTTTACATTAATCAAAAATAAGATGGATCCATTTTTATAAATTTATCATTTTATCAGGCCTCGTCTCTCACCAAGGAGAACACCATCGCCAATGGACTGTATGACTTACAACATACCCTCGATGCAGCCACAACCAAATTTCCAGATTCCATATTTGGGATCACCGAATGCCCAACCAATTTTACCACCAGCAGCAGGCTCCGAAATATCACATCAAATGTCTTATGACCATCAACAGCCTCAAGCACCGAATGTCCTTGACAGAGTGCCCACCGATCAAGCTGGACTCGGATTGCAGCCCCTAATCAATGCAGGTAAACCATGAAGAATTCAAAATTTGTTTGTAGCTGTTTTAATTTTAGATTTCTAAAACACTTAATTGTTAACGACTGCAATTATTCTCTATAACTCGTGATTTTTCACTATTAGGCTTTCATTGATCCCGTGTACATGACATTTTTGGCCTCAGAACAGTTCATCATTTATTTGATAAACAGATTACTTGATATTGAAATAAAAATTGATATTTGTTGGTCCGAATAAAGGTGACAACAACGTCCTGGATTTGGATAGTCAACAATACAGTTTTGACATGAGTTTGAATCAGCTTGACTCGGCTGAGTTGGCAATGTTTGGGACAGCACTATCGGAGAATTTATCGAGTGGTTTATCAATTTCCGATCCAGTTAAGGTACATTAGACAAATATAACGAAGAAAAAATTCAATGAAATTTCAAAAAATGATGAAGAGTTTGAAATTCTCGTGTCTTTTTTTTAAGGCAAAGGGACCTGGAGGAAACAACGGTGAAGGCAATAACAGCATGACCGACAGTTTCACTAGATTGACTAGAAGTACAATTCAAGAGATTTGCACTCTGAACAGCATGTACAAACCACCGAGAGATAATTGAAGATGTTGATCTTGAAAAAAAAGAGCCAAGGTAAAATCGGTCGGGGTAATTTTTACAAGAAAATTGATGAGCTCTCAAAATAAAAGCTTTTATTTTTCATTTTTTTTAAGGATTCAATTGGCTGTCCTGATTGAGAAATCATCGATAGTCAGGGCTTTATCAATACTCGCTGTTAATTACCATTTTTGTGATATTTACGTTTTAACAATTCGCAAGAAATGACAGGACATTTTTTTATTATCATTTTAAGTGATAGTTTATCAAAGGTACAATAAAACATTTGCATATCAATGGAAAGAGAAGGGAAAGCTCTCGTTATGTGTATCAATATTCACACATATATGAAGGACACATGGCAGGTGTGAAAAAATATAATCGTATATATTGATTAACCATGTACTTTTTTTATAAATACGTGGAATTATTTATGTATATTTTTGCCCTTGTAACGGTAATATGGATATGTACGATATAAAAAAAAATCTAATGTATGCAAAAAGTGCATGCATAATTCCCATGAAACATTTGATACTCCGAATAAAATTCTTCCCAATATTTTTGTAATCATTATTTCAATAAAAAGGTTCTCGATCTTCAACATTCACGTTTTTACATATGGCATGGGGAAATAAACATCGCTCTGTTTTTTCTGTTCAACTATATTTACTTGTAAAATACAATATTTGAAATTTCTTGGAATGGGCAGGAACGTGGTCGTCAGTAAAACCATCTTTTTCCTCTTCTCGTCGAGGAAAATAGACGATGATTGATCCTGTATTAAAGTCTTCAAGGAGACTTCAATGAGCACGAGGAAAAAAAATAATTAGCCTAAGGAATCGATCGTGATCACTCGCAAAATGTATTTCATTATTTACATTCTTGGAGTGTTGTGTTTTCACAAATCCTATAAAAAATTAAATTTCCAAAAGTCTGAATGGATTCCCAGTCGGAGGCTTCATTTCGTAGAAGATTTTTTTTCCTACATCAGTGGAGAAAAATATACGATAAGAAAACGGTGAAAGTCCTGTATCTTACCCGACCTGTGAAAAATGCTGCCATTTCACACAGTCGTGTTTTCTTCATTTTTTTTTGTTTGTCGCATTGGAGGATTCACACAGATCGATCCTTAGAAAAGTAAAGGATCGTGCTGAAGCAACGACCAACAGGTAAAATCCACTCACTGCTGGACGAATAATCCATCACTTTGAAAATCGTAATTGGAAAGCACGAAATCTTCCTTTTTTTAATCAAAATAAATAAAGAAATACGAGAAAATGTTTTTTACCTGCACTTTTTATCATTCAACTATAATTTAATCGAAAAATATTTGTACATTGAAACGTTCGGTGGTCGCGTTGTGTATTATCATCTCGAATCTTGGTACTAGCTTTTGTTACTTTTGTTTCGTTTTTATTATTCAATATATATAATGCAGCTATGGTTCAAAGGGATATAATAAAACCACACCGTGTCGTTTTCCCCCTTCGTGCCAAAAGCGCGCAAATCCGAGAAACTTACAATAATAAAAAGGTATGGAGTGTCAATCGCGCACTGTTACAATATACTATTTATTTATTTATTTTACGTCGTGTTGTCGGATGATTTGTTGTTTGTTTTTTTTTTTCTTTTCGTTTTCTCATTTGTTACGAAAACTCGATGGTGACAATAATCTCGCGTGTCCCATGGTAATATTCGTTTGTTTTTTTTTTCAATTTCATTTTATTATCTTAATTTGTATAAAATTAAATCGATCCCACCTTGGTACAATGATATATAATAAACGATGATCGAGGATTGTGGGATGGCTGATCGAAGAGCGAGTCGCGTATGTTTTGGCGCGGATAAATAAATGGTTACACGTTTCCCACCGGAGGTTAGCATAAATCTTTTCTCGTCGTGTTTCATTCCGTACAAGATTTTCCTGATGGATCTGTTGACGCAATCGAAAAAAGACTTATTAGCTCGGATGAAAAACATGTAAAAGTTACAAGGGAGAAAACTTGTTAAGGTATCGCACGTTTCGCGTACATATTTCGTATCTTTCGTCGTTTTTTTTTCTTCTTTACAATTTCATTAATTCCAACACTGCCCACTATCATACATTGTAAATTTATTGTGAAAATGTACAATCGAGAGTTAAGGTATCCCATGTGAAACGTATATATGTGTTTGTGTGTCTGTGTCGAAGGAGGGGGTGCGCGATGATTGGATTTTCTGTTCGAAATATGATAATTGTTTCTTTCATTTTTTTTTCTTTTATAGTGGAGCAAATATTTGGCACGTCGAATCGTGCCAAAAGTTTCCCTAATCCTTTATTTATTTTCGTTATGCCCAAGTTTGGAGTTTAACGAACCTCTGATCTTTTTATCGGTTTTTCTTTCTTATATTCTTTTACGGTATACGTTTACACAGTATTATCGTTAATAATAAAATGTTCCTTAGTTCATAACTTTATACATACTATGTATAATTATTATGCAACGGTCAGAATCACACACATTATTCTCATCCACACACTAAATCCAGCACGAACATTGCATTATTCATTTTTTATTTCATTTCATTACAACGGTATGGTGTGTCGGTTAAATGATGCAGGGCACGAGAGAGAGGTTTTTACGAATATAAAAATCCTTTCGTAGATTAAATTGATTTTTTTTTCAAACATTTGTCCGCCTTCCAAAACTTTCTCTTGATTATTTTTCATAAACTGTACATCGAACTGGCAAGCGATGTTCTATTATTTCCATAATAACAGGTCGGTATATAAGTTGATTCAATTGATTGGTTCGTTTTAATCGCTTGTTCGGATAAGAATAAATGCACCACTTGTTTATAAATAAATTTGTGTAAAATAAATCGGTTGTAATTCTACCCCCTCCGCCGCTGCTTCGACGCGACACTCTTTTCTCTCTCTCTCTCTCTTTCGTTCTTGTATTCCTTCGTTCAACCTTTATTATTCATATTTCAATTATTTAAACCCCCTTTTTTCATTATTTATTCATTATTTTTCGTCTATTACACATTATCGGTATTTAAAATAAAACTCAGTCACGCGCACTATATGTGAGAGGCATTCGTCAACCCTACAAACGCAATTTGATTTCAAATGTAAAAAAAAAAAAAAAAAAAAAAACCACAAAAAAAATCATCATCATCCACATGTGTCCATTTTACACTATTTAAATACAATAGAGCTTTTTTTTTGTTTTATTTCTTAAATAAGTTTTTTTCCCTTATTCTTTCCATTCGTCTCGCTTTTATTTTTATTATCTTGTTAAAAAACTGTCCCGCGAAGAAAAGTCAGCCCCAAACGTATGGCGACGAATATCAGTTGGAATAGCAATTTATTTTTTCGGTCCAGGATCGAACGGCAGATTCTCTCCGAGACGCGTTTTTCCACCGCGTGTACGTACAGGGAATATAGCACAATTGTCTCAATGTGTATAGATATTTGTTTCTGTTATTCTGCGTAGACTTCCGGACTGGTCTCGAATGATTTTGGCGAGGAAGGAAGTGTCCGCAAGAAGCATAAACGATTAAGACTTTTATGCACCTGAGAGTCGTCCCAGAAGAGGCGAGTTGGAAAAAAAAAGAGAGAAAGGGAGAAGGGCGAGAAGGACGTAACATAATTTGCGTCGAATTGAACCTGTGGGAGAGTAATCTCGTCGTCGACGTTGGACCTACACGCAGCAGTATTTGGTGATGGCTTAGGATGGCCAGAATTGCAAAGGCCCGAGACCGTTGTTTTATTTTTCATTCCTTTTTGTTTTTGTTTTGTTTTGTTTTAATCGTCGCTAACTATTTAGTGTGTCAGTCCGCCGCAACTCTGGCGATGTTTTGCAATTCGTCTGTTGTTGTTTTTGTTGTTTATTGTTGCAGTTGCCGTTCTTATACTTAATCATATATATAAGTATATACATATATATAAATATTTATTGTATATATATGTATATGTCAAATATATATATATATATTTTTTGTTAATTTCTTCTTTTTGTTTAGTGGTATATGAGGAGGTTCCGACATTGTCGAACGGGCATGTTTCGGCGTCAACATTATTTTTCTACTAACTGCTCAATGTGAGAGTAAAGTTTTTTCCGCTGTTTTCGATGATTTTTTTTTTCTTCCTTATTCTTCTTGTTTGCCTTTGCTGCTGTTGCTGTTGCTCTTGTTGTTGTTGTTGTGAAAACGATTTTTATCGGTTCCTCCGACAATTGCGCCATCTTTTGCCCTTAAACCTCCCGCGTTCTTACTTACAGAGCTTCTTATTTCCCTTTATTCATTATGCATCGTCGTCGTCCTCGTATCTACCTTCAACCTCCGCATCGCCATCACCTTCACCTACGACCTCATCTTCCTCGTCTTCCTCGTCTGTGGAAAATTCGAACAAATGAATATTTATTTTGGAATAGAAATAAAAGTTTTATCAAGTTCTTTATTATTATTTCTTCATATGTCATGAAGGTTGTGAGATATTGTGGAATCAGTAGAAAAAAATCTTTTTTAAATACAACGGGATAATTGATTGGAAAATTCGAGCGTTCTCCAGCAGTGTTTAATGAGACTTCTGATGAGTCTCTTCTATCGATCATAACATTTACGAATCGAGGGGATGAAAATAGAGAGAGAGTGAGAGGATAAAGGAAAGCCGCGCGCGCTTTTATTGATTCACAATTTTATCAACTATTGAACTGACCTTCGGCGCTGTCGAGATCCCCCTCGCCTTCGACCTCCAAATCCTCATCATCATCCTCGCCGTCACCATCAACTTCCTCCTCTTCATCGTCCAATTCTTCCTCGTCAACGTCGTCCTCGACGTCACCAGCACCGTTCTCGTCCTTCTTCTGTTTCTTCACGTCGTCATTTTTATCCTATGATTAGCGTTCGTACGAAAGAGAAAAAAAACAAACGATTAGTTTCATTTTTCATCGTGTTCACCTGATTTTAAAAATTTGTATAAAAATGACGTATACAAAATCTCATTTATTATGTGTTTCATAATTTCCTATCGAAATCATTCATTCGTCTTGAATCTATGTTACGAAGAATACGTGCATCTTTGATATCAGGTCAGGGGGAGTTTTTTTTATATTAATAAAAAGAGATAAAACGAGCAGCCCGGCCGAAGAGGGACGCAGCCGCGTGTTGGGGAGCGAGAAAAGGTTTTCCCGCGTGAACGGCAGGGGTGTACGCGATAAATGATGTTCTTGGGAGCAAGGAGGCGGGAGGAGAGAGGGGCAAGCAGAATCGACCTCGTTTCGTCGAGGAAGAAACAACTTGGAAGAAAAATGACAGCCCAAAACTTGGGCAACACGAAACCGGACTCAAAAAGCGAATCAAAGAATCTGTAATCTATCGATTGTAAAAATGAATAAAAAGGTAAGCTTTTGGCGCAATTGCTGAAGAGGCGCCACGAGTTATTGAAAAAGCGAAAATATACAGTGGAGCGGTATGTACGGAGAGGGGGGGGGGAGGGGGGGGGGCAGGAGAGAAAAAAAAGATGTTGGAAAAGAAGAATCGTCGAATCCCCGGAAGCACACATGGGACGCCGGGGGCGCTAGAAGGCTTTGGCGGGGTAAAAGAACACGCCGACACCGAAGGATGAGAGTAGAAGAGAAGGGGAAGGGTACTGTCCAATGAGACAGTAAAGTCGGAGAAGGGGAGAGAGGAGAAGTGGTTTTCCATTGGCTGAAACGTAGCGAAGCTACGAAAGCGCGTTGGCGGACGACGCGGCGTTCTTTACACGCTTGTTCACGCACATATACTTGCATTATCTTTCTCCCTCTCTAACTCTCGCATTCGCTTCTATTCGTAACTTTCAAGGGGATGAGAAAAAAGCAGCGTGCCCAACTGGCCGGTGTGTCGCGCGTGCTCGATTCTCTTTTCTCTCTCGCCTCTTCGTAATGGATTTGAGGTAGCTTCAAATACGCTTCCCGCCATACAATGAACCTCGAACGAAATTCCCAACCATTTATTTTCCCGCTCGATCCAATGCCTAGATCGAATCTTATAAAGTACTAATGTTTTTCGTTGGTGAATTATTTAGTTTCCTATTGTTCTTAACGATCAATGTATTTTTATTTATTCATGATTAATCACTGCTCTAAATGGAAAACAACAATGGCGGGTGCTGGGAAGGTTTCGTTTGTGAAGCGCAACGAGAGTGACAACAGTGGCGTCGTTAGTTGCTTACTTCGCCACGTAATACATTTCCTGGTATCTAGAAATATCTAGAAATACGTATCCGCACTGATATATATGTATATATTTATAATTCCGTGACGACAGATATGTATGTTAATACGGATTTTTATATTTATATATATAAATATATATACGCACGACCACGAGTACAAATATATGTATATATATATATAAATATATGTACTAAATGTTTCAATGTAAGTTGCGGTGACAGAGGCGCGATAATCTGTCCAATGGCGCTATTAATCACAAGGTCTCTCGGAGATAACCCAACGTTTTCAGACCGTCTTGAAAACGCAGGATATGCGAGCATCGCCTTTTTTTCTTATTATTTCATTCGAATTATTCAAAGTATGGGCTGAAATCGTGTGTTTTTGCTTCATTTATTTTTGGCGCTTCCTTTTTTTCCCGCCATTCGAACACTCAGCAACCGCGGCGGCGAGTTGTTTTATCAGATCGAACCTCGGCCCGATTAAACAACGCGATTTCGGTTACGATAAAGATAAGAGAGGTTAATCGTACCGAGTTTGTGTCGATGTTTTTGATAATCGTATTGAATATCACAATATCCGGTATTTTGAAGTACAAAATAATCTAGTAAGAAGGTAGAATTGAGGGCATAGGATTGTGGATACAGAATCGTGAGAAAACACGAGAATGCCGGCGCGCGTGGAGAGCTCCACACCGTTGGCTTCTATACCGCATCGATCCGCGTGAAATACGATTGAAGAAGTTCCAAGCGTAGTTGTACATACGCAATGAAAGAGAGAGAGAGAGGGACAGAGAGGGCGAGAGAGAAAGATCGAGGAGGAAGGGTGAGAGCGTAAAAAAGATAGAAAAAGTATCATACGATCATATCTATAGATCTGAAATAGTGTTGTTTGCAAAAGACGCCTACAACGCTCCGGCAGCGGTACCGGATTGAATAGAACCACGCCGGTTCACGAATCCACGTGACGTTCGTACATTCGTTGCCCCGGAGAGTAATGACGCTCTTTACCGCGAACATTATTTTTTCCCCTTTTTTCGTCACAACGCCGGCGACGACATTCTCCGACAATAATGATAATAAAAGAATAATAATAATAATCGAATCATTGGCAAGAAGATATGGCTGAACTCCGTTATTGCGAATAAAAATATGCACGAGTATATTGGAGCGCGAAAAAAAGAGAGAAAAAGTAGACGGAGAGAAACACGCTGATTCGGCTGGCAAGCGTTGGTCGGCGTTGTTCTATACTCTCAGGGGCATGGAAAAGTTACGGTTACGCGATGTTTTCTCGAAAGTTCGTAAAAGAGAAGAGGAGCGCGCGCGACAGTAGGCGAACGGCGCGGTTTCTATTACCCGCGTGCGAGAGAAACAGAAACATTGAGAGTGGAAAGCCGAAGAGGGGGGAGGGAGCTTTGAGAACGAAGAGAGAGAGAGAAAGAGAGAACGATATGTTGCACGCGTTGAGGAGAGTGCACGAATATAATGCATGGCGGGTGCTGTTGTACAGTTGTTCGCTCACTATGTATTAAATCCAGACTCTTCATCTATCTCTCTTTCGGTCGCTCGTTTCTTTTGAAGACGGCTTGGAGTGGCGCGAGCATCGCTGTGTTTATGCACGCACACCGGGTAAACAATTTTGAGGGCGGCGTCGTTTCAACGCGTGCTTCTCCTTTTTTATTATAATTATAATGAGCGAATGAACGTTGTATAATAGGCATCGAATTATCGATCAATTACGAAAGAGAACAGGATTCGCATAGAGAGGGAGTTAAGATAGATGGTAGGAGGGGGCGAGAAACAAAGTTACGAGAGGTACATGGTCGCCATACTGGATATACATATATATGCTTTGGCGTGTGTGCGAGCGAGAGAACATGAGAGTGGACGGCGATTTAGTACGAAACTCAGGAAAATGCGCGGGAGGTTGGCCTCGGTTTTTCCCCAAACTAAACGATGACAGCGATGCATGAAAATGGCGTCTTTCTCACCAAAGCCTCTTTTCTCACTGAGAATGATCGAGATTTCAAAAATTTAATCGTAAAAAATACGATGGTGCTGTCGCTCCGAATGCGTGGGAGAAGAAAATTAATTTTTCGAAGCACATGGCGTTGTTGGGGTAGTTTTCAACTAGGCTAGGGAATTTTTGTTTATTCCTCGTTTTTCGCAAGTAATATAAATGGAGCCCGCCATATTTATTTCTTCGCTATTAACGTAATACGAGTCTGGTTCTTTTTCTCGGTCTGTCTGTCTCTCTCTCTCGCTCTCACTCTATCTCGATCGGTAATTATAGACGGCATTGTGACGACAGGGGTGATCAACCGACGCGAGTTACATGGCGTCACTTCTATCTCTTTCTCTCTCTCTCTCTCTCTCCTCCGTTGGTAATCGGAGCAAAAATATATATTTTTTTAACAGGAAGCGCAGCTTTTGAGACACCGGTCGAAGAGCGCTTTGGGCGCGAAGATAAACGAAAGAGATGAAAGAAAAAATGGAGCCCGAAGAAAATGCCGGCCGGCGTATACCCCACATGTCTTTTCTCTCCGTCCCTCGATCCTTCTATTCGCGTAACTTTCGATAGCCCCCACACGTACACACACATTCAAACACTAGCGCGTTATGATGGCAACAAACTTTTTGCAGGTGCGAAAACTACACTCTCGAGGATATATGACAAAACGGAGTAAAAAGATTTAAAAAAAAGGAAGAACGCACGCGAGAGACGCTACGCGTCTAGGAATTTTATAACTCGGTCTCTCTCGCTCGCACTCCGTTCTCCTCTTCTTATCAAGAAAACACACCAACACGCGAAAAATTTCACTATACAGTTATTGAGTAAAAAAAAAACACCGATGACTCAATCAAAACATAAAAAAGTTAACACAAAAAAAGGAAAACTTACCTCAGCCGCCCTTTTGATCCCCTTGAGCTCACACTTTGCGTCCCCTGTAGGCTTGTCGTTTTCCGTCGCCTTCTCAACAGCAACTTCATTGTTTTCCTTGGTACTCATTTTGGTTGTTGTTGTTGTTTTATTTACTTTATAAGGAATAATATATCTTGAGTGAAATCGTGTTTACGATTAATAAAGTTTTGTGCGCGCTGTCGGTATTATTCCCCGTTGGCGCTCCTCCGCTTTTCAGTGTTACGAATCTGCGGGTTCGCTTGCTTCTGACGAACTGTGGGGTCTCTCTCTCCCTCGTTCCTCTCGTACTATCGCGCGAGAACTCGAAGTATACGGCCCCGTAAGTCTGTTTCTCTCCCCCTCCCTCGTTCCTTCCCAACACGATCGAGCGCGCGTGTATATAACTCGTAGTAAGAGTATGCGCGTTCGCTATGTATATATATATATATATATATTTCTATGAGTGTGTGTGTGTATGTGTGTGTTGTGTGTAGTGAGCACGTAAGCCCCCGATGTGTCCTCGTGCGGCGTCGGTTTCCGGCGAAATGCCCGAGAGAGCAAGCGTCGTCAGGCGAAACTCGAAAGAGGGAAGGGGAAGAAACACCGTCAGTGAGAGAGAGAGAGAGAGAGAGAAAACAGGTGGAGCGTGTGTGCGAAAGAGAGAGACTGAGAAAGAGCGGGCGAGAGGGAGGGAAGGTACGTTCCTCTCAGTGTGTTTTTGAGAGACAGAGAAACGAACCAGTCGGTAGTGGAGAAGTGGAGCGTGCTGTGTACTGACGAGGGACTGTCGCGAGAGAAACAGCGTCGTACTCTTGCCCTCTCTTTTTCTTCCCCTCAAACCCCTTACCGCCCTCCCTCCCGTGCCCCTTTTATGCCCCTAATCTTTCTCACGATTCTTCTCTCGCTCTTACACGTTAACAAACCATACGCTTCATATACCCCAACGACTTGCTCGCTTTGTTCAAAAATGAAGATGGCGCGTGTTTGAAACTCGATAAATCCCTGATTGGTCACATATATTATTCCACATGATACACGCTCGATTCTACTATTTTCATAAATCTCGATGTCTTTTTATTCATTAATTATTACCGAATTCAACGAACCCCCTAAGACCCTTGTTTCGGCTGCTTATTATATTCGATCGCCTTAAACACGAGGGGTTCGAGAGTTCGTGATCCCCGATGAGACACTGCTTCGAGGCTATAAAGCCCCGATTTCAAAAACTGTTAACTTTCCCTCCACAACGCTACATTTTTTTTGGACTCGTAAAGCTCGTGACCAAAACGAACTTTCGCATTCATGAACAAATATCAAGTTAAAGAACTCCTTCATTCTTTCTTTACATTATTTTAGAATGAAATCCAATCAACTCGAACGCATTTATTTCTTTGAGAAGAAATGCCTTATGAATATCGCGTTATAGATGTCGCGCCCATCGTCACGAGGCAAAAAAGCTTCCTAGCGTTCTAGCTATACTCCCATTGACCACTATCATTTTTTTTTATTTCGGCTTACGAAAGGTTGGATTTGCAATAGCGCAGCCACCAACGGGAGTTAAAATAATTGATGATTTCGCCGTATTCCTCGATATAACGAGAAAAATTGTGTCACGCTAGGAAATCTTCGATGCATCATTTTTCAATTTTGTTTTCATTCAGCTACCTGTATCAGGAGCAAACACTATAAATGATCATTCATTACAAATTAACAATAATGCTTTAATGATGTTTCATTTCGTTTAACCATAGTAAAAATATAGAGCTTCTATTTTTCAATCATTTTTATCATTACTAACGACCATGAGAATAATGGAATTATAGTGATCCTAGCTATTGCTGAAAATACCGAATGGATGCTTCAAGTTTGCGCCTCGAAGGTTAGTTCCTCGCGCATGCGCTTATGGCGCTCTCACATCATACACTTCCGGTGAAGTCGTGCGTTTCCCTTTCCTTCTAAACAATCAAGATGGTAGGTCGCTACGTATTTCTCAATTCCTCGTGTAAAATCCATCAATATCTCAACAATCCTTGTTCCTAAGTTTTAATAGTTTATTTATTTATCCTCTTTTTCGATTAATCGAAATTTCCTCGCGAATATTGTGCTACTTTTTTCAAACAGACAGAAAAAACAATTCGATTCATAACCTATGAAATCATAACCTATAAACGAGAGTGAACTTGATTAAAGAATTTCTGTGAAGTGCATTTTATCGGAACGACAATTTTTCGTCGAAATTCCATCATTAGATGTTATTTTTTTACTTTTTCAATATCATGTAGAATTGTCTTCGATCTTTTAAATAGACCCAACCTAACCTCAAAGTGTCTCCGTTCCCCCCATTATTGCATGGATTCGTGTAAGTAAAAATTCTTATATTTTGGTTTCGTGTTTTTCAAGGTGAACGTACCGAAGCAGAGACGAACCTTCTGCAAAAAGTGCAAGGTCCACAAGACCCACAAAGTCACACAATACAAGAAGAGCAAAGAAAGGCACGCTGCTCAGGGTCGTAGACGTTATGACCGTAAACAACAAGGATTTGGTGGACAAACCAAGCCTATTTTCAGAAAGAAGGTACTGATCTTGTGTCATCATAAAATACAAATTTTCCGTATATTCTCAACCATAATTCAATCAATTCGGAAAAAAACTTGGTGAATGGACCAAGTTTCATTGAATATCAATATTTTTGCATTGGGATAAAATGAGTCCAATTCAGATTCAAAATCACTTGATATTCCTACAAATTTTCTGGTTCACAACAAACACGTTTTTGTTCTCATATTCTATTTATACAAACTCAAAATTTCTTGACTCCATTGCAAAAACTTTTTGCCTTTGATTGAAAACATTTGAATTATCATAAAAAGTTTCCTTAATTGCAGTGAAATTCAGCATTTCATTCCAATTCCAAATATGAATCTGAAAATAGAAGTTCAATCGTTAGGTTTTTTGATATTTGGTTCTAATACTGTGTATTTTTGATTTCAGGCTAAGACCACCAAGAAAATCGTGTTGAGGATGGAATGCACCGAGTGCAAATACAGGAAACAAATCCCCCTTAAACGTTGCAAGCACTTCGAACTTGGTGGCGACAAGAAGAGGAAGGGACAGATGATTCAGTTCTAAATTTCTCTAATTCATCTTCGAGAAACTGTATTTGTTAAAAAAACATCCATGAAATAAACGAGATCGAGTTTCATGAAAAATTCGTTATTTTAATTATCTTTTTTTTTTCATTTCTCCTCAAAGTGTAAGAAATTTATCATAAGCGTCACTTCGACTATAAAGAGAACTTGCACAAGATAATTGTCTCGAAGGAACTGGGAACATTTTACTCTAATTCTTGACTATCACTGAGTTATAAGAAAATTTTGTCAAATATTATTCCAATGAAAAGACAGCGAACAAATTGTTGCAGCCAAGCCTAATGAGTGCGACAGTAAAAAAAACGAAAATGTATAAATTTTAGGAAAACTTTATTCTTCAAAAATAATCGCCCGTGGCGTACATATCCAAAGTGAAAAATGAAGCCTTAATATGTAATAATTAGAATCAGTCTGAAGCCTCTGGTCCTGGTCCGTCGGACTGGACTTTAGGCACCTGGCGTTGCGGGTCACTGTGAATTTTTAAGAAAAAAAAAGTAGAGCAGCTTGATTTTCAAACCTTTGGTAAGAAAATATAGTTTGTTTTGTTTTGAACCGAATACTTACTCCAACATGTCAGGATCCAGGCCTCGGAGGGTCATTGTCCGTTTCAAAGCAGCAACGGCTGCTCCGATATTCTTCATCCTAAAGAATTCCTCATAAAGCGGATGTTTGCAAACTGGAATCAATTCCTCATCGTTGGGTTTGCTGTCAACTTCTTTGTCCGTCTCGTCAACGCTTTCTTGCACCTCTTCCACCGGTGGATTTTCTGCATTAACTTTTTCCTTGTCGTTAGGAAGTTGAGTAGCACTTTCCGCAGGCAATTTCTCTTCGAATCCTGGGATCGAAGCGAGCTGCATTGCGATAAAGAAAAATGAGAAATGTGAATGACTGCAAAGTTTTGATAATGAAAATCTCTGAACGCTCACCCGAGACTCAAGAATAACGACTGCTGCTTCGATTCTCTGCAACTTATTCTCAAAATCGAACAGTTTCTCCTCACAGTTCAAAGCGAGTTTGTTCAAAAAAGAGACTGTATTTACGACAAAATGATTGATAAAAGAAATAGTGCGTTTCTGATGGATCGGTGGAACCTGGAATAACATTTGCAGCAATCAGTAAACAAAAGTTGTTTCGTAATTCAGTGACGTGATGTTGAACATTGAAGAACCTTTGTAAAATCTATAGTTGGCTCGATAATTGGTAAATTACTATCGCCCATAGTACGGATTATTATATTCAAATGAATCGTGAAAAAATTATCATAATTCTTGAAATCTAAACGATCGGAATCAGTTGACACTTGGTTAAACGTCAAATAGCCATGATTGTCAAATACACGTCAAAAAAATGTGGTCTGCTCAGCTCTTTGCGCATTGGCGATCCGTCGCGCCACTAACGACGAAAATTCCTACCAATTGGAATATTTTTTGTTGTTTATCCGTTGTTGGTTGTATATATTATAAAGAAAAACACGACAAATCATGGACTCGATTATATTATTATTTCTACACTACATACAATTGTCAAAGTTTTTGTTCAGCTGTTTGTTACTGGGGAAAAAATTAACTTGTTTGTATTCTCGTTGTGTCGCGTCTTTTGTGTGCTTTTCGCGAGTTACCGAGATTTGAGTCGACCTTTGCCGGTATGTGACTGAAGTTCGGCAAACGAGAGGACGTTCTTTCGTACTGTTTGTAACTTCTACTGTGTCGAGGTGTGGGATTTTTCGATTCACTGAAATAATGTATAAAATCATCATTTACGGATCAATGAAAAAGTTATAATTTGCAAAAAAAAATCATGTGATCAACCTGATCACTCGACTTGTGCTATCAACCAAAGGGGTTGACGATTTACTCGGTGTTTCGTTGGCCATCGCGGTCTCTGATTCGATCACAGTCTTGTTTTTTTCTTGCGATATGCTACCAAAAGCTTCGTATTCCAGTTTATTTGCCGATGAGTGATTTCCATTGTTTTCTTCGCGCGAAGTTTCCTGAAATATTGTGTAATTACGAAAATATGAATAACTACATAATGTCGATTGAAATAATAATCATTCGACGATGGATTCACCAGCAGTTCTTCTCTCCACAATCGCATCATGTCGAGTACATTCGTAGATTCGGTTTGTATCAAGTTCTCGATCCCCTTGAAAGTCAAAAACATCTCGAAATCATGCAAATATTTTATACCCTTATTGATAAAATAATGTTCCATTTATTTTTAACGTCATATTTCAATCAATTACTCTATGAACATTGTCGAAAATGACATTTTTATCGAATAAAATACGATTTTCAAACATCTTTTTGTTCGATAATTTTTTTAATTTCTATTGAATGAAAAATAAACAAAACTGCTGACTAATATCCAGGGATGGTGTCCTACTTCCGCTGCGGTTGAACGAAATGCAGGATTTTTTTCGAGTAATTTACTGAGTAAATGTTGTGCCCCTTGGGAACATGGCAGTCCTTGAATGAAATTCATCGTGTTATAAAAATGAGCAATTTATCAATGTTAATATTGACAACAATATTATTGCTAAGATCTTCAGTTCTGCTTTCGATCAAAATATTTTGTTAGAAAATAAAACATTTTTCATGAAGCATTAATAATTATTAAAAAGTCATTAAATCAAATACCAGAAAAATCGATTTGTTCTTTGCTAATTAATTTGCACAGTTGTTGATCATTGCCGGAAAAAAATGGAAATTTTCCGAACAGCAAAACGTACATTATTATTCCCATTGACCAAACATCACACTGTTGGCTGTACGATTTCGTTGCTATCATTTCCGGTGCTAAATTAACGGAGTATTTGAAATGAAAGATAATAGGGCAATTTTTAATGCACGATTATTTTGTTCGCTTCGTACCCATGTACGTCAGAGTCCCGCAAAACTCGTGCAACATATTATTATGATCAGGACCAGTCCGGACTGTGCTCAATCCGAAATCGGTCACTTTTATAAACATCTCGTCCGTCGAATCCTCCGGATTATAAGCCGTTAGAATATTCTCCAATTTTAAATCTCGATGTACGATATCTAGACATTTTTCGTGATTTTTTATTTTTTTCGTGCTCGTTGTCATTTTTTTATCAAATAATTTCCAACTTAAAAATTTACTCGATGTGGAATTTTACGTAAAAATGGTTTTTTTTTCTACGAATATTATAGGAGTACACTCTTGGGTCTGAGAGACCCGAATCGAGTGCCCTATTCAAGGTTCTTGTGGAGAAATCATAACACTTGCAAGTTCGCCGGGTCTCACAGACCCTGTGGACACTCTCGGAGTCATTTATTCATCCATTTATTTATTATGATGAATGTTTTTTTTTTTTACTGACCATTTTTGTGAAGATAAGCCAGAGCCGAAGCCAAACTTCGAATAACGTTAATCGTCTTTGCTTCTTCGAATTGTTTCTCTACTTTGAATATTTTTGCTAACGATTCAATACAAAGCTCAAATACTAAATAAATCGTCTGAAAACGAAATGTAATAATACGTGGGATTGAAAGAAAGCATTGGGTATGTGAGGACGGAAGTTTTTATCATGGTTTGAGTTACTCACTTTAGGCGATTCAAAGACACAGTCGAGAAATATAATATTGGGATGATTCACAAGCTTCAAAATGTGAATCTCCCTCTCGACAGCTAAAACCCTCGAAGCGCCAGCCTTTTTTGGAATCAACAAGAATTACATTCAATAACGTAAAGAGAATTGTTAGTTGGTGTGAAAATAATTTCGTTGCCTTTTTACCTGACGTTTATTGATTATTTTTATTGCCCAGTCAACTTTCGTTTCTTTGTGCTTAGCCTTTACAACCGTGCCAAAATTTCCCTTGCCTATCACATCGCCGATCGTATATATCTCGCGAAGATCGTTAAAATCGGTTATTCTCTTGTGGATAAGTTTTCGGGCTCGTAATTTCGTTTTTGTAATAGATATTTTCCGATACATGAGTTCTTATCATTTCCGTATGCTAATTGTATTTTTAATGAAAAAAAAAATTACTTTAACACCTCTTTGACAGCTGTCAAACTTCAAAACCTTTTTTTTTATTATAAAAATTCTCGACATTCTTTCCGGCATTTGTCACTTGAAGGTATTTTAAAGCATTCCATGTACTAAAAAATATTTGATTGCTCTTATCAAAAGACGGTGCACTACCATATTTACTTTTCATTCATCAGTGAGGAATTCGTTTAAAAGTTATTTCTTCTTTGAGGATACAAGAAAGATAACAAAAAATCGAACGTAACAAAAAGACCTGCAAATATATAGCAAGTACAAGTTTTGAGCAGCGCCTCCAGTGGTGAAAGCGATAACTGTTTTCTGCCAGTAAGAATACACATCTGTTGTCTGCTGTTGTCAGTGTGCGGGAACAGAAAAATCTTGGATTCAACGTCCCCCTCGTAATTCTTTTTCACGAGAGCCCAACACAGGATTTGCATGGATATATAAAAGAGAACAAATAAATAAATATATAGATATATATTTAATCAGTGATTTATGAAGAATGGATTCGTTACCAAGTCTCGAAACCGTCCATCAGGCTGTTAACTCGTTGTACAATAATCCAGTCCCTGCTGAAAAGGAAAAAGCGTCTCAATGGCTCGAGGAACTTCAAAAATCAGTAAGTCACAATCGCGCATGGCGTTTTTTTTAATATCAATTATCCTCTCTTTTTTTTCCCGATATTTTTCCGTACCTGACGATCTCTTATCATCGTCATTTCGTCTCCATTCAGTCATCTATACGCCACATATTAAGAGTACAAATTTTCAAAGTCGACATAACCTCTTTGCTCGATTACTCCAAATTTTTCAATTTTACAAAAATTCTTTCTACGTTTAAATCGTCCTTGAAAATTGTATACGTACTCTTTTCTCATTATCGAGAAATGGCTCAAATTTTGTTGCTTTCCAAAAAATTTAACCAACAATTATTTAAAATTTGAACATTTTTCTGCCTACAATATTTTATTTTACTCTCACTACTAATAAGAAAACCACAAATCTAAAAAAATATGGAAAAAGTCATGGATCTCAAATTTTTGACAATGTTTTCAATATTTATTCAATTTCTACATAACAAATATCAATGAACCCACTAGAACACAAAAATAGAATAAAAGCATGGATCAATGATCTAAAACATAAAATAATGGTGATTGAATTGAACTGAACATTCTAATCAACCAACTTTTCTACTTTTCTAAGGTCTATGCATGGAAAGTGGCGGACGAAATGTTACAACAAAAAAGAGATTTGGAATCGTGTTACTTTGCGGCTCAAACGATGAGAACAAAAATTCAAATGTCGTTTCACGAATTACCGACGGAGGCTCACATATCGTTGCGCGACTCGTTGCTGGAATACATATCCCAGATTAACGAACACACAAATAGCGTTATAGTGACGCAGGTAATAATTTTAAACACACAAATTTTTTTTCCCACAAATGACCTGAAAAAATCAATTGTTTGACATTTTTTGAATTTCCAGTTATGCGTCGCTCTGGCAGACTTCACGCTACAGATGTCTTCCTGGCAGAAACCTGTAGTTGATCTGATCAACAGATTCGGTGGTTCAACAACTAGCCTTTGGCCGTTGCTTGAAATAATGACTGTTTTACCGGAAGAAATAAATTCTAGATTATTGAGGTAAAAACACTTCATTGTAACCACTTTTCTGATGAAAATATACTGCATATAGATTCATAATTTATTTTTAATGGAAGAGCATAAAATAAATTATGGAATAAGTGAATCAATTGGATAATTCGTTGAAAAAATGGAATATTGAAGAGCCCCAACGAGTTTTCTAATTTGTTAATACTAATTATTGTTTTATCGCAGGCTAGGCGCTAACAGAAGACAGCACGTATTGTTGGAGCTGACTAGTGTATCGGACACAGTGACGGAATTCCTGGTTCGCATAATTTTTTTTATTAAAAACAGTAAAAACGGTTCATCAACGTTTTATAAAAAGTAATCTATACTAATTTCGAGTTCCTATCCTTTTAGAAATTGTGCCTGAAGAGCGGTGGAGATAATCCTCAAATTCACACGAGGATATTACGCTGTTTCACTAGCTGGGTCACTGTGCACGCAATTTCATTAAATGCTGTGCCAAACAGTGACGTTGTGGCGTATGCATTTCAGGTTCGTTTGAAAACTTCGTTTGATGGGCGTGTTGGTGTCAAAAGCAGATACACGTTTTCCTGGGACATTCTTGAAACTTAAAAAAAAAAAAAAAATTACACGTGCTTCTCTGACAAAAGCAAAACGACTTGTAACTTAAATTTTTCTTAATATATAAAGCCTCTCTGAATGAAACGTGAAGCAGGATTTTTTTCGACTGAACAACTGATCGAACGATTCTAATGTTGATATTGATAAATTTTCTTTTAACAGGTATTAGGAAATCATGCCGCTGGTCATCAACTGCACGGAGCAGCTGCGGACTGTGTGTGCGTTATTTTGCAAGTATTGGAGGAGGACAACAATTCGAATCATATGCAAAATAACACTGAATCCATCGTTCAACTGCAACAATTGCAGTTGGGGCTATTCACGAGTGTAATGGCACTGGAGCAACCGTATCATTTGTCGGTTGCTCACGAAGATACAGAAAAGTTCGTACACCATTTCCCATGATGAATATTTTTAAATTTTCGAAATCTCAACAAAAATTGTGACACTTGGTATTCTAATGATTTAAATAATAACAATGTGTGTTTTATTTTGACAATAGGTCGTTGAATTACTGTCGAATTTTTACCGAACTGGCCGAAACTTTCCTCTTAACGATAATAAACGGATGTGCCGGAGGAAAACAACATTACGCTATCAAAGTACTCGATCTCGTTCTCACCTGTGTTGGTCATCACGATTACGACGTTGCCCAAGTCACTTTCAATTTGTGGTATCGTTTGTCCGAAGTTCTCTATGAGAAAAATTGCAAAGAACTGACCGCCACTTTCAAACCCCACATTGAAAGGCTCATAGGATCGCTTTGCAAACATTGTCAGATGGAACCGGATCACGTTAGTATCAGTTGCACAAATATTACGATCAGTTATACATGTTCATTGTTATATTCATTGTAATTATTTCCATCATCATTTTATTTCAAAACTTTAGCTTGGTCTAGTCGAAGAAGGTAGCGGTGGCGAAGAGTTTGCTGATTTTCGTGCACGAGTTTCCGAGCTCATCAAAGATGTCGTTTTCGTTGTTGGAAGCAGACACTGTTTCCGGCAAATGTTTAATGCTTTGACCGGAGCCGCCGGTCCTCAAGGACAACCTGGCCAAACACCGACCTGGGATTCTTCCGAAGCTGCGCTCTTTATAATGCAGGCGGTAGCGAAAAATATTTTGCCGTAAGTGTTATTGAAGAAGAAGAAAAAATCAGAATTTCTATAGTTTTCAATACTTTTCATTCACAATTTCTTTCTTTCCGTTAATATCGGTAGAAAAGTTGTATAAATTGTCAACAATCTTTAGTCTCTCTCTTGGTGAGTTAAATTCATAAAGATTATTGTTCTTTTTTTTCATTTTCAGAGCTGAAAACGAAGTTGTGCCAAAAGTCGTCGAAGCAATTTTGAATATTCCGGAAAACACTCACATCGCTGTTAGGCATACGAGTATATTGCTGCTCGGTGAACTTTGCGAATGGATCGAAAGTCATCCTCAATCTTTAGGTAATTTTTCGACTTATTTCATCAATGGAAGAAGTTGAAGCTCTTATTGTGAAAAGTTTGGAAGATTAAAGCAACAAAATCAGTTCAACTTTTCCTCAAAACCCAGTCATTGAATCAGTAAAAAACGATAAATCATTATTCAAGTTTTCAAATAGAAAAATGATGAAAATAATGTTTATAGAATTTCGACAATCCCATGGAAACTTCTGTCTTTTTGTCCACATCTTCTTTTGTCCCAACAGAAATGATATTCATTGAAAATGTTTAATTGTTTTAGAGCCTGTGCTTAATTTTCTTCTGGCCTGTCTAAGCCAAAGAGGATTAGGAAACGCAGCGTCCGGAGCTTTACAAAACGTGTGCACTGCGTGTCCATTACATATGGCCTCACATTTTCCAGGATTATTGCAAATAGCACGAAACATTGACAATTTTGCAATCAGCAACGACGCCGCGATTGGATTGCTCAAGGGTAAAAATCATCAAAACGTTAAATAAAATGAATGTTTTGTTTGTCGATTGAATTTTCATTTGAATTTTTTTTTTTCAGGAATCTCCGTTATTCTTGCACGAATGCCACGGAACGAAATAGCGCCAGCGATGACGGAGCTCTGCTGGTTCCAGGCCAGGCCACTCTGTGCATTGATGGAAAATCCTGGCCATCCCGTCGACAGAGGATCCAAAACCGATCCAGTTATATGGCTTGATAGGCTCGCTGCTATTTTTAGACATACAAATATTCCTATCGACAGTGCAGTTGAAACACATCCTTGCCAAATGGTTCTGACAGAAGTGAGTCCCAATTTACCTCAAAAGTCAAAATCTAAAAAAACGTACATGAGAATTTGAAAAACTATCTCAAAAATCATGACAACCGAAATTCAATATGTTCATTTTTATGCACGATTGAGCAACATTTACATTTTAGTGAAACTGGAATGAAGTTTCTTGTTTTTCACTCAATTTTCTTCGACTGACGAGTAAATTTCTGCAGTAATTTTGACGTGGTCATCGGGATATTAACTAATATTCATAATTTGTTTACATAAAATTTTGTTGTATTTATTTCTTAACTAATTCTTGGTTTTTCCAATATTTTGACAGATGTGGCCCGTTTTGTCAAACGTTTGTGACATTTATCAGGAAGATCCACGATTAATGGAGAGATGCTGTAGGTGTTTAAGGTTTGCGGTTCGATGCACGGGTCGACAATCCGGCCACATTTTGGAGTCCCTCGTAAAACAAGTAAATAGATTGATATCTGATGAAACAAATAATAATTTTCAGTATCCTAGTCAACGGTAGATGTCAATTTTGAAATCTGCGTTTTTAGATTGTTCAACTTTACTCGAGACACTATCACAGCTGTTTCCTTTATCTCGGATCTATTCTGGTTGACGAGTACGCAAGCGACCCTGATTGTGAAGCTGGCTTACTTGGAATGCTCGAGGCTTTCATTCCACCGACGTTTACCGTCTTGCAACAAGAAGGTGGACTTAGAAATCATCCTGATACCGTCGACGATCTGTTTCGTTTGTGTGCCAGGTTAGCCAATATTTTTGTATCATTTGGAATAAAGGACTCGAAGTCTTTTTACATTCTGCAAAATAGGTTTTCGAAGCTTTTCCAATCGTAGGTTTTGAAAATCGAATGCGAAAAAATATAGATTCTGAAAAATCGAAACGTTTGACGTACTGTTTGCTAAAAAAATTGGTTTCTTTTTTCAAGATTTCTCCAAAGAGCTCCAGTTGCATTTTTGCACTCAGCTGCGTTGGGGAGTATCGTCGATTGTGCATTAATGGCCTCGAGTCTGGATCACAGGGACGCAAATTCGTCGGTGATGAAATTTTTCTTTGATTTGATTCACAGTGGACGAATGCATGAGGTTTGTCATCATTTTTTTGTTGGTCTTAAAATGCAAATTTATTATTGCTTTTTCTTATGAATTTCAACAGTTGACATAATTACTCGATTTAAAAAATTGTTTTCTACAGAGTCGGCCGGATTTCGAGACGAGGAAACAACTGGTCCACGCGATTATTAAAGAGAAAGGTCAAACTTTAGTAACGAGCCTTTTACACGCATCTGTGTATTCGTTGTCCTCGTTCATGCTCGGTGAAGTAGCTGATGTTATTTTTGAATTGGCGATCTTGGACAGAGGGGTACGTTAAAAGAGAAAAGAAAGAAAAAAAACACAAAAAATTATTTTTTCTATTTCTTTATTATTTGCTGCTTTTCGTTTGAATCAAATGATGCTAAATATTTGTCATTTTTTTGGGGGCAGTCGATTTCGCAGTGGTTGGAAGAAGCGATAAAATCGATGCCAACTCAAAACGTGGGTGGGTCGCCGACAGCAACGCCCGATCAGCTGCACGAATTTCATCAAACGGTCACGGGGTAAGTGTTCTTTTTTTCATAAAACAATAAACCAATGTCCCTTGACACTCATGCTTGTAGGAGAATCACTAAAATAATATTATGAAAAATAATAACCGTGACGATCGTAATATAGAACGAAATTCTTGTCATCAAATTAAACGATCATTCATTCTTCCCTTTTTAAATAATGACAACAATAATTTTGATTGCGTTTCTCCCGACGTTAGAGTGCCTTACAAATGTAAATTCCGAATTTCGTCATAAAATTAGCCCAACAAATGTTTCCACCAAGTAGCGAGAAACACAGATACAATTTCGCAAGACGATTGTTAACATATTCTCTTGAATTGCAGGAGTGACTCAGGAAAAGCTGTGGGGCACGCCCTACGGAACTTCGCAAGATTGTATCGTTGACATGACAACGTCAATTTGCAATGAAGAATAAAAAGAAGTTTCCCTTGAGACAACTATCAAGATGTAATAGGGTACGAAAGACTCCATTAATGCTGTTACGACGATAAGAAAAAAAAAAGCCAAGGAACCGACGACATACAAGAAACGACAACATACAATCTGCAAAATTAGGTACTTCCCATTATCCGCAAAAAAAAAACATAAAAACAGAAAAAAACACTTGAAGCAGTTTGAGGCAAACGTACGTGATATACAGCGGAGGTATTATGTGTTACATATTACCCGAGTTGTTAAAACTAGAATAATATTACCGAGCTGCTTCCCCTCCATTTTCTCCCTTTTTCTATATATTTCTTTCTCTCGCATTTATTCGCAAGTGCAATAAGGACTAAATTTTTAATTATTTATTCCTGAAACGCTCCGTGCGAATACGAAGAATGTTGATGCTTGTGAACTGCTCTTTTGACATAAAGAAAAATTGAAACTCTCGCGTGGATTGACTCGAGACGTAATTTCGTAGTGCGACCGATTCCGCTTGCTTGCAATTGAGAATTCTTGATATTTTCTTCCTTTTTGACAGATTTTTTTTTCTTTTATAAACTGACTTATTCATTGACTTGTATTTATTTTTGGATTTTCGAGTCATACCTAATGAAGTATTAGGTAATACTCTGGTCGGAATCGAGAAACCAAACGACGAAGAGAGCTTCATTTTGCATTTAAATAATTCATTAAAAATTTCGAGAGTTTAAACATTTTTGTAAAATAAAATCTAACGCTTGCGCGCAACTCGCCTCATTAATTGCCAATTTTTTGAATCTCTAACTTTTTCGAATGCATCTTTTTAAAATAATTATATTACGAATTGAGAAAAGCGTAGACTGACGATGAACTTTTCCAATGATTTACAACAATCGAGCAGTTTGTCGATCCGTTTGTTTGTTTATTTCGAATTTTCGCTGACGAATACACTTTATACACATTTTTTATAAGAAAATTAATTGAAAATCATTTTTAACTATTTTTCCATTGGTTTTTCGATGCTTTTCTTTTTCAATGAAGCGAAATACAAAATCTTTATTATTTTGCTCATCATTTAAGAATAAAATCCTCTTGCCCCTTAATTTTTACGTCCAAATCGACGCCCCGCCCTTGGAGGAATGTTTGTTGAGCCAAATCTTAGTCAAGAAACGGCGGCAAAGTAAGAATTGATAAAAAACGACAGCATGTACGATTTGGAGATGGTTGTGGGAAAGAATTGCGTTAATGGAGTTTATACAAATACGAAATAAAGCCGAATTAAGAGAGCGACGAGAACCGCAGTAAAAAGTGTTGCGGAAACGTTTTGAGAGAGAAAAAAAAACAGAAAACACGAAATCGTCAGTGAAAAACGGAGAAAAAGGCGAAAAAAAGGAAACAAAAAAAACTAACTAAAAGACCGTGTACTGTGAACATAAAGAGAGAGACTGTGTCGATGTATTATATAAATATAGCGGAATACGAGAGACATTGTGTACATGTGTATTAAAAAAAAAGAAAAAAAAAAGAAACGCAAAGAAAGAAAATTGAGGGAGTCTAGCAAATGTTTGAGAATTGTTTGTACGCGAGGACAAGAAAAAAAACGATAAGACAAGATCCACGAAAAAAGAATGAAGATACATTACTTTTTTCCTGTAATTCATTGTGAAAATTCGATGTACTGTGAACTATGCATTTTTATGGCATTCTTTCTATATTATGAACACAAAAAAAACGAAAAATCTACCACACGATATCAAATTTTATCGTGAATAACTTTAAGCTAGACACTCGGAGTTAATGAATGGATAAAAGTGATGAATAAATACAGTTGTACGATTTCTATTCTTAAACCTCTTTTTATTGTTTCAATCTTTGACTCATTTCATTTTATTTTTTTTTCATTATTGTTTACGTTTTTTTCTTTCTGTTACGAATAATTTTAATTTTTATTGCTAATGTGTAATTCTTGTGAAGAATTCCGAAGGAATTTTTCCTTTCCATGGTAAAGTGAAAAAAAAAACAAACTGACTATTGCCCAAAATTCCAATATTTCAATGTTTTGTGAATACTGCATTTTATAGTTTTGACTTAACCGAATATTTTTTTCTACTGAAAGAAAATTTAGTCTCATTTCTGTTAATAAACCAATGCCCAAAATTTGCGAAATTTATTGAGGGATTGAAGAATTCGAAAATTCCCATGTGACAAACGTACAGGGAGAGAGATTGGCGAGAGAGGAAATCGCTGGCAGTCTTGAGACCTGAGTCACACTGTATACCACAGGAATGAGTCAGTAGACTCAAGAATCACAGGCGCTTGTGTTATACACCGTGAGACAGAGAGAGGAGTTCTCATCGTTCGTTGCAATCCTATCGCCACTTCTCCCAACAAAGGAATGTTGTATTGTCCTGGAATTGGAGATAGGTGAGTGTTCAAACGACACGAGAGACAAATCGTGAAGAAAGTGACCCGATACGAACTGACGATCAGCTCAAATACGTGGCACGTTCATTTTCTTTATTAATCAATCGCGAGAAGTTTCCACATATTTTCAGAGTTTCAGAAAAATAAACATGGAGTTATTTTTCCAACGATTTCATTTCATCTCAATTTAAAAGAAGGCTTTTTTTATCGCTGTCAAACAAAATATGGATTCAATCGATTTTTCACTAAAGCAACGAATTTTTTTAAAATTCATTATTTTATTTATATTTAATGGTCATTAACAGGGCGGTCAAATATGTAGCGAAATTGATTTCAACAAATTTCTATTGAAAAGTCAGAAATTACACCAACTCCTTTAGTAAATACTTTCTATTTTTCATTCTTTCGAAACTTTTTGTCGTTTTTATAGAGTTTTTATCCAAAAAAATGTTCACAAAATGCTATTCCATCATCTACCATTCTCTTCGTTATCAAAAAACAAAGAGGATCGCGTATGAAATCTTTTTATTGCATGTAAAGAAAATTTTTTGTTAACGAGGAGATTGCGGTCGTTTTCGACCTCGCTGTAGAGTTAAAGTTCTACAAAAAGAGTGAAGAGGTCTAGGTTCGGAAATAGTCTCATTTTTTTGAAAACTGTATGAAAACTGGCGAAACTGGTGAACCCTATTTGTAAAAACTGCATTAATGAATAAAAAAGAAAAATAAAACGGTGAGTTTTCACGAACAAATAAAAGAAAGGATCGTAAAATGGAATTATTTTGAATAATTATGAGTTAGTGAGATATCCTTTGAAATGTCACAAAATGTATTTTTCAAGACAGGACGAAAGTTAGGGAATGCCAGAGGGAGAGAGAGGGGAAAAAAAAGTGTAGGGTCAAGATTTTGTTTTCTGTTTGGTCGGATGAGTCTGCACTTGAAGCCTCGTTGCTTTGAGGATATAGGAGCTCTTTCTCATCGATGTTGCCTCTGGTGGCAGAGCTACCGGCGGGTTCGTTGCCGAGCAACGAGACAGACCTCTCTCTATAGAACGTCTGCCAATTCTTGCCGGCAAAAGCTCTCTATGAGCCTCCGAGGCCGATCCTCTCCTTCTCATCCCTCCACAACCCTCCGTTTTAACTCACTCACTCTCTCTTTCTCTCTCTTTCGCTTAAAACATATAAATATACATTTCTATGTACACTGCATATTCACACTATAGCGCAAATTTGCCAACAGGCTTTCTCGCGGATGTCTTTACATTTTTAACACCAATAATATCGAATAAAATACGATTTGCCAGAAGCAAATATCTCCTGTTTGAAAAACTTCGTTAAAAAGATTCTTCCAGACGAGATAATACGTCTTTTTTTTAAAGTAATATAATTATGAATATCTATTGATCAAGAAAAATAACTTCCATTCTCGATTTTTTAAATTTTATTTTCTTGCGAATGTTAATTTTGGATTGAATAGTATTTTTAACAATATCAACATTTAGCTCACCGTGAACGAAGGTCAAAGTTCTGAATCGGTGCGGTAGAAATTTAGAAAGCTTTCAAGTACGAAAAGCCCAATCGATCGTTCAAGAAAAACGGATTCATTGAGAACTGTCCACTGTACCCAACGCTAGAAAAAACGAGCGCAAGAGTGATCGCGGATTTATATTTATCGAAATTAATTTTCAAACATACTAGAAGATTTCATTCATAATAAAATAAACATAATAAAAACTTTTTTTTAACTATATTTATGGACCCAATGATCCGAAAATTGATTCACCGATCCCAATTAAAAGCTTGCATAAACTTGGAGAATGTGAAGTTCTAAGAAAAAAAATTATCTCTATCTGACAGATGCCTCAACGCCAAAATACTTTCTTTTTTCTCAAAATGGTGTTTCAATGCCGATCGATTTTCATGAAATTTGTTACAAAGAACTCTCACACTATTATCTACTCTTTGGCAAGTGTTATTGTAATCAAAATATCACAGTGTTTTGTTGTACAAATAAGAAAAGATAGAAATGTTGACAAAATCTCGACTTGACGATTCAAGCCACATGCAATTTCGTAAAAAATGCATTTGTAAGAAACTCGGCCTTGAAAGACCGATTTTTGTTGTAATCTTCAAGAAAATCGTCGTGATTAACGTAAATAGCAGTTTACAAAAAAAACTGTTTTACGAAAACCACAATGACAGCTCATCTAATTATTTTTTCTCAATCAAATTTTCCACTTTTATGAACATCGTATCTTTTCCAGAAAACAAAACGTTGTTTCAACAGATACATTTTTCCTGTACAACAAAAAAAAATATTGAAATTGACCCTATTTTTCGTACCTGTTCGTGTATCGTAAGTTCTTAAGAAAAAAGAATCAAAAGAAGAAAGAGTGAGCGAGAGAGACAGAGAGACATTGTCGCGCGACGCGGCAAGAATCGAAGGTAAAGGGAACAACATGCTACACACTGCGCTAATATAGCGTCGCTGTTGGGCGCTGCGGTAACACGGCTGGTGCAGAACAGTACGAGATAGAGAGTCGCGGAGGGCGCCCGCGTTATTAGGGTTTTCTTGTAGAGCCGGTCGCTACCGGCCTCTGTGTAGAAGAAGCAAAGTTCGAAGGGGGGCGGTTTGAAGGGCGGGCTACAGCGCGGGAGGGCGGGAGAAGTGTGAGGGGAGAGAGAACACCACAAGACGAGACGAGCTGCCGAGGTCAGTTTTCACCCACGCCCCGAAACGACGCTTGGCTACATTACCAACCCGACCGCAAACCCGACGAACCGGACGTCGTCATCCTCGAGGTTGTGACATACCGCATTGCAATTTTCCGGCGCCGATGCATGCTGCACTCGTAACCTTTTTATTTAGCTTTTTTTCGCTGCTTCTATTCGTCTATTGGTTACACTTCATTTTATTGTTTTAGAAATATTTTTTGGGCTACAAAAATTAGAAAATTTTGGTCTTTGCTTGTGCATTCGGAATATTTGTTACGAACGAGTCACACAGTCTAATTATTAACTAAACGGGAAAAATAGATTGCATATTTTTTGGAAAGTAAATATCGAACCAGTGGCTATAAAATAGGGTTAGAAAGTCGAATTTCCTAAACGTATTTCATTGAAGACTTCATAAGAATTTCATACTTATCTTATAGTATTTCTCGATATTCACTTTCAATTATACTTATATTTGCCGCATCAAATTGTAAAATTTATTATTACAATGAAAATGATTCGATACTTGAACCCGATATAAAAACATAAAATGCGGGATTTTTTGTTCGTGACGATTTCTTAGATAAATTCAGTGACTTTTACGAAGAAAATAGAATACAGTATACTATATTTTTATTCTTTAGTTTTAATGCATAATTAAACTAAGATATCGTTTGTTGATGAATTTCGCTTTGAAAACGTACGTGCGAGCTTTCCAAATAGTTCTCGTTCTTTCCTTTGATTTATTTACGAAAGTTTTTATCGATAAGGATAGAAAAAAAAACAATGTGCCTACAACACGAGGTTAAAGAACTGGAGGAAAAAAGTAGCTCGATACGAGAAACGTAGGTTCTATTTTCACACAGAAATACAAGGGGTTAAAGTAAGAAAATAAAAAGAAAGAGAAGAGAAAAGAGAGATAATCCAATAAGTCAGTGCACCGCATCGCGTTATATGCGGCATAGCTGCGGCACACGTTGCGCTTTCACTAACACGAATAATCGGGCTTGCGCATTCTCGGGCAAATAACCCTCCCGCGACGCTTCCAATATATACATACACATAAATATGTTTTTCAGTCTTTTATTTCACTAAATGTTTCTGTCGAGGATCCCTTTGTCTGGTTGGGAGAAAGAAGATAGAGCTTGTTCATGCCGGCTCGTGCCGGTGGCGGCATCTCACGAGAATCAGAGAGCCGTTGCCCTCTTGTATGTGATAGTGGGCGCGGGTTTGCTACTGACCCTCCTGACTTTTGATGGCGACGTTGGCTTCGTTATTTTTTCTTTTTTTCTCTCTCTCTCTCTCTCTCTCTCTCTCTTTCTTTCTGTCTCTCTTGGATGCTGCTCCTGCCACTGCTTTTGGGCACACGCGAATTATCGGATTTGCGAGCATTCCACGAACTACGGCCTTGAAACGTTTCTCAAGAGACGGAGAAAGAAATAGCAAGCGAACAGACGAAAAAAACTCGAAGAAAAGATATTCGACCCTCGCGGAGAGTAAAAAAAGAAAACGAGGTCTTAATAGTGGGGGAGAAGGATAAACTCGATGACAAATTTCGTTGTCGTGTTTCTAGCATGCAAAAAAAATCGTATTATCATTATTTTTATTATTATTGTCAAGTACACCCGACTTGAATACTAAGAATCGTTGCTCGTGTGCGTACTCTTTCTTGTTTCCATGACGAAAACTCGATAGCTTTTCATACATCGTGTACGTTTCGTATGTACGCGACTTTGGCTACATGTGTTATTTCCTGTCTCGCGTGACGAGACCCCCCGCCGAGTCGACATCCATCAATCTCTCTCTCTCCCTCTTCTTGGTTTCAAATCACGCTCACACACGCGCACACACACACGCTTGTCATTGGTTTAACGCCCTATTTTTGTCTCTTTATCTCTATACGTATGTATATGTTGGTAGTTTTTTTTTATGGTGTATGAAAATTTACGTTCGCGATCTAAAATGTACGGTCGCTAGGTCAAAGAGATGCTAAATGGTTTATAAACGGTTTTACTATCTCGAGATACTTTTCGTTGCTCGAAAAGGTGTGCGACACATTTTTTTTTCTTCAACTTTTTTATTGAAGAGTATGAAAGAAGAAATTGAAAGAAGAAGAAAAGAGACGGAGAAAGCTCCGAGACAATGACTCAAAAAGGTCATTGCAAGAGACGCGTCCAAGGCCGTTCGGCTCGTTTTTGTCGCATGATGAAACAGCAGTCTCGTCTAGTCTCTTCTCTACCTTCATATATACATATATGTATATTGAGGTAGATTTTTCTTGGGGTAATGAAAGTCGACCATTTTTTACACTTGGCGCCCCGAGGCCCTCCCGCGATATCGCCATGAATTATTGAGGGTCAAATTAATTAAATTTAATTTATTCTTTATCTCGAATAAGCGTAGGGAGATTAGGGGAAACAAATCTATCGAAAATATAAGAGATTACTGTCGAATAATCGCTCGATAAATAACGGAAGCTACACATTTGTTGAATTAGAGTAAAAATCATCGGATTTTCTCGGCCTGACTGATGAATTTCGACGTCGAGTTAAAATAGGTCGATAAATTTTCGGAATTATATCGTAAATTAGAATTCTAATCGTTTATAATAGAAAATGTATAATTCAAAAAAAGGGACAAATTTATTGTAATGAATAATTCCACAGAGCTTTTTCTGTGCAGGTTCTACAAAATATATTTGCCCTTGGAACAGCTTCGTAATTACCGTAAATTTTAATGGTGAAATAATCATGAGAAAAAATGCATTAAATCTTTGATTAGCGAGTGGTAACGGGAAAATGGGTAATTAGGGCAATAAAGTAAATGGGTATAAAAAAAAGAAGTGCATAAAGAATCGAAAATGCATTATAAATCGATGGAGCCCGATTTCACTCAGTGCCAACTGGATGTGTCGTACGCGTCGGTGTGTGCGTGTGTGTCGATGTATGCGAAGGCGTTACTGAGCGTCGAGCCGGCCGGCGTCGCGACGCGGCTTACCGGAAAGTACAAAGCATCGCGCGGCGACGCGCTTCGCCGATTCGCGAAACAAGAGTGCGAGGGGGTGGAGGGGTTGGTTGGGATGTTTTACGAATACTGACAACGGTGGAATCGAATGAGGAAAAAGAGTGGGGGGTTTCCGGAGTAGTTCGGCCGTGGCCGGTCATTTTACTTCGGAAGGAATCGGGCGTGTCCGTAACGACGTTCGGGTCGATGTACAAAGCTTTTGCCGGAGGAGAAGAGGGTAGGAGAGGAGATACGAGAAGAGACCTAACCTGCTCGACACGAAAGTACGAAAAATATCCGCGAGAGTCGATGATAGTTGTCGCTTAGTTGTGATAGAGGGCAGAGCTATAACGACGACGAGGGAGGAAGGATCCTTCACGTTCGCCAAGTTCTTAGCTTCTCCGAACCTACGATATCGGCCAGTTCGTCGCTGGCGGTTCGTGAAACAAGTTTATTCTCTCGTATTACGTATAATAAACCATCTTAAAAGAATAAAACTTCCCGTCCCTTATCTACGTCCATAAACCTCCGCACGCTTTTCTATTTTCCTCGGAGAAAACTTTAGTCTCAATTTTTCGCTCAATAAACTTTATTTCTTTCGGTAAACTCTCGCGATTTCGATCATTTTTTATTGGCTGCATCAATACGGTTATATTTATGGGAAAGTGCAGTAATTGGAAAAAAAAAATCTTTTTTTTTCAAACTGTCCGAGACAAACACATGGTCGGGTTCATTTTGAACACGGAAAAAAGTTCCATAAGTGGCAAAATTGGCTAAAACGACGTACCCGGCTTTTTAACTCTGTCCCTCCTTCCCTCTCTCCCTCGCTCTCTCTCTCTATCTCTCGCTGTGGCCACTTCACAATCTCACTCGTGCAATTTTGCTCTCCGCTCGATTCAACGCGAGTATAAAAGAATTGGACCGGTTGCGACTTAATACGCCATTTCTTTGTAACACAAATGACGAGAAAACGAATCATCATTTATTTGACCTCGCGAGTTGCTCGGTCAAAAAATTCACGCGAAATATCTTACAACAAAAAAAAAGTAGCGATAAAAACTGTCAAAATGTAATTTTTGTCAATTGCTGTATCATCAATCGATGTGGACGATCAAAAGAGAGAACTCATTCTTTACGCAATTGTCGAGAGATGCGGGTGTCCATTTTTTCCCTAGTCTAAAGTCCATAAAAATAAATAAAACAAAACAACAAACAAAACATCATTTTTTGTCCAGTGATCGTTGCGTCAAAGTCGCTTTTAGTAATAAAAAGAAGTGTTTGAAAAGATGGCGAAGAATATAAAAAGACGAGGGAGAAGAAAAAAGTGTTAGACCGGCGTTAGAGCGTAATAACCGGCGCAGTAATTCACCGCAGTCTCACGGTCTCGGATCTTGACCTCACTCTCTCTCATAGTACTACACAACTCGACTATATCCTCATCTGACCTCTGTTTCGGGGGGTTCATCGAGTTTGCTCAGCACGAAAATTATGGCTACGTCAAGTCTACCTAAAGTGCCGGCAGAGGGTGGAAACTTCAGAGTCGTCAACGTTAAGGGGTGACAGGGACAGAAGGAGGGCGGCATCAATTAGTACTGGGAAGAGGGGAAGAAAAAAAAGTTTCGACTGCATCATAAAAGGGGAGATTTTCGATCGAGATTTCTCGATCTTTGTTTTTTTTTGTTTGTTTTTGGTGAGTATTCCAAACGATGGAACACGTGATTGCTAATTTCTCTGTTTTATTTTTTCGTATTTCGTCAAAATATCGAGTTTTTTTAACAATTCAATAAAAATGAAATTCTAGTGGCTATTTGGTTGTCGAAAAATCGAGTGGGTAGATAAAATGTTCGATTTAGCTTTAAACGAGCATTAATACAATTAGCAAAACTGAAAATATTCATTTGACACTTCTATTCCAGATTTTATGTCTAGGGAATCGTAAAAAAATCACTTTTTGTGTTTAATTTCTTCAATATTTCTGCACATAAGTTTTACTCAGATATTCAAAGGTCTGGATGGCTATAAATCGAGAAATACGAAGGTTCTGGCTATAGAGCCGTTTTCCTGCACAAGGAAAGGGGTTTAGAAAGGTTCAAACGAATCAGATCTCTCGGTACATTGATCGGCTTCTATATATAGACGCAAACTTCGCGAAGTATAGATTCGTAGAGAGCGATATCGGAGAAAAAAGCAGAAAAGAAAGACCACGAGCGAATGAAGCCCTCGAAACGGATTATTTTTTTGTAAGGGAGAATGATACCCGATATCTGTATTGAAAGCGACCACGTGCTCGCGCCTGAAGGGAGCACGTGACAAAAAAATCGATTGTACACCGTAATTTTGTACTGTCAAGAAAATGTCTGAGCAAAAGATATTCTCTCAATAAAAATAAACAAGATTATGAAACAAATATACTACGGGAACGCAAACTTGTCCTACGTTTCGAAAGCTCGAAAAATCGGAGAATATTTGATTTGGTACCCGAACGCGCCGCAAGTGGCGCCACGCCATGCCAGGGGTAAAACCGTCGGACCGGATGCTCGTTTCGTCGGTCGACAAACGGTGGCCTCACGTATTCGCGCTTCGTCGGTACCACGGAAATAGCAAAAAGAGAAAAAACGAAAAATATATTCACGATCCGTAGTGCGCTTCCTTTCCGCTAAAAATTCACGGGATATCGAGGAATCAAATACGTGCAGACATTATCTCAGTGTTGTGCAAGAATATGGTCGAAGGATCCGACAAAAAAATCGCAATCATCGTGCAATTTTCACATCAAAATAACCCTAGACTCTTACAATCTATTTTTTCGAACGTGAATCCTACACTAGGGTTGAAAACGACCTGAATCTTCTCCCTGGTGTAAGATGTTCGTGGCATGCGATAAAAAGCTTTTATTGTACACCATTCTCTTCGTTTTTTCATACCGAAGAGAACGGTGCACGATAAAGGATCATTTGCTCAACATCTGTCGATAAAAACTCTACAAAACGAAGAGAAGTTTTTTCAGAATGGAAAAAAATATACATAAATAATTGACACAATTTTTTACCCTGTCGTACAGGTTTAAAATCTTGTTCCAATGTAGAAATCTTACCATCAATAAACCTCTTTAATTAATATTACGTAATCGACATTATTTTCAAAACGTTTAAAACCAAGACTGAAATGACAAGTAGAAAAAACGTCATCAGAATCATTTCAGTTGTTCTCGAGTTTGTAAGAGCAACGAAAAGAGCTTTTTCAGATCTCACGAACAGTGATATGTACTAATAATAATTCGTTCGTTACTCGTCATAACGTGCTTTCCACTGGCTCGTTCCTGTTTGAACCAACATAACCTCAATCTACTGCTTATTCAGAGTTGTGGTTTGCTAATTGTCTCTGCGCGTTGTCTCTGCCAAGTATTTTCGTATATTTTTGACGATTATTTATGGCATATTTTCGTATATTTTTGACGATTATTTACGGCTTATTTACTTTAATGAATATTAATTGAAAAAATAGGAAATTCAATGGCGTTTTTTCCGATATTAATAGATTGTGTATCGAGAAAGCAAAGAGGGACTTTTGACGCATACGTTTTACCAAAACCGTTAGTTTCCGAGCGTGTCTACGGTCCCTGAAATAGGGTTTTGGCAACTGTCGTGACAGATCAGTGGTGGGTACAAGTAGTGAAAAGTTTACTTTTACGTACCCCCACCACTGATCAACCTGGACTTCAGGTACCGCCGTAGATTTGCTCGAAAAACGTGAAAAACTTGGTATCGTTATGAAAAAGAATTTTTTTCACGAAACAACTTCAGTTGCATTTATTCATCATAATAATTACGATCGCATGTTTTTCGCAATTGGAGCTCAGCTGAGAGAGATGATCAGCACAAAAAGGCAGATCCGTAATAAAAATAATTTTATTTGGCACGGAACTTTTAACACGATCTATACAACAATAAAAATAACGATAAAACAAAATAATATTATAACAATTGCAATTATTGATAATTGTTAGTTTTATGAAAATCATAATAATAATGAATTATTAGGCGCAGTTGTTACTTTTATGATTATTAGACTAATTTCGTTGCTGTTCATTTAATCTCAATGCTTCCGGTCGTCCGGTATCATCGACCTGCATCGTTGCACTCAGTCGCGATGGTAAGAGAATAAGAGAGAGAGAGAGAGAGAGCAATGTTCTCGCGTGTGTGCCCCTTCTTCTTGGACACGGTATATAACGCTGAGGAAAACGCCCCCGTCGTCTCTTCGTGCCTGCGCGCTGCTCTGTTCGTGTTTTCTACCCTCTCCCCCCGCCCCTCTTCGCCTCTTTTCATTCTGACGGTCCGTTTTTTTATCCCTTCTCTCTCTCTCTCTCTCTCTCTCTCGCGCGTCATCATCTCTGCCGATTTCGCACGAACACGTGAAGTTCCTGGAGAACGCTCGAACATATCGATCTTCGCCATATACGAACTTCATACCGATCGATTATTCACGACTGCTTGGTTTCCCAGAACAGAAGCAAAATTCCGTAAAAATGTTTCAATTTCGAAAGTACAAACCTTTTTTCCACGTTTTCCTTCACGATAATTATAGTTTTAATAAAAACCCTTAGTTTTCCATGCAAAAATCGATCTTCCATACAATCAAATAACGCAAACACGATAAATTTGATTTATCAATTATCACGACCCATACGGCCCTGTAGGTCGCTTTATAGACGTTTTTACGACTAAAGTCGTCATATACATGTCTACAAAGTCGTTATACACGACTTTGATGCTGCACGGAGACTAATTATCACCGTGGAAACGAACGATTAATCGAATACAAGTTTCACTCAAGAATATTTCATTCCATTTGATCGTTCAAACGATTGACAAATTGGCTACAATTTTCTATGTTAATTCACTAAGACGTTAAAGATCGTTCGACCAATTGATTTACAAGCAAACTTCGTGGACTTTCCTGATCGGGAAACCCAGAGACTCACACACACACGTATTCTCACACAATTATACCTGCTATCGCAAATTCTTCAGTCACGAGAAAGTACCTTCTCAACCACAACTTTTCTCCTATAGTGAGATTTAGTGAAAACTCGAAAAACAATTGCGATCGAAAAAACTGAACTTTGCGGTTATCTATTTTTGTAGACGTTGTTTTTGCATAATAATTACAAAATTTTCATCATTTTAACAGTATATTCAGCTGACATTCTCTGGAAAAACGATTTTTTCTTGTCACTCCACCGATATATTTTGCCGTCAGTCTCTAGAGAAATTAAATTGACTCTGGAAACGACAAAAATGTTGTTATTGTCCGAAAATATTTACTTGACCGTATCCAACAAAATTGGGTTTCCAGGGCAGAGATTCCCGATCAAATGTGTCGAAAAAAAAATTAATACAGGCCTCGAGATTCAGAAAAAAATTGTATAGTCACATTCGTCAAGGTATGCAAGTGTCTGGTGCATAGATTTCGTGGAATTCTTTGAATTCCTATGACGCTTATAAAGGTAGATTATAGACACAAAATAAGACGAGAAAACGAAAGCACTCGAGAAGGCGAAAGAGAGAGGGAGAGAGAGAGAGAGAGAGAGAGAAGATTGCTGTCCGCCGCTGTCCGGCGGCGGTCGTGAGCCAAGGATGATAGTCTCGCCTGTTACCAGGCCACTCCTCCTATGATTCGACCTCGAGCTGGGTCGGATCGCTGTTAACTCCTTAACAACCCCACCGATGCCTTTTCTTCGCTCTCTCTTTCGCATCACCGCTATCCACGCACACTCACACGTACATACACATCAATATTTTATTCTTCATGAATCCCCCTTCGTTTTCTACTAATAATATGCATATATATGCGTTGCACAGTGCAGACAAGTCTGTTGCAAGATTAATTCAGGAACATCGTAAACTGTCGCGACAGTTTTTTCTTGAATCAACCAGCGGGAACCCATGTTTTTTTTTTTTTTTTTTCACCGCAACTATTATATTATTATTTTTCTTCTCTTATTGAATTCTACCGAACGATCTTAACCTCATTTCGCACGATAATCTCATGGAAAAGTTTCGCCGTTCGAAGATTTTTGACCGTTTTTTTTTTTTTTTTCTCAAATTGAGATTTTTGTAATGTGTTTCGGTGAAAATTTTGATGTTTTCTTTGACGAAAAATAGTACTTTACGTTCAGTCACGTGACTTGCAATATTAACCAATTCTATTGCGTGATTGTGAAGTACTTTTGTTGTGAACGTGATAAAAATTGCAGTTGTCACGACATTTCGCATGATCAATCTGAATTACTGTATTTTTTTTTTCGCGAAAATTACTGAAATATATGTGTTGCTCTTTCGAGCTGTCATTTCTTTCAGATTTAATTGCTATTTTAGTGATATAACTGGGTTTTAGTATTTCGGTCATTGTCACATCATTTTTGATCTTTTGTTTCATTAAGGATTTAATTGTATGGGCGAGATTTCAATTTCGCTGAAAAAATCCACCCCCTCGAGCTCAGCATTAGATTCTTTTTTTTTTCATTCAGAAGGTTAGAACGTATCACAGCTGCAGGTCATTTGATACATGGGTGGCCGAGTGAAAAAAGTACTCGAGAGCCTAAAAAAGAGATTGATATCGCGAACGTCTCACATTTCCGACTGGAATAATCCTAATTTATGTTATTTCTGAAATGGAACGACAAATTATTTTGTAATTTCGTACGTTCCGCATTTTTAATCCCCAATGGAATAAAATTCTTATTGATCAAACATAATCGAGCCTGGGAATTCGATAATAAAGATTGAGCAGTGAATCAATCCTTGGCATCCGGAAAAAAAGTTTGTTCCAATCTACTAAGAACGTTTATCAGATTTTTTTCAAATTTCAATCAACCAAATCAAATCTGATCAATCTGAATTCGTCTTTGAAATTGAAAAAAGATCTGCGAAGAAACGACTTAGTGAGATTTCTCCCTCAATACTTCGTGCTCCGACCACTACGTGGCGCAGAGCGTCGAAGAATTTCTCGCATATGAATCGCACTCCGGACGTACATAAATAGCAGAAATAAAAGTATGAATGGAATAATAAATATTACCATTGATACCACATTATGTTCGTCAAATGTGTCCAATTTTCAAATTAAATTGAAAATTAACTAAAATTTGAGAAAAAAACTGGGTTTTATATTGATTAGGAATCCCTTAACACTTAAATTTAAGAATTTAATTCCTCAAAGATAAACACTGCTTTATCGGACCTTAGTTCGTACTTCAGTCAAGCAAATGTTTTTTTCTGGATACGTTTCGGTTCCGAGACGATCAAAATAATGCTTCCGGTGTCTAACTAGCTGCAGAATTGGACAGATGGTAATTGATACGAAGAATCTTGTACAAATATTTGCAATGCAGCATTAAACTTTGGTGAGGCAATGGGCAATGAACTTGTCAAGTTTTTTTCTTTATTTCCACTGCATTGCAGTAGATTCACACAGGAAATTATCAGCGTGCTTTGCATGCTTGGTAAAATAGTGCTGAAGTTTTTTACACTTCTCTATTGCCTTACAACTTCGATGGTATTCGAATAAAATACAAAATTTCATTGCAGAGCTTCGTATGAATGAAGTTCTCAATGAGAATGAATTCTGGAACAAAACATTAATGAATCTTGATGAATTTGATTAAAAAACGAAGATTGATTAGATTTTAATAGACGAAAGAGGTTTATTGAATAAACGTTTCTAAAATTAGGATCCCCGGTACAGATGAATTGGTGGAGTAACGATGCGTGTTTAATATGGAACATTAAGGCGTTGGCAAGTTCATTCGCGGTCGTGACTACTCATGTGGGCCGAGAATATGCGGCAGGCAGGTACAATTATCCATCCTGTATCTCTGTCTCCCATTTAATATCTCTGTTTCTCTCGTAAGTTAGTGAATGTGTGTGGAGTCTGTTAGAGAGTGCGAGAGCCGGCCGGTTCCTCGGTCGACGTCCGCGAGTGTCTCGATGCGCGACGTCTATCGTGTCGCGCCTTCGCGCACCTTATAACCCAACCTCTCTTTCTCTCTTCCCCCACTCTTTGCAGTTTTCAGAGAGAGCCACATAGAGGTGTGGATTTTGCGTATATTACACTCTACACACTGTGGGACGATAGATGATAGTCATTCGTTCATGTCAACGGATCTTTCTTTCTTTCTCTTTCCCTCTCTCTCTCTCTCTCTCTCTCTCTCTCTCTCTCTCTCTCTCTCTCTTTGGTTGATTCGCTCCTTTGCTCGTATAACGCCGTTGTCGTAGTCGTCACAAGTTTTATTTAATCACGTTTGCTGCTGGCCGTGCGTCAGCAAAGGCACAAGAGCGTGCAGAAGCCACAGAGAGCCCAAGCACCGGCCACCGAGAGAACACCACTGAGACTCTGTTGCTAGGCGCCCCCACCAATCGGCCTGGCTCAATGTGCCCCGCCCCTGTCTGCTACACCTCTCTCTCTCTCTCTCTCTCTCTCTCTCTCTCTTTCTCTCTCTCATTCTCTCCCTCTCCCTCTTCTCGTTTTCTCCTTTCTATCCTCCCACACGCTGGCTCACCTCACTGATGCCTCATCCTCCAACGCCTCACATTCTCCTCTTTCTCTATGTTATATGTCATCGTGTACATACATGTATACACATGTCCTGTATATTATTTCTATGTACAGGGTGACTCATTTTCCATACTAATGAATATCTCGATTACAAAACATTTTTACAAAGACAAATACTTTGTTTCAGAGAATTGTCGGGTTTTCGAGAGAAGAGATTCGCGCGTGTGTGTGTGTGTTTTTTCTTTAGTTTTGACTCATTCGAGTTGAGGCCAAAAAATATTTCGATTACGAATAAACGTTTTGAACGAATGTCCCCCCACTTCGAAGGCGAAGCTCGATTTAGTGTTTTGCGAATTTTGTTCTGTCTTCAAATTGGCCGTTCTGATAAGTTTTTTGTTTCAATTTCAATCGCCGATCATGCGAACACCGATTAATGCGTGATATTATAATTGATTATGTTTCGTTGACCTCTCAACGACCCATTGTCCTTGACCAAACTAGTGTGACTAATAAAACAATGGACCGAGGAACAAAGAGCCCCAATTTCAGGTATCTGACGATCAGTGGAAAAAATAAAAATCTCATTATGTCGGAGACCCAAATGGTGGTGTACCGAAGGAATCTCGCGAATTATCGCTCGCTGAGCTTACACGTTCGTAATTTCGATACTTGTTTTGCTTGAATCTGAGACTTTGGTACTCGAGGTGTCGAGTTGCGATGATAAACGTTTCAAACACGTTCAAGCATTCTTGATTCGTGATTTATTTTCGTTTTTTTTTCTTCTCTTTTTGTTCGGAGACACAGCAGAACAAGCAAAATATCAAATATTCTTATCAGTCCCTGTAGCCAGTCATCTGGAACATGGCTTTTACATCGAATCTATTATAAATACAACATTCCAATATGAAAAAACCCCTTTAAAACCCTTTTTATTCGTCATTTCATCGTTTCCCAATTAAAAACAATCATTTTTAATCAATATTAACACTTTTTTTTCTCACAAACCTTCTGCTCGTTCAAATAATATTTCTGTCATTATTTCGTGTTTATATTTTCACATTTACATACGAAAATACAGAAAAATGTGAATCTGTTATACATGTCATTTGTTTTTGTATAAAAATCGTATTTATGTCGTATATAATGAAAGGATTGATGGATTATGTGTGCGTGTTCTGATCTCGTTGACTTTTGCTCATTTTCCTCGTACCCGCCCCTCCCCCCTCTCCTCCCTTCTCCCTTAATCGAAAACTTCTCCTCGGAGTTTTGCCATACACTTGACGTTGACCAGAATGATCGATTGACTCTGTGTGCGTGAGTGTGTATGTCTGTCAGACTCCCAACTTGGACACCTATCTCGACTTCCCAGTCAATCGCGAAACGTAATGAGGCTACGATTATTTTCCCGACTCCTCTTCGTCGTTAATTCTCTTCAAATAACTGTCTATTTCTATAGATATAGACATATATATTAATATCCACCGAAGTCGAGGGATCAGATAACGAGTTTTTTTCAAAAAATAATTGCTACGTCGGCTTCTTTTTTGTTACTTTTTCGAGATCACTTAATTTAAGTAAACGACAGTTTCAATGACAATTTCGCGATTATTTCTTCATGAAAAAAATGACAGTGGTTTATTTCCAAGAAGATTAGGCTATTTTTATCATCGCTGTTAACGTAATTAAATCCCTAGCCGAGTATTCAGGCCGATGAAGTTTCGTTACAGAGAATTTAAGTAACAAACCACTCATTTTAATTATTCTGATTATTATTCATTAATTAAATCATTTTGAATATCAAAAATTGCAAAAATACCATAAATATCTCCTTTTTTCAAATTTTCTTTGAATATTCGTACGTTGGGTTCGGAAAGTTCGAAAAATTGGTAAACCATCAAAATTTCGTCAAAAGTATTTGCCTAAAATAATCCTACGCAATTTTCTTTCTGAATTTTTTTTAAGAATTCGCGACCTATATCGATTACGCACACATATACATGTACATAAATAAGTACACAAAAGTAAATGAGTGTATTTATATATATTCAGTTGACCTCGTTTGACTAAAGACCTCGTGAGTGAGTATATTTCTTAGCAAGGACAAAAATTCGCGTATAACGTGAGCACATACATCGAGGTCTATGTATATATATACGGACGTATATGTAGATACGTATGTTCGAATTTGAGCGAGTCAAAACTCGCTCAGACGGAAGCTCTCGCTATGTGGCCAAATTCCTGTTCTGTCTTCTTTTGCTCTCGTTTCAAAAGTGTGCGAATTTTTAAACGTGTCTTTGTGTTCCTTCTACACATATAAAAAAATATATATATATATTTGTGAATGTATATGAATGTGTATATCACGTGATGTTCATTCTCCATGTATCGGGCTCTCGTCTCGTCTCGTTTAAGCGACGAAAAATGGGCCAATTGAAATTCGGCTAGACTCACGTTTTCTGCTCTTTTTAAAACCCCGGCTTTCTCCCTCTCTCCATTCTTTTTCTACTTTTGTTTTAGTTCCATTTTCTTTTTGGTTTAAATCTCACTACTTTCTAGGATTTTTAATAATAATTAATAATTTGAAAAATGGGGGAAAAAAATAAAGAAGCAGGAACGAAGAGAAAATAACGTGACAATTTTGGAACAGTTCGAAATGAGCAGGACACGCAAACCGCGAAATTCGCTCTTTTTCTCTTATTCTATTTTATTTTCCTGCTCTCTCATTCTCTCCTTCCCTCTCTATGCTTCGTATTTTTTTCGTTTTTTTTTATTTTCTTCGACCAAGCCGGTTTTCGCATTTATGCGGACGTCCTTGAGATTCGTGCCGAGAGATCGAAGAACAATCGTCGTCACGAAACGGAACGAGAGAGAGAGACAAAGAGATATTGAGATTAAAAATACTTTTATATATTTATATATAGTATATATTAAAATATCCATACACATGCGTGTTTAAGCGTAAACGTCTCTTTTTTTACATGTGCCAATAAGTACGTATTGAAATATATAAATATGAATGTATTTATGAATGTATAACTCGCCATACGCACAGCTCTTTTGCGTTTGCAATTTGGGTTTCTCGATATGCTTGTGCTTGCCTGGCACGATGGCGCCGACGTCTCGTCGAGCACACGCACTTCATGTACCACCAATAATGGCGTCTTTGGTCGTCTTACGAGCGTGTGACCTCGTCTTATCCTTTGAAGCTTTCGTTTCGTGATTTTATCATTTTTTTTTTCATTTACTTGTCATAAAAGTTAAGAAAATGATGAAAATACAGAAATACAAAATGTGGATGAAAATTCTATCAATTACTCGCAAACCATAGAAATTGTGAGTCAATGAAGAAATTTCAAAAGCTTAGTAGGTTTTTTTTTATCTCTCTGCAACTATATACCGCAATGCAGTGAGGACAAAGAAAATATCGTGATAAATTCATTGCCTACTGGTTTGCCAAAGTTATAATGCTGCATTGCAAATATTCTTGCAAGACTTTTGGCTCTTGCACATTTCAGCATCCGCTGGAATATTTTTTTTTTTTGTACCTTCCTCTGGAACTCGGTTCTTTACCCCATTTTTCTCTCTCGTCTCGTTACACACATATTGATTCCTTTATTTCTCTTTCGAACTCTCGTGTCTCTCTCGTTCTACGTGTCTGGGCTAACCGAGCAACTGAGCCAAGTACTGTTACACCACAAACTATGCACTTAAACTGCATCCCGCAAACTGCAGTGCGGCAGAATTTGGCTAAAAATAGAATAGTTACAAGAAAGAAGGGATAAGAAGAGAGAGAAGCAGGATTATATTGGACATTGGAACAGAGATCGTAAGAGGACACCATTTCTCCAACATCCCTTGATTTTCTGCCAAATCTCTATGAATCTTCGTCTTTATTCTTCTTCGTCTCTCTCGTTCTGTTTCTTCACGAGTCGAATCGTTGATGGATATTTAAAAAAATTCTCTGAATCTCTATTGAAAAATTCTCGGGATTGTAATTTCCCTCGTAGATAATAATTCAAATTACAAAAAAAACAAAAAAAACAAGTGAAGTTGGTGATTTTCTCACGATTCTTCGGAACAATTAGCAAATATTTATCAACAGATTTTAAAAAAATGTGAATATGTAGAAAAAAGTGAAGAATTACACTCGGAGTTATTCACGGATCAACAATGAATCGTCGAGTTAATCAATCGAGGGAGAATTCGCTCGGACAGTTTTGTTTTCAGTTCACGGTTGGCTCGTTCGTTCGTCCGTTGCTTTAGTCCTACGTGGAAACGAGCTACGACCGTTTCCGCGAAACGTCCCTGGCACTCTCGTCGTTATGTTACTCTCAATGTCTTTCCTGAAGGTCGTACGACGTCTCGCGGAAAGAAAAAAAAAAAGATGATAATAATAATACTTTCGACCCCTTTTTCACGCATGATTTTACTTAAACGCGAACCCGATTATTATTCCATTCATAATTGAAAATTATTCGTGCACCAACAAAATAATTATGTTCAATTCTATTTATAACGACAATTTTTCAAAGTATAGAACGTCTTGTTTTTCCACGTGCACGAAAACAGATTTATTTCATTAAAACAATTCTATTAATAGTCATTTCGATGCAAATGCCCTTTCAGAATAATCAATAATTTTTGTGTTGCTTCTCCGTTCGTAGAATTCAAGCATCGAAGCAGCTCCCAGCGTAATAATCTCGTACTAAGTTTACCAAGGCTTTGAAACAATAATATGTGTTTGCTCGCTATCTCTCATTGTCTAAGCATTAACGTCGTGACTCTGTAAATATATTTGCAAGCAAAATACACACATACATAACTGTTTATGATATAAAACATACGACGAGAAGTCTCGAGACGAAAAGTATGTACCGAGTATCTCAGTTAAACCGTTATTATATATATTTCGATCGAGTCCACCCTTTCTTCATTTTCGTTCGACGGTCTCATCGCTCGATCGCGCGCGTGGACGCGACGAGAGTATTAAAAAAACAAATACGATGTATTCGCAATGGTCGATAGGGTTCCACGAACTGCGAAGCTCTGGCGCTCAAATTCTTCTACACATGTAAATATAACATAAACGTTTTTGTGTCCGACTTGCAGAATATTGTACGATTAACCGGACAAATCTTTCGGCTTGAATTTTTATTTATCGCTCTTTCTCCATCTCTCTTTCTATCTCTCTCCCTCTCTCTCTCCCTCAACGCCTCACGTCACTTTTTATCATACGTGACCCAGTCATATGTGTAATTTAAATTGATATCCCTTGTAGTCTGACTCAAAACGCTCCTCGCTATTTTCATACGCCCCATTCTCCTCCTGAACGAAAACTTTCGTGCTATGTCTGCTGGTTGTCATTGCATGTGTGTGTATGTTCGGCGCGTGAGAATTTTATCATGATTGCATAATCGTCCAACAACGTACGTTGCTGAATGATGAATTTAGGACTCGTCGATTTTTTTGGCGATTTTAATTACTGTTTAAGGTGATGCGATCTCGTTAACATCTTCGCTTCAGTTTTTGTAGCTTCTGTTTTTGTTAATTCAATTATTTTTTCTTTTCAATCGAAATTCCATTCATAAAAAAATGGTGCACAAAAATGAGACAGCTGATGGCGAGGCTTATTCAGAACGGCCTCTGTATCTCGGCAGTTCGATCAAACTCACGACTCACGGGAAAAAAAAACGAAAGCTAAGCGATGACTCATATTGTTGGAGTCCGGGATTATTCATACAGCACATTTTTGGAAATCCACGTAGTCGTGACTTTGCTGATAATTCGGAATTTTGTGCAATAACAAAAACGCATTTATTCAATATTTGCTGAGTTTACATATTAATTTTTGTTTATCGTGCTTAAAATCGAAAAAGCGAATAATAAATATTTTTGAATTATTATTCATTTGGTGCGATTTTTAGTCACTGAAGTACGAATGAAATATAAAATTATTCAAATGAGTTCATTAGGTTTAAGGAATTTTTTTTATTTTCCTCACTGAACCAGACTGTAGTGGCTTTTAAGGGGAGAGGGTTAATGTCTGGACCGCAGAGAGGTCGCTCCCTTAGACTTGACGCGAAATTATTGACGACGAGGGAGGAAGGAAGGTCGCGGTCAAGATCGTCCCGACGAGAAAGAGAGCAAATCGACCTTCCTCACCAGTCATGGGGGGACGAACCAACGGCAATCTTCCATTAGGAGAACCTTGAGAGACTTTCGAGAGCTTTATGCACACATTTCGATCGTTTTGTTTTCCCTCTTATCCTATCTCTACCCAATCTCTTTCGCATTTATCTTCTTAATCTTTCTTTCTGTTTTTTCTTCTCGCAATCGAAAAGAAAGCGGAATAAAAGATTTGGCCAACTTTGTCCGATTCATTGTGATTCGTACAACGGTTTATTCTGACGACTTGTTCTTCGGGGGAATATCGTGAGACTTATGGAAACGAAAGGATCAAACGAAGTTCTTATTTTTTTCGGAACTCATTACCATGGTTTTTTGTTTTTACGAAAAATACAAATTTCTGGTGCTTTACAAATCGTTTACAAACAGAAAAAAGATTTCTCGACATCACGGAAAAACCTATTAATATTTACGCATTTTGTACCCTTTTGTGTACGGCTCAAAGTTTCCAGGTTTTCCCCTAACCCTCGTTTCAAATTTTCTGGGAAAAGAGAAGGAAGCGAAGAAGTGGTCAATTTTAATGAGAATTTAATGAGAAAATTTCCATGGCCTCAAACTTTTCTCTTTGTTCGTGAAATTATTCAACTGAGAAAACTGCAACGGAAAAGATCAGGAAGTTTGATCCATTTTTTCAATGAATTATGGGTCAACATGTCGTGTTCCATTTCTAAATACATAATTTTGCTATCCGACGCTGCGTCCATTATTTGTCGCGAACGTTTCGAAATCGGTTGAAAAATGTGGGATTTAAAATCTACCAATTTTTCAATCGAAAAGTTAATGGAGTTGATAGAATGGCTGAATATGTGATAGGAACTTCCATTAAATTAAAAGAAGAAAAAACGGCCGAAATAGGTTTTTCGTTCCGGAATGAATTCACAATTGGGAGGAAAAAGTATTTACCGCACTTAGCGGGATAAGATGAGCGCTCTTGAGTACCGGCGAAACGGACAACTACCTGCGCGAAGCGGGCTCAACACTGCGACAAAATGTACAAACATCTGCGCACCCTTTGTCTCCCTCTTTCTCTCTTCATCTTTCTTCCATTTCCCTCTCTCTTTCTCTATTGCTCTCTTAGTATAGGAGCTTGTGCGCCTACCGACCTTTCTCCCTCTCGAATTTCTTTGAGCAGAGAGAAGCTCGCGAATGGGCTATGGAACTAGAAGGAGCGAGAAGGGAGAACGTAGGAAAGGGAAGCACCGGGAGACCGAGAGAGAGAGGAGTCGAGCGACGAAATCCGTGGGGGCAGTTGGGGAGGTATTCGCCGACAGAGAGAGAAAGAGCGAGAGAGAGTTTCGGCTCCTCGTCTCGGCTCATTGTCAGTTTCACGGCCTCTCGCGACCGGTGCGGATCTCCAGTAGTCTCTTTGCTCGTCTCGAGAAATACACTCTGTTGAGTTTCTCGTACAATTTTTATCGAACTGAGGAGTTCTTCGTCGCGATTATCTTCTGAAATCTTGACTTTTATTTTACTTTTCATCAGTTGACAAGTCATAAAAAACATCGACAGGAAAAAACAGATGAACGAATCTCAGTGATTTTATTCGCGATTATTGTTGAAGTTCTTCAATTTTTTTTCTTCTTAAACTCTGTTTTTACGTCGGAATCTCTTGTGCGAAAAATATTACTGAACGAGTCTTTCAGTGCTTTTGAACTCCAGCCTGGCAAACTTTTTCGCAACATTCGCATTGTTCGTCGTGTGCTCCGAAAACGTGACTCCCGATTTATCCGTTAAAACATTGACGTGTCAAACTTGCGTGTATTTCTTATTTTATTAATAAGGAAAGAAAAGACTGTGATATTTACGAAGGCGCGATAATGTGAACACTCCTTATCACGTGATTTTTAATAGAAAAGGATTTTTTTTACACGCTCATCAGTCGTCGCCGTTTCGTCCGCCGGTTGCTCGGCGAACAATTTCCATGAATGAAAACGTAGGAAAAGTGGGTAGACAGTAGGATGACTAAGGAGAGATTTACAGTGCCTCGTTTTTCAATTGTGACATCGCAACACGTGAATTGCATGTATGATTATTTTCCGCAAAATCGTTTCAACTGCGAAATTCCACGTGTCCGAATGAAGGGAGCAAAAAAGTTTGCCATTTTGACTCGAGCAGTGAGTGCAATGAATAGAAATCGTTTTTGCTTATTGCGAATTCATAGCCGCGACAATGAATCATCGATTTTTTCGTTATCTCCAGTGTCAAAAATATTCTATTTAAAATTATTCTTCGCGAAAACAACAAAGAAAAAAGGCAAACTGCGATAAAAAGTGTGAAGAAATTGTCAAGTCGAGTTTTGTACGTTCAGTCGGTGCCTTGGGGAATCGCGAGAAACTTGAGTGCTTTTTTAAATCTGTGTCCCTAGTTTTCTTACCCTGTCAACGCCTCCTTACAGAAACTCTGCAAACGTTTTTATTGAAATAACTTCCAAGGGGCGTTCCCTAAACTTTTTTCGTTCCCCCCTCATTAATTGTCGACTTTGAACGGTGTTTCAAGGTCAGTGAAACGTTAAAACTCTCCCGACCGTTTTTTTTTCCGGTTTTTAAACTTAATCGTCTAGCCAATCGTGCACAACGACGAATAATCGTTCGAAACGGCAAATTCGCGGATTTATTGCTCGAGTGGTGAGTTTCGTGATACGCGATTTTTCTTTTTTACGTTTTCACAGGTGGCAGCACGAGAGGCAACAGTCACCGGAAGTGTGGATGCAAGTCAACCGTTTTTTTGGCCTCTCTCAACGCGTGTTACTCAGGTACTTCCGGCTGTGAATTTTTCAAACCAGTCAGGTACCTGAAGTAGCGCGCGCCGCGAGTTGGCAATTTTCAACACTTGGAAAAACGAAAAAAACAAAGATTTCTTCGAAATGAAAACTCTTTTTCACATTTTTCGAGAACGCGACGAAACTTTCTTTTTCAGGATTATTCTCGAGGCTCAATAAGCCGTGGAGGCTGCATGTTGATTGTACTTCATCAGGTGCTCTGGTGGACTTAAAACCCGGCACCTGTTGGAGCGCAATTCATATGACTGTGCCTTGCTCTATTTCACAACTACAAAGAAGAAAAGCAACAGGATTCGTAAAATTATGAAAAAAACCCGGATCACCGCTAGAAAATCGTATTTTTACGTGAATTCTGAAAATTATCGAATTTGCTCGAACTACGAAGAGAAAATAACATTCGATGAATAGTTTTTACCCAAAAAGAATATAATTCTTCGCCATTTCCATTTATTTATTATGAGAAAAATCCTCGAGTTTTGGACGTTTTTTACTCATGAAATCCTCGACAATTTGAACATGTTCGCAATTTTTTTTCTCCTGAATCACGTGACCATAAAAAGTCTAATCAATTTTGATAACGACTCGCGAATTTTTATCTCTGTGTTGATTTTTTTCGAGAATTATGCGTAGACCCAAAGTTCATTACAAATTTTGACACACTGAAGAGCGTTTTTTATCTTCCCTGGCAATGATGGCCGAAAAATGCGATTTTTTTTTTTTCAACCAACAAAATTAATCGATACTTATAGAAAATTTATTAAATCGCTACGATAGTTCGTCACTAAAAAGAAGTTCATCTAATTTCTTAAAATTTATAAAAAGACGAAGTCGAAAAATTTAATTTTAGTCACAAAATAACAATTTTTGCAAATTTTGAATTCCGCATAGAACATTATTTCATAAAATCAATCAAGATTTCGAAAAACACGTAAAATTTCGACGACTACTCGGATCGAGCGCCGATCGACCGTCCTCCGATCGATTTTTGTCTCAAGCGACGATAGGATCGTTGTTTGTAGTACCAAATAAATTTCTTGGTTAACCACCGAAAGTACAATACAAAGTACACCTGTCGAATAACCGATAATTTATGTCAAAAGAGAATAATTAACCTCTTCAATTAAACAATCGCAGTTAAGTTAAAACTAACGATCGTTTGTCAAATTCTTCCAATTAAAAATGTTAAGTATTCGTTGGTTAAATCCCGTGAAAGCGACGAGGTTACTTAAAATTTCGTACACTCTGAATAAACCGAGTGTAGCGACTATTATGAATCGTCGAGGATGTGGAAATCGCGAAGTCGTTGGTTATGGTATTAACGGCAGATACATGTACGGGGATCACACAATGTTTCCGTTCCCGGCGATAAGATTTCGGGAAAATACACCTGAGCTGTTGGTCCGTGTATTTAGACATTTTTTCATTGTTACTCGAGTTTCTATCGCTGGAAATCATTGAAAAAAAAAAAACATTTTCACGAATCAATGTATTTTATAAAACTGAGAAGTAATAAAAAGTTATTTTTGCGCACGATTCAAAAATAAATTTCGTTTTCCAACGACGCAAACTTCAACTTCATTTTTTTTCGCCATTCTGTACGAAATATTAATCACCGTCATACATTATTCTTTCTCTTTCTTTTTCGTCTCTCCGTCATACGATTCCTTACAGGCGCTGCGGGAGAAAGAACGAGGCGATTGGCGGAGATTATCTATCGAAGAAAAAAAGATTCTCTACAGAGCGAGTTTTTGTTCGACTTTTGCTGAAATCGACGCGCCTACCGGCGAATGGAAAAGCATTTTAGCTAACGTTATATTTGTCCTGTGCGCAGGGTTTTGGCTCTGGATTTACGTTCACATTTTCGGTATTAATGCTATTATTTCATTACAAAATTAAATTTTTGTTTTTTCACCAATTTTAATTATTAAACAAATGTTAACTGCCAGAAATTTAATTTTCGAGACTTGTCATGCTCGAGATATTTTGCTTATCGATTTTCGGTAGTGAAACTGTCAAAAGGATTATAAAAAATCGTTCAATCAAAAATTAGATTGATAATTAAAAAGTTAATCTTGTTTTTTTACTCATGAAACGAATACATTGATTTTTGAACATAAAGATAAAATTTGTCTAACTTATAAAACTATCGAGAAAGTCCAATCAACTGAGTATGACGAGTAAATGATGACAGGAAGGAAATAAATGTCGATATAGTCATTTTTTGTCATTCAATCGTTAACGTATTTGAATTTACCGATTAATCGATTGTAATTTGTAAGCAGCACATGATTTGCTTGCGTCATTGACCGATTTGCTGTTAGCAGTGACCTAGATTTCATGGTCGCGAGTTGTATGTCACGATTAATCGTGCCGGTGTACGAACGTTTCTCTCTCCTTCAGACGCTCTTTCAAATTCGCCAACCACGGGCCTAAATTATTTCCGCTCTAAATTTGCTTTCTACACTTCGAAATTGTTGTTTCCGAACAATTCACCCAAAAATCGTAGAAACGTAGAGAAATCATGAAATCATGACCGAACTAAACTCGAATTTCAATAAAAATATAATCGAAAGTTAAAAACAAAAAATGTTTGATCCAAAGAAACTTTCAGCTCCCGTAAAATATTACAAACTTGGGGTTAAGTCGTTCGAAAAAAGTAAAGTAAGAAAAATATAATTTTATTATTCGTCGCAGTTCACACGGAGGCACCGAAGAGTTTTTCGGAGGAAAGTCGAGCAGCTCAGTACTGGCGTCAAGAGGCAATTAACAATCAGCCATTCACCGGAAATTACAAGCCAAAAAACGCTGACAAGTACAAGCCAGTTGCGGAAGACGACGGTGACGAGAGCGTGAAAAAAAATCATGGAAAAAACTAGAACGACTGTAGACAAAAGAAGAGAAGTTTTTGTACAATTAAAACAATGTAAAATGATGGAATAAAAAATCCGCAAAATTATTTGATTCGTAATTCGTATGAATTTTATTGATTGTTACCTCAACTATGTCCTTAGATCTAAAAATACACACGACAAGAAAGTCAACGTGGCTTCGATATAAATATATATAATATAGTCTCTTCGCAGTTTCGTCTGCGTATAAAAATTCGACAGAATTCGTCCAATAATTCTCATTAATTTGCACCTCAAAGAGGCTCAACTCCTTTATCCTCAATTTTCTGATAAATAATTTAAAAAAATCTCGTTGAATAGAATTGATATTTGCAGAAAAAGTAAAAATTATAAAAAAAGAAATACATTTTACGTTATTATGTCACACGATTAACGTCACTTTTTTCTTTATCACAATTATGTTGGAAACAACCAAAAACCTGATAAATTGTAATCTAACAAAGCGTTTGAGCACGTTTTGACCTTGAGCCACTCGAAGTTCATCTTCGTATTGTCCAAGCTCGATTCCTTAACACACAGTGTCCACAAAAGAAAAAAAAATGTATTTCTTCCTCTTCGTGTGTTTGTTTTTTTCATTCGAGGAGATAAATGTCCAGGTTTAAACCACGTTGTGCAAAATGCAGTCATGTTGAAATTTCGCAACTTCGGAGATATGGGGATTTTGCCAACGTGCAAGTGTTGGGTTCGCACGAGGCTCGCGAATCAGCGAGCGTGAACGAATCTTCGGACGATATTGTACACGAGTTTCGTGGCTGGGGAAACACACGAGATAATAAAAATCCAAATAAAAACCATCGGTGACAAAGAAAATCGTTCGTTACTGTCGAGGCTCGACTAAAAAGTTTTTGTATAAAATTTTTTGCCGCTCGATTTGGGCACATTTTTTTCGCCAGCTCTGAACTCGAAACATTTTGTGATTTCCATATAAAATAAATAATAAATATCATTTTCGCCTCATGATTCATTGTTGTCAAATTTTAACTGACGATTTCACGTCCCACGAGTCTATCCAAGGTTTCAAGGTCTCGTTTTTCACTGGTATTCGATTAACGATCTCTCAAATCCTGATTTTTCGACTGAATTTTTTTCCAAGCATCGTCTCGTCCCACCCGTTGTTTGTCATTCGAGTCTTCGAATTAATTTTATTTAGTCTCGTTAATTTAAATTCATCTTCTCAGCTGAATCCTCTTCGATATAAATTCGTCCTCTAAGCTTCGTTTTTTATTCACTTTTTTATTATTATTTTCGTTTCTTTGTGTAGTTCAGCTGATTTTTTTCTCGCTCTCGTGATTTTTCTTGTATGTGTATCTGTGTGTGTGTGTTTTCCTTCTCGTCTCGTCTTTTTGTTAGAGTCTGGCTCCTCTTTCCAGTGGCAAAATCGTGTCTGGGACGAGAGGAAAATACGAGACGAAGGGGAGTGAGGAAAAGACGCTTTTCCTCTCTCGCGGTGCTGGGTGAACGAGATTCTCGAAGACGGGGTAATGGTTGCCCAGACAGTCCTGGTGGTTCAGTCCTATATAAAGGGGGTTGCTGCTTATACCAGAGGGATCTCCCTCGTCGCTCGCAAGAGCCCCGAAAAACGGAGGTGGAGGTGTCTGCGACCCTGAGAAAACAGAGAGGGAAACTTTCTCTTTCTCTCTTCCTCCGTCTCGTTGAGAAGGACGACGTCGACGTCGATTACTACGAGGGCGATACATCGAACGTTTGCCAAACGAGGATGGAGATACGAGGGAGTATTCTGCCCTCTGCCCCCTTCCACCCCCTTCGCGCCCCCTCTTTCGAGTTTCTTCCTTGCCCCCAAGAGTTTAGTTTGAGGCGGCTGGCGTCTTGGGCGGCTGGAAGGGATTCCATTTCAGACACTCCGGATCGATTTCTTTGTAGACGGGTCCCCGACGCTTTACTCTCTCCTTGTAGTCGTCTATCACATCCTTGTTTGTGATCGTTAACAATTATATCCGTTACTTTTCTTTCCGAAACATTTCATCATTATTTCTAATCGATTATCATTCAACTGTACACAATTAATTTGACAAAAATTATCACGTTTCATTCTGTCACTATGATTTTTATTTCTCAATTACTCAATCAACCCTTTGAGCCACAGAGGGCCCTTCGAGACGTTGTCTCAACTATTTGTTCTTTATTTTCAATCTTTTTTGTGATGAAATTACTGTTTTAATAACAAATCATTGTAATAACAAAAGCTTTTGGTCCTGGGACAGTCATATGTGCAAAAAAAAGAATTGTGCAGACACGACGAACAATTAAAACCTCGAATTTTGTACTTTTTCGTAAAAACAATTTTATGCTACTGAACTACTATGAACAGCAGGATGAAATTTTTTTCACGAACTCAATACAATCCAAGGAATGTTACAAATCTTTTTTAGAATTTTTCGTACGCGAGTTTTTGTTGAAAAAAATAGAGAAATAATGTATTGCAAGTTTACTAAAATCGAGTTCGTAGTCGTTATTAGCGATCGCGAAAGCCACCGAGGACTAATTTTCCAGTCGATTGCACGAAAGAAATGTATGGCTCAAAGAGTTTAAAATTAATTGTATTGAGTGAATGAATTTATGTTTTCGGTATTCAAATTAACTTGAAAAATTGAACTGTAAAAAATGAAAATTTCATGAATTTGTTAACTTTGAAAGAACTTACCTGTTTTTTGAGTATTATGTGTTTACCCTTCCAATACTTCATCATACCTAGAGCCTGCAACGTACTCACAATGTCGTACGAATCGATGGCCATTTCTTTGCTGATATCTTGTTGAAATAAATAAGAATGACAAAAATTTTGTAAAAATGATGATCAAGAAGAATAATAACGAATAAATTGTATTAAAAAAAAAACATTGATTACCTTTCACTGACAATTCTTTGCCACCAAAGTTACAAAGATATTGTAACAGCACATCCTTCCAATAACTTCGATAGGAAATTAATCCAAGATCGGAAAGTGGTTTTTCCGGCGAACCGATTTTCTTTTCCACCCTCGTAAGAAGATAGCCTACAATTAGAATTAATTACTCAGTATTAAAAAAAAAGTAAAATGGTTCCAATCGTTTTTGACGAATGTTTGTAAACTTTTTTTTCTCTTAACCGACTGTTTTTTGTCTAGTTTTCAAGACATTGGAGCTAGAGTTAGAAAAGTCGAAAAATAATGGTATTTTCAAGAGCTTTCATGCACGGGGTCCGTGAAAATTCTTGAGCATCCTTGCGAGAGCGAGTTTTGCGAGTTTGCAAACGATCGAGCAACTACAAGAGAGATGGAAAGAGAAGACAGAGAGAGAGAGAATACGAGAATGAGAAGAAGGAGGTAGAGAAGACAGAGGGTTAACGCCCGACGTAGACGGGTTCGTTGGCACGCTGCGAGCAGTTCGATCCAACGACGACGACGACGACGACGACGATCTGTCGTCGCACTGTCCCTTTACCGTTCATTCGTTTCGTCTTCAATTCGTCCGGCTGATTATCAACGAGATCATTATGCTTACGCGATCTTCTCTCTCAAATTCTTCTTTGATCTCTATATTTCATTCTCTCTCTCTCTCTCTCTCTCTTCCTCTCTCTCTTTCTCTCTCTCGTTGTCTCAGTCTACGTTTTTATATACAAATATTCCACACGTACGAAATTCTTTAAATATTAAGTCCTTTTTTTTTAAAGCAATCATGATGAATAACGATAATTTAAATGTTCGAAAAAACGAAATTGCTTTTAAATATAGAAACATTATTTATTTTTCAATCGATATCGATTATTTTCTCTATTGATCATGAAATTTGTTATATTTTGATATATTTTCCAAATCTCGCGTTTTCTCGTTTCTCATAAAATTGTTCCAATTAATCGATTAATTATCTTTCACACAATTTACATTTTGAAACTGTTGGTAATAAAAAACTTTGTTCTTCATTGGTGAGAAATTAGTGATCTGTAAATTTAACACATTTACTTTGACGAGCCGGGCAATAATTGGTACGTGTGTCATTACCACCACACGCTGCGGTAACCCACTTCGTATATAAAGACATTTTCGGTTACCCTACTCTCCTTATTCGTAAAGTGTGCTATTCTGAGCCGTGCGATCGGTTATCGTGAATTTGCTTCTCAAACGATTACACGCTCGTTGACATGTTGAAGGAATTCGTAACAAAATTATTTGAATCTGCAAATCTCTAGTTTCTGATAATAAATCAATGGAATAAAGAAGATTATTTTTTTCGGAATAATAAATATTCATAACAAGAGAATAAAACCTCAACAATTTGATGAAAAACTAAGAGAAAAACAAGAACTGGATCGAAATTTATTGAAAGAAGAGAATCCAGTGACTGAACAAATATGAAAATCCATCAAAATCATTGTCCAATTTATAAAAATAAAAGAACACGTTGAAAAATGCTTAATGGAACGTCAGATCCATGAAACCCCGTTACAGATCTGATAAAATATGTTTGGAATGTTGAACCAGTAAATTCTGAAGGCTGAATAGACGAAATGAAGTATTTGGTCCACAGTCTTTGAAATATCGAGGAGACATATAAATCGTTTTTCCTGAGGACCTTTCGACTCGAGACGAAACGCAGCATCCTCTTTCTCTCTCAGTCATTTTCTCCCTATATAGTAAACTGTACTATAGTGAAGGTTCAACGACCGGCCGTGTCTCGCCCGTGCCTCGTCGGCTGCCGCAGCAAGCACCAGCAGCACGTCTCTCGATTTACCACCCAAACTCTGTGCACCAGCAGCAATAGTGACTGTGAGAGAGAAATAGAGATGGAGAGAGTACATGGGGCGTAGGACAGTTCGTCGCGTTCGGGAGGCCCTTCTCCCACGCGATTACTACACCACCTCGTGCGTATACGCGTAAAGTCCTCATCTCTCTCTTTCTCTCTCTCTCTCTCTTTCTCTCTCTCTCGACTGGAATATATGTAGACATTTACGTGTATATATGCTGTGGAACTCTATGTCCCTGGGATGATCCCTCTCCAGTTGCGCAAAGGGCCACAGACTGTCTGCTATTCTGTGTTGGCTATAGATCTGATTTTCCATTGCTCGTACCTATATTTCGTATCGTATCTTACTCGAAGATTCTTCATGTTAGCATTGATTATAATTTTCAAATAATCGAGATTTTTGAATAAATCTAATCCTATTTTTTTAGTATTATTACGAGATTTTACGAAGTATTATTGAAAAAATTTGATAGCTTATAAAAGAGATCGTTGAGACGAGTTTAATAGATTTTTTATGTTTTTTTTTGTCTTGGAATTCAACAACATATGAGACATTAATTTGACAATTCGATTTTTCAAAATGATTCAAAATTTAACATTTTTCAAGCTAATATTTTGCTCTTTCCTGAACTGTCAAAAAGTTTCAAATTTTTTCAGACAACTTTACGGGATATTTCGTTGGACTTTTCGGAAGAAAAATAAAGGAAAATAAATTCACACACCGACAAAAGTCTGCGAAGAATGGTGGAGGAGGAATGACATTTGGTGAAGTCTTCAGGGATTGGTTCTCCGTTTTTTCGTCTGTCCTCTTCGTCCTTGTTTCTCGTCAGGTTCGCTTCCTTGCTTCCTTGCACCCTCTTCCGGGCGTATCATCCATCGAAAGGGATAAAGGGAGGAAGGGCGAAAGGAAGAGAGGGCAGTGGTCTCGCGGTTGTGTCCTATCCTATAATTTCCCATCTCTCCCAACATTTTCTCACTTCTTCGTGCATTCATGGTGCATATGAGCATCTCTTTTCATCGGCGTACTTCACACGTTCGTGTTTGTCCCTCTGGTGACGGCGTCCTGAACCATCAACGACTATCTTCGTTTCTAGGTGGTTCCTTGTAAATGGTCGTAGGGTTCATGAATAGAGTGTAAATTATTTACTACGAAAAGTGCAGTAACTTTTCTGCATCTGACACAAAACGATGAAAAAAAGTTTCGAAAAATGCGAATTTTTTTTTCTGCTCTCTTCGAAAATGCCTTTGTAATCAATTTTTAATATTCCCGAAGCATGATTAACTGGTTACGTTTTGTAACCGATTAACGAGAAGCGATAAACCGTATTTAAAGGCTGGTTAACAACTTTTTTTGGTATTTTCGTCTCTTTTTTTTTGCTCGGATTTTTCAACTGTTCCATTTTGCCCCCATCTTTTTATTATATGTATATTTATACATATATATATAAATATTGAAAGAGAAATTGGTCTCTTGTAGTGGTGGCCCAGCCGTCGGGCGACCATCCCCTGGCTGCTGCAACAGAGGTCACCCGAGGTCATAGCATTGTAAAATGCGAGTGTGCGTAAGCTCCGAAGGTGTGTGGTGGTTCACGAACGAGATTCGTCCAGACCTACATATATAGGTAACGCCTGTATACAGATATAGTTGTACATCGAACGTGTTGTCGATGGGAAGGTCGTAGAGGTGGTGAAATATCATGGAAAATGGTAGGACTTGGCGCCCTTTTGGTTGAAAGATAATATCGAAAGAGGATACACGGTGGAAACGGTGAACGGAAAACGCACCAGGTCGGCCCGTTGATAGACGAAGATGGCTGGCTACGGTAGGGATTTGCAAAGGGTGGGGACGCAGGTCGATGCGGCGAGACGCCGGGCGTCGCACTCTAGCCCTCTCGTTTCCTCATCCTCAGCCTGGAAGCTGAGGGAGAGTTTTCCTCGCCAAGGACTTCTTGCTTCTTTATTTCTTCTTCGTTTTTTTCATCTTCTTTATTTTTTTCTACTACCTCTCGCTTTTCTTCTCTTCGTGTCTTTTGCATCGAGCTGGTACATGCTTGGGAAATATCTAAGGGATGAAAAGGGAGGGAGGAGGGAAAGAGGTTCGACCAGACGTAGAGACCGAATAAGTATCAGCCTCGTAAACCTCCCTCTGGCATAAATACAGCATTTCAGGAACTTCAATGACAAAAGGACTCGGGACAGACGTTTGGAGAACACAAATAACTGCTACTTTACGCCCTTATTCTTGTTACGAGTAAAAAAAGGGAGTTTGTCGATGCAGAATCGTGCTTTGGATTCGAAAAAACGTCATGATAATGCTTCCGAATAGTACATACGACCTTTTTACTCGCAAGGGCTCGTCCAATGGATTCTCGCGTGGGTGGCTCTAGTGTAAGAATAGTGACGTTCTCGTAGTTGTGCAGTAGTACGCTACTGAATGCGACCAGTTTCTCGTTCAGAGCCCGGGAATTTTCTCCCTCTCTCTCTTTCTCTCGTACGCTCGCCCTCTACTCCCTTCCCTCAAACCCTGCCTCACCCAACCCCCGTGTCAGCATCAATGAAAATGACGTCACGAGGCAAAAAGCCCCACTGCTTTGCGATTATCAACGCTCGCGTGTGCACATTCGACAATTTTACTCTCTCGCTTCTCCTTCTTCTCTTTTTCTTTACTTTTTTACCCACTCTCTCTCTCCTTTATTTCGCAAATTGATTATTTCAATTGTTTTTCTATTTGTATTATTTTGTACTTACGTGTTTCTTTTTTCTACGAGATAGTTTAAAGAAATTAAATGATAACGGTTAATGTTTTTTATCGAATTTTTACTCACTAAAATCTATCAGGAGACGACCGTATCCTTGACGTTGATAAGGTGGCAAGGTCAGTATACAGGACACGTTGTAATTGAGGAAAGAATTTTTTTCCTGTAACAAAGAATCGAGAAAAAAAATGATTTACAATGAAAATACGAGGCTCCGAAGTGTAACAACGAAATTGAAGCTTTTTTTTTTTAGTTTATCACAAATAATCGATGTCATTAAATAAATGCTGTATTTCCATTCAAAAATTAAATGATCAGTCAATTATTTTAGTTTCGATAATTCGTATAAACATTTTTTAATGTTTTTTATTCATTCGTGTTAGAATTACGATCAAAAAATTGTATTGTACTTTTTTTTTTGGGTGGATAAAGGCACAGAAAAAAATGTATAACATATATTTCGTAAATTCATGCGGGCTGAGGTCACCCAGGACTTTCTCGCCTCTCTGTCTTTCTTTCACGTCCACACACCGTGTTTTTTTTTTTCGATTTATCTCCGAGAGACCTGCGAGAGTCCTGGACTGCCCGAGTGTCTGACTCATCGAGCTTTCATGTATAAACCATCCAGAGCACACGAGCATACAGGATATTTTATTATAGAGTCTAGCGAAGAGAAACGGAGAAACCACACGAATTACGAACCGTATGGAATAGGCGAGAAAAATGTAACGTATCAGACCACGGACGAGACAAACTCCATTTATACACATTAGGGTGTGTCAGAATAAAATTTATCAATTTTTTTATTACAGCCAAGAGCTCGAACGACTTTTATTTTTTCGAGTTAGAAAACACTTATTCACAATGAAATTTTCCATCGACCGAAAAAAGTTATAAATAACAACCGACAAATAAACAATAAATATCTAAATAAAATGCATAAACTTTAAAATATTATCGTCAACTTTTTGTCTAATGAAAATAATCATCAAGCAGCTTTCATTTCTTCGAAAACAATTAACACGTTTTATCGATAAATAAACCTGTCATCAATTAACTTGTCACAGAAAATCTCATACTGTCAAAAGTGAATTCTTGTTCGAAGCAACGAAATAATGAATAGCGAATAAAGTTGTTGAGCAAAAAGTTGAATCGAATGTTTTAACCATTATATTCGAACAATTGGACGTCCGATCGATCAATATTAATTTATGAAGGATGACCTTCGATATATATCGATGACTGAATGAGTCGTCAAATCTGGACAAACGAAACTTTACCGATTATGGGATTTCTCATTAACGATTCTCGCTCTGTCTTCGTTTATTTCTCTCTATAAACCTTCGATTGACGTTGAGGATTCGCGCGGTGCCGGACTTTCCGAGCACCCGGTATTTCCGGCCTTTTACCATACCCATACTCTTATGTATAAATATATATGTGTGTGTATACGTGTAAATATATGTATATAGAATATAAAATATATAGTATACTGGCTGTTGCTAACTGCTGATTTCTCAGCCTCTGCCTATGTGTCCGAGAGTATATACGAGCTTTTGTGTTGGTGTGTAAACGCACACAGTGAAACAAACAGCAGACATATTCACGTCTACTTGAGAGCTCGGACCGAGTAGGGAATCGGGGCCGAACGAAGGACAAACCAAAGTGCGTTTGGGGCGAGACTCCATCTTTCTTGCTCTTTTTTTTTTAATCCTCTCTCTTTCTCTCTCTCTCTCTCTCCCTCTCACTCTGAATTTTTTTCTTTCTCACTCTCTTTCGAACGGACGAGTTCGCGACTTGAGAACAGCCGGCTCGTTCGTTCTCTCGTCTTGGCCTTTGGCTGTTTCTCCTGCTGATGCTTCTAGACCCCGAGAGCACAAAACGCGTGATAAAAGCTAAATAAGGGGAGAGACCCGAGAGTCTTCGAGACACGTATAGAAAGAGAAAGAAAGAGATAGAACGGAGTGGGCAGCACAGCCGGGACAAGAACTATGTATGGGCTAATTCATACGAACCGAATTTTTCATCGTAGGCTATTCTCTTTGTTTTTTTTTTACAACCTATTTTATTCAACAATCATGGCCTCTCGAGCCATCGATTTCAAAACAGTAAGAAATACATCGCGGGATGAAAATTGTGAAAAAAAATTCAAACTACGGAAAATACTTCAAATTTATCGATTTTTCTAGTAAATTCCATTTATTTTTGTTATCAAAAAATCTGCCATTTATCACTCGATCTATTTTTCAAAATAAAATTCCTAATTCAACTGATATTTTTTGATTCACGTGTCTAAAATTATTTTCCCCCTTATTTCAAACAGTATGTTTAAAAAATCTTATCTTCCGCGATGCTTCACATTAATTGTGCTAATCAATCATCATAGACGTTCCAACATTAATTTATTATCGATCTGTCATTTCCGAAACTGTCAGCTTTGCTAATATTTGCTTATTATTAAAAATATGAAAAATGAACATATAAAATGGCGGTTTTTAATATTGTATAATTATCGGTATGTTTAATTTTCAGAATGTATGGTAAGTTTATTTGCTATAACAAGTTTATACTGGACGAGGACGAGGACGCTCGGGGCGAGGATATTCGAGGAGGGAGATTTTGGGCCCCAGGACGTCCTTGGTCAGACAGGGCCCGCGTGTTACAAGCGGGGGACTCAGGGACGTTTCTCCTTGCCCCAGGAACGAAATCGTCCTCGACGATTCGCTCCAAACCACATGTGGGCCAATTTTTAAGATTATAATTAATGTTTTTTTTCCCTTTTTCTCATTAATTGAAATAAATGATGATTTTTTGGAACTTAACCTTTGCACGTTCGTTCGAACAATGAGATTATTATTGTGAAATTGTTATCAATAATTCAGTGATTATATTGATTTTTACACACAATCACTTTCCAAATGAATGATTTAGCAAAAAAATCATTGGACTGATAAAAAAAAATTGACAATAACGTTAAGGACAAATTCTACGGGATTGAAATACGATTTATTATTTTCAAAAATTTCAAGGCGTATTTTTGACGTGTGAAGTACGTACGAAGCATACGTAAATTGCGGGCTTTTATCGAATTCTATATACGATATTATGACGCAGAGGATGTTTCCCTGGCAAGGCTAGGGTGACGCAAAAGATCCTCGTCGAACGTCACGAAGAGCAAATTTTAACAGTCTCTATATCGCTCTTTTATTCCCTCTGGAGGTAATAGAGGCACTCGTGTTTCCGAGGAAAAAAAATTTAATCTGTACGACGCAGGTTATTGCGAAAGATATGAAAAAAAAAAAAAAAACATAATAAATGTTAATTGTGAGTTTTTGACAAAAAAGATTAACAGAAAATTTATTCGGACTCAATCTTGTGTGATTTTAATCGAAAATCAATTATTTGCAGCAGAGAATGAGGTTTTTGGACTATTTTTTTTCATAATTACGTATCGGTTGTATTTTTTAATTTTTTTTTTGATGCGGTTAATCTTTATCGCCAATTAAACGAAAGGAATGGTAAAAAAAGAGGGAGAAAGCAACAGAGAAATAAAGATCGAGACAGTGGAATAAAAAAAAGAGAGGAACGAAGAAAGAGAAAGGAATAGAAAGACCGGTGTGAACGTGGCCTAATGGCCATGCAGTTTTGTGCAGACGGTCATTTCTATATTTAGATTGAGCGCATGAGAATGAGAAAAAAAGAGAGAGACAGCTAGCTTCTTTGCTTCCTATACTCCTCCGTCACTTTCTTCGCGATCGAACAAAGCATTATTCTTACTTCGCACGGGCGTATCGGAGTCGAGAGGAGTCGAAATCATTAGAGATAGACGTGAAAGCTTGTTAGTCTAGCGAAAGTTGCTATTATAAGACGAAGGAGCTTTAAAAAGGTTTTCTTTGTTCTCAACAATTTATGCATCGAGTATCTTTATTCTCAATCCACGTGAAATGTGTAATGATAATTAAAAAATCATTCTCTTTACTTCTTTCAATTTTCAATAAATTAATAAATGCACTTAATACCGATTTAATTGTGTCATTACTTTTTTTTTTCATTTGAAATATTCCTGTGAGACCTTCAAAGATTTTTGGGTCACAGCGACTCTTTTATCTTGTCCTCTAGTGTCGTATTTTGCTAACCGGTCACAATTGCTTGAAAGTTATCGGTTCATTAAAGGACTAGTCTCACCACAGATTTGCTCTACAGAATTTTCGAAAAAATTGATGACACATCCAAGGCACTGGTACGAAACTACGTGCAAAATTTCAAAAGGATTCTCTTTCTCGTGTTTGAGACATTGGCAATCAAAGATTGCACGGTTATACAAAATTTTTTATAGGGAGCAGTGAAAAACGATTCAAACTCCACGAATTAACTTGAAAATTTCCTACAGATTTGTTTCAGTTTTTTTTTCTCTTAATTACAGAGAAAGGTATAACGAAATTCGTATTAAAAGGATGACAAATTTTGACTGTTTAGTTTTGCAAATAAACTTCAAACTCTAAACACCATGTTAGACGTTTTTTTTTGAAAGTTTATACGTTCTTACATTCCTGAAAAATCTAAAAACAAATATTATTAAAATATTTCGCAAGTTACATTCAAGTTTTGGAAAATCAACTGGAAAGTTGACTTTCAAACTTGACTGAGACGAGACTAAAATCCAAACAGAAACATTGTTCTTTGAATTGATTAATTTGAGTGGCTTTTAGTTGCAATAAATCGATGCGATGCAAACGATGGAAAATCATGATCGAACGTTCTGAGTAATAACATACTCGATCTTTCATGGAATTGTCAAATCGCCTACTTAATCAGTCTATATTTATTAAGAGGTTTTCAATTATCGATGTAACGGTAAAATAAACCTACAAGTTTTATCCAATGACCCAGACTCAGGAGACAGTGCGTGTCCGCAAATGTTATACAACACACGAAGAAGCTATATTTTTAGATAACTATCACCATCTCTTTTTGTCACATTGCGTGCACAGTGTACATTTAAATCTGTGACCGAGGAGACCATTTGGTCCCTTTGTACATATATACACCTTAGGCCTATTCAATAAAATCCTTTTTCGTCTAACCATCGAGAATTTCTCTTCCATAAATCATCCGTAAAGAAGCCAGTTAATCAATTCACATTGAAATGTCGCAGAAACACGAAGATTTGTGATACTTCGTTATGACAAATCGTGGACTAATTTCAGCCTCTCGGAGAATTTTATCAATAAATTGTACTGAATCGATAGAGTACACTGGAAAAATTTCAACATCAAATCCAAATACTCCAATTTTACTATTCCAAGATGAATGTTTTCACTTTTTTTTATAGTGATTCTCGATTAAATGGGAATTACATTTTTTTTTCGGTTTCTCTTAATTGAGAAATGAAATTTTGGAGCTGAAAAAAGTGAAGTAGAAATTGGCACAGAAACTGTAAATTTTCTTCGATAATAATTAATCTCCTAAAGGAGACAACAAAATCTAATCATCCCTGAACAACAGAATACAAGTCGAAAAGTTGAATGCGAGGAAAATACTGTACAACTGATATCAGAAGAACAAGGAGGAAAAAGGGAGAAAGAGAAGAAGAAGAAGAAGACGAACGTAGTCTCGCGTATTTCAATGTCGTCTAGGCCGCAGGTCTTTCTCTGGGGTTCGTCGCAAAGCCAGCTTCACACAGCCAAAAACCTAACAAAACTTTCATTTTCCAAATCGACTTTTCATTGTCAAATTATATTTTCCAATAGTGAGTATCTAAAAAATGGCAAAATTTGTTCTTTTTTTGAATGAAAGGCTTCCTGTCAGAGCAACTTTTAAAAATAATTAAACAATTTGCTAACGAATTTACGCAATTTAGTAGTGAAACAAAACTTTTTTCATTCAATATTTTGGAGACCAAAACGAGAATTCCAAAATAACGAAATGTCTAACGATTATTTAATTAAATAATAATGTGTCGTTAACATAAATTCTTCAACACTCAACAATTTTTAGGACCTTCTTCGATAGCAATGCTTTCGACCTTCTCAACCTTTGATAATGAATTTCAGAGGAATAAATAATTAAAGAAAAATGAATTCAGCAAAAAAGAAATTCGAACCACAAAAATAAAACGATGCAGGCAACAATAAATCGAGAAAAAGTAGCAACTCGAAAAATTTCAAGTTGCAATAAGAAAAGAATTTAAACAGGTAAGTCATAAGCCAAGAACTTCTAGTCTCCATAAGCAAAAAAAATAAAAAGAGTTAAAGTTCGAAGTGTTTTGAGTAGAGATTGGTTGGGATAAAATTTAGTTGCGTGAACAGGTCTGTCTGGCATCGATCGAAAGAGCCCGGTGGTGGGTACAAATATACATATATACAGTAACGACCAAAACAAATGGTAGTCGAGAATTTATTTCGACTGTTTGAAAGAATGTGATCGATCAGCGATTTGGAACGTAAAAAGTGTCCATTTGAAAGCTGATAAAATGAGTTTCGAAGTGCTTACATGATTTTTGAGAAATCGTACGAATTTCTGGAGCAGTAATTTTTGAAAAGCAGTCAAAAAAGTACGATCTTGTTTCATTCGTTTTGGACCTCACTGTATAAGCACATTTATATACATATATATTGATACGTGCTCAACTGTGTATATAAAGTTAATATATACAGAGATATTGGAGATCGTACACACGTATATTTTACTACCTAACATATGTATGTTTATATATACACGAAATAACATATACACGAAGTACGAGGATGTAAAAGGACGTAAGTGATTTTATTGAAGAAGGAGAACTCGGTGAGTTAGGCCCTTTTACATGTGAGGAATAAATATGTATTTTAGTCTCTCGATTCACCCTCGTTCAGACTATATACATCGTAAGCCTCTGTCTCGTAAGGGTGGGAAATGAGGGTTGAGGTCTGTCCCGACGAGCCTACCCCAACCTCCCGACGCGAGAGCACTACACCGTATCGTATCGACGATTTCTCTCACCCTCGTTCCCTCTCGCTCTCGCTCTCTGTCTCTTTTCTCCCCTATTTTCGTCCTTTCACAACGAGACTCTCGTGTATTTCGTCGCGCCCTTTTGCGGCGCAAAGCCTCAACGCCGCAAACCATCCCGTACGTCATCCTCCTCCCACACCCTAAATCCGACTCTTTCAGCCAACCACCCCGGATTGCTTACCAGGGAGACCAGTCTGTGCTCTGGATATTTTAGAAAATTGCCCTTCGAACGCACTACGACCTTATAGCCCTTATACCATAACCAACCCCACTCTCCCTTCCTCCCTCCTTCTTCTTCTTCTTCGTCTTCTTTCTTCTCCTTTGGCTTAATCTCCCAAATCTCAAAGAGGGAATTTTGGCTCTTGGATTATCTCTCGACCTACCCTCTTTGTCTCTCCACTAATGAATGAGACGATGATCTTTAAAGATCTTTACAACCTCGTTCTCTCATTGCTTCAAAACTCATTTACTGTACGTTTGTTCAATCAAATTTGTACACGATTTATACTATGATTTTTTTTTAATGTCATAAATTCTTTCATGAGACTTTTTTGAAATTAAAATTCAACCAAAAGCTCGTTCGTATGATGTTGTTTTTATGAATCACTACCTTTTTTTGAATTATTTTTTTATCAATTTCATGGAAACTCGATAAAACTTTTTTGCAAGTCGGAACAAATGATGAAAAGTTGAATATTTTATTGTGAAACGTTGAGTATCAAGAATTGTTGGAAAATCGAACTTTTCTTACGAATAAATCGATTTGTTTTATTGGATTTTTGATTCGCTGGAATTTTTTCGGAACCCAAACGAACCATAACTGCCCAAAGATAGAGATTTCGGGTTCGAAGATAAAAGGGTGTTGTTCTTTTCTTAATATTATCAAGCTCCCTTATATCCAGGGTTCTTTTATACTGTTCGTGTAATTTCGTTTGGTCTGTACTTTGAGAAAGGACGAAAAAGAAAAGGAAAGAGTGTAAAATTTTCTCACTAGCCAATACGGCGAAGAAAAAGAAAAAGAGAAGAAAATGAGAGAAGGAGGAAAAGAGGAAAAGCGCCAGAGCGCATGGAGGAAATAATAACGAGCCCGCCGACGTCGCACTGCTGCAGAAAGGTTGACGACCCGAGCAGCAGCCAGAGAAAGAGAGAGAAAGACTATGGCGACGCCCTCTTCGCCCTCTCGCGACTCCGGCCCGTTCGCCACGTTGACTCTCACCCTTCTATTCCTCCCTCCAATCCCTTTTCCCTTCGACTATAAACCACGAGAACTAAAGGGCTTTCATCTAGCACAGAGATTGGCCCCTTCCTGTTCGCCCTTTTCTACTACACTCCCATACCGCAAATTCCATTAATCTCAATGAAAAAATATAAAAAATCTCAATGAAGATAATGGATAATGTCATTCTCCTCGTTATTCATTTAAAAAAAAGGTCCAGCCCGAAATTTGACGTTCAATTTTCTAATTCAGGCTGCTCGAGAACTCTGTACTATTCATATCAATGAAAAAAAAATCTCAGTCAAGATAAAATTGCTGCTTTACACTTGTCAAGTAAGTCTTCAAAGTTTACTATAGTTGTATGCAAAGTTTCATACAAAAATTCAATATTTTTATGGTGGATTCCTATTGTAGAATGTCCTGAGAGCGTTACAAAATGTTAATAAAAATAAATGTGTAGAGAGCCATCGACTGATAAACGTAAAATTTCACGACGTCATAATTTTATTGACGTTTCGATAAGTTTGATCCGTAATTTGGGAGCGATTCTGATATACCACCGTTTATTTTATTCGTCAAAAGATTGTCAAGAAAGTTACCATGTCGATGCTTTTCTGAACGTCATTGTTTCGATCTCACAGCTAAGTGTTTAAGCGGGATATTTTTTTGGTAATAAATAAATAGATGTTATTTAGAAATTCGTGAAAAGGAAATAGAATCGATGTGGTCAACTTGTAGAAAATTTTGTGAGGAACAAAACAATCGGTGGTGCATTAAAATTGATCAAGAATTACGAATTAAACTCCTAAAAATGTTGATGAAAACATGAATCGTCGAATCTTTCATTTATCAATTGATCGTTCGGCAAATATGTTGTTTGGATTTTTTTTCTAGGTTAATAAGACACGTTATAATCCAACTATCATATTGTTAACAATGATGTACGAATTTATCAAAAATAGTCGATAAAAATTATGAGATTTTGATTTTTCTTTTTCATCAGTTCACGAAAAAAAAAATATGTTTTCCTATCGAAAATTAGAACACTAGCCACCGCTGATTCCCTTTGTTTCCGAATTATCTTCAAATTGGCAAGTGTTGTTTACTAATTTATCTACATTTTGAAATTATTGTTGAACTTTGAAAGTTGTACGTGGAAGGAAAAACTAAAAAAGCCCAAACATAGTACGAGAGAACGAAAAAATTCTCGCGTAAAATAATTTATGAATGAGCAAAAGGCCTAGAATGTAAAAAAGTGCATTTTTTTACAATGAAATAGCATTTCTAGAAAATTCCTCTAGTAATACGAAGCAAAGGAAATAAAAAAAATGAGGACAGGGGAGAGAAGTGGTTAACGCGTACTCCATCAAAGTTTTTTTTGTTCCTCCAACTTTTCATAATTTCATTCACTACGTGAAGTGGCCAATGAGTGTGGTATATGACGAAAAACCGTGCCTACGATATGATTTTTGCAGCATCAATTCTCCCTCTCCCTTTTTTATCCTCGCCCTCTTTCTCTGTCCTCAGTTACGAGTAGATTCTGTCACACGCATGTACACATCGGTGTGTATATTTTGTGGCTGGGTTTATCGTCGTCTGGTTGCTTTACCACGTCGAGGCTTGTGTTTCAACCCTCTATTTCTCACTCTCTCTCTCGCTCTCTCTCTTTTCTCGTAAACGAATGCCGCATTGGGCCGCATAGTGGCCGAAAAAAATCCTTATAATTATTAGCAATTCCATCGGCTACAATTATTGGCACCTTTACAAATGACTGCTGCATTTTTTCACAAAAAAATACAGTTATTGGCAGTTCCTTCAAATTCCTGTAATTACAACTCAGGGTCATAACGACCCAGGCAATTTTTTTTAGGCTCTTCAAGGAGTTTTCAATTTTCGACCCTTTTTTCTAAACAATCCAGCGATTCGTGACTGAAAAAAAGGTTCAGAGCTCAGGGTCAGCGAACGATTGGTTTAATCGTACGTGAAGTTTGAAAAAATGACATTTTCTGCAGCTTTCACTGGGTCACAATGACTCAATGATCGCAATTTAGTGTCAATGAGAAAAATTGGACAATTATTGCACAATCTTTTCGTCTGTACCAATGAATGTCCCGGTTTTTTTTCCTCTTCAAATTCCTTGCTGCCAATCACTGTATCTTCTCGTAAAAAACACTACCACGAGACTGTAGACTAACACATCATTTAGTGTATAGTTATACAGCGTTGGAAAAGCATCGACCCTCTCTTGGTCGGTATTGCCGGAGGGCTGGATGCCTGGTTCGAGCGTATCCTGGCTCACTGCGCGCACCCCCGGCCACCCTCAACGGGGCGAGCCGACGAGGCCCTCCCCCGACCGTCTAGCCAGGGTCGGGGTCGTTGAACGTCGATAAAGATTTTGACTCGACAGAGAGAATCCTCATCTTTGTGCATCTCTCTCTTTCTTTTTCTCTCCTTCACTTTTTGGATCGTAATTTCGTTGAATCACAGAAGGTATTTTTCGTTTTTGTCATCAGCCATTAGCATTTTTATTTCTTTCGAAAACTGAAGCATCCCTGTTAGAATATTATTGTTTGTATTATTTGTGTTTTCATTGACAATTATACATGAGTCTCCATTTCACCTTTTCCTGAAAAAAAATAATTATCAATTCTTGTTGTTCAATTTTTTAATCTTTTTTTTCTCGCTTTGATCTCCCTCCTTTTAACAGAACGTTCACACACTCGTTATACCCACCATAACACCTTTCCACCGTCATAAAATACATCAGATACGTGCACCCAACCAAATTTCTCCCAATATTTATTCCACAGCCTATAATTATTTGCAAAATTCATGAATCCATTATCCACCTATATTCCTTCTTCCACTTATTTTCGTATCATAAATTTTTGCCTCCTACACCTTTCCTCCAAATTACTGATTCGAAGGGCTGCAACGATAAACTCTTTTTTCTCAAGAGTGCTCGAGCCTCGTTTCTAAAGTGTAATATTATGATGTTCAAAGATATTTATCAAAAAATAAAAAAGCCTAAAAAAGGTTTCAGGAGGACTTCAAATTGATGTCAATTCGTGAGCAATTTGTAAAAATTCGATTAATTGAGAATTTGTCGAATCAAAATCATCTAAACAATTATCGAAAGTGATCTCAGCATGAAAACAAATGCGAATACTTTTTTTTTCTACATTCTTCCGAACGATGAAACGTTTCTTCGCCAGAAAAAAGTGTATTTGGAACAATCTCTTTTGCAGGAATTGTTCAAAGAATGAGTTCTTGTTTTTTTTTTTTGCAAAACAAAAGTGAAGTTTTTTTACACTCCAGAGGGTGGAGTCTGGGCTTTAACGAATATATGCGTGAACGTCGACAACGGGGATTAAAGATCGTTGGTCAGAGGGCGGAAAAAAGCTTTCGGTCCGGTGCACCGTTAGAGAGAAAGAGAAAAGGTAGTGGAAAAGAGAAAGAGGGCTGCGACTGCGTGTCCCCGGGGCGCGTCCTATCGCTCGCTCGTTTTGCCTGTCACAAGCTCTCTCTCCCAGGGTCAGAGGTCGTTGAACGCCGGTAAAGATTTCGGAGTCGACGCGTTCTCTCAGAAGACGGCGAGAATTTGCAGTAGTTGTAGTTTGCAGTAGTATCAAATGGCTAGTGTTGTCGTAACAGCAGAACGTGGAGGAGAAAGAGAAAGAGGATGAGGACGCTGCGGTAAACAGACGTCGAGCTTACTCTCCTCCTCTCCTGTGCGTTGCCTGAGATACGAGACGATCCTCATCCTTCTCAATCCACCCACCCTTAATGTTAAAACAATGAGAAGAGACAAGGACTACGACCCATTGCTCCGGACAAGCGTAAAACCCACAAGGACGATCATTAATTAATATTTAGAGACGAAACTTAAGTTCTCAAATATAATTACATGGTAATTTTAATAAAAATTGATGAATTGTCAAATCTTCGATAAATCCTTTGCAGAGTTGATGGAAAGTAATGAAGAAAACATTTTTTCGTATGATTAGTCAAAACCTCATTTGCAATCGTGACGAACGAATTCATGAATATAAAGTCTAAAGAATGGATCACCCTTGAATTACCATTTATTCTTGTTACGAGATTTTACTTTGATTCAATAAACTCGTTAAAAGTAAACCTTGATCTTAGCTCCTTTGACTTGAGAAAGAATAAAAGATTCACGGAAACCATTGATAGCGAGCGTAGTTAGTCACTTCAAACAACGTCAAGTGTCGCCATTATATCTTTTTACAGCTTTTTCTCTTTCCGCTGTTTACTAAGAATTTCTAATGAACTCGAACATCCAACTTCAACGGTTTTCTCATTTTTTTAAACATTTTCGTAACATTTAACACGGAAAAAATACGGTGCAAAAGTAATTGAACAATATTCTCATTTAAAAAAAATCAATTTTAGAAAATTTAAGACGAAAAATTGTTGCGAAAGTCATTGAACGAGTGTTGAAAGTATTTTTGGATTTTATAAATGCCCTTCGCTGATAGTTTCGTGGAGTTGAAAAACGGGAAAACGTTTGACGAGGGAACAATGCTGAAGTGTTGAAATTTGTAGGGAGATTTTTATAACTCGTAAATTATTATATCGCAGCTTCCGGAATACGTAAGATACTGCAGGGTTTACTATATAGGAAAATGCAGTGGTACTTCGATGGGGCTCCAAACCCCACGAGCACAATCGCAGTATCCCGGAATTTCACGAGCTCCCCTCTCTCTGTCTCTCTGTCTCTCTCTCTCTCTCTTTCTCTCCGTCTTTCTCTTGCTCCCTTACGCACACTCGCTTTTTGCTCTGGAAATACGAGCGATATAGCTTTCCTGAATGCAGCAACTGCACCAGCAGAGAGCCACTCCCTATTTCCTACTCCCAGGTTCCGGTAGCGACTTGCGCTGCGCATACCCTTGCCCTTCCCTTTCTATACCTTTCTATGAACCTTACCAATAAATATACCACCATCACCTCAAATTCGTCAATTTTCATCCGGGACTTTGACAACTTCCAAACAATGACGAGCTTTCAATTTTTCCGCCAAAAGTTCTATCGAACCAATTAGTCGATTCAACCAATATTTCGATCCATTTCTCTTCTATGAAAGAAAAAAACAAACTGGTCAAAATGTTCCTTGCCCAGTGAACCTTCAACAAATCCAAAAATTTGTTATGCCAGAATCGAAACTGAAAAATTCTGCCTCGAGGCGAAGCTGAGAAACACGAGATTCCAATAAAATCTGTATCGTGCTTTGGAGGGTTGAAGAAAATGGGTAAAATATTTTCAGATCTATTTTGAAAGAAACTTAAAACCATTGTGTCAAATCACGTTATTAAAATATAAACGAAGAATATAATAACGTGAAAACCTTACCTTGCTGAAATATCCAACGGTATGACAACCCTCGGAATCGCCGATGGTCATGACGTAAAATAAGAATGGTTCAACGTCGTAGTAAAGTGTTTTGTGATCGAGGAAAAATTTCGCTAGCAAACAAAGATTTTGGCAGTACTGTTTGTAACGTTTTCCATCGACTTCCCAAACACCGATTTTGTCTTTTCTGCAAATACATTGTTTGAATTATACGTAGAAAACGTAAACTAAAAAAATCGGAGCCCCTTATCAATTTTTTTCTCACCTGTAAACCTCATGACCAGGAGGATGTCTCCATAAACATTTCTCGCGATGACGACGTAAAACTTGACGACTTTTCGCGTATCTTAGACAATATTCGCACAAATAGAGTTTTGGTGCTCGACTAAATTCTTCGGGATATGGACTTTGATACCAAACTTCCATGTTCCATTTTCCCATTTCCACGCACCTCGTTCCACCTCCGTTTCTTCCCTCCGCATCGTAGTCCAAATCATTTAATTCTTTTTCCTACAAGAAATTGTCATTTTTTTTTTACTTTAACACTCTATCCGTTTTTTTTTCATCATCTTTAACGAAACTACAGTTTTTCCGAATTTTTCACTATTATGACTAAACAAGAATTTCTCGAAACAATAATTATAATTGATCACATTTTCTAGATACATGAATAAACTCACGATTTTTTCACTCGCCAATGCTTGAGCTTCCATAAAGAGTTTGAGATCATAATCAGGCGTAAGATCGGTGAGACGAGGTTGTCGATCTTTCTCGATTCCCGGTGGTTCGCCACAACTGTCGCTTTCGTTTCCGTCCCCACTCGGTTTTTTCCATTTACTCCGTAGTTCTTTGACCTTCAGTTGATAATTTCGTTGCTCGTTCGTTTGGTGCATTCCCTTGGGTGATTTTTTGCCCAAATTTATGATTGCCTTTTTGCGCTCTTCCTCTCGTTTTTTCCGTTCTTTATAAAAATCACTTTAAAACAAAGTAGTTTTGTATTTTAATTCGTATAAAAAAAAAAGGTTTTAATCGAATTTCACAAGAATTTTCGTGCCTTGAATTACGACATCAAATGTTTACGATACTCGGAATAACTTTTCATTTTATTCGTCGAGTTGATGAGTAAAAAAAGTCAATGAACTTACACACAAGCCTGCGGCGTCGTATTGTGATACAAAGGACACGATTCAAGAGTAAAATGTGTGTCGAAGCGTCCTGACAAGTGTCCTCGTGAATCGCAGGAAACAGCCAAAGGACATTCTCGATCTTTAACACTACGTGCTCGCGTGAAGGTTCCTTGACCTCCACGACCGACACTCGCGGCACTCGAACCTCCGCTTCCCGCTCCGGTACGTCCCGACGATGAAAAATGTCTCGAGCCGCCACCACTGCTGCGTTTTACTGGAGATTTGCTTGAACTTCTCTTCAATTCAGCTGTTCAATTGAATGAAAAAATTCAATCAAGACATTGAAGATTCCGACAAATGATTTTGTCATTTACTTTACATTCGGAATGCAAAATGGGATAAAATTTAGTTGGATGTACGATTTTTTCGTTTCAGGAGTCGGTTTAAATATTTTACCTGCATCAGATTCCGAATCACTCTCAATTTTCGTTTGCATCTGCAACATCTTGTTAGTTTTTCGAGCTTGTAATTTTCTCTTTCCCTTGGGGGTCGTAGCCGTCGAGCTATTTTCGGCATCGTCTTTTTCGCTGTCAGAAGCATCGCCATCATCCTCGCTTTTTACGATACTTGGACGTTTAGAGTTTTTCTGAGGTTTTACAGCGGCGACAGCGACGGATGGTCGTTTGGGTGGCGAGCTACTCGTTCCACTTCCAACACCGGAATTATTGTTTTGCTTCTTTTTCACTTGTTGAGGCTGTGGACTCGGTACGCTGTCCGATGAATCGGAATCGGAACTACTGTCCGAAGACCCGGAACTTCCTGAACCACCTGAACCACCGGAACAACTTTTCGAACTCGCCGAACTCTCAGATTTTGAAGGCTGTTGAGGTCTTGTTACCAAACCTGTAAACATTTCGGACGATTTCTTTCAGCAAAGATTTCATCATTTATTCAACGATAATTCCATCGTTTTCTCATAGCTCAGCGTTTCTTTGGAGACAAAATGAAAAAAAAATCTCTGGTTTTATAAAATTTAAATATTTCTTCTTCTTTAAAAAGTTTTGGACAAATTTAGGAGCTGTTTACGTTTTGCAATATGACTTCGAATGTTTTTCGATTGTTTATAGCATTCAGTCTCGTTTGAGTCATTTGTAAAAGTTGATTATTTACAAATTTACGTCCCAAATGACTTTTAGTACAGTTTTGTGTATTTTCAGACGATTCTACTTACTCGGCCTATTATTTGCTGGTGCTCGAGCCTTAGGTTCTGTAGGTTTCGTTCTTGGTGGTGGTGGCTTAGACCCTTTTCCTGTGTTGCTTGTACTTTTTTGTGTGTTGGATTTACTGGGCGGCGAAGCAGTATCACTTTCGCTACTGTTCTCTGGGCTGAATATGCTCTTTTTCTTTAGCTTTTTTTGCACAGGTTCAGTGACTGTTTTGACTGGTTTTTCAGAGACTTTTGTTCCGCTATTGGCATTTCCTGTTAAATTGAAACAACGAAATAGATATTTGTACAACAAAACAACTTCAAAATTCTGTCAAGCGTTCTGTAATTACCAGAAAATTTGTTTCCTTTCCCATGAACAAGTTTGGCAGTAGCCACACTTTTTTGCGGGACGCTAGAAGGCGCGGGTTTACTTGTTTGTCGTTGAGGTTTAACGACAGGCGCGATAGTTGCAGTTGCTTTTGGTTTCGGCGGAGGTTTTCTCTTAGCCGGTTTAACTTTGCTGGGTGATTCTTCGGACTCGGAGGAATAAACAACAGGTTTTGACTTGGGCTGAACTTTTTCTTTGACTTTGTTCTCCGACGTGCTGGCGGTTGCGCTGTCGTTCTTTGACTTGATGTGTCTGCTAACTGCGGCGGGTATTTTTTTCTTGTTTTTCTCCGTGTCCGAAAGTTTTTGACTGCGTGCAGAACTGCTTGAGTTTTCAGAGTCCGAAGAGCTCGATTCACTTCCTGAGCTCGAAGAACTCGACGACGAGGAGCCCGAGCTGCTCGACGAAGTCGACTCCGAGCTCGTTGTCTATATTTCCATGAATAATTCATTTTTACAATGGTTACAAGTCATTTTTATTTTAAGCAGTATAAACATACGAAAAAAAATGTTTGACAATGTTTGACAAGTGTTTTTTTTTGCGTTGAATTTGATCGCGATTTCATTTAGTCTTACCTTTCGTTTCGGAGTCATTTTTCAACTCTTATCATGTCCTTAAAAATACCTTGACACCCACATTGCGCGCGTAAACAGTCACGATGTTCGAAGTACAAAAAAAGAATAATAAACGAATAAAAAGTATAGAAAAACATTCGATATCAGCTGTTGTTTGTCAAAGGAAATCGTAACCTCAACGCGCTCGATTTTCGCGTACTGTAGCTGTAGCTACTACTGTGCGAGAGAGCGAAACTAAACATTCGGAATAGCTTTGAGGCTCCCTCTCGTTTTATTAGGATAAACAACACAGCGGTGATGCAAGTGATCGGTCGAACTCTCCTGAGGTAGGCCCCTCAAGTCCAAATAAATTGATATGACCCGGAAAACGGTTTAATTAATATATTTTTCACTGACAAACGATTGTGCATCGATTTGACGCCTGGTAAAGTGCTTAATCGATTTGGGATCAAATGCAAAGTCAATTGAATCTGTATATCCGACCGAGCAGGGTTCGACGCTTCAAAAACTTGCAGAACAAAATCGCTTCGAAAAAGCACCATGCACCGTCGAATAAATTTGAAATTGGCGCGTTTTTTCCGCTAAGATGCAAGTAACAAATAGTACCACTATCAATGGCAGAGAATCCTAATCCGTGTTGATCACACTTTCGATTCAATTTTTTGAATACCTTTTTGACAATTAGACATGAGCTCGAAACAGTGATTGTTGTCCATCCATTCACAAAAAAATGACGCTCTTATTCGGAAAATTGAAATTCAATGACATTGTTAAAATACCGAGAAGATACAAAAATGGGCCCGATCATTGGGTACGTTTTCGACACGATTCTTTCTGTAAACAATATCTCTTTAAGTATTGTTTGATTATTATTAATACTGAGATAAAGTGCTGAGGAATATTTAATCAAGTGATTCTTCAATGTCGCATATATTTTTTTTGTTTATTAATAACGTGTTTTAAAGCCGGCGTTTTTGGAGCAGAAGTAAGGTTAAATCATGATTTGAGTTTGATCCCAGATTTGTCGAGTTGTTATCTAAAAATGACACGATGAATAATGTTAAAATCATTCAAATATCAAAATCCTTTTCTGCAGTGGATTATTTCACGTATAACGATGAATACTACAGACAAATAAAAAAATAACCTATTCCAAAACACAGGCTACCCTGAAAAAAAAACAATCTTCAAAGGACAAGGCACTGCAGCATTTCGACGATTTTTATCAGACTGTATACGGGGAATCATGGCACTTGATAAGATCTGCACTATTGAAGCAGCCGAGCAAATACATTGCAGTGTTAAACAATTTTGGCGACACAAGCGGGACGGTTGAAAAGTTTGAGCTAATGGGAGCGATAGATATGAAATCAATTTATGAAGCACAGAAACGAAACCTACCGGTGAGGAATGCAAGAGCCAAAGCAAAGGAGGCAGAGCTAGAGAAAGAAAAACGGGTGGATAAGAAGGTGAATCGCCGTTTGACGGAGGCCAAAGGGGAAAAACAACAAGAAGAGTTAAGGTCTCTGTATCCTCCGGAATATGAGCCGCCGCTGAGTTCCTTGGAGGAGGCAAGTCAAGAGGACGAAAGAAGCAAAATGCCGGATCCTTTGTCGCCTGTGAAAATGAGATCGATAGAAGAAGACGTTGCAACAGACTGTGAAGATCACAGCAGAATTGTGAGAACGGCGTCGGGGGTTACGAGCGCGACGATCCATGAATACGTACCAGCAACAAAGCTCAAAGGTCTAGACGATTGGATTCTGGAATCTTCGCACTACGATTATTACAACAAAGGTGCAGATTTTTCTGTCCAAATTGAAAAAGATCCAGTGTTGACATTCCCCGAGCACTTGAAAGTATACACTTTCGAAGCCCTCAATGACAGCAAATTCCCATCGCCAAGACGAGGTACCGAGGGAGTTTTCGATTATTATCTAATGGACGGTGGTTCGATCCTCCCGGTGCTGGCTCTTGATCTTCAGCCTGGCGATGCTGTGCTCGATATGTGCGCAGCACCCGGTGGAAAATCGCTCGCTGCTTTGCAGACCCTGATGCCTCGTGTTCTCGTCGCCAATGACAGTAAACTCAATCGCATCAATCGCTTCAACCACATTGTTGACGAATATTTTGGCAGTCTGAATGTTTGGCAAGATAGGTTGTTTATCACGAATAAAGACGCTCGTGTGATAGATGATGCGGACATGTTCAACAAAGTAATTCGACAGGATTGACTTAAAAACCATTTTTGTTTTTCCATTCGAATCTTCTCTACGAAAAATAACAATATTTTTTTTTTAGATTTTGGTCGACGTCCCCTGCACGACAGACCGGCACGTCCTCCACGAAGACGACAATAATATATTCAAACCGACTCGGCTTCGCGAGCGACTCCAACTGCCTGAATTGCAATCCGAAATCCTCAGTCAAGCTCTGAAAATCGTCGCACCTGGTGGGATCGTCGTTTATTCCACTTGTTCTCTCAGCCCCATACAAAATGACGGAGTCGTTCAAATGGCTCTCAAAAAAAATTGGGAACAGACTCAATCGTCAATGGTGGTGATGTGAGTTTTCGAGGATTCGGAATACAAATTGAAAAAGAAACAAACGAAAATCAGATTCTATCGATAAGAAACATTCTAAGCCTTTTTTTTTTGTTTCTCACAGGGATATGATGGAAGCCCTAGAACCGTTGCGATGTCTCTACAAATTTGGAGACTTTGGCCTGAAATACGGACACATCGCAATACCGAGCAAAGCAAACAACTGGGGTCCGATGTATTTTTGCAAAATTGTCAGAGTTCGTTGAATCAGCGGCTAACATACAACCGAAAAAACATGAATTCCCTTTGCAGTCCGAGAGGGTTCGTTAGTCTCAGCGAAAAGGTTACAAACGTGAATATTTTTTATTACAACATACAACATTCTTCCTGGCCAAGCAGGAAAGTTTCTGAACAATTGAAACATTTAGTTTGAAACATCTGATGAGTCATTACTAAATAAAAATCTGTAAATACATTATACTTTTTTGAATCTATCATAGATGATTTGTTGAATGAAATAAAATAACTGAAATGAGAGATCGCGAGTGAATGGAAAAAAATGTCTAGTTGGAGTCTTTCAGGGGTAACGTCTGGTCACTCGCCATTTCCTCGTCCTTCGATTTCACTCTGTTCCACGGTTGTTCTTCGCCCGAGCCGAAAATAGTATAAACAACGATGAGAACCGCGTAGAGAGCGACGGTTGTGAGGAAAATTATTCTCCAGGCTTCGATCGTTTGCTGCGGAAAAATACAATGTTGTTTTTTCGTTTCCAACTAAAATTAATACTTAAAATCGATATTATTATGTTTTCGTTTGTCTTCAAAATGTCTTACGTTTCCTTCGGTGAGTTTACCGACGAATATCGGGACGAGAAATCCGGGGATCGTCGCGACACAGTTCGTAATGGCGACAAGAGTCCCCGCAAAATTCGGAGCAATGTCGATGTGGTTGGCGAGAAAACCGCAGTACATTCCACCGATGCAAGTCACACCGATAGTCATGAAAGTCACGGCCAGGGCACGATTGTCTCCGACGAAGGAAACACCAATTAAACAAATTGCAGGTACACCGGCAGCTTGAATTATCAAAATACGATGGAAATACGATTAAAATACTGTGCAACTCGAAGCAATTGACGATTAATGTAAATAACAACAAAAAACATTTAAAATTTTGATAACGATGACGAACACTTACCGATCCACGTTCCGATCTTTCTCGACAAAGTAACCGAAATGATTTTTTTGTCCTGGAGGATGCTCAACGATTTACTCAAAATCATTGTGAACAGCCACATGCAGAAAAAGGGCAGAGAAGAAAGACCGGCGTTCTGCGGAATCGAAAATTTTCTTTAAAAAATCAATACCCAATTCGAATTTATCGATTAGGGATTTAAAAAAATGGGATTTTCTTTACCGAAGACATTTTGAATTTCAGTATTTCGTTCATAAACGTAGGCAATTCGATAAGGAGCATGTACCATCCGAAATTGCTACAGAAATGCGCGACAAGTATCGCGAGGAACGGAGGCGAAGTGAAAATCGCTCGCAAAGGAACAGCCGGCTTTTCGGCGTGAATGTCATCTTTCTTCTGGCCCAAAGAATCCAGAATGTATTTCTTTTCCTCTTGAGTTATGAAACGCTGCTGTTGCTCCGGAGAATCCTCAATCATCAGCCACCAAGCCGTGCACCAAAATAAACAAAGACCACCCTCGATGTAAAAGATCGAAGCCCAGCCGAGCTTAGCGGCAAGCAAACCCGATAACAATATTGAAATCACTGTTCCCAAAGCAGTTCCTGCGTATACGATCGAAACGAGAACACTTCTCTCATCTGGGGGAGCCCATTTTGAGCACATAACGTGCATTGCCGGAAACGTCACCCCCTGAAAAATAAATTAAAATCCAAATCTTCGTATTTATATTGCTAACAATTCAGAAATAACATTTTATCGATCATTTCGAAAGTTTAGATTTAAAAATAGAAAACTTTTCATGTCGTCATTTTATTTTATGAAAATTTCAGTACTTGACGGTTCGATAAATTGTTTTACAAAATTCACTAATTTTTAAAGACTTTTTCACATCTACAGAGGTGTAAAATTTCGTTCTTTCAATTTTTCATTCGATAGGGTTACCTTTTATATATGATTTTTTTTTTTTAATCCAGGACTCGATAACTTTGAGTAAATGATTTTGTTTAATTTTCCAGCTAAAGCGAACAGCCGAAATCGTAGTTACTGCGAAAAGCATTTTGTAAAAAAAAACTTATTTACATAAACTACAACTACAGGTCAATTAATTTTTTTATCTCAATGAAATTTTCGTACTTTCATTAACAGCAATATCTCTTTTCGAATAAACCAAAAGTTGTTGCAACGTGATAATGCAATTGGTCAAAAAAATGATTGTCCAACGAATACACGGACGTTTTTGTTTCATCGTATAAAACGAATTTGTCTATTTTCTCAAAAATATCAACATTGGAGAAAAAGCTGGTTGGTTGCTTACACCACCGATGCCTTGGAGAAATCGCATCAGCATAAAAAGAGAATAATGAATTTCGGCAGCCACGGGTGACAGGACGGAAGCAACGACGTTGAGTAAAACCGAACCGTTCATGACCCATTTTGCTGATGAGAGTTCGGCCATTCTTCCACCTGGAAGAAGGGAGACCATATAGCCCCAGAAATAGGCTGAGAGAATGTAGCCTTGAAGAGATTCGCCCCAAACGAATGGACCATCCTAAAAAAAAAAAAAAATTCATTAAATTTTCCTAAACAAACTGAAAAAAAAAATCATAAAAAATGTAGGATCCTGGGAAAATTACTTCAGAGTCGGTTTCGGTGACGTTTCCACTAAATCCACCGGCATCAATCGGCGAAGATTGATTATTTAGTAGCCTTTCATGTTTCAACGCCGTTTTGTTTACCATCGCGACAATGGCAACACTGACGTTGACCTTGAAACCGTAAATAATGGCGAGTCCTATGGAGCCCATTATCGCCATGAGATAACGTATCGGAAGTCGCCATGTTCTTCCGGTCTCACGAGCGTTCTCTGAATTGACGTAATAAATATTTTTCGATTAGTTAATGGCAATAAAAAAATCTAAGTTCTTTGACTCTAAGAGTGAAAATAGATTGTTCTCGAGCCAAACTATCGTATCGTAAATCGTCCCGAGGTCTTTGACTCTCTCGATTCATTCTTCATTATCGTGCGCTGTGACTCAAAGTGGTTCGAGGGTCGATTTTACTTTCACGCTTGCATGCCACGTTGCTCTTCCTTCGATCGAAAGAAAACAAAACTCGGTTCTCGTAATTCTAAATAAATTTTTGTTGGCCAGTTTTATTTTTAAAGTGAGTGCGAAAAGATTTTTCTGAAAAACTGTCACCTCCAAATGAGATCGTTGGAAACGAGTCTCGGAGAAGCTGGCAAAGTATTTTTGGCGTGAAAAAACGTACGTGGAAAATCCACAATAAAAAAAAAAAAAAAAAAACTGTAAAAGAATTCCAGGTCAGACCAGTTTCCCTCGCCCAAATCGACTGCTCATAAATTCTCCAATCTTCTAAATTGAGGCTGTCAAACAATATGGTTACCTATCACGATTTTCATTATTGACCTCTATGGATTTTCAAGGATAAATTCAATATGTAGTTGAATAATTTCGTTGATTATAATTGATTACGTTTTTTCTTTTGTGACACGTACACGTTTGATTTGGAGCAATTTGAACTGAAATTTAAACGACTATCTAGAAACCATTGGGCCATTGAACCAAGCATACCTTTTTTTTATCATCCATCAAAATCCCACGCCTTTGGACAAGCGTGGAACAAACTAAAATATTATTTCTATTTCGTCAATCTAAACGTCAGAATTCAAGAGCTCGTAAAAAGTGATTTGCGCGGGAAACAGAAACGTTCGTGAAATAAAGTCGATTAATTTATTTATTCAGGTTGTGATTGATACATGAAAAGGCGAACACCGAAATTTTTGGTTCTAATGGTCTCTGAGGCAGGTGAAAAAAATGTAAAATAAAATAAGAACGGTCACTATTAGTTAATTGCAAAAAAGTAGCAATAAATCGCAACACCATTTCGATGGTTTCAAGGGCGCATGCTCCGCGGTAGAGGTCAAACGAAACTTTCCGGAAAGTTGAATGAAAAAGTTGTCGTTTGAAATTGCTGGCATTAAATTATTCCATACGTTGAACGCACTTTATGGGGGATAAGCAAAAAAGGAAGTTTGTGTTTGTGAGAGAGAGGGAGATAGAAAGAGAGAAAGAGATATGGTGTCGGATGTCCTTTTATGGGAGAGATCGATCGATGGTAGGAAACATGGGAGGAGGCGCCAAGGTCGAAAGGACGCGGACTTGAATTCGACCCCACGAAAGTCACGTCTTTCGTCTTCGAGTAAATTTAATTTAGGCACGAGGTTCTCCCGCGAGTTTGTTCACCCACGTCCATCGAAATTACGCGTGATTTAATACTTTATTGAAATTGTAAATACACATAAAATGCACGTGAGAAACTTACCGTTTGCGTTCTCGCCAACTGCCATTGCGTCAGCGACTGCGATTTTTTTCAAAGTGCACACACTTTTTTCTTATTTATTTTTTAGTATCTCACACCTAACATTGAACGACGTTTGCTATACAAAGTACAATTCAAAAATACTGTGCGTAATGCTGTTTGTATGTAGGCTTGACACGAACTTATCTTTTTTTTTTACTTCGACATAGAAGATAAACACTTTCGTGTCAACGAATCTGCGGGGCACCGAATTGTTATCGTAGCAAATGGAATTTATTTTTACGATTTTGTTCCAGTTTTCTATTTACTATATTTTTCCCCTGAATCGTTTATTTTGGGAATTATTTCGGTTTTTAGTTTCCAATGGTTTATTGTTTGAATTCACATTTGTTTAGTTTCGATGTAATTATTGTTGAAATTAAAAAAATTAAAATTTATTATTGTCCGCGGAAATGAAACTCCAGAATTTTTCAATAATACGGTTTCAATGTTTTTTTGAAGCATCTGAATTTCTCGTCTCAGCGTAATACTTCGACTTGTATTATTGTGTATTTCGTTTGGACGAAATTCGTATTAACTGTGAGCGCTGAACGTTCGTTCGAGTCACAACGCACTGACGAGAATCCGTTCTTTTTCGAGAGTATATACGCGCCGGGCGGCCACTCACACGTTGTGGGCTATTTGGAATACTCGCCTCAGTCGCCGGTCGCTCGTTCGCGCGTGTGCTTGACTCCATATTCTATAAATGCTCCCCGCCTGGCAGTCACGCACACACTGTCCAAAATCTCATCCTCGTGTGTGTGTGATACCTGTTGTCCAGATCCGTGACTTTGGCCACGAGCACGAGTAGCAAAGGGTACATCGATCCCTCAAACCTTTTTCCCGCCAGTCCGAGGCCCGTCAATTTTAACGGAAACACGCATTTTTCCTTCATGCATCAACGCACTACGGAAAGAATACTAAAAACCCTCTGGACAAACACAATTTAATGCTACAGAATTTACAGCGTCCTGTCGAAACCGGAAGCTTTGTTATATTCTCGGGGAAAAAAATATTTTTAATTTAAACACAAAGAATTTCGAATTGCGTTCGAAAGTTTCATTGTTTTATTGGAAATAAAAAGTTCTCGATGTATTTTTCACAGTGTACAAATAACGAATAAATACTGAAGAAAAAACAATGAACGAGTAAATAGTAAAGGTCTAGTGAAAATAAGCACAGAGTACTTTGTGACTATTTTTCAAGGTCACGATGTACACGACCCACCCGATAAAGCAATGTGATGAAGTTTCGTGCAAGATTCTCCTCCCGTTGTGCAATCCGAGTGACTTTTCTCACGTACGGAATATCGACGAGTAAAATGCCAACTCGCTGATGCAATAACGCAATCCATGAGGATTATGAGTCCTCGTTGTTAACAGTGCATTACGAGAAGATCGATTTTTAAAGGCGCGTTAATGAAAAGGAATCTTCCAGAATAATACTAATATATTTTTAATGATGTCTGATGTCTTTTTAACTTATACGTAAAAATGTATGAAAAAACTATTGTTGTTACGGGTGTCGCTCTGAAGAACTTCTGCGAAAACATCTCCTTGCAATAATATTTCGATGCTATAATATCCCAATGCCATAGTATCCCAGTCATTGATATCTCATAATACCTCATGAAATATTATGTATATTTCTAATTGTATAATTGTAGTAATGATGATGATTATAAAAATGATGATACTGTTAAGATAATGTGTTTATCAGGGATTTTCTAAAATATGTTTTTCGAATTCCTTAGTTATTTTTGTCGAAGAAATTAAAAGTGTCCTTAATATTTTCTAGAAATGTTTTTGGACGTGTTTAGTCGGCGAGAATATAATCTTTCGTAATTATTTGTACAAGATGTCGTGAAAAATATCGTTGTATATACAGAAAAATGTATCTTTTCTTCTGAAAGTTCAAAATTGCGATGAAGGCCTGAGAACTGGGTGGTTAAAAGCACGCAGGAACAACAAAAAATAAATAAACCTAGAAATGATAACAATAATGATAAACCGGAGCGAAGTGAGACGTTTAAAGAAAACAAAAAGATCGCGCGATAAGCATCAAAATAATTTTTGTTACGTCTATATGTATTTAATATTGTATTAACAGATTGTAAATTTATTAAAAACGCTCAACAAATTGTCAAGTTTTGTATTTGGAAAAAATTTCGAAAAAATGTTAAAAGCGTTGAACCCACCGAGCGAGGAGCAGAAGATTGAAATCGGTAGTTTGGTACAACCGGAAGCGGACGCGAAGAGCACAACGGATACCGTTGGTTCGTCAAAAAAAAGTTTGGATAATTGGACGCCCAGCGATACCGGAAGTTCAACGATATTAAAAACACCCAATCAAACCAACAATAATCTCGAAGAGATTTACACTTGGGTCGATCAAATCCCGTTCTCTAGACCGAGGAAAAACATTGCAAGGGATTTCTCCGACGCTGGTATTTTGATCAATCAATGCACTTTTTTTAATTCTGATGACGAATAAGAATAATTCGTCGTATTTATTGGGTTTTTGATAAATTTGTATCTCGTAACATTTACTATTTAAGAAATCGCATTTTTTAATCGTTGTTTTCATCACACAGTCTTCATGGCAGAATTATTGAAGCGATATTACCCGCGTCACGTAGATTTGCATAATTACGTGTCGAGAAGCGGTGTCGCAAATAAAATTGAAAACTGGAACACCCTCAATCGAAAAGTACTTTCAAAGGTTGGCATGAAACTGAACAAAGATACGATTGTGAAATTGGCCTATTCGGAGGCAGGAGTGATAGAAACAGTTTTGGCAGGATTGAGAAGAAGAATTCTCAAAGATTGCAATACAGAAAGAGCATCTTTGTATTTCGATTATGAGGAAAACCGGAAGGGTGGTTAGAAACAGCAAAATTATTTGATAAATACAAAACCAAAATGTCCTTTCGTTTTCGACATGTTCGTCTGAAAATTTCGTTCATTTTTTTGTTAAGCAGAAACTGTAAAATCTGTACTGAATCCGGAAGAAGTTGCAAACAAAAATGTGCCTCGTCATGCATTTGTCAAGCTGAAAAACGAGTTGGAGGAAAAAAAAAGTGTCATTAGCACACTGAGCGAAAAAGTTTTGCATCTTGAGAGTCTCATGAAATTAAAGGACCAGAGAATCGCTGATTTAACAACACAAATCACAGGTTCCACAGAGAAAAACTTGACTCTGTCCATGTGCCCGGAAAGTGCGAGGAAACAAGTTAAAAATTAAATGGAAAAAAACATTGGAACAAAATGTAAATAATTTAGAATGTCAATCGAATATTTTCCTTTGTACTGAAAAAATTATTTGTCTATCCTAGAGATGGTTTGGCGCAGACTGTAAATATTCGAGGGCACAAAGTGTTACTTTTTTTTAGAAAAGTAATTTATTAGTAAATTTTGAAGATTTTTTCGGAATACCTTAGTCTAAAGGAATATACATTTTGTTCAAATCTGTGCTCGCATACTCGGCGGAGAAACAAGTATAACTCCGTCACCACGGACAAACAACATTGGGATGTTTCGCTTCGTCGTGCGATAAACTTCTTCGTAAGTTTCCTCATCGATTTCCACAGTCGTCACCGTTTCTTCCGCATCCCCCAATACCATGTTTAAATGTTGGTCGTACGCCTACAGGAAATTATGAAAAATTCATTGCATTGGTGGTAAAATGAGAAAACAACGAAAATGTCATTTTTCCCGCCATTTTTTTGAATTGTTAGCAATAATTCTTCACTTACGTGCAATCTTCCTCGCAGCTCTCTTTCGTTACGCATTTTAACGTATATCCTCTCGTCCAAACTCAGCCTGATCAAATCTAGAGGCTCCTTCACGTTTATCGCTGGAACCTAATCAAAACAGTCAGCGTTTGAGGTTATGTTTTCTTACTGTTCTTTCGTACGTTTCTAAGTGTATTATTTCCTAACCTGTTCAGCTTCGTCAGCCATTATTTATAATTGCCGAAATTAAACTGCAATATTCTTGGGTGAAGTACAAAATAATTGATTATAATGTCAATATAAATAACAATGCGAAATTTAATTGATATTTTGCTACGGACGTCAATCGATCCCAGAGCCCGGCGAATAATCCGGCTAGTGGCGCTACTGTGAAACACGATGAAATGATGTACTACAAGTTTTAAATGAAATGGATAATTAGTTGATATCAGTTAATATAGTCAAATGATTTTAATTGAACGTGATTTCTTTTTTTTTTAACAATTTTACACTATTCTTATAAAATCGTTTATCTAATGTACCAAAAAAGTTAAATCAACATTTCGGTGACAGATGGCACTAGAAGTACTTTCTTCCATTCTAGTTTGTTTTCGTTTAAAACCGAGAAAACTAATCGCGGCAGCATTGATTAGCCTAGTAAGATATTCAGTTTTAGTACTGAAATTTGCCGGGAATGACATGCGCGTAATGGGCGCCACGCTCGCGCATTCGAGACTCGGGCACAGTACGAGTTGGAGGAGCGTAAGCGGAGCAACGCCATTTTCCTCTTTCTCCAGGGCAGTGTGTGTATTTCGATGAAAGATTTTTAAAAAGAACATACAAAGTGTAAAAACAGCGGTAGAAGTAGTGCGATGGATGTTTGTCGTTGGTGATTTTAACTATTTGGTTCTCGTGGGGAAAAAAAATTGTCAAAATTTTGGTAATCATCTCGGGAGTAGTACACACGTTCGTCGATGCGTAATGTAGACAAGTGAGGTGGCCTCGCGTTGTGGAAAAAAAGAGAAAAAACGTTTGCAGGGCGTTTTACGAGAAAACTATGCTGCGACATGAGATTCATCGTATCAACGCTCCGGAGACGGTGAGTTTATCATATGTAAATAATTCATTCGTTACAAATCATCGTGCAATTTGTTTTGTGACCTGGAACTAAAAATCTCGCTTGACGTCTTGTCATTATAAGATCCCGTGGTTCAGTAGACTCGAGTGAGAGACAATTGACCAGTGCGATATTGTTTCACAAATGGCACGGGTTACATCGATTATATATGGGGGGAAAATAAGCCGATCTCCTTCACTCGATTCCTGAACTCGTCGTGTGTGTACTATCTACTACTATATATATATAATACTACGGCGTAACGGTGTAACGGCTGTTTTTACCATTCGCATCCGTTCTCCCGGACCTCTCGATCCTCGTTCATCGAGTTTTACTCCGAGCTCTATAGTGAGCGGCACATTTATCAGATTCTTTCTTACAAACACGCGACTATGTGTGCGTGTCTGTGTTTGTAAATGAAGTTTTACGAGAATCTCTGACGAGTTCTGATACAGAACTCGGCGCAAATTGTGCAGAGTTTTTTCATATGTATATTCATATTACTTTTCCCTTCATTTTGACAGCTCATTGATTTTACAAGAAATACATCGATTTAAGCACGTTGTCGGTTTCGATAGCTCGTAGGGTTGATTTAGTCGATAGGTGTGGCGTTTATTCACGAATAAGGGCGGCGGTTCACGACTGTGCTGCACATGGCCGTCTCTGGGAGCCGGCTATGCAGGGGGTGGTTTTTGTACTCCCTCGATTTCTCCCTCGCCCGGATAGGTGTGGCGGTACGCGACCGACAGAGACACCGCATCGAACTATCCCGGGCGGTGAATTTTTATCGCTGCGCTACATGCAATCAAATTTATTTTTATTTTTCTTAAACGACATTTTTGAATTTTCTTATTTTATCGACGATTTCTCAGGCACTTAAATGTGCATTGCAATTTTATTTTGACATTCTAATCGTGCATTCGAATCTTTTACCATTTACCACATTTTTTTTAAGTTTTCAATCGTGTATCCAAATAGTTGACAAGACAATCAAAATGGTAAGAAAAATGTTTTTCACACGTTGATCTTTCGTTTATTCGAATATCGGCTTCGTGGGTGGTTAGCTTAATGATATTTTTAAAACTCTCAGCCTCGACGACGTATTATGGAGATGCGATTGCTGCTTTTTTTTCCAATTTTCAAGGGACCGGAAACCGAAAAAAAAAATATCCGCATTTATCCAAAAGTTTCTTGCATTAGCCTCGAATTATCTTCAAGGGGTCACGTCTGGTTAGAATCCAAAAAAGCAGTCTTTTCGATTTTTTTCTCCTGGAAACGATGATTTATATTTGACAATTAATGACGTACTTTGTGAAGTTTATTTCGGAGAATATTCCACAATTTTTTCGTAATAAAAAATAAGGTCCTAAAGGAGATTTTTTGTTTTCAATTCTGTAAAGCATGGCCATACGGAGAGAATGAAACCTCAAAAATTATACCGTTACAGAATAGAAACGGCGTGGATGACCTTAAAAGTTCGGCAAAATGAACTGTGCAGTATGTAAATATTTATGAAAATAAAATAATATTTATTGTACATACCAAAAATTGTATTTCATTTTCATGAAAATGTATTTCTGTACAATAAAAATTGGCTAATTTTCAATTCTCTCCATGGAGTTAATTCGGGTTGTACTTCAATATTGTATTAAAAACAAATAACAAAGAGACACAGATCGATACTCTTCGTGAAAATAAAATAAGAAATATAGGATGAGGAATATACTAAAACGAATGACGTAATTTTAACTAATGGGAAGAAATGACACGAAAAAGGCTGCAGTCAGTAAGTAATTTGCTATGCGAAGAAAATATGGATCGATGTGACGAAAATGTTCGTTTGACCGAGCATTAGCTAATTAAGCTTACAGTCAACAAGCCTTTTTATGAACACACACAGTAGCTTCGACTCGGAATTATCGTCGTTATTTTCTCTTTTATCTTCTTTCTCTCTTCCTTGCTCGCTCGTTGAAATTCCACACGACTGGGCGCCCTCCTCCTTATACATTCACACGCGTTGTGTCGCACGTGTGCAGCGTAGGCAAAATTATATACACAGGGTGCATCGTCAACTCATAACCGAGTTTTCTTTCCTCCGGACGTTTTACCCTCAGGCTAATCTTCAGTTGTCTTCATTTTACCCAAACATTCATTTTTTTTTTCGTTTTTTTTCTGCCTCTCTAGCCCTCGGCTACCAGTTGTTTCGCTCATTGTTTTTGCAACAAAAACCTACAACACTGGATGAAGAAAAATGATGTCATCATCAAAATTTCATGAGAAAATATCGAAAAACAACTTTTTCAGCATTCTTTAGATACTATCGTTACGATTTTCGAGGAAATGGAACTTTCTATAATATTCTTTGGAAATCGAATTGAAAAACGAGATAAAAAACATTACTTATCTACGCGATACCTTGAAAGAAAGAGAGATCGATTCAAATGTCAAAGAATACCCCGAGTCCTTCCCCCCTCCTCTTCGTTCTCTTGACTTCGAAGTGAAAATTAAAAACTTGAAAACTTTTCCGATGGTCACGAAGAGAGGCAGTAGTCCGGTTACGGGCGCCTCACGTGCTCTTCACCCATTCATATATTAACTTCTCTCCATTGACCTTGAGATTCGAGATAAAAGGCTACTACACTTCCACTATGCATATTTCACACTTGCAGACGTACAACATACACAACATGTCTGCGAATGGTGTATTACCAGCTAAGAAAGAAAGAGAAAAGAGAATTTATCGCGAACAGCACGCTATTACTAACTTGTATCGCATTATACGAATAAGAGAATGTGTCCGAACATCTATAAAGGCATGTATACTTGCTCGTACCCACGGTTGTGCACTCTCAAGAGCGTGACGACTTTGCGGGACATTGTACCCATTTGAAGTACTATTAAAATAGAAATTAAAAAATTAATCTTTATTATTTTTATGCATGCACGTGAAATCTCTACTTCTCAATTACTTAATTCAACGTTTATATACACCTAAAGGTACCAAAAATAAGGACGAATTCAATAATTGATTCAAGGTAACTACTGCACTGCATACTAATCAAATGAGTGCTAAATTTTCAACACGCTTTTAGACCAAATTTAACGTATCAATTAAACGTATTGCTAGTGGATTTATATTACAATTTGTCTTGTTAACTTGGAAAAATATTAAAAACGATAGTTTTGCTAAAGCATCAACTGACAAATGCAAATTTCCATGATGACACAATTTCACTGGGGATTTTCAAAGAATTATCTGTATTTTTGAACTAATTTTTGATCTAAAAGCGTTTTGAAAATTTAGCACTCATTTGATGCAGTTCAGTAGTTACCTTAATAAAGAAAAATGTATACACAGAAAAAAGAATACATGGCTGCAAAATGTTATTGATCTTCGGATTTTTTAACAATCAATTACACATGAAAAAAGGAACATTATACGGATTAAAAAGAATTTTTAATAATCGATTTTTTTGTGATTTGTCAGATAAAAGTAAGCCATTAAAAAGTCCTGAGTTTATTTTCCGAGTTCCGAATTATTTTATGATACGTAACATTTCTTTTGTGATATTTTTTTGTCGTTGGTGTTGTTTTGCCTTTCACTGGTAATCGCGTTACCGCCCACCGTCAGAATGTTCATTGTGTGTATTTTTTTTTTTCGATAGCACACGCGACCGCGAGAATATGGCACTCGACAAAGTGTTGAGTATTTACATCGAGGAATAAACGATGTTAATCGTTGTCGAATTAACAATTTTTAAATGTCAAAGACTGTGTTGAAAAAAAAAACGATATTTGAAGATATCCATTCGCTGATGGTAAGAAAAAACGCTAAGACAAAAGAAAACAAACGTGAGACACGTGAGTGCGGACGGGCGATGTTTATCGTTCGTCTCTCCTACTCACTGACTGCCCGAAGGACTTGTTATTATCGCGACTCCTGCAAGCTTTGTTTACATTTCATTATTTTCGAATGTACAAAGAATTCAACCAGAAAATTCATCTTTCATTGCCACCGTATTTCCATCTCAACAAGTAATAATTATCCAAATAAATAAAAAATTAAACATAACAACCAACTTTTTCAATAATTATACCACAGTTTTTATCAACGTATTCTCTTCAGCTAAAAAATCCCGAGTGATATGAATAAAGAATAAAAAGATTGAATTTTCAAATAAAATCGTTACGAAGAAAACGACGTTTTTCGTGAATGAAAATTTCAATAAATTTCTTTAGTGATGACATTTGAATGCTATCTTGAAAGGTGCGCCGTGTGGAGGTTTAAAACAGCAATCTATTCGTCGTATATTATAGTCCATAAGACAATTACTGCGCAACGTTCACCGTATGAATAATAGTAATAAAAATAGAATCGAGTGATGCGTATCTCGTAAGAAAGAGGGAAAAAGAGAGAGAGGGAGAGCGAGAGAAGTAGAGATGCGGTTACAAAATAAAGAAGCCTCGTATCGACACGCTGGCATAGATAAAAGGTACGTGGAACGAGAAAAAAGAGGTAAAAGAAAAAAACAAAAAAATATCCGGGCGAATGAGTTGTAGCAGGAGAGTTTCGCAATGACCCTTTGGCTGTGGGCCAGTCGACCCACGAGGCTATTCCGAATGCGGCAAAAATTCTCCCGTCGCATTACGAGGCAAACAAACGAGATTTCTTTTACAAGTATTCATGGAGCGTTCTCTCCTTTTTTATGTTTTATTTCACGTCGATTTGTTTCTTGCAACCACGTTCCCTGACCTATCTGCACCGCAGTTTGTTCAAGTTTTGTTTTTTTTCGTCTTCCAGAACGTGACAATCCCACGAGAATAATAAATCGATAAAAAAGGTTTACGTCAATGATGGAACTGCCATTAATATAAAAAACAAAGTACATTCGTCGTCCAAAGATTCACTTGAACGAAGATGATGACAGTTTTTTTCTGCAATTTCTTGATTTCTTGGTTTATTTGCAATTATGGACTTACACCTCGCAGTACAAAGAACGGAATCGAGTTCAATTATTTTTTCTTCTCTCATATTAAATGAATCTGTCCATCGAAAGGACTGTCTCTTTATTCATCGAGACATAACGTTGTTGATAACAAATTTCGAAAAACAAAAAAGGAATGAGATGTGATTGATTAAGTGAAACAGTTTATTGCAAAAAACGATTTTTTTTATCAGTTATTTGATTTTTTATTTTTCGAACCAACTCCTTGAACATCCGGTACATATGGATTTTTTAAAAAATATACTGCACAATTTTGAGTCGTTAGTGCTATCAGAAACGACCTCGAAAATATTCTGAATCACTCGTCATTAAAAACATCCGTACAACTGATAAAAACTGTTATCGTCTCAACCAGGGGAGCTTGAGACTCGTGTACAAAGTTGTATGGGCATTAAAAATGCATTTTAGTGACTGTTCGGAACGAGAGCAAGAGAGCCCGAAGTTCTCTTATTTATCTGGCAATTCAGTGGAACTTTTGGATGCATGTGCGAATACGAAGAAACGGAAGAATGATAGAAACAGCTGTGATAAATTTGAGCTGCTGTGCAAACATTCGATCGTGGTGGTCCATTTGGCCGGGGCGCTCGTAAAAACGACTAAGAGCGTTCCATGATTTTTCACCAGAACAATAATTTACAATGTAAAGTATTAAAAAATCGTGAAAATATTGTTTGCTCCAGACTCGCCTCTTTTGGCAACAATTTTTTTCGTAAAATCATTCGTCCCTCGTTATTAAAAAAGTCTGAAGTTCATTCGTCGAAGTTTCGAAACATGAATAAGTGCCAAATCGACGCATAATCCATGAAATTTTTGTTTCGTCTTCGCAAGCATTCTGTTTTCTTTGTCGTATTTTGCAAACTTGAGTTTTGCTCTTAAAAATTCTCTCTCAATTCTCGAAGGCTCGAGAGATCTCGTGGGTTCTCAACTCCGAGACTTCGGGATGAAGTTGCAATGCTTGTTGGTCGTTCCGTGGAATCCGAAGTGCGCTAGAGACGACTGTGTGATATTAGCAAGAGGCTGTTTCTTCACTGAGCCCGCGAGGTCGACGTCTCCTCACGCACCATGACGAATGTTGCTCGACAATCTCTCGAGACTCTCGGCTGCTGGATACCAAATGTCCTCCAATTTCACATCTCTCTTCAATTTCATCTTCTTATTTTCACGGGACGAGCCAACGAATTAACGCTTGAGTGAATGATCAACCAAAACTCAACGAAACCTTTTAGATGGTTACATTGATTTTATGATTTTGAAGTTCGTATCGTCAAAATGTATCGAAAAACATTTTTGACCTTCATTATTTTTTTTTTATACTCAAATCGTCTTAATTTTTCTCCCAGATCTAGTTTTTTTCGTAACTTCAAATAAATTTGGAGCTCTATAAAATAGATTTCATTGCATTTCCTTGATACAGAGTTAACATTTAGAAAAAAACATACATTTTAATTTGCTAAAATCATTTATTCGATTATTTTAAATTTACATCAACGGCAAAGTTTTTTTTCGCACTAAACCAAAGAAGATTTATTATTTTGACTGATTACTGATTACGTCTAATGTGAGTTTGTCAACCCACACAGGTTTGCAGACTCATGGAAATATTATTAAGGTAGTGGCATTTATCGAAGTGTTTTTCTACAGATTTTAAACAAAATTTAAGGAGACATTCAGAACACTATCATGAAACTATGTGCAAAATTTTGAAAGGATTTATCGTTTCGTATTCGAGATATTGACAATCACAGATTGCACATATTTACACGCGTTTTTGTGGGGAGCAGAATTTATTCCATGAAAAAAAAACAATCTTACGATAACAGCTGTGTCTTTTTCTATTGTCACATGTTAAAATAAAGTCAACGAAACGAGATTGAGTGTCGAAAGAAAGAATTGTGACAGTTAATTGTCGGGTAGCACGACACGTTGAGGTTTTTTTGTTCCTGTTTGAGATAGTAATCCGGGGCTCGTTGTCGTTCTAAAGTGTGATTGTTGGTGAGTCAGTTGGGAGGTGTCTCGAGGCTAGAAATAAAGTATATACGTGTGTGTAGTTAGGAGGTAGTTTGTTGTTTCCGGTTTGTGTGTCACGCGACGGAAAGTGAAGGAAGGAGGAGAGCGTGAGGTAATAAAAATACTGGGTGGACGAATGTTTGATTGAGAAAAGATGTAAAATTAAAATGGCGAGGGATGCTGCGAGGTAGTGGAGGAGCATCAACTGGTTCTCCATGGAAGAGAAACCTTGGGAATTTGTTGAACTGGTCAATGCTCCAGATAGCAACGTATAAAGACGGAAAATATTTTCTCAAAAGTTTATCCAAGAATTTGAAGTTGACAAAAAAAAAACAGTTAAAATTAACGATTTGACGCACGAACGAATTGTATTGTTTAGTAATAACGTGTAATTACAAAGTATTATTATTTTTTGCCTCGTAACGCTATTTATTTTTCTTCGATATTCCCGTTGGTTTGCGAGAGGGGGAACAGGGGGATTTTTTTTTTTTTTCACGATCCGCAATAGCGGTGCACGTTCTCGATGAGTCACGTAGACGACGATGACTCTCGGTGGAACGAGGAAACACTCCCTGTGTGCAACTCGAAATCTTTTCCTTTTGGCGTTGTCCCCAACTGTGTGGCTTTGCCAACTCGCTTTTTCTCTTTTCTCTTTTACGACCCTCTCGTCGAACAAGGGTGCGCTCGTGCTTGATCAATATCGTGGCAGAGAGAACTTCGCGACATACACACACAACCGCAACATTTAGAGCTTTTGCTAAACACGTGAATTCCTTGGCCTTGTTTTTTTTTTTTTCTATACCTTTTCCAAGGCAATGACAAAACACTTCAAACTTATTCTCAATGCCACGTGGTTCTTCCTTTCGATGTTACTAATTTTTTACAATCTCTTTGTGCTGTTGCTCGTGTGTTTGAACTTTGAGAATATATGTTTGAGGGTTAAGGGGATCATTTGACCCGTAAAGAGAAAGAGTCGAATGACCTCTTCACGGTCGATCGCCGTATGACCGTAATGTTCGAATAATTTATTGATTTTTGCTTCAACCGAAATTCGATACTAATTTCTTAATTGATATTTAATATTACTAATTATTAAACAATAAGAATAATATCTCGTTCAACTATTTTGCGATGAAAAATTCGAAATATTTCAATAATTCAACAAATTTTCGAGAACGTTAATCAGGAAAAATCATATTTTGCCTCCACTGATTGTACTCGATTATTAAATAAATTTGATTTGAGGTTATTCTGCGTAATTAATGTTGGAAAATATTATTTTTACACCGACTTTTAAAAGTGTTGACATTTAAAAGAAATAAGTAATGAAGTTCAGCACTTGGTTAAGCACTTCTTAAAATATCAATCTCCCCTTTAACGCTATCGTTTCCATTCAACGCCTCGCTCGGTGTGAGCCACGAGAGACGACCGACAAATTGCCCTGGGCGCACACTGCGAGTTGAGCGCGTGGGAGACTTTATCCTATATGTATTAAATGCAGATGGGAGTTGCGGTGAGGTCGATCGAGGAATAGCTCAAAAGCGCGAGAGAGAGAGAGAGAGAGAGAAAGAGAGAAAGAGAGAGAGAGAGAGAGGGAGAGAGAGAGAGAGAGAGAGAGAGAGAGAGAGAGAGAGACAGGGAGAAAAGGGTTCCCTCGTACGTTCATTGCACACACGATCTACGCGTATATTCTTTTATGACTCACGCGCTTTTTACTTGCCCTCCAATACCTTCGATAATAATACACCATGCATCGAATACACTCAGCACTATCGATCAATATTGCATTAAATTTTTATTAGCTTTCCCTGCAATGCAAAAAAAAAATTGGCGACTCAAAATCTTGATGGAATCGTAGCTGCACTAAAAAATGATCATTTTTTCATTAAATTCAATGATTTGCGTAAGAATTTTATTATTTAGGTATTCAACAATATTATATTGTTGATATTGGATTTTTATGAATTTTTTTTCCAAACGTACACCATACAACGAGCACGAAACGACCCCAATCTTCTCTTTTGCAGCAAGTGTTCCTAGTACGTGATAAAAAGGTTTTATTGTACACCATTCTCTTTGTTTTTTCATAACGAAAAAAATGGTGTGTGACAAAGTCATATTTGGAGGATATTTGGTGATAAAAAGCGTATGAAATGAAAAAAAAAGTTTCGAAAATGTAAAAACCATCAGTTTTTTGCTGAACAAACATCGGGGTCGTTTCCAACCCCCTTTTAGGGCTTCAGGCTCGATGCACAGAAGTCTCAATTTTGTTGACAAATGTCGATTACTTTTGTAAATTGGATAAACTAAATATTAAGTAATAATACGAAAATTTGTATCATTTCAGCAGTGAAGTTCGTTCCTTCAGAGACTGTCAGTAAAACATATTCATTGAATGACAAAATTTTCGTTATTGCACAATAATATTTAGTTAACAATATTCGACAAAACATTCGACCTTTTCCAACAATATTTTGGTTCTTTAGTGTGTAACAAACAATAGCAGGATGAAAACTAAACAAAGAAGCAAGACCATTTAACTATTTTTCAATTCCTGCCATTCATTCACTAATGTCAATGCATATTATTAATTGGATTTCATTCAATCAGAAAACATCGAAATTTCAAAAGCCTCGTGCTCTTTAAACATGAATAGAACTCACTAATTAAATGAGAAAGTTTCGGTTTCTCGTTCCACCGAAAATAATTGAGTGACATTAGTTTGTAACACGTCGAAGCTTTCGATACGAAAATCGACTTTTCCCCGAGAGGCAGGTGAATCGAAAAAAACTTGTTTATTTTTTTCTGTACGTTCGTGTTGTCGACCTTGTTCACGGTCCCACGATAAAAGAGCATACAGGAGCCGGGAGGAGGGGGGAGGGAGGGAAGAGGACGTAGTTGCTAATTGAGGCCAATGGGATTACCGCGAGGGGGTAACAGGAAACAGAGCTCCGGCTCGTATGCGATATTATTACACTGTAGATTCTCCTCGCTCTTCTACTTCGACGATTCGATCGTGATGCGATTGAAGGAACAAAAAACAACAATAAATTTTGTAGAAAAAGTCTTTTGGTCGTGTTTTGATTTCTAGAAGTAAAAAAAATACAGTAAAACATAAATAAATTTGTTTCAGTTCTCTACGATCCTTTACGCGTAAGAAATCTTTTCGACTCTTCATCCTTATCTTTTTTCTAACCACGTTCTTCACGAGATAAGAGATAAAAATTGACCGTAAGGTCTTGGCTCGTGTTAAACTTTACGAGTTATGGGTTGGGTGAATAAAAATCTTAAAAAAAAGCAGCCGAACATCTACTGTTCAAAAGTTCTACGTTCATTCACACTCTTCATTATGAGCTATTGACTTATTCCTGTTAAAAATAAATAGACTCACGTTAATAATAGCAGAGCGCCGAGAAGCTCGAACGAAATTATTCTTTCATTTCTTGCCCTGGTTCTAGAATTATTCAATGAGCCATGGAATCTCGAGCAGGAAATTGTTCCCGTTCATTTCCTCTCTCTGTATAAAGTTTCCTGACTCTCTTGGCCTCAAAAATTGAGTAGATACTATTTTATTTTTTAAATAAAAAATGTGCTTGGGTGGTATTTCTTCTTCGAGAATGAAAAAACAATCAGAAGCCCCACGAATTCGTCTCACGTAACGTATTTAGATAGAATTCATCGTCAAATTTGTATTCACGTGACGTCAAACTGTCGGCGCGAGCTTGTACATTTTTTTTGATTTATTTTTCTTGATTGAAACTCGTGTGGTCGATTCGTTCGAGCCATCGAATTAAGCACAATCGCGTCATCGTCGGACAACGAATTATCAATATCGTAATATCGTACAGCGATATAAACGACGAAAAAAAAACAATAATCATAATCAGCAAATTGTATCGATTATAATTCATTATCACATTCGAAGGAGTTCCAACGAAACGTGAAAGAATTCGATTTTTACAAAAACTACGATTTCAGATCATTCTTTTTATTAAATTCAATTCAGCATTTGAAAAAATGATTGAAATTCGCTCTATTTCTGTCAACTCTTTGTGTGTGTAACCCCTTAATAAATAAATTTAAACGTATCGAGTATTTATATTTGTTCAAGCAATGCAAATATTATTGAAACCATGAAATATCGAACAAAACGAATAATAATGTTGTATTTATTGATGTATTGCAGGTATCGAGAGAACGGTGAGTGATTTCGAAAAAATAGAGCTCTCGACCTCCCGAGGTCCACGATAGAGAGCAAAAAAGATGCCACTCCCAAAGAGGCTGGTCGAGCCCGTGCACGTCGCACGAGGCACGATACCCGAAGCTTTTCCACTTCCATCGGAATTGGAAGCAGCGACAAACGGCACCCTCGCAAATACGATTAGACAATTGTCCAGTTTGTCGAGGCACGCTGAAGACCTCTTCGGCGAGCTCGCCAGGGAAGCTGTCACGTTGAGCGATCGAGCCAATTCTCTTCAAGCCAGAATAGACAGGCTCGCGGTCAAAGTCACCCAACTCGACAGTAACGTCGAAGAAGGTAAATTGTCTTTTTTTCTTACAATTTTCCACGGCTGCAGGGAAAAAATTGCTTTTTTCCTGATTTATTGGAATAAAAATTGAATAAAATAGTGCAATTGGAAGAAATGCGAGAAAAATCTGAATTATCAAATGTTTCATAAATTTTGCAGTATCGCTGCAAGACATTCATATGCGCAAAGCATTTAAAAGTTCGGTGATATTCGATCAGCAAGTTGTTTCTCGGGATACGATGCCAACAGCTATGCTCGAAACTTATCAACAATGTGACACGCCTCCGCCTCTTGATAAACTCAATGTTTACAGGTAATTATAATAAAAAAAAACAAAAAACAGGAAAAAAAACAGTACAAAAACGTCGTTGTGTTTTTTTCTGTGGTCGACTTGATATTATAAATCTTGTGAGCATTAAATTTTGTTCCGTTATTAATTGTGATAAATTTTAGGGAGGACGGAAAAGACGGTCTCAAGTTTTACACGGATCCGAATTACTTCTTCGATCTGTGGAGTCAAGAGATGCTCAAAGATACAGAAAAGAAGCTCCACGATCGGGGGAAGAAGGTAAAAAACTTCGGTTCTCCAATAATTAGAAATTTGTTACGCGTCAGTCGACACGTTTTGAAACGATTGATTGAAAATAAAATCCAGTGTTTGAAAACGTGTTGAATTTGGCTATCAAAACTATTAATTTGAAATTTATAAAATGAATTTTTTTTAGATCAGACATTTTGGTGTGCATTGAGATTTTATTATCGATGGAAATTTGATACATTCACGTGATATTTGCATTCGAGACTTAAAGTAGCATTAAAATTCGACATTACTCGTTCAAATAAAACGTCAACTTGTCGAGATTCGTTCTCCATATAAATGGAGCTCTCATTGTTTTAGTTTCGATTCGATGAACTGAAAAGTTGCCTTGAATTTCATATCGAAGCTTGCATCGAAATATTATTCTCGATGTGAATTTAATGAATAAATATAATTGACGCAACACACAAATAATTCTAATTGCCAATACTGTGCCCTTGGTTATAGACCGAGTCTGAATATGCCGAACCGTTCAGAGAGGCAAGTCGATGGTTTGGATCTTTGTAGTTATCTCGTTTTGTTTTCCTCCTTCTCCTTTTATATATAAATAATTATATCTACGACGATCTCCCTCTTGTATTTATAAACACTGTCAATATTGAAGAAAAACAATTTTTTTTCCCACCTCAACCCGATCTCTGTAAAACAAATATGCATATCAATAATTTCTTATTAATCGTTAAATTCTTATAATCTCGCTCATTCACTCAACCATAATGTCAAATACACATCAGTTCGTGTATGCCTGTGCGAGTGCGTGTGTGTCATGACCATTTTCAATTTTTCTTTGTACTCGTTAACCAATTTTCTCGTTGCGCTGTTAGAGGTTTGCTCTAAATAGCTCGCTCGCTTTGAGAAACGTAGTTCAACGCTAGGGCATTTTGTTTTTCAGTCCTCGTACGAATCTTCGATCATCAAATCCTCGGAAACGCAAAAAAAAAAGAAATAAAAACAAATAATGTATATAAAAATTTGAAGCATCATTCTGGTCAAAGGTTCGAAGAACAATGGAATTTCACGAAGAGTTTTTTCGTCATTTTTCGAAAATTTTATTTACATATGCTTTTGATAAATGTTCAAAAATGCTTAAAAATACAGCCGATACAAATGAACAAAGAGAAATGTATTCCATGCAAATATTCGACCGGAATGAATCTTATTAATTGTGACGACAAAAAACGAAATCGCGAGCGCCATTCATCAATCGTTCATCTGAAAGAAAACTCTCGCTTGCCTTTTTTAATGCACCTCGTTTGAACACTCGAAGAAAAAATCCAGTGAGAAGAATATATTTGGTAATTGATTTTTTGCTTGAATTCTGTACAGCCTCACAGGCCTCGGAACGAGGGAGGCAGTGGAGGTGGAGGAAGGCACAAGAGGCGTGTAAGGCAACCTCACAATACGAGGGAAAGACAGAGACAATTGGCAGTCGGTCACGGAGAATACATAATGCCCAGTCAAGGAGTCCAATATCGAACTCCTCATAACATACCTGACGAATCGCTGCTGGGCATGGTCATGACGGAACCAAGACCACCCAGGCCAAACAGCATCGAACTCAGGCGAAGTTATCCATCCGAGGAACAGCATCTTTATAGTCCACCAACTTCTGATCACTACAGGTACTAAACTCAATACAAATTTGAGCATTGCATTATTTCAACACTCACAATAATTTTTTTCGGCGTAAAGCTCACAGCGAGGTGAACAATCGGCCACAATATTTTACCAGCGGGATATTTTTCTCGAATTTGTCGATAAAGTTTGATTTACCCTGAGCTTTTGTTTTTTGATAACAAAGATAATGGTTTGCGATGGAGTCGCATTTGGTGAGCATTTCGTTATGAAGAAATAATGGAATGAAGAAAATTTGACATTTCTGTGGGGTAATCAATTGCCTCGTTGTCCGGTTATTTGATTGTTCATTTTTTAATAAGAAATTTAATGTTACAGAGCCGAAAATTACGCCTCTCAGGGATACGACGACGGCAGTTTGTACAGCTCGCACTACGCTCCAGGACAAGGACAACCCGGAAGCGAGACTTACCAGAGCCCCGGTGGCCAAAGTACTCCCAGTCGAGGTGGAAGGTCGAGACCTTCGCAACCACCACCGGCTCCACCGAGCAACGCCTCGAGCAATTCGACACCGACCATTGCTTCGGCCAACAATACACCGACGAGGGGAAGATCGATGAGCACGGGACGAGACACACTTCCTCCTCCTCCTCCACCACCTGGTGAAATTATGTCACCGCCTCCGATAAATGGTACGAATTTCACACTTCCGTCAAATCAAAACAATATGGAATCAAGCTTTCATTCTTTTTTGTCATTCATCGTCTTTTTTCGATATCGTTTAGCAAACTTTATCGACCTCCAATGTTTAACGTAGTTTTTCAAAACAATTTTTCATTCAATGTCCATTTTTTTCTCCTCTCACATGAATTTTAGAGTTCAAGAAATTGCCAACGTTCCACATTTGATCCATAAAATTGGAACTTGGTTCGCCAAATCTCAGAAACTAACCGGCCAAAATTATCGATTTGTTTAGAGAAATTTCAATACAAGTTCCTCTGTTTGTTCTCGAAAATTCAAATAATTCTGTAGAAAAAAGCTTTGACGAGGCTGCTACCTCAAAAAATGGTCTTAAATATTTGATGGTATAGAGAATGGCGCTTAACTATGCTTGAAATTATTTTTGCAGGTACAATACCGTCTCATCTGCTGAACAGAAATGGAAGTCGTTCGAACAGTCCGTTGCCGAGTCATCACTCGACGCCGACGCCACCGAACCATACAATCCCAATGGGTATCGACGAGCCAGATCCAGCGCCTCAGGATCTTCCACCACCTCCTCCGACACCCGATCCCATTCTCCAAAGACCTATTTCACCACCTTGCAACATTCCACCCCCGCCTCCACCACCGCCACCTCCACCTATCGCGAATGGCCCCACGCCACCGATGCCATTGACTAACGGTGACATTGCCAAAATGATTGCCACCAATCCACCCAAGCTCAAATCTGTTAAGAATATGACCGATGGACAATTAAGGAAAGGCCAGAATCCCAACATACCGATCGTCGATCCGCGAAATGATCTTCTCAAGGCTATCAGAGACGGTAATTTTCTTCAAATTTCATTACATCATTTTCTAAATGGAGTTTTAACCCAAAAAATCGGATATTTTTATTTTTTATTGATGCTTTGTATACTTTGCAAAGTTTTACGAGGACATCCCATCACTTTTGACACTCTATCATCAGTTTCGCGAGTGCGAGGGGCACAAATAAAAAGCGAACGCTTTTCTCGGACATTCTTGATATTTCGAGAAAATGAACGTCACACCCTTTGTTCTGATAAAAGAAGAATAACGTGTAACTTTTATTTTTCGTGAAACATCAAGTATATCCGCAAAAAACGGGCCGCAAAATTTTACCGACCGTACGACTTGATTTGTCACCTCAATCTCACACTTTTTTCACTTCACTGGTTTCACTCTGTTAGCACAAACACAAACTCACTCAGAAAAATTGCCTTCCGCTCAGCTATTGATGCACGAGCTAGTGCATGGCTAAGCGGTCACCCAACGAAGTATTGACCTCGTCCGAGCCCACAGTTGAAAGTTCACTGAAGCCATGCATCAAACGCGTATCCCACGCTGTCGATTGATCGATATCTAATCATTTTATTTAAATGCAATGTATTTACATATCCTTAAGCATTTTCAAAATAATTTTACTGGAAACTAATATTGATTTAATGAAAAATAGGTATAAAACTGCGAAAAGTGGAAAAGATTGAACAAAAAGAGGGAGAACGGACGAACGCTTTGAACGACGTTGCATCGATATTGGCACGACGTGTTGCGGTTGAATTCAGCGACAGCGATTCGGCATCCGAGAGCGAATGCGACAGCGAGGGTTGGGGTGAACAGGAATCGAGCCTCGCGTGACCCGCGCCATTTATGCCAACAGCTACGACCGCTTCCTAGACAACAAAAACCAACGATATTGTCTCGCGAACGACGAGAAAAGCAAAAGAAAGCAACAAGAAAGAAAATCTTCGCCTCCGCGACTTTGGGAATTCATTTGCCTTCGACGATTCTTCCAACCGAATTCACATTTTTTCTCTCAATTAATATTACGCGCCAAATTTATCCAATTGTAAGAGGCCTGAAAAAGAAATAATCAAACATGGAAACGTCAAGAAACTAAACAAGGTGTTAAATTATTTTCGAAATATTACGTATTCCAGTTTTTCGATGGAGTCATCTAAACTTTCTTAAAAGTCGTGCATTTTTTAGAAACTGTGAAATTCTACGCTTTTTTCAATTATTAAAAAGAAATGAAAATGAAAATTCGGATTTCGTTCAACGCTGTTTGTGGAATGTTAACGGAGGATGTATTTTTTTTCTTTTGGCACATTCCGCAAGTACTACGATCCGTAGCACACAATATATACGTATAAAAATACTTGATACATAGAGAAAGAGAGCGAGACACAGAGAGAGAGAGAGAGAGAGAGAGAGAGAGAGAGAGAGAGAGAGAGAAAGAGACGAAAAAGTTTTCTCCCCAACGAAACTCTTTTCTGACTGTTAACAGTAAACTTGTCTACCTTGAAGTGTAGGCAAAGAAAAGAAGCGAACGAATAGTGGCTTGATATGAAAATGAATTTGTATAATCGAATCGAGCAAAAAATTCTGTCACAAATTGTTTTTTCAAAGAAATAATAAATTTAAATAAAATTAAATTTAAAAAACGCGAAATGTGAGATACCAAAATACTCCATAATGAATATAAAAGCGTAATCAAGTGGAAATGCGTAGGTTTACGTCTTTTCAAAGATTTTTAATGTCCAGATGATGAAAAAAGTAATTTTCTGTTCGTTTTCATTCGTTATTTATGAATGTCGGTTGATATTCGGAAAATTTTGCCCTGATCAATAATACGTGTAAAACGATCGGTAAAAAGAAGCGGAAAGCATTTGCACCGTTGAATCGCAATGGAACATTATTTTATATTTATTTATATATTTCTTTATTTTTAATTTTGTCCATTCAGTTTCTCAGTTGTGGGGTCTTAGAAAAAGCACTTTTTACAGTCTCACACTGCAAACAAATATTTGGACACGAGGAAAAAAAAAAATTCGTTGCGTGAAAACGGTGTAAATTTGACGAATATAAATTTTGTGTGAAAAGTGGCTCTGGCAAGCTTTCATTTATTTTCTTGCTGCTCTCAAGGCTCGCGAATTAATTCATCAGCAACGACCACACTTCAACACACACACGCACACACACACATACTCACACACACACACAAACTAAGACACTTGACACTAAAATACACACATTGTACATTCACTAATTATAATGCTTAGTCAGCAAATTACAATTGTACGGTTTAATGACGACGAATGTGAAAAACGCGAAACGTTTTATGTATTATGTTTATACATATATTATAAATATATAAATGTACGAAGATACTATTTAGTCCTTTAAGAATGAGATCGTGAAAAAACTACAACAAAAAACATACAAAAATAACAAATTAACGTTAACTAGCGTCTAGGTAATTATTCTTAGATCTTTCGCCAAATACGAGACAGTATTTAAGGATTTATTTCAAGCACGTTCTCGATCGAAAGTCTTCATTTCGCGAAGGTCTCAATTTCATTCTTGAGAACCATAATTTTGAGTGTAAAGCCAACATTTTTTTTGACAGACCCCATGAATCTGAATCGTAAAACAAATTCATAGAGTCCTTCAAAATTTTTTTTCAACGAATTACGTGATACATTTCTGTCTTCGGAATTTAAACTTTTAGATAAAAATTCAAATCTAAGAAACTTGACTTTCGGTCGAAAACGTGTGTACAAAAAAAGATAACGAAGTTTTTCTCTCTCAGAAATTGAAATTTTGGCGAGGGCCATTCATCGAAAAAGTCATGTTGCAATTAATTGATCTTCAGATATTTAAAGAAGAATTTCATTGCTCGCTCGGCTTATAAAAAAAAAAAAAATCAAGAATATAGAATTATGAAGCGAACTAATTCTTCCAGCAAAATTCTGAACTTTGGAAGCATTTCGCAATAAGATTGTGGCCTGGAAACATTGCGTCAAGAAATATATGCCCCTCAGTAGTAAGAATGAAAAAATACGACGTAAATAAACTTTGTTAAAATTGAAGTCAGAGCTTTTCTTCGAGATTTTCGAGAGGCTTTGCTCGGTGTTCCGTAAAACCACGAGTAGGACAGACGAATGGGAAACTCGTTAGGAAGAAGAAAGTTTATTTCTCCAGGTCGCAGAGCTACGAGTCAGAGCGAAGAAACAATTATCGGATTGCAGCAACTTGTCAAACTTATTAATTAAATTTTCCGAGAATTATTTCGTCGGCTGAATCGTCTTTTGGCATAACTTTGACGGGCGAAGCTTCACAAAAAACAAAAGAATGCAAACTTTGATCGTCGATTTTTTGCCTCTTTTGTTCCGCTAGCGAAACTAGAGTTTATTTTTATCTCAACGAGTTTCTCGAAGCTGACAAGCATTGTGATTACCGATGAGAACAAAATATCCGGCTATGATTAAACTATACGCGTGTTTCGTTGTCAGTTTATCCGTAACACGAAATAATTAATGAAACGAGAGATAAAAAGCAAGCCGACGAATGGCGTTGAAACATCGATTGAGAGGCAGGAAAAATATCTTTGCTTCGAGTTAAACAAACAAAAAAAAACAAAAACGATGAAAATAAAAGAATCGATTAAAATTCAAAACAAATATCTACTGTAATTGTATTATTAATTATTAATAAATTTGTAGCAAAAACTGTACAGAGCCAAATAAATAAAAAATTTCATAAAAGTGTCTCGTTTATTTCCATTATTTCTCGGACCGGAAATTTCATTTTCAAATAATTATCATTTCAGATAATTAATCATTGGAAACTGAGAAAAAAAAAGAAATGAATATTCCTGCTATAAATTTTATCGAAAAAAATTCCAGCATGACAAACAAACTCTGGGATAAATATTTGTCCGAGATTAAGAGACTCATGGGTTCGAGGGTTTCGTAAATCATGGTTTTTTTTTCGACTTTTAGGTTTTGCAGCAAATAGTTCGGAATACCCTGAGGTTTAAAATCGAAAGCACGATTCCTACTATTTTCCACGTAAAAGTTCATGTGTGTGTCTTCGTCTCTGTGTGTTTGGTCAGAGAACCTGTGAGGGTAATCTCCTGACTGGATATATTCAGTGAACGAGAGGGAATGAAAAGGCATGAGAAGGAGATTTTCTCTCTGCGAGGATGAGATACTATAGTCACCGGGTTATTAAATCCAGCCTGGAAAATATGTGCACCCTAATACAGTGCAACTGCATAACGAGTTTCGCGAAAAGACAGAAGCTTTGCACATTCATGATATAGAATTAAATCCGAAGCTTTTTCCTTGCTCCAAATCCTGAAATTTACTGGGAAACAGTTCCTGCCTTTTCAATGGGTTCGTTAATTAATTAGGAAAAATGTAATATTTTGACAAATAAAAGCTGCCAATCCCTCAAATGGATTTGTTAACAAAAAAAAAAACACGTGAATTACAAAAAACTGTACAATATCCGTTCAATTTCCTGTGATTGATGAGATTTTTTATTTTTAAATCCCGAATCTCTTCGTTCCGAAGCAGGTAATTTTGTTATTTTCCATATTTTTGAGGTCGATATTTCTGATCAATAAAAGTTCCAAGCCCCTTGTATACATTTCCATCCCTTTCGGTACATGTTTGCGATATGAGGGCGTGTACAGAAATAATATTAAAAAAAGCTCCTACCGCACAGCAGGATATAAAAATAATGAAAAAAAAGCGAGTGGATATGAGTTGAAATTCGATTCTCGCGGAGAGAACGAAAGAGCTCTCTTACGCTCGGTTTCAATAGCCAAACAATTTATGCATTCGTGGCTGGATATAACGTAAATATGGAACGAGATGTATTTCCATTTCTGTGAGTTTACGCGAGTAGCATATCTCATGTTCCCTATGAAGGCAAGAGCCAACAACCCGCGTACCAGCAATTTTTCATTTTTTCCACTCCCTCATTTTTTTATCTTATGATATTTCTCCAATTCACATCCATACTTCCCGTGAGAATTTATCCGTCGAAATATTTCGAGAATCTCAAGAGATTCTATCATTTTTTAAATTGATTTAAAAAAAATGTTTGACCGCCAAAAAAAAAGTAGAGAACAACTTTTTATTCGTGTTTGGTTGAAAAAAAATAAAAAATAATAATAACTCGAGTACGATCGGATTTACGTGGTCGCGGTAATCTTTTCCTTCAACAAGGACAAGATACACGACGAACTTTTGGTCGTGCAGAGCAAGTGGAAAAATTAATGGGATTTTGAATGGAATTAGCTTGGAGCTTCGTTAACTTCTAGAGAATATGCAAAAGAGGAAGAGAAAAGGATAAATGTATAAAAGGTAAGGCGAAGAGAAAGATGAGAACAAACGTAGAAATGAGCTTTCACATCTGCGACAAGCTGCAGGGATGAGCGAGATTTAATAACAAGGAAGAGAGAGATGAAGAGTTCTCTCTCGTTGAAACATTCAACAAGCTGATGCGACCAAGTTCCAGACCAATTCCGTATTATATATTTTCAGCAAGCCTGAACAATTCGAACAAACTAATTAAAGAATAAAATATTGAGAAACTTTGACGCAGAAGATCGAACTTAATGATAATTCTTGTTGTATGTAGTTTTCATTCAAATTAAAAAAAAAAGAATCAAGAAATATAGATATTATCATCGATCAGCACGAATGGATTGAAAACGAGATGCAAGAAGATACGATGCTCGTTATATACGAAAAACATTTATTTTTGAACACATCGAACTTTGACATCGACTTGATGTCTTCATTCTACAATCTCGTGATACTCGTTAAAAATGATTCTACGATTCATTAGAATTGCTTGCTGAAATAATAATATTATGATTTCAAATGCGTTCAAATTTCGTTCAATTTCGCTACAAAGAAACTGCGTAAATATGTGTGTGTTTGAATTTTAATAATTTATGATAATCGAATGTCAATTTCAACGTTTCATAGAAAACTACGTTGCATGTCTTATCAGAATGAATTTCTTTTCTTTTTTTTTCGTTTAAGTACAAAACACATTTCGGTTTTCTTGATATATTTTGGGTTTAAATGTTTTGTACCGTGACGAATATCAGCCACCATATATGAAGCAAGCAACCGTTGCTCTCGTGGGTACACTCGGAACTGGCTTCAGGCATTTTACCTACAAACTCTTGGATACTGGCCAGCTCCATTCTCTCTCTCTCTCTCTCTCTCTTCATATTTATATATATATGGAGGGAAAAGGACGAAGAAGGGTTTGTACAGTATATATAGTTGAGAAACCACCGACCTTTGCCCCGGGGGACACGCTCCAACTCACCGGAAACTAAGTTTTCTTCGAGAGAACCCCACGACCCAATTGAGTTTTCTCGCCAATTATCCGCGTAGTCCAAGATAGCCCAGGGATTTTCTTCAACGAGAACGAGAATACAATCATTCCCTTATTCCCTTTTTCTCCCTTGTCACCCCCTCTCTGGGCGAATCAATCCTCCGAGTCGGACTAAATTCAATATGATAATATAATATTACGAACCCAAGTTCCAGAAAAAGAACAATCCACTTTTATTCGTCTCAGCACTCTCGATTCTATTCAAAACTTTCAGGGTATTTTTTAAAAACAAGCGAACAAGACTAACAGACAAACAATACAAAGATTTTCATATTCTCGTGATATATTTTTATTTAACTCTCTGTTGATACACTGGGTCATTTTGACCCTAAGTACAAAAATAAGTTTCCACGTCTTCAAATCCTGACATCGGGTTATTTTTTTCTTCAAACAAATAGCATTTATCATCAGTGATTTGATGGCCATTGATTCAGAAAAAAAATGAAAAATTATCATATTTTTTCAATGAAATGGTCATTTTTCTAGAAGACGAATTGTTTCATAACTTTTTTACACAATTAAATCTGATATTTTCTGAATTTTTATAACGGACACATGTTATGGAATGTTTGAAGTGTATTCCTGATTTTTTTCTATAAATACCGATTGAAGGGCTGCTGATGACAGAAAAAAATTTATGGATTGTTGATTTTTCGATTGGATTCATGTAAAGTTAGTGCATTGCAGTAAAAATGCTGATACGGGGCCCTTGCCGTAAGTGTGTTCCCTCCCGGACGCAGAGAAAGAGGAAGAGAGATAGAGAGCGAAGAGAGCGGATAAGAGAGAGGATTGCATGCGAGCAAATCACTTTGCTTTGGTTCGTTCGATAGGACGGATCGGAGTTGTCGATTCTCGGACCAGAATCATTTCGATAGCCGCAAAAATAGTTCAGTTTTTCTTCGATCTGGTACACCGAAACGATTTTTCACGCGACCCTTATATTTACTTTTTTCTCACCCGCCGTTCTCCTCATCCCTGTTGTCTCGACGGTTCTCGATATTCGATATATCGATTTTCAATTTCGGCCTCAACGACGAAATATCGCGAATCACTGATCTCACGGAAAAAAGTACGAGGAAGGACAAGACGAAGGAGATAAGAAGGAAGGAAGTTACATTCTCATAAAACGACTCAAACGTCATGCCTTTTTTTAAAAAAATTCGCATTTTCTCCAGACACAAAAGTAAGTGAACAAACTTATCAAATTTTTATTCATCATTATCATCAAATATAAAACATTGCTTTCTAGATTTTCTTGCTCAATCACCGATTAATTTTTGTTGTTGTTATTTTCATTGGATTTTGACCCAAAGTCTTTCCTAATTTAGATAATTATTTACTTTATTCTTTTTTTTTAGCGATTTTCACGTATTTGCTTATGTTAGACATTTTCTTTAGAGGGATTTTTCCACTTTAACAATGTCAAATTAAATAATGTAAAATAAATAAAATCAAATAAAATAAAATAAAATAAAACATAAAATAAAATAAATCAAATAAAATAACGTAAAATAAAATAAATCGAATAAATAACTAATTAAATAATAATAATCAACTAAATAACTTCATACTTCATGTCGATTACTACACCTTCTATCTAATGCTGAGAAATTTCGTACGATTGGAGCAAAAAAAAAAGATTTTTTTGCAGATAAGATATAATTCTTGAGAATATATTCCTACACGGAGAGAACTGGGGCCTCGAAGCTTAGGAATTAATACTATGTTTCTAAAAGATAGTACTATGCTTCTAAAAAAAATATCATAAAATGTCGGAAAGTATTGAATGGAAGATAAAAATTGTAATCATGGTATAGTAATAATGAAGAAATTTAAATTTTAACCCACGATATTGCACCCAAACTGATACAAATAATAAATTTTATTCCGCATATTGTGATTTTTGTATTATTCGAAAACATTTTACTCACGGGATCGGAACAATTAGTTTCCAGCATTCTACAAAAAGTGCGGTACGAAGAGTCACATTTTACTGACAAATACTTAATATTTTTCGCTATAACGCCGAAGATTTATGCTATGCGTATAGTGAAATCTATTTATACGCCAGATATTTATACTATGCGTATAGTAAAATCTATATATACACGAAGATTCATGCTATACGTATAGTACAACCCATGTGAAGCATAGTATGTAATAGTAAAGAGAATACTTTCAAATGTAATATGCATGCATCATTTTTACTACACAGCATAGGACTTACACTTTATGTGGGAATAGTTTCAAATGTAATATGGACACACTATTTTTACTATACGTTGTGAGAATCATTTTTGCACTCGTTATAACAAAAAATGTTATATTAGTCGAACTGGCAGTAAACTGCTAGATTTTCTAGCAATGAATGTTAGAATTTGAGGCCGCATTTCTCTCCGTGTACAACTTAGATGCCACTAGGCAGATTCTGAACTAAGCATTTTTTTGCGGAGTATCGAATTTAGCCAGGAATCCTCCCCGTTAGGTTCTTTGTTCATTACACAATTTTTTTCCTCAAATTTCACTGAGCTGTTATTTTTTCTCAACTTATAAAATGCAGTTTTGATTAAAGTTGAAAAATATGGATTAAATTAATTTTCACGACTAATTATTGACCATGAGGATTGGATTGAATCGAATGAGTTCGAGAGCAATTGGATTTGTTGCAAAACCGTTGAATCGTTGGTTCACAGACACGCGATAAGAAATGTCACGTTTTTTCGAGACATCTTTCGTAGTAAGTGGAACACAGAGACCTAACAGGTCTGGCCTCTGGTCCATCAACGGATGCACAACTTTATCTCTCTCTCTCTCTCGACGTTTTTTTCTCGTTGTATCAAAGTTGGCGTTAAAAATGGCATCGCGAGCTCAACTCCGTCGTACAGTAAACTTGGCGTTTCTCGTATTAACATCTCGCGTTACTTCCGTCCACGGAGTGTCCGCTCGTGCAATAAACACGACGAGAAGAAATAAATAACGAGTTCATCGAACTTAAAAACAATGAAAAAAATGTTTAATATCAAAATAACTCAATGAAAACTGGTTAAATGTCACTCTACGAATATATACGCCGAGGATAATGATAATTAATCCTTACAGATTAAAATATGTATGCGAATATAATAAAAATGTGAAAATGAATAAGAAAAAAATGATGAAAAATAAGTGGAAAATTGACGGTTAGTAAAAACGACTTTCACGTCTATCCTTATCGATGCGTGTCGTGTTATCGAAGAATTCACCTCGATATCATAATTCCTTATTCATCGGTGCACCGTTATGACTGAATTATTTATTCTCCTCTCGTGCATTTAAGTAAGTTGCGCCACTCGCACACAAATGTGCATACGCACGGGGTCGTTACATTATTACAGATGATTTTTTTTGTTGTTTTTTATTAGGCTCCATCGTCTCGGAGCATATACGTCTTAATTATAGTCTTTGAACCCTCGACGTGTTTCACGATGTATATTTATATATGCGAATGTTCATATTATGTTTCACTTTATGTTCAGTCTCGTTCTCCTTTCACCGAGCTGAATGTTTGCCCTGCTCTTGCTCGGATTAAGGATGTTTTACTCATAAATTTCCACCGAGAAAACTTATTTTATTAAAATGCAAAAAATAAAATAAAACAATAAAGATCAACAGAAATAATTCAAAGGTATTCCGAAAATAAACAAATGACGAGTCAACATTTATTTCCTTCGCACGAAATGACTTTGTTGATTTTTTCCAACGTACGTACCAGAGGCTTTATTTATCTTTCAATTTTTCATCCTCGATATGTGAACCATTTAACATTCCGGTTTAAGGAAACGACAGTTACGGGATACGAGATAAATTGAAATGGTTTTAGCCGAACGATGAATGAGTTTTCGAGGTGAGAACAAATGTATATAAAACGTGACAAAAATCACTCTCCGTTTCCTGCTCGTGTCTTAGTCTCGTGTCGTGGATTATTTTCGTTCTTCGTCCTGACTATGATGAACGAGGAGGCAAGAGCTTTTCCAGTATCTACCTCCAGTAAAATGTAATTTAACGTGGGTAAAGAGAAAACCGGGGTAGAAATGAGGAAAATAGAAGAGTGTGGGAGGGAGGGAGGGGGTGAGGGTGACCTCGTAAGCGGACCTTGGAAATGCATGAATGCTTCGGGCACTCGTCTACGCGAGAAAGCAGAGAGTTTCATACGTACACACACACATATATATATGTATAGGGTCGTATGAACCTCCGAGGAAATTGCTTCCCTGAAGCGTATTCTCGAAGACGATGACGATGTGCTCGGATGATGAAGAAAACCACAGTAGAAGAAGCGCACTCTTCAAATATGCGGATTATTATACAGAGGCTTACGAAAATGAAGCTTTAACTGCAAGGAATAGATCATTTGTGAGGTTTCAAAGAGAAAAGTCCTTTTTCATTTTTCTCTCCGATGCATCGTTAACGAGATATTCATCAATTAGTGACGACCAATCCTCTGGGTTTATAACTACGAGTGGGAGTGGCAGGTTTAGTGCAATAACGCACCGGTAGAGGGACGATGCAATCGTTCTGCCAAAATGCCTCGTATTTGGCAGAACTGATGGATCAGAAACAAAACAGAGCATGAGAATTTTTCGTTTGTTTTTCAATGTATTACTTTCATATTTTATATTAATTTTATTATTATTATTGTTATTATTATTTAATTAACTGCGTTCGAATATTTAATTTGACGATAACCCGAAAATTGATCAACACCACGCTGTGCGTTATTCTCTTTTTTGGTTGTATTTATAATTGAAAACAATCAAGAATGTAAAAAATTTCAAGTGCAGACGGTTTCCTGCTTCGTTTATGATTCATGTTATTCTTGAATATTTTGTTTTTTCTTTCATACTCAAAACGTCCATACCAGATTCGCCATTCTTGTCACTCAACAATTCCGCTGCGATCTTCGCGCTCAGACATCTTGGAATATAAAGTTCTTTATCTCCCTCGTCGATATAAATATATTCGTTGGGTTGCTTACTTGTAAAAATTTTCACTTCATCGACGTTTTTCTTCTCGAGCACGTACTCGGCGTCTCATTCACCAGTCAAGGGACGAAGGAATAGATAATAAAAAATAAAAAAATTTAACGAAAATAATAAATTCAGTGCATGGACATAAAATCGGATATTGGATCTTCTTCAATTTCATTGTCTTGCTGAATTCATTGGAAATTGTCGGAAAGCCGATTAAACTTTATTGTTTCATTTTTGGAGAAACCATTGGGAGATAGAAAGATCGAAATTCGTCAGGCTCAATGGAAAATGACGATATCAATATTGGATTGAACATTTCAATGTGGAAGAGTGCAGAAAAACTCATTTGGATATCGTCATTGTGGAATTTTTATTCAATCATCACCAAATTTGCCCTTAAAAAAAAAACACAATTATTTCTTGTCTTAATTTTCAGTCCACAAAAATCACACGATGCTCATTTTTTACAGGATACAATAAATTCGAATGTGTCCGAGTTTTTTGTTGTCGTTGAAATTTTGTCAACACATTTATTGATTCTTTAAAAACACGTACGAATTTTTTCGAGGACCAGAAAAAACGATCAACAACTTCAGAGACTTTTCCTCAAAAATATGCTTCTAAAATTGGCGATTTCTCAAATTACCAGGCGGCCGCATTTTTTACTCTACGTGTGCATTCTGCTACCGTTGCTACCGTCAGAATAATTGTCATGTTTATTTGTACGACCTGTCGAAAACAATGGAACTATACGAAAAATCGATAATTAAAATTCCGCATGGCACCATGTCATGAAAAAACAATTTTTCTATCTGATTCTGGCACAATTGGTAACAAAACTCGTATGGATCCAGAATACGTTTGTTTTATTTATTTCGGATGCATAGAATGTCCGAAACTGTGCTCGCTAATGGGAAATTTTTTCCCCCACTCACAGTTTTACGAAATCATACACAAATGTGAGATAAAATTTAAAAAAAAACAACAACGAAAAAACAAATAAATGTCAATCATTTAACTATATTTTTTAAAAATATTTCATTTGATTTAAACCAAAAAAGTGCTTCTGGAAATGAAACTCTAGGTAAAAATATAGGGATTTAATTACCGGACATCAGGACACGAGGAAGTGTTTACATATTGCGGAAATTAAACTCGTTTTCCCAGTGTTATAGAGACTGCATGAATTATTTGAAAAAAAAAAAAAATAATACAAAAAAAAGGCAGAAAAAAAAGGTCGGCTATTAGTACTCGTTTTGTGCAATTATTTCAAGCAGACATAATCGTAAAAGATAATGATAAAGAAATAAATTTGTGTGTATTTATCGATGTAACGTAGACTTTGGGTTCAGTCAAGAATCGACGAGTCTTACATCAGCCACTTTTACTGGAGTCTCTGCATCAATTATCCCCCCTTTCATTTCTTCTCGCTCTTTCCGCATCTTGTACTTTCTATTTTTTTCCAACACTGCATCTTTCTGTCTCCCTCTCTCTCTCTCTTCTATGCTCGCCAAGGGCTCAATATGAGAAACGCATACACGCGAGCAGGCTCTCGCTCCAAATTTGCGATGTCCGTTCTCGTTCGTGAAGCGGCGAGCCACTTTATTTCTTTTTATTTTATTTTTTTGCAAAAAACGCACTCATTCGCATGCACCTCAGTCGACTCAAAATTGCATCAGCCTTCGACGAGACTTCGAGACAGTCACAAAGGGCGATTGCAATGGCTTCTTATTCTTATACTTTGGCCTCACGATTTTCTGACGTGTCTGTATGAGACCAAAAGTCATCGGAATAAAAAATTTCTCGATCCGGTTCAGAGCAAATTCTTCGCTTCCAAAAAATCATTCATTTATTTATTCTTTGATTTATTGTGTCTCGAGCAATTACAGGTGCTACTTGAATAAAAAGTAAAAGGAATTTATAATCGAAATTAAAGACGCGTTTGAAAACTAACAATAATTTTGTATTAAAACAATGATAACAAGAAAAAAATCATTAAATAGGCGTTAATGGAAATAATGAATGAATAGCAAAAATTGAAATATAGTTTGTGTTAGAAATTTATTCATGACGGAAAAAAAACTTTTTTTTTCATCACGTGATCACCTTGAAGACCTCCGGCCAATTCTTGTGTTCGACTGACTCAAGGTCAAACCACGCGTACAGGAGGTGCGATATTTCCTCAAGAAACCCGAATGAATGCGCTTTAACAAGAGCGTTTACCGAATTTCTATTTGCGACGGAAAAATAGTTTACTTAATAACAATCTATTTTCCGGGTCAAATTGGCCCAGTATCAACGAAGGATCAATAATCGGTGTGAACAAAATAAATAATAAGCAATTAAACAATGGATAATAATCAGTATGCATAAATTTTTTACTTTGGCTAATATTGTTAAAAATATTATTTCCAAATTACATTGGAAAACGAATTTGTTCATCCCAATCGATCTGCCTGACAGCTCGTTGGAACCTAATGAAAGAAAAGGAACGTTTATAAATACTTTTTTTATCGTCGTACTGATTGGATAATTCGCTCAAGACGCGGAGAACATTTGCTGACGGGAATCTTCAGTATCAGTCATGAATAAGGAATTGAGATAAGAATTGGATATTCCACGTAGACATTGGTGGAAAATCGATTTTGAGCTGAAACTTTTGTTTATATCTATACATATATTTATATGAGAAAATAAATGAGAGAATAAAAGAGAGAGAGAGAGAGAGAGAGAGAGAAAGAGAAAGAGAGAGAGAGCAAAGAGATATAATTAAAAGAAAGAAGATGAGACCTTGTCTTTCAGTGCTAATGTCTCGGCTACTCTTTTCGCCTACGGAGGAATTTCTTGCTTTTGCAAAGTGTAGATGAGATCGTTTAACATCCACGAAACTTTCCGCGCGAACGGCTGACGCAGGTCTTGTTCGGCCTCGTTCTTTCTATGGACTCTCTCAAGTCAAGTGCTACAAATTTTCATGGTTCTTTTCATTGTTACGATCTGTACAAATTATTCATGGTAAAACAGACATTTAGCTCAATTTTTAATTTCCACTAAAAGTAAGAAGTAAAGTTCAGAAATACAGTCAATTGGATAATCAAATTTTGATTGATAATGTTAAGATATTAAATCGTCGCTGGAGTCACAAAACTTGTTCAATTTTCAATGAATTTCGCAATTTGATGTTTTCATTTTTTAGTTGATATCTTTAAAAATAATGTCAAAAAACGTTAGCCACAAAAATTGGCTAATTCTACGTAGAAAGACCGATAGATAATGTATAAATATATATTCGGCGACTGGAGAATCTTGTGTACAAGGAGGAAAGAGATTCTTCGTTGGCTTCTCTCTGCTGGCTTTTCAAGCTTATAGCTATGGTTTATAGGTACGTAGGTCTGGTTCCATGGGGAAGCATCACTGGCAGAAGGAGGAAGTGAGAGAAAGACAAAAAGAGGGAGTGAGAGTGAGTGAGAGAGAGAGGGAGAGAGAGAGAGCTCCTGATGTACACTCGGCACCCCCGTGTGTACCAACGACCGCACGGGGAAGCCACACGATCGATCCAGGCTCCGGCTGGACCGAAAAGCACACACGGGGGCAACGTCGAAAATATCGCGATTCAAAATATTGTCTGGGAAAGTTGTCATTTTGAAAAGGTTTCAAGTTTTCCATCATGACGAGAGCGATTATATTTCTGGAAAAAGAAAAAGACTAAGCAGCGATTACAGAATTATAGAAAAGCACGATTTCCAGAGGTCCAGTTAATTTTGAGACAGTACGCTGGAAGAAGAGTTATGAAGAAAACGAAAAAAAAAGGAAAACCGTTTAATGTGGTATAGAAACTGAGAAGAAAAGTCAGAAATCCCTGGACCAGTTTTATGGGGTTTACTCGAGTCCCGAATGAGATGAGGTAGATTTAAGGTATTGCAGGATGGAGTCGACAGTGGATGAGAGAAGAGTTCACGAAGAAGCAGAAGAAGGGTTTAGGTAGTTTTTGGTACGAGAGAAAATCCTAGAAAAAGGAAGAAAGAAAGGGAGAAAAAGAGAAAGAGAGAGAGAGAGAGGGAGGAAATCGTGTGTGCTTTTAGCACGTTCGTCCCATTGCTTTTTCCCATATGACTTTGAGCTCGTCGGCAGATCGTTTCGTCCTTTATATCTGTCCAGACATTTCCTCCGGTAGAGTTTGGCTAAAGTGAGAAAAAAGGAAAGCCCGAAGAGAGGAAGAAGAAGAAGTGAACCCTTGAGAGGACGAAAACGAGCGTTTCCACTTCCTCGACTTCTTTGCTCTCTATAACGATAAATTTTCCCTCGTGAAAAGGAGTTTTAGTACGCCATGAGCCAGGGATTATTAAGTTGGTTAGAAAAAATGAGCAAAAGAAAACAGAAGAAAAAAATTGAAGAGATGCTTTTTCCAAGCATCAGTTCGATTTCCGTTTGGTAAACGCGAATATTGATGAACCGCCACAAATTCGTGCAGCAAGACGTCGTCCGAATAGACGCGCCAATGATCGATTGCCTTTTCGATTAATTCAATCCACCGTGTGGCCATTGAATTTCTCACTTGGATATTAACGTGGGAATATTGAGAGAATTACGGGACTGGAGGTACGAGTTGAAATTCAAAGCTTCAAAACCATTGAAATGGACAGACGGATGGCTAAAATCCCAATCCCAGGGATTGGAATCACGTGTAATGGAATCGAATTGTCCCACGGATTATATCACTCGATGTATAATCCGGGGTGGATATAGATTGATACACCGGCGTCTATAAATAATACGCACTCCATCAAAAGCATGCAAATAAAAAAAGAATCTTAAATTTACAGACTATAAAGATACTGGAATTCTGCAAAGAAAAGTCTTCATCAGTCATTTTATTCTACGCTGCATCAGTCGCCTGTAATAAATTAGTTATTGTCTCTCAAATCTGTACCCTCGAGACAAACGTGAAGTGGGAAAAGCGCTTAACATCCCTTGAGACACGCTTGTCGTTGGGTTTCGCCCGCCACGCCCACCGGTCCTTTCTGATCCAGAGCAAGAGTGTCTCTCATTTGTTGGTATTTGCTGATTAATAAAATCATTAATGACACGTCAGAAAGAGAAATGGTCGTGGATTTTTCTCTTCGGAAATGATCGAGAAATGACCATCGCAATTGGTGACTTTTGAAACCGCCTCTATATTACCGATTGTCGTAGCTCCGTCTCGCTCTCTTTCTCTCCTTGCCCATACGAATGCAATTCACGTTCGATGCACCAACGTCTCTATTCTGCTATGCATGTATCACACATTCATGTGTGCGTGTGTTATATGAGAGGAGTGCAATGTACTCTCGAGTTGTACATGGGCTATCCATACGTTCAAAGATATTTTCATGGTACATGGATCCATTGATCAGCTCTCAATGCCTCCCCCCCATCGATACATCCATCATTATTCATTTGAAAAAAGTTTTTGAAGCCTTTTTTATTCACGAAAAAAAAGCAGTTTCATCAATACCAAAGGTTTGCTCGTACAGAGGAAACAAGTTGAGCGAAAAAAAAAGTTGTCGAGTCGAGTCAAATAAGGGATGATAAGTAAATATCTATCGTCCCCTATTTCATTCATTTCAATTCGCTTTTTAAACTATTTGAACAAATTCTATATGCTCAACCAATGTTTTACTTTCTTTTATAGTTTATTTCTTTTAGATATTTCTTTTTTTCTTAACTGATCTCTCGTTTATTATGTTTTCTCACACAAAAAAATACCCTCTCTCGTGTACGTGGATATTTTGATACTAATGCGATCTTCCTCGTACTATATATATCTGATGGGAATGCAGGACAGAGAGTATCCTGTTCAGAGAACGGATTACGGAGGCTGGATCGTATACTCGTCTCTTAGGTTGCGGGGGATGCGCGCAAACTCCGTAATATTCACGTTCGGTGAGGACACGAGAGCGGAAGGGCGCAGGAGGAAGGGAACGAAATGTCAGCCACGACAAAACGTTCATATCGTGGCGCGTCGCGTTCGCGTTAACACGTTTTTCGCGTTTTCTCGCCCCCAAATCTTCCCTCATCACGCTGATAGCTCTTTAATTGTCTGTGTTCTCTTAAGACCCCTCAATATTATCAATCCAATTTGTTGATCAATTTTTATTCAAACACCAATCGTCGTATTATTTTATTAGATTTTAATTATTATTTATAATTGGCACTAAAGTGGACTCGAGTCATGTCCTTCTTCAGGGGTTTGTGGAAAAGCAGCTCCAAGCACAAGAGTAAGTTTGACTTTTTCATTATGCAGTTTCAGTGCCGCAGAAAATTATCTTATGAGCTTCTCATTTTTTTCACTAATATTTGATAGTTTCATTCATGAATAACAATTATATTTGAACAGAGTCTTAAATTGACCTTTTACGAAGATTAAATATGGATACCTTCATTTATATTTTGGAAAGAATCAGACAAGAGTAATAAAATATGATGATCATTTAGAGTGGCTCAGAAACTAATTACCTGATGAGCTTTTTTGATTAAGCTAAACACAGTGACGTTTCGCTAGTCGAATGAATACTAAATTTCCACAATCTTTTTATATCCAGATCGATGCACTCATTAAACTTAGTGGAAGTGAATTTAATGTCTTTGTAACTTACGAAAAATTGAATAACGATAGATCCAGAAACCGTTAAGCGATAAATACAAAATTCAACGATGTCATATTTTCCTCGACACTTTTACGATAATAATCTGCAATATTTAACCGATTTCGATGCAAAATCTCTAATTTTGTAGCTCAAGAGTTCTTTTACGTTACTTTTCACAGAATAAGTCAACATGAATTAGGAAACATAGAATTGGGCAATTGGATTTTCCGGATTGACAGTTGTGTAAATAGTTGATAAAAGCATCATGAATAGAACGGGAATGTTAATAATAAAAATCAGGTCTACTTCAGTGCGTAAACTAAGATAAGATTCGATAAACAAAAGTAAAGCGAAAAACAAAAGCAGCGTCGTCATTATTACATCGACAGATTGAAATACTCGACGTTGTAAACATAATTTATAAATAATTTCGAGAAATCGCGAATTGCATACTTCATCATGTCTTTAGAAACAATACATATGTACGTTTTATCGAGTCCAATGATACGGTCAACGACGATGCATTTATATTTGAGCAACGGGCGAGAGGTCGTGCTCGAGTTCAGGGACATATAAATATATATCTATCTCTCATTCTCTAATGCATATGTACATACATGTATGTCCGGATTTATATAAATTGTCGGAAGTATCATTGGCATCGAGTATAGGGATGCAACGAGCAGACACAATTGGACCAATGGAAATGAGATAAAAAAGGTAGCAATCGATAAATTTGTGACCCAACGAAAATTGTAACGAGAAGAAAACATGGTGTGCATTTAATTTTTTTGACCCCATGCAAAACCTTTCAGCAGAGTTTTAAATTTCTTCCATTTTCACATTATTAATTCGCATATTTTTTTAGTTTTGTGAAGTTTTCGAGATGAAATATTCAGCAAAAGCGACATTATCGTACATCATTTTCTTTGTAATGAAAAAAGCAAGGGAACGGTGTAAATTAAATTTTATTATCCCATCCGAGAAATATTTTACGCTGAAGAAAAGATTGGAGCAACTCGATGCCCCATTGTGGGGTCGACAGTAGAGTTTTGGGGTCAACATTACATTTTTAAATGTAATATAAATACATACATTCAAATGAAATTGTAAGCCGAATTTTTGTGGTATTTTGGACCCTTTGGCAACGTCTGTGAAGGAGAGACGGCTCGTATTGTTTCATTATTCATGGATTCTAGTACGTGCCGGACACGCACGTTTACTTTTTTCTCCTTTTATTGTTTTTTTCTCCGTAACATCTTTCTCTTTATCCTTGAATTTTCGGTGGGTGTCTTTGATGGACATTATTTTTTCATACTAGAAGTGTGCTTGAAGACTCGTTTAAAAATACAGGCAGGTTGAATGATTACGTGGGATCAAAAAACGAGAAAAACGAAATTCAATTATTGAAAATTTTTCGCAAACCGTTCGAATGATGCTTTCGATTTTTCTCCTATTACAGCAATTACAAAAAATATTGGAGTTCGTTGTCGATTTGGTTCTTGATTAAAATTTTTTTTTCTTTTCAAATCGTTAAACGAGTTTCACGGTGTCCTGGTGATAAATGGTTTTTGCCCTGTTTTTAAATCATAGTCACGACGATAGTAATCGATGAGACGCGGAGAATTACGAAGTGGAACTGAGAGATTTATTGAGGGTTGGACGAGGACTGTAAAGATCCAATTAATGCTGATGTCCTAGGTCTCGTTTCATATCTTTATTTTATTTTTGTCATATACATACGTTAATTGCGAAGCAAGGAGAAATTTAACGATCGCGAAATCGACCTACACAAGCTCATCACAGGACTAAAAAAAAAAAAATCAAAATATCCAGTTTCAAACGTTTTTACTTGAATAATCGTTTTTATTGCAAGTGATCAACTACATGGCGGAAAATTAACGCGATTATTCGTCATAAAGGAGAATTAATGAAGTCGAGTCAAGTTGTCATGGATTATGGTAATGTGAAGTGCGTTACGAAAACTCCTTCTCGTATATCGTGTTCCTTACTCCCGATCATTATCGATCGTTAAATTTGAATAATGTGACGGTAACGTTGATTTTTTTTTTTTTTTTCAATTTGTATTTTTAATAAATGACAACAACCTCTCTCTGTACAGTTAATTTTATACTCGGAAATATTTATAAATTCAAAACGAAGGCATAGTTAACGAGAATGATTATTTGTCACACAAATAATTATGATTCGGAAATGATATGGACAATAATGCCATTGTACTGCCCCCCAAAATTGTATTATTGGGAAATAACGATACAGATGGAATTTGTCTACATACAAAAATGTAGCATGTACAGATCCCACACGTGCGCATGAGTTCCACAGATGATAAGCATCACTTGGAATTCTCAATTCCCTTTGTGTCCGTGTGGCTTTTACCAAAACCCGGATATGCATACGAACAAACGTATATGGAGATCGCCAGTACACAGTTTCCATGTACGAGAATGAACTGTGGGGTACCACGTGTGCTCTGAAATTTCTCTTCTCTCTATCTCTCTGTGGTTCGTTTATCTATAAATACAATTCCATTGCACGTTCTATATCCATCCTATTAACCGAATAGTGCAATTGAGTTTCCTTTCACTATATATACGTTTATTGTTTGCCATTGTTTGCCAATAAGATGTCCCGAAAGTTATCCCCCCACTTTCATGAACATCAGGATTCCAAAGTTCTAACAATCGTGGTACATTTTTATTTCTTTCACTATTGCACCGTTGATTAGATAAATATTATTTTTTCATAAACCAACCCGCGTGAGTCGTGATAAGAAGTGAACGTAACATGCAGAACACGATGTCCCCTGAGGTTAAGAAGGCGAATCACGCTTTTCCCAGTCTCTACTATTCTTCTGACGGAGCATCAGATTGCTTATCACTTTTTAATTAATATCTCACCAACGCGAGGTCGTGGATAAAAATTGTTGAATACTCGATTCTTTTATTGTTTCGACGAATACTCTTGAGGTTTTTCAACAGCCCATCCCATGAATTTAACTGCAATTTTTTGCCACTCGACCGTTCCTTTTCCTGTGAAATCCCCCAAAGTGTAGCCAACAGCCATTCTTTCGTAAGAATGCACTACTGCATTGCATTTTCACGAATGCCGAAGGAAACTGTGGGAAATATGGCTTATACGCTTCAGCGATTGATCAGCAGTCACCCAACCAACTATTGACCTCGCTCAAAGTTGCTTAGATTTGGTGATCACCGCAACCAGGCTTCGAAGACCCAACCATCGCTGTCGGTTTACTGAATAATGCTCTTTTTAATATTCCGTACGTGGTCCAACCCTTCAGGGAACTGGAGAACAACTGTTTAGACACTCTTTGAATAGGTGCTGGTTGAACGAATCGCATGTAATCAAGTAAAATTATCGATTCATAGATTGGCTGCTCTCAAACCCAGGCCCGCACGATGGCATGTGGAAATTTGTTTGTTGTTTTCATAAAATTTCGCGTAGGTGGTTAATTTCAAAAAGATTTTTGTCGTCAGTAGAAACAGTACACTTCGGTCAGACGTCACGTATATTAGAGTTATTTTTAAATCGTTCATGTGTGCAACTCGACCATGGAAATAGGGACTTTTGAGAAAAATGTTGAAAAGTTAAAGGGCCAATTATTTTATTCGTTGCAAAGTATTCAGTGACAAGAGAACGATGAATGTTTGAGGTCGTATTTCGATCAGTAGAAATAGCTGTATTTGCTCAGGCAACGTTCTTTGATGTTTCGAGAGTTCACGTCAAGAGGTCGAACGTTCTCTAATCATTTGGTCGACCTCTCCTTCCTCCGCCTGTTCTCTCTCCCCTTGTCGCTCTTTTTCCCTGTAAGTCGCTGGAGATCAAATGGTCCAAAGTACACGAAAGCTCCTCTTTCGAAAATAGTAATAATCGTGGAAGATGGAGAAACGGAGATGGTATTTGCTTATAGTTTCAGCAGCGAATCTCTCTCAAAGTTTAACGATCGGATGAGATAAACCGATATCGATCATCGATGAGAACAATTAATTCCCGACATCCATTGGACGAGAAGCTCTTTTTTTTGTTAAGGATTTTAAATCAAGTTCGAGCTTTACAAAAGTAAAAAAAATTTTGGTTGCTTTGGTTTGTCAACATTTTTGGTTTTTTTTTTTTACTGCAGCAAATTGTTGTGGGATTTTCAACACGCACACGTGTTGAAAAACGAAAAAATCTTTCTTCACCATTGCTGTATCGGCCGTTGCAATAAATATTCATGAATTTAACGCTATGTAGAAGCGAACTAGAGAGTGGGCAAGAGGGGAGAACTCGATATTTGTATTGTTGATGTACGAGCAGGGAAGCCCTTCCGGTTTCGAAGCACGATCGGATTTATCTCGGCCGCTGGTTTCTACCGAATTTTCCCGTATAAATTTCCACATCCTGACGCATTTATTCGTGCAACATTAACCTTAAGTTATTTCTCTAGTTTGTAAAACCGCCAAACACGGAATGATATTTTTCACCAAATTTGTCTATTGTTAAAAAAAAAAAAATGTTCGTTCGTAAAACTTTGCATAATTTTTCGTACATTCAGGATTTTTATTCAACCGAAAGTATTTCCCTGACGACGGAATGAATTTTAGGGATCTGTTCTTTTTGTTTGGGGTATTTTTTTTTGTTCCGATGAAAACAAAACGAAGTTGAGGTTTCACGGAGATGAAAGAAAATTCCTGACTTCGGGAAAAACGCCCAAGCTTCCATGGGCTTCTCATTTTACTCGATTTTTCCTCCCTCTACTCTTTTTCTCGTGCCATTACTCCTGAGAGAATCGTCTATAGCCCCAAACGGCTTTGTTACAGTCGTTGGTCGTTACTCCATGGATCCTCTATACCTCGACGCAATTAAGAGAAAAGTCGAGTGCGCTCTATCTATCCAACCCTGCTCGTTTCGTTTTCCACCATCAAATACACTCGAGGCTTAACACACAGACTATACATTTTGCAACGTAGGGATTTTTGAGTGGTTTAAACAAAAACTAAGAACATAGTGACATCACAATATTCAACGAAAAAAGTTGATCAGCGATGAGTGTAAGCAGCGTCGTTTCAGGTCAATACTTGGTTGGGTGACCGTTTGCTTTCGTTTGGCTTTTTACTGAAATTCAGGAAAAATTAAGGCAAACAGATCCGGCCAGGGTTTTCCAAATTTTCCCTTAGACCTGGTGCAAATACAAACAAAAGGTCAAAACTTCGGCAAAAAATCAAAATTTAAAGTCTTATTTAATTGATTCACCACGTCATTGGCAGTTGTTGATTATTTTTCGAAGTCATCATTAAACATTGTGGTAATAAATAATAAATAAATTAATCAATAAAAAGGTTAAAAAAAGGTCAAAAAAAGTAGTCTCGTTATTATCTTCGTAATGAAAGGCTGTGATTAATTGAATCGTGTATAATTTCTGAAAAACTTTGTTCTCATGTACTTTTTTTTTTCATCAATCCCGAGCGTTGTGTGGAAAAGTTGATGGGTTGAAAGTCGACATTCGTGATTCACGGGTGTATTGTAAAGTGACAAGAACGAGGTGGAAGTAAGAGAAACTCTATTTTGCATCGCCAGCTGTTGGAGAACTCAATTTAAATACAAATTAAACGATACCCGGAAGGGGAATATTCTTGCTTCGGGCTTCAGAGCACGAAAGATTTCTTATACATATATGAAGCGTTAATACACTCATTTGAAAATCTATACATATACATTCTACAAATAAGGGAATTCCTTTGTTAAGAGGAATCTGTCTGACAATCCTTATTTCTCTCTCTCCCTCTCTCTCTCTCTCTCTCTCTCTCTCTCTCTCTCTCTCTCTCTCTCTTCCGTACTTTTCGAAGTCTGATTCGATTTGCGTTCGATCGCAAGAGAGACTGAATCTTTACGCTTGCCACTGCAATTCCACTGATGGTTCTCTCGAGCATCCATTACAGCACGGAAGATCCTTTCCAAAGACTTTACATCGACTTCGAATTGTTTCAATCACGAAACTTTATTTCCAGCATCCAGATTTGGTTCTCCATTTTATTTATTTCATTTTCGAACAATTTCTCTTCACTGAGACGCTAAAAAACGAAATTTTCGACACTCTCCGAAGTGTTTTTTTTTTTTTTGTCACGGAAACTTCCCTTGAATTCGTTTGTACAGAGAAAAAATGCTTTTACGGAGCTCGAGGAAAGTTTTTTTTTTAAACTACGATAACTTTTGTAATTCTGAGCGGAGAACGAGGTTTTCATAGTTTTTTTTGCCATGAAAAAAAAAGTTCGACGATCTTTTTTCATGATGTACTCTTTCATTTGCTCCGTTAGTTGTATTTTTTGGTCTGTCTTATTTTACACGGTCGCTAAGCGTGTCCGGAAAATAACACAGTGATGAACGCTTCGGATTTTATTTTTCCATCTCCCTCAATCGCTTCCTCATAATCTCTGTCTACGTTTTTCAATAAATTTCTTCGTTTTCCACTTCGTACTTATTCTTTCTTTCCTCTCATTTATTTTCTCCGTATATTGACGTTCGGTGCACCCTGTATATGTGGATAATACAATTTGGTGCCTCGGGTCGCACACACGAGCCGACAAAACTTTCAATACGATGCGGTTCGGCCGTCCGTGTAATTCACTGCGAAGTGGGCTTCGCCCGGAATTCGAGGGCGTGAGCAACGAGAGGGCTTTACGGAAATGCGGTTGAATAAATGAATATAACTCTGGGAGGAAGGGAACGTTTTAAGCTTTTACACTTGCCGCTCCCCTAATGAGGTAGTTACACTATTTCCATATCAACACAATAATTACAACAAACTAATTAAGACAGTAATGATCTCATTAATCAAGATTAGCCGATGTGACATTTGTGAAGCATTTGTATCAGAATCTTACATTTACATTTGCCGTTACAAGGGCATGAATCAGAATCGGTGTAAGCCGCCACGAGTACGAAAGAGTAAGCTGCAAATTTCAAAAGAGAACATTTTCCGTTTTCGATATGAAAAATTTCAGCCCATTTTGGACTTTTTTGGAAAAGTTGGACTGATAAAAATTCGAGGGATTACATAAACCAGAGATGGGGACGAATTCTCGCAACGAGAAACGCCAGATTATTTTTTATTTCAAATTTTATGACTATAAATATATTCAGTAATGAGATAGTGTTGGTTTATATTTTTTCGTTGTTTTCATAGTTTTTCTTCGATTTTTTGTTTTCGTATCCGGACTAATGAGAACTAGCAAAAAACGAGATCAGTAGTGAAAGGTAAAAAAAAAAATACCACTGTTCACTATTCGTTCTAAGAGCTTAATTTTCTTTTGTTTCTTTTTCTATGACACTTTGAGTCGCTGGAAAAGTGGAAATTTGGTGCGAGTTTTTTTTTTTTATATTCACGTGTGTAAATGAAATTGAACATATGTTTATGCAGTAAATTTTGCTCGTAACGACTTTTGCAGTTTCTCCTTTGTTCGCGGAAGGATTATGAAGTTTTTTTATAGTTGGGAAAGTTAAGGCCCTCTCGCAGCCCCATTCTCACCCTTTTTCTTCCGCTAAAACATTTCTCCCTCTTTTCCACCTCCCTTCCTTCGTTTCCTTCCTCGTACACATACAACTTTTTCCCTTCTTTCTCGCTCCATTTGCCAATGAGGAAAATTGCCCGGATGCTAAAGAGCGCGGTAAAGTGGCAAATACAGTACACCACGAGCAGTTGGAAAAATGGAACGCGAAGATACGAAAGAAAATGCGAAGGTAGTACTTTTCAATGAAAACAGAAAGAAGAAAAAAAATTGAAATGCCAACGAGAATAAATAGCAAAAATCGAAGATTTGTTATCGACGAGTTCTCAAATTTGCCATGTTGAAAATTTTTTAAACCAATAACTCTCATAACTAAATGATTGAACTACAAATATAAATTAAAAGATCAACATAAATGTGACATAAAAATAAAATTTCGTTTAAATCACGTTATAATCCAAAGGACGTAAACCTGCAGATTTTCATGATTTTTTTTCCCAATCAATGAAATCCGAACAGTTCGATTTTGTCGCCTTTTTTTTATTTTTGTTTGAGGTGCAGGATCCTACTTCAAACGTTCCTCAAAATAAAAAATCTAAAAAGATTCGGAATCTTTATGAAAGTGTCTCGATTCAGTGACAAAGTGTCTGAAAAAGTTGGATTGTTGTTATGTCTTTATTGAAAAATTACTATGCATTTTTATTGAAACATTTAAGCGGAGCGCGTAAGTGAGTTGTTGGAAAAACATGTAATTCCCAAATGATTTTGGTTTGACTTTGCCAAAATGTTGCGATTTTACTGGTGGTAGAAGACGAAAGGGAAAGACAATGTTGGGACAAAAGCCGAGAAGCAGAAGCATCGATCCGGGGAAGTAACAGATTATCTCCTTTTCTATCATTGGTCGTCTCTCTCAGCATCTACTCCCGCGAACCCATTCCCTCCCTCAATCTCACCAGAAGCTTCCTTTCATACTCGTAATCCGTTCTCTCTACTCCCTTAATAGGATTTCATTGCAAGGGTAACAGCAGGCATCGTTCCCTGGTTCTCGCCTCGTGGCACAGTGGATTAGTTTTTGGCGAGCTATACAGGTTACCAAAAGTTGTATATAACTATGCCTCATACAGTGTTCCGTATAATTGAAAGTGACATAAGCCTGAAACCACCTTAAAAAATTTCTTGAGAACTGAAAAATATAATTAAGTGCAAAAACCGAGTGTCATTTGAAAGGGTATTCGGGTACCAATCAAATGAGCAGGGTTCATAGTTTTTAATTCAACTATAAAAAGCATCAACATCATTTCCAGTTGACAAAACATTTATCATTTTTTTTCATTCTTAGAATAGTTCGTTTAATTGTATTTTGATGAAAAAAATCGTTCATTTTTAATATAAATTCAAATTTTTCCGAGAAATCTTCCTTGTTCGTGGTTTTTTTTGTTTAATTGTGTTAAAGCGAAGATAATCCCATTTAGATAATCTCAATATCTCGATTCGACGTGAAGAAAAAAACGGCTTAATTTGAAAGCTTGGAAAAAGCTTTGCATTCATAAGTGTGTGTGTGTGTGTGTGTGTGTGTGTGTCTGTAGAAACGGCAAAAGAGAGCTTAACCGTGGCGAGCCCTCGATGGTGGAGTTAACCTTACACAGAAAACGATGGCAAAAGAGAGTTGCCAGACCGTGCTTTAGGAAAAGCTCGGGGACTACGGAGTTTCTTTTCTGGTTTTTTTCCCTCTCTTTCTCTTCTCTTCTCATCATGCCTTGTTTGGTACGTTGCCCTGGAAAAACGAAGAGGACAAGAGGGACTCGCGGTAGCGTCGGGAGTTCAGTTGGCGAATAAACTTGAATAACTGAATTTTCATTGCACTACGTCGAGAGTCGCGTCAAAAAAATATATACGTAGATATAGTGAGAGTTTAAAATCCAACGATAGGGTGTGCTGAGTGTGATGTTTTTTTAGCTTTTCATTGTAGATTTTATTTCTAATTTCCGTGAGTTAGACTCTTAACTAGATTTCAGTTGAAGCATTCAATTTTCATTTGAATTTTTATTCCGAAAACGAGTATTTTCATGGGGTTCCGTTGCTATATTGGCCAAGAGCAATTAATTTGAGAGCAGTCAACAAATAAAGAAACGAATTGGTCCATTTGGTTGGAGTTTTATGTACGAAATAAATAAAAAAAGTGTTGGAGTTTTTTCTTCGGTTGAAATACACGAGCAAAACTGTTCCTTGCGCTTGTCAACCCTTATCCACAAAATACATATACAGGAGCACAGATGCTATTTTATATTGGAAAGACGAGAATGGGTGGCGAGAAGAAGGGAGAAGAAGAGAGATGAAAAGTAGTTTGAAACTCTTGTTGGCAGGATGTCGCTCGTCTTGAGAACGTTCTCTCCACGTGTCCTTAGGAAAAATCCTTCCCTATATACCGATTTATACTGGACCGAGGAGATATATCCGACCTCCCAGGCCCCTCTCATTTTACTCTCCACGAAGTTACTTTCGAGATTTCTCCCTGGGGATTTCCTAGTTCGACGACAGCGCACCCAGAATGTCCTCGACACTTCGAACGACTGTCCGGGAGAAGAAATGGAAAAAAAGAAACACGATAAAAAGAAATTACACAAGCCTGAATCGAATCGATTTACCATTTTTATTCTTCTCACTTCCACCCTTCAAAATTGAATATTGAAAATCGTTCAGGGAATGAAAGATCATTAGGAAAAAATTTTGGGGGACGAAGTCTGTGCAATCAATTTTTTGTGGAGATACGTTTCAAATGGTTGATAAATATTAAAACTACGAACATTGGGAACATAAATAATTCATTTTTTTTCAGTAAATTCGAAGTTAAATAAAAATAAAACTTCTGCACTTTGCACTCCATGACCTCAGATCACAAATGACAGATTGATCATTTTTTTTTCATAATCCCCTTTGATGTTTCCCAATCGGCGGACAGGGTTTTGTTTCACAGCTTAATTGGAACCTCAGTGTGTCGTAAACTCTCATTAAATCACATAAATTCCTACAAAGCAGTGGCTGTATATATAGCTATATATTTCCTCTATAGAATAGAGAACAACTGGTGCATAATTTCGTGAGGGTACATGGAACGCTAAAGAGAGTTTATACGTGTGCAAGTATATCGTACAACAAGCGAGATACATCGGGCAAATTTAACGAGAAATATGGAAGACACCGTACAGAGTGGTACAAAAATCGTAGCGACGATATACCGAAAGGGAAGATATTTGAATTCGGGAGCAAAGACTTTTCAACTATTTACCATGAGGATAAACCGTTTAAAAAAATAAAAATAAAAGACTGTACAGTGACCGAAATTGTTCGAATTTTGTGCACTGAGAAACTCCCTTAATCTGTCAGTCTCGCGATCGATAGAAAAGTGGCTACACGTGTATATCCGACAAGCTTGATGTTTCGAGAAAAAGAAAAGTTAAACGTCATTCTGCGATTAAAAAAGAACAAAACGTGTAGCTCTCATTTTTCTTGAAATATCAAAAGTGTCCGAAGAAAAAGTTTATCGACTTTTTTGACAGTGACAGATCACCGGGATGCACCAGTGAAGCTGAACGGGGTGAGATGAACCATTGAGTCGGAGAAGAACACTCATTGGCTAACATTTGACCAATCCCATCGATGAGCGATCAAAGAAAAAACTGTCAAACGTTTTTTGATAAGGACTACTTAAGAAACATCATTCTCTACGTAGTTTAGGCGTGAATTTTGAAAGAACCTGTACAATGACAGAAGAATGACGAGAGAACGGAAAAACCGGAGGAAAAAATAAGGACGTGGTGTTCGCTCGAATTGCACGGGGTGATGCTTTCAGGCATTTGGTAATATAACGAGGCCCCATAAAATCTCGCAACAATACACTCTTTCGTTTCGATATATCTATGCAAACGTGAGCGAGATCGTGGATGAAAGGAAACCGGATATAATATCGTTTCAAACTCAAGAATATTACGTCTTTATTGCTCCGTTGCTTCACTTACTCGTGTACAGTACAATAGGCAGTCAATAAAATGGTAACATTCCTACAAAAAAAAAAACGATGGAGAAAAAAAAAATTTGCTTAAAAAAAATCAGCGACTAACAAAAAAAGAAAAACCAAGTTGACTTGAATCGCCGAGCAAATCGTCTCTGCATTTTCTCGCTTTAGCAAAAATTCCTTCATCCCGAGATCTTCTGAATGTGAAGACTCTCGTTAACGCCTATTGTCTCAAATCGGCGGTGATTGTTATGAAGATTTTTGTAAATAAAGCAGAGTGTAAAAACCTAATGAACCTCGTCTCCTATTTCGTTCAATTATTCTTCCATTCGGTTCACAGTTCGGAAGAATTCTCTCGACACAATTATCATGATTACTGTGATCAGCGTGTAATTAAATACTTTAATGAGCTCTATTATTCATCCCAAGTTCCAGAATCATCAGGAATCGTTCCAAAAATGATTTTGAAGAAACATTTATCTTGTTGCCATGTTTAACATTTACATTTACAAGTTTAGCCACCTGGAGGATCGTGAAGATTAATGAGCTCTCTAGATGTACGTTTTACTTGTACATTCTGACGTGTACAGAGTGCAGGAAGGAGGAGGAGTAGGGGGACTTTAATACTTCAAGTGAGACCAGGCCACAACTGTCTCGTTTCACTATCACCAGACGACAGAGATAGCACACAGCTGGAATATAAACAGCTGCATGCTTTTCCTCCCATGCCCCTTTTTTGCCTCCGTATTTGTTGCCACATGAGTGTGTCTATCCAAAGAAATATTTATGCGACGATGACACATTTTTTCAAAAGTTATTGTAAGCCACTGAAGCAAACAACAATAAAGTATTTTCTTGGTCTAAGTAAGAAAACACAATGTTCGTGTTTTTGTACGTGTTTCTTAATGAAACTCTTTTCATTTTGATACGTTGATTAAATATTGAACTGATGTACTGATAAGGGGATTTTTTTGAATTTTTTAAGAGCTCTGCGAGGAATGGGCCCTTGCCAATAGCCGAGAATGCGTTGAGGGTGTCGTTGGTGGACTTGGTGGACCAGGACTTGGTCACGAGGATCACGACGAACTCGGTGGCAATACCACGTCCGAGGCAACTTTCACCCTTAAGTATCTCGGCAGTACCCTCGTCGAGACACCCTCCAATGAAGAGGCAACGGCTGAAGCTATTAAAACTGTCATTACCATGGTACGTATAAATATTTGAATCAATTGTTTTTTTTCTTCCAATGAATACATCGTTAAAACGAGCAGTTCAACTTATAGTTTTTCGTCGTAATTTTTTGATACTATTGTCTGGATTTTTGACATTTTGTTGTCAAAAAATGATGGAATCAATTTATTATATTTTTATGATTATTGTTTTTGATTAAAAAATAAAATACGATGTTCAATCTCTTCGTTTGTACTTGTCTCACCGGTGTACAAAAGTCAACCTTCCGATTTTGGTAAAATTGGAAAGTTTCTTGAACGATGTGTAAACGACTCTTGCAAAATGCAGTTCATGCAACAAAGAGAGATCAATTCTATAAAATCGAAAGTAATCATTGAATCAACGAAATTTTTGTCTGTATCAACATGTGGATTTTCTTGTGTCAGAGATGAATGTTAACTAATATTTGCTTTATCAAATATTTCGATTTTTCGAAACGTTCAACATTCTCAATGGCATTTTTCCTCGCATTTTTCAACCCTTTCATGTTTTTTTCCATTTTGTACCCTTCAAATGTCGGATTTCGGGGATTTCGATCACAGAAAATCTTGTATGTACTTTCCTGACCCTACGAAACGGCAAGATCAGAAAATACATGATGAAGCAGAGCGAGAGAGAGAGAGAGAGAGAGAGAGAAAGAGCAAACCACGAAAGCAAACTACTAACCACCGTGTGCATTTGCTTCTCCTGCCTGATTGTCGGTAAACTCTCTCACAAACTCTGATAAACTACTACAGTCGCGTTTACCGAGCTGTAGTGTATTATTAGCCGACTTTAAAGGACATACAAATATTCATATATATTTATTCGTTTTTTTAAATTAATTTTTATCATAAAAAAAGCTTTAAAATTTTTAGTACAAGAATCCAAAGATTTGGTAACAATTATTTGGCGAAAAGTACGTTCATTTTGAGAAAAAAAAAAACAAAACTATCTGCTAGTTGAGAATAGAGAAAAAATTGATTTCAAAGTACATTTGTTTGCATTGTAATTTTCGATACGATTAAAACTATGGAATGGAAATGGCGAGTTTTCGTAGTTTATTATTCTTGTGCAAAGACTGCTGGTTGTGACGTGATCCGAGCTTACGAAACCGGAAAAAGTTACGAAAACGACGGGAGCAGATGACGTGAGAGAAAAGCTCATTTCCTTGTTTCATCTTTTAAACGAAAACAGAAAGGAAGGTAAAGACAAAGAGAGAGAGAGAGAGAGAGAGAGAGAGAAAAAAGGGAGAAGGGATCATATGAGAAGGTTTTACGGATGCGAAATGTTACTAGATATATTTTCCGGGGGAACAAATATTCTCTGTGCTCTCGAGCTTCGCATTTTCGTAACATTGCCCCGTTCTCTTGTTCTCTCTCTCTCTCTTTCGCACTTCGTCTCTATTCCACGTGTTCCGCATGGAGACAACTTTAGGAGAATTTTCGTCGTCGTTGCAGGAAATTTAGGTTGTTCTCTTTCCTCGTTCCTACCTTCTCTCTTTCTCTCTCCCTCTCCGGTTGTAAATCACATGAGCATATATACATCTTTCCTTTTGCACAATAGCTTTTACACGGAGCTTCTAAGCTTGGCAGAATAATTACATCATAAATTGAGGAGCCAGGAGAATATCTAGACAAAGCAAGATGAATATATTTTGTGGTATCCTTTAAAATTTACGAAACACTTCCGTTTTTTCTTAATATTAAAAAAAATTGTTCTACAGTTAATGCAAACCTGTCCGTAGAAGCAAAACACGAGTTTATCATTGTTAAGAAGCATCTATTCATCAAATGAGTAATTAACGTCATAGCCTCGCCACAGTCACGTTCAAAAGTTGACTCTACAGTTAATTTTTCAAAACTTGGATGTAACTTGCGGAATGATCTATTAATGTGAGCTTTTATGTCATATATGTGTGTAAAAACATATAAACTTTCGGAAAAATGTCTAATATGAAGACTTTTGTTATAGTGGCCTGAGTGTGGCTTCAGAATTGTGTAAAATTGTGTAGAAAAACATTTTCGCGATTATTAGTATCTTGATAATGTACTTTATTTGAGTTTCATAAAAATACTGAATAATCAATTGAATATGCTTTGAAGCCAGCTCCAAGCTTTACACTGAACATTTTTAGCGTCATATTCCCCTTAATTTTACATAACGAGGGACAACCCTTTGAAGATTCTTTACTAACAGATTACAACGAAAGATCAACGACGCGTGTTTCACGTTCCACTGCACAGATGTAGAGAGCGAGATAGAGATAGAAATTATGGCGTAATTCATCAGGGTAGAAAAGCAGCAAACATTAGTCACTCGTCAGTGCTTAAAATTCCAGCGAAATCCTCTTATCAATGCTGGGATTAAAATTTTCATTTAGTCAACGAAAAATGATATTTTAATTAGTTGTAGAAAAATGGTGTATTGTGCGAAAGTACATTTTACGAGCATGAATATTGCATTAATGACGAAATTCATGATTAATCAATTCAAGTGATTTGGGATTATGAGAGCTTTGATAAAAATAATAATGGACTTAATCATGTTTCGAAATAATCCTTCCACGATATTGGCTTTGAAATATTTTACAATATTTCAAAGAGGATTCTCTACATTTTTTGTCAACTCGAAACATAACCGTAATTAATCGCAGCATTCCTCGTTTTTTTTTTTTGTATGTCAAAGGCAAAAGCGAGTGGAAAAAAGCTACAAAGGGTTTCGCTTGCGGTGAGTCTGCGAGGAATAAGGATGACGGATTTGTCGACCGAGGAGGATCAGCTGCAAGTCTCGATATACAGGTATATGATTTATTATTTTCAACCGAACTTTTGCCTTTTATACGTATTGTCGAAATTAACAACAACGCGGCAACAACAAAAAAGTTTTTCTTGACACGCGACTGTTGAAACGTACGATTGCACACGTTGGCTCGACTGCGACTGGCGCGAAAATTGCTCGGCCGTGCAGTAACGCGAGAAATTGGGGAAAAAATGTGTCAAATGGTATAAAAAAAGGAGAAAAACGACGGAAAAAAAACTTTTTGACGTGAAATTATTCATACTTTTTTTTTACGTCGATACCACGAGCTGCGAATCATCATTTTATTTAACGTTCCATTTTTCCCCCTCGGCAGCTTTTGATCGTCAGAAGTTGAATCCTCCGAGGCAATAAAAATGTTCTTCGATTTATTATTATTATCATTATTATTATTAATTTTTCCAGAATCTCTTACTGCTCGGCTGATGCGACCCACGATCATGTGTTCGCTTTCATAGCGACTAATATGAACGAAACGATGGAGTGTCACGCTTTTCTCTGCCCGAAGAGAAAAATGGCCCAAACGGTAACCCTCACTGTTGCGAGAGCTTTCAACACGGCTTACGAAGCCTGGCAACTGTCACAAGCTGATCCGAGAATTCATCATCCCCAGGACAAGAGTCCATCTTTGAATCAGGATAGAATAGGTAAAAATACACTTTTTTCGTTGAATTTAATGTTAATTATTGTTTCTTTATAGTATTTTTTCAAATGAGAAAGAAAATTAATTTAACAAATCAAAACTAAAATATAGAGATCACGAAATGGATAGAAATTGTCAGAAGTATAGACTAGAATTATTAATGACCCAGTTTTACTTTTTTTTTGCTTATTTATGTGAATGAATTCGCGTCATAGATTGATCGATGGTATTATTAGGTCACAGTTTATCTCAATATTTACATCCATTCTCAAATACGCCTACGCAAATTATTTAATCAGCTGACCGAGTAAAAGCAAAACACTACGTAGATAATTTGTTTCTTTATCTGGGTCGCGTCAACTCAACGGGATCGCGACCATCATTAACGTTTTTTCAATCCAATTGCTCATGGTACACTGAAATTTGTTTTAGTCTATTTTTAATATGATCACCGAAGAATTAAGGGCTTGCGTACACCCAAAGATGAAAATAGGGTCGATTTTAACAATTTTTTAAACGTAAAATGGGTAAATATTCAGGGCAATATGTTATCGGTTTCTGGAAAATATTTAAAAAAACATACACAAAGGACACCATGAAATAAAAATATTGAAGCCCTAATAAAAACTTCTTTGTTGAGTGCAATGCCAACATAATAAAAATAACAACGAAAACTGACCATCATTATTGTAAGATTTAAAAAAACATAATTTGTTAACGAAAGATATTTGTTTGGCTCAATTGAATAGAAAATGACGAGAAAACGAGTAAATTGTCGAAAGTCCGGGACGATCAGAATAACGAGGGTGTTGGAGAAACGAAAAAACAGCAGAACAACGAACTTCAAAAAAATTTGCTAATCGATTTGTCGAATGAGACTCAAAAAGTGGCTAATTCTTGGGTAAGTTTTTTTTGTGCAAGTAAACAACGATTCACCATTCTTCGATCGATCAATTTATCAGATTAATTAAAAAGGAAATCCTTGAATGAAAATGAACTTTCTCATTGAAGGTTTGCTTCGAGGAAGAGAACGGGAATTTATTGGCGGGAAAGAAAACAATGAAAAAATCGATGGGAAACAGTATACCAATGACGACGATGAGACAAACGAGTTTGAATTCGACTCCGAGTCATCACGTGGTTCCGAGACCAACACCCGGTTTCAAGGTCCAAAATGCATGGGGAGAATCTCACTCCGTCGATCTCATGTGCTCGTAGCAGACGTAGCCAAAGGCCGATAACTTTCGCGACGTGCCCCTGATCACAGGACTCTGGAAACATTTGTCAATCAACGATCGTCTGAAAAAATCATCTCCTCGTTGAGGGCGAATGAAATAAACAATAACAGGAAACTCATTGTTTCGTCGTTCTCCACGAGCGAACAGACAAATCGAAATAATCGTTGCGAAAAGTCGGAAGATCAAAAAAATAAATCGGCGGAAAATCGATAGTCTATTTGTCTCTAGAATTTTTTTTGTATTTTTTATGTCCATAAATATCGTGGAAATTTCAGTGAAACTCAGTGATCAAAAGCGTAACGATAGTTTTTCATTTTTTTCTTCCAATAAAGTTGGTAAGAAAAAAAAACGAGCATGAAATTACTACATATCGGTGGTAATTACGGAAGAGATTTAATTTTTAGTGACGTCCATGATTTTAACGAAATGGACGAAAAAGTAAAGAAATCATGGAAATTCATTGTAATCACATTTACAAACCCATTTACACACCATACACGCACATCAAAAACAAAAACACATGATTGTTATAAACTTAACCACTTCGGTAGCTACGTGAAAATATTTTTAAGTGTGAAAATATTAGAGTGAGAAATACCAGGCTGTGTTTAATATTCGTGTTTGTTTTATTTCGCTTGTGAAAAAAAAAATAATAACTTAATCAGTATCGATTAATCTTTTACGAATAAAAAACAAGATTTTTCACCAGTGACCCACTTTTTTGGGTCGGCGAATATTTTTGAAAGTATTTTTCTCGAAAAAGACTACGAGAATTATTTTATTTCATTTAATCCGCGTGAAAAGAAAAATATACAATTTTATTCTCACGTCATATCAAACATTCCCCGATAAAAATAAAATAAAATTAAAAAACCGAAAAAAAACAGAGCGCTAATCACAAATTAATGCGAAAAATATATTTAAATTTTACTCTAGAACCCCACAACCGAGTAACCACTTTACCTGACGGAAATTAAAAATTTCTTTTCTATTTACTTTTCTTATAATCATTATTATTGTCTTTGAGAGTTTTCATAATCAAATGTTCACCAAATACAACTTTATCATGGATCATAATTTTCGTTATAAAAAAATAAAGAGATTAGAGTACAATGAAACGTTATTATTGCATACGAGTGACATTTTACGTTGGAAAAAAAATTGGGGCAATTACGTGCTTCACTGTGAGGTTTACGTTCGAAACAACTAATTGTGGAGTTCTATGGTTAAGTAAAAATAACAGCTTCACACCAGTCAAATGAGTGTTCTATTTTCCCAACAAGTGTATGTATTAATTAAATAAATTGAAAGTAGAAAAATATTGATAATGATAGATTTGTAAATCGATTAACCTATAAAAACGATATTCCTCGATGTCATATTTCCATCGACCTTTTTAGAAGTTTAATTCGTAATTTTGAAAGCTCAAGAAATTCTCATCTAATTCGCCGTATCGATTATTTTGAGAACTTCATCGTTTCAATGCTGCAGTCAAATGTTGCTCCAATTTGCATATTCTGTACAAATAATATGTTTAATATTACTTAGCAAAACAGATCCGTTTTGTTCATGGATTGTGAAAATTTAACACTCATTTGACGTTAAATATTATGAAAAAAAAAATGTATCAATAAAATAGTATATCTTGTAGATTCGAATAATTAACAAGATTTTTGTATAATAATAGAAATATCGTCGTTGTTTATTTGTATAATAATAAATATCATTCGTTCTGGGTCTCAAAAATAGAATTACTATTTAGAATCATATTAAGGTATTAAAAAATAAACTAATTATCTGAAAACTGTCAAAATCTGTGTTTTATTATCACATTATGATTATCCTCAAAATTTGATTGATTCGTAGAATAGAATTTTCGAGATATCGAAAAGAACGTTATGAAAAGAATTCATTGAAAAATAAACTCCTCCATTGAAAAATACAACATACAATGAAACTTATCGAATGGAAGTCAACAACCATATTCAAGAAACCCAATGAGATTGCGAAAGCCACTGAAGCATATTTTATCGAAAGAAAGATTTTTTTTCTACCTTTCTTGGAGTGCGTCATGCGATGTGTTGCTGTTAATCATTGGATTCAAACAAAGTTGTCATTTCCTCTTCGTATTCTTAGAATTTGGCTGCGGTCATGTTTGCTCGTACGTAGTCAAAATTTCATGCGCATTTTTTTTTTTTTACTGAATTTAAACTGGGTGAATAAATACATCAATAAAAATATTTCATCAGGTGACTTTTCAAAATGATTTACGTGTGATTTTTCACTATCCGTTTACACGGTGTTGCCAAAAAGAGAATCATTGCACACAAATATCGATAACGATCGTCGAAATGATAGAAAAACTAAAGCGGTCAATCCATGAAAGAGTTTTGGCAGTTTCAAAAAAATGACGTCACTACGTAAATTACCTCCATTTTTCATTCATCCTGGCATTCATGAATGACGGATTCGTCTGGATGCAAATATCGAATGTCTATCAATATGGGTCGCTTTTTTTCTTTATCAAACGATAAAGCAGTAGCGAAATTATTTATATCTCAATGTATGTTCAAACGAGTTGATCATAGTGAAAGAAAAAAAAAATGTCTCACAGTTGGTGGGGATTGATCGAAAAAAATTTGTCACCCAACTCCTTTATTAGATGCGACTCCCCGCGATTTTTGACGCAGTGAATCTCCAGCCTTTGGAGTTTCGTCAGGAAGTTGAATTTAAAAAATCACATAATAATAATAATAATAATAATAATAATAACAACGACAATGGTTCGAATAATCGAGACCATGTATTCGCAGAGTTTCAGTATTTTTTGCTTGGCCATCGTATACGTTTCTCTCTGCCATGCCAAAGTAAAAAACGTTTCATTTTTTATGCCCTTTTTAACTGTCGTTTTCTGTTTTACGAGCTGAATTAAAATAAAAACCATTTTCGACAGGTATACACGAGCGGAAATCCGGTTTCAGATTATTTGAAAATCGACCCCGAGACACGTAAATATTGCATTCAGATTTTTTTATCATCACAATATTTTTATTGTTGTTTCATTATTTGGGTGGGTGTGTAAATTATTTGTTTATTTTTATTTTATATGTAAGAAAATTTTTAAAGTTATTGTTTTGTTTTTTATAAAGCACACGAATTGGTTAACATAAAAATGTCTGATCGATTGCACAAAAGAGATGTTTCTGATGAAACGATGCCACCTGGACAACGCATGCAAATCCAAGCTTTCGGCAAACACATTTCTCTGTGGCTCAATCCAATAAAATCGGTTTTGGCGACGACAAATACTCCTGTTTATTACAGCAGATATGCACCGGGCCGTCCAGGCAACGTTAGCATCCAACAACAACACGGTGTACGAATTTACATTAACAAAAAAGTTTATTGGAGTAAATGTAAAAAAGTTTATTCAATCTTTTGAGCCATAAATTTTTCCTTAGGTGCAATTCTCTTGAAATTAAAAAAAAAATTCTACCCAAAAACTACGGTGTGACACCGTGGTAATACTTTTTTATATTCACGAAAGTCCCAAGGACCATGTAGGATAAAAAAATTCGAAATGTTCAAATGATTAAAATAGCGTTCATTCAATTTAAACCCGATTTTGTTTGTCAACCAGTTGATGGGAATGCTGGGCCAAATTCTGGAGGATCCTGAACACCTGGCGTCAGTTACCATCGGCGTGGACCAATTCGGAAAAACTACAGTGGTAAGACATTTGTTTTTCGATCTATTTGACTGTGGAAATTATGTGAAATATTGTCGATCAAACTTTCGTCATATTTTCGATTACATGGTTTTCATGACTTTTTAAAATTCTTATCCGAAACAGAATGGAATGATTGGATCACACAATTTGGTGATTCGATCGTTGCCCAAGAGCGTAGTTAACGAGTACGTTAGAAAGCGTCGTTCGATCGACGATCTGAATGATGATTCTGAGGATTCGATGAATCACGTGGTCTACGCGATCGAAGATCGACTGAGTGAAAATCATGCAATGAGCGGTAAACAGACTATTAAAAAAAAAATTGGATTTCCTGAGATAATTGAGTAAAAAAATGATAATTAAAACCGTTTTTTGTAGTTGTTAACCAAACGACGTTGCGAAATAGAATCGCCCGATCCACCAGTGGAATTCCATACGTTCTTTACCCAAAAGTTCTGTTCGTCGTGGATTACAGTATTTTCAGGTACGAAAAATGTAGATAAATGTAAAATAATCGTAAGTTCAAAAACAATCAAAAGACGACCACCATAAAAGTGTTTTTTGTATGAAAAATTGTAGAGAGCAAGGACGTGATATTTATGGACTCTTGGAGTATATCCTGGCTTTTATGAATGGAGTGGATCTGAGATATCGTGAATTGACAACACCAAAAATCCAATTCTTCATTGGTGGAATTTTAATAGCTCAGGTGAGTTATCGTGTTAATTGAATGGACTTTTAAATAAAAGTCGAGTCAAGAAACTCGAATATTCATTATCTTAAAACATTATTATCGGTTGCATGGTTTTGTACTCACGTTTTGAGTTTATTTTTTAGGATCCTCGTGCTACTCCTTACATTGCAGAAAACATGGTGAATCCTCACGAATTCCAAGTGGACTATGCATTAGCGAATGGCTCTAAATTCTTCTACGACATAAGAGATTCAATTCCACTTGAAAGCTATGACATAGCCTTTGGCTTAACCAGGTAAATCATAGAAATAACATCAAAATCAATAATCGAACGGATTTAAAATGTGAATTATTATTTTGTATAGACTTACGATGGCTGAAGAATCCGGTGATTCCGACATTTTGGGTGAGCATCAGCGAAGATTTTCTAAGAATGATCTGTTTTTTATTTTAATGTTAGAGAGGATAAATTCTCATCCAACTAACAAATTGACTGAATTAACAGGTAAAGCTTATGTTGGAACTGTATGCCACAATAAAACAGACTTCGAGGTCGTCTACAGTCATGGATTAGTTGTTGACAATGGTGGATTTTCAGGTGTTTTCGGCGCCGCTCACGAGATAGGACACATGTAAGATTTCATGTATTTATTCAACGTTTAACAATCAAATTAACTTTAATGTTATATTATTAAAAAAAGAACTATTATTCATTCGACATTATTGATCAAACGACAGACTCGGACTGTACCACGATCATCTCCAATCATGGGACTGCGTTTACTTGAATGGATTTGTAATGGCAACTTTTTTATTTCACACATCGAACTCGTCATCGTTTTCGAGTTGCTCTTTGAGAACCCTGCAAGCACTACTCGAGTGAGTTCTTCTGAAATACGATTATGATCAAATCATTTGACAAAATATTTTCGGCATCAATTAATATTCGATTTTAATTTGCAGTCAAGAGCAGCTTACTTGTTTATATAAAAAACCAGAAATAGGTAGAAGCCAAAAGTTACCAAGAATAATGCCTGGAAGAGTTAAAACTCTGGAGGAACAGTGTTCGGCTCTGGGCCTTCAGCAACCGTGTTACGTAAGTCGATTTTTTCACATCCGGACGCATTAGTTGAGATATATTTACAGGATGATTTTTAAAATAAATTTCTTTCGACTGATCGTTTGAAATAATCGTATTTTTAGGATTACACTGAAGATGAAATAGTAGATGTTTGTCTACGGTTCAAGTGTCTCAACAATGAGGGCAAGTGTCAAGAAACAAGAAAGTCTCCCGCTGAAGGAACGATATGCAGTGACGAAAATGATATTCTTGAGAAGGTAAAAAAAAGTTATAAATCAACAATATTTATCGTGTACATTAAAAAAAAAAAAAACTCTAATTCGATGATTGAACTTTTTCAGTATTGCATCCATAATCAATGTAGCGACCTGCACAGCAGATGAAGAACAACAGAATTGAGTCGGTGATGACGAAAATTAACATAAATCTGATGACGACTTCGCAACCAATTGAAAACCTGACGACACGAACCAGTGAATTGTGGGGTCTGCTGATCAATGAAACTACACTTTCCATTTTTTTACTGTCACTTTTTTCCCAACAGCTGCACTGTCCAAGATTTTTTGTATTTTTTAGAAAATCAAATAAACCAGACTTTAATAAATTAATAATTATTATACATTATCCACTTTAATACACAATTTCGCCTTTTTCCTTCAAATTCTCTGAGTACGTGTCCAGCCCAATTCACTCTTAACTATTTAGGTTTTGATCGAAGGCCAGACAAATTTTTTTAGGCACTTCAACTGTTTTTCAACTTTCATATGAATGTGCCAATTTTTACAATATGTTCGAAAATACATCAAGTTATGTTAAGGAATATTTGCTTACTTTTTCCCAACTATTTGGAACCATTTTCGGTCATGATGATGGTTCGATTTTGCATACAATTTTGCATGTCAATTAACGTGAATTCCTTTATGTATTTATTTTGTTAAAATTCCGTGTCTTTAATGTAGAACGCTGGTTAAATGAATAATAAAGTTCAAAAAACGAAAAACGGCAACAAAAATGTAATAGAATTAATAATTTGTTGGCCAAAAAGTTAAAATTTAGATGGGCCGATGAAAAGTGCTTCTGGTTGACCAACAATATTGCCATTTGTTTCTTAAAATCGAATTCTTCATTAAAGGAATCATAGTGGACGACTTTTAAACAGTCTCAAGAATCTGGATTTACATAAAATCAAAATGATTTACAGAAATAATTGACGAAGTAATTAACATTAGTAATAAATTCGATCAGAATTTTTTACGGGTCGGCGAACTTAAATGCTGATGAGTTAATCGGTGCGTGAACAGAATCTGAAATATTTATAATAATGAAATTTACTTACTTTATTTGCAAAGAGGTCATTACACCTCAAAGAACAGCCAAATGGCTAGCATGGATTCAAAATAAAACTCTTCGAAATTCATGTTAAAAAAATATGTGCTTATCTAATATTCCAGATGTCGGAACGAAAAATTGTTGTTAAAATTGACCAAATATTCAACGTGGTAAGAGGAAATTTGTATTAATGGAAATTTAATTAGTATGTTAATTAATTCAGTTCGGACTTCATGCTCGAATAATTATAAGTGTAATTGATTTAAAATTATCGTTTTCGTTTGTATTATATTTTACTCGCCACCACAATTATACACGAAAGCGACGATTTAAAAAGTTTCCACTGCTCGCCAGAGTTTCAACTTTAATGAATAATTTTGAACACTCGTGTATGAAAAAAAATGACCTAGTTTCTAACACGAACGGAACGTAAGAGATTGGGATTTAAAAAATGGTGTTAATCGTACGGTGCACCCGTTCGAACAAACTCATCGATTATACAAAATGTCATGTTAATTAAAAAAGTATGATCGACTTAATTTTCCTATCAAAAATGTTGTCCAAAATAATTAATGTCGCGATAAAGTTTGTGAGCGAAAATTCAAATTTCCAGGTGTTGCCTATTAATTACAAGAGATTTAACACGATGCACAAATCCTTTATTAGATCGTCCTCTTCGTGAGTTTTTGCACAGTCGTCGAGAATCTTCTCAACGATCAAGTCGAACCACCGAATTAAATTTTCTTTTTTTAATTAGATTAAAAAAACTAAATTATCATGTATCTGTTTAATATTGCCATTTTTTGCATTGCCATAGTGCAAAGTTCACTTTGCCAAAAATTTCCAAACGATCAATACACGAAGCAGAAAAATCCGCTCATAGAATACTTACAATTGGATGACAACGCTCGTAATTATAACATTTTTTCTAAACTTTTGTCTCACGATTTTTTAATGTCATTTATCTTAGCAAGGGAAATAGAATTTCCAAAAAAAACCCGATTTTCTATATGATTGGGAAACTAATTTACAAAAAATTCTTTTATGCCAGATCATGAATTGGTGAAAGTTCATATTGCGGAGTTACGGACTCGAGAATACGGCAGAACTTTGTCAGCTGGAAAACGGATTCACATTAGAGCATTTGGTGAAGACGTTAATCTATGGCTTCATCCGAAAGATTCAATTTTAGTGACAGAAAATACGCCTGTTTACGTGGGCAGATATTCAGACTATCTTCCAGGCAATGCTGACATAGTTGAATGGCCTGGAGTGAGTAAAATCGATTTTAATTTTAAAAAACAGTTTAACGAAACATCATGAGAACGTATTAATCTTTTTTTTTTACATTTCCACCTTTAATAACAGTTGATGAAATCTCTTGGCGAAGTTTATGAAGATCCTGAGCATTTGGCTTCGTTCGTAATTGGAACGGATGGTTCTGGAAGAATGATTGTCGTAAGTAATCATTTCAAAAAACTTTCTCAATTATTATTATTATTTTTTCATTGTTCATATTTCCTGTCCCCGTTCCTTTGGGACCCCCTCGGGGTTGCCCAAAGCCAAATTTTCATTGAGCTGTGGTTTGTCTGCGTCGTCAAAAACTCGGAAAAACTGTCCTCTGTACAGCGATTAAAACACAAACCGGTTCATGGGCTAAGCGGTCACCCAACCAAGTATTGACCTCGTCGAAGGCTGCTTAACTTCGGTGATCACAGAACCCACCCACCGGAAGTGCCCTCATCGCTGTTTTTTTTTTTTTAAATAATTTTGTTGCTAATTTTCATATAATCCTTACGTTTTTCCATGTTTTATTTAAAAAATGTTCTCAAATCAATGTTTCCTGTCTATCCACAGAACGGTCGAATAGAATCCTTGAATCTGGTTATCAGATCAGTGCCGAGGCGCGTCGTCTATGAATATGTGGAGCAACGTCGTAAATTCAATGAATCCGTGGATGAATTTGTAGATCCGATGTATCACGTAGTTTACAGAACCAACGGAAGGTTGGAGAGAGAATATCCGCTAACCGGTTAGTCTGTTTTCCTATAAATATTTGGATTTAAAACTCTTTTTAAAATGACGATTTTTATTGTTGTGCACACATATTTTTTTTATTTATATTCCATAATAATCCAATTTAATTTGCAGGACTGAATGCTACGTTGGTTGAAATGAGAACCAGTGAATCTTCCGGTGTACCGTACATAATCTATCCAAAACTTCTCTTAGTCATTGATTACAGCATGTACAAGTAAGTGCGATTCGTTGGAGAGAAAATAAAAAATCTGTCATTGAAATTCTCATAATGATATTTAACAGCCGTTTCAAATGTCATTCCAGGTTATACAGTAATAGCATAATCGGTCTTTTGGAGTACATTGTCACCTTTGCGAACGGTATTGACCTCAAATATCGTAGCCTCGAAGCACCCAAATTCAGATTTCACATTGCAGGAATTCTCCTCGCAATAGTAAGTCTCAATAACTATTAAAAATGTATATGAACAACAAAAAAAAGATTTACCCAAGTAACTGAATGCCGGTTTATAAAAAATTTGTTAAAATAATGTAATAAATTTGAACAAAAATTTCAGGAACCAGAAAGTTTGCCGTACATCTCGAATGTAATGTTGAACCCAAGAGCTTTCAATTCAACTATAGCAATGAGAGTTGCAAAATCATATTTCTACAACATAAGAGAATCAATTCCTTTGGAAAAATATGACATTTCTCTTACACTGACGCGGTAAGATTAACAAAATGATAGTTTTTACCGGATTAACGTCCTATGATGAATTTGTCTTTTTATCGATTTTTATTTAATTCTTCTGATAACGGGAGTATGAATAATAATGACATGGAATTATTCTTCAGGCTTCAATTTGGACTGCCGGATGGTGAAGGCAATGTTTTAGGTAAGAATCAATCCGGAGTACAATTATAATATTCAATTTCATTATTATTATTATTGTTATTTGTGAGTCAATCGATTAGTAGTGTAACAAATGAATGTGGATTTTTAGGCAAAGCTTGGGTCGGAGTTACCTGCAGAGATACCGCCTCAGCAAAATCTTTGGAAGCCGTTGCGATATGTCTCGATGATGGCACATTTTCGGGTATTCATGTGGCAGCTCATGAATTGGGACACACGTAAGACTCGATTTTTTAATGACAATTGAATAATCAATTGAAAAATATGTATATTTTTTTTACACAACGTCGCCGTAATTTATTAATTATTATGAATCGAATTATTACTTATTAATTATCAATCGAACTACTAATCAATCATCAATCGGATGTTTGTCATTACAGATTTGGTCTCTGGCACGATACATCAGCTGATGATTGTTCCACCTATAATGGCTACCTTATGGCGTTTACACCCTGGTATACGAGAAATTCATCGACCTTTTCGAGATGCTCTCTCAATGATTTCCAGAAAAAAATCGAGTACGTACTCATCATAAGATTCCAATCATTTTAATCTTTTATTTCTTTTCTAAGGAGTCATAATGATCACTTTTTTTTCAATCAAACGATTTTTATTGATTTCAGTGAACGTCAGTACGAATGTATGTACCGGCCACCAAATGACAACGAACGAGGGCTGCCAAAATTGATGCCCGGAAGAGTCAGGAACCTTGAAGAACAATGTAAATCTGTGCACCTTGGGTTGCCCTGTAACGTAAGTTGATTTTTATCTTCTCACCCAATTTTCGGGGACTAGACTGTTTTTTTTTAATGACTAGAAAATATGGACGATGAAAAAATTCTCTGTCATTATTCCAGGTTTCTTCGGCTGATATTTGCATAAATATGCAATGCATCGCTGAGTCTGGTACATGTTACGAAAGTGGAGTTGCAGCACTCGAAGGAACTTTGTGCAGCGATCCGAATGAAGCTGTTAAACGGGTGAGCAATGATAAATTTATTAGTAAAAAAGTTATGATTATTGCAATGATTACAACAAACGTAAAAAATGAGTACAACCAAAATTATTGTCGAAACATTCTAAACTAATTAATGTTATGGTTTTCTGTTTCAGTATTGCGTTGCTAACCGATGTGTCCCCGTTTAAGGAACTTTGGGAAAAAGAAATAACCAACAGGACTTTTCCATTCACGACAATGAAAAGAGAATAACATTTTTGTAAATGTTTTAAAATTGTAAATTTTCAATTTAATTGATCATTAATTCATTGGTAACATTAATTAATTTTAATTATTAAATTAGTTCTTAATATGTAAGTGCTCAGTTGACTAATGATTAAGAATAAAATATATGTCGAATAATTTGAATTGTTTATTCTCACCGATATTTTCCTACGAATTTCCTTCCTTGATAAATGTTCGATTTATTTGAACTTTCCTTCCATTTTTGCCTCCACGAATCTTTAAATTTAATCAGTTTTATGGCTTACAAAAAATGCCGGATATCGATTGTTTGTGTGGAAAAAAGAGGCTGAATATTAGAAAACATTGAAAATTAGAATTTTCAAGCCAAACAGAATGTGCTTACGACATAATTTGTTTCTCGATCTTTTGCAACGTCCTCGACGTTTGTTGACGTCTTCTAAGACGTGACTAAAAGTGTAGTACGAAAAACAATGATGAATTGCACAATTAGTCTGTATTATAATTTGTCAGGTGTTATAAAAAACGCGACTATTATTGATTGTTGAGGACAAATAATGGAAGAATATTACAAGTGTTTCCTCGTGTACTTCGAGACATTTTTCTCGATCGTTGTTTATCAACATGCAATTTCCTTTATAATACGTTCCATCTGCATTCGATCAACATTTCCGATCGAAATTGTGCACGAACTCAAGCATGGGAAAAATGATGAAGAGTGAGCTTTTTAGTTGAATAATTAATAACTCATTTATTCGATTATTATTTTCAAGTGAAACTACAATGACAATAACAATCTTTTTTTTTGTTTTTATCGAAAAACAATTACATTTTTTCGACAAGTAATCAAATAATGAACTCGTATTAAATCATGTCGTTTTAAAAACTGCAGAATTTACAACAATAACCAGTGGACTGATTGCACTCAGTTTTATAACTGTGACATTGGCTGTACCAAATATCGATCTTAAAAATGTTCACCTGCAAATGGACGAGGAAGAACTGAATCACATATTTTCGCCCCTTACTTCGGCAAGTAAGATTTTTATTTTGTTTTTTTTTCGAACAATTACAAATTTTATAGTTCCAATTATTGTAATTATTTGAAATTTAAAAAATTGATTAAAAACAGGATGAGGAGAAAAAATGGAACCAGATCGATGATTTCCTTTGTTACTAGCCTAAAATTTGGTTCTATACGATCGTTTATTTGATAAAATTACAAAATACTGCAATTTAAGGACTTTCGCTCTAGGGGCGAAGAATATTTTTGAAAAATGGTACATTTTGACTCGTTTAGGTTTATGTAAGGTTTTAATAAATACTTTATTGTTGACTGCAATGTCGTTTATAGTGATACCAGAGTACGAAATAGTTTCTCTAAAATGGCCAAGATTGCATAAGAGATCTTCAAGTTCAGGGACAAGAATTCGAATGAATGCATTTGGCAAAGACATCAAATTGTGGTTACGTCCAACCGAAGGGACTCTCGCAGCTTATGACACTCCTGTATTCCTGACAAAATCTTCAAGCTCAACGGGGACAGGAGTTCAAGTCACCAAAGTGTCTGACGTCAGTCTCAAGATTTCATTGAAACTGTAGTTCTAATTAAACAAAAAAATACCTTTTACGACTATATCTGAAAAAATATTGCAAATGGTGCATTTTTTTTTGGTCCTAGGCGATGGGTGTCGTTGGAAAAATGTTGGAAGACAGTGACAAACGAGCTACGATGATTGTAAAGAGAAGTATCGATGGACGTAATTATATCGTGAGTGAAATAATTCATTTCCATATAAACCGATTGCCAGAAATTTATCAAAAAAATTCTCAATGAAAACCAATCTTTCGAATCATCGTTTCCTTATTTTTTTTTTTTTTTCGAGTAGTCCGGTACCGTGGGATCGGAAGGTTGGATCGTAAGACCACTGCCTGATCGTTTTAACGATTGGAACATATCCAACCGTTCTTTATCGAACCTAACAATCGAAGAATACGACGAGCCTCACTTACACGTAATTTACAAGAGTCCTAAATCACCAGAAGGAGCAACATACCTCGAAAAACGTTGGTATTTAAAATAGCCAACAAATATTCATAAAATAATATATTTTTGTTTGATTTTAGCTATCGAGCATCGAAATTTGGAGAATAAATCATCGCGATCGAAACGAGCAGTTTCTCCAACGATTGTTTACCCACAAGTTCTCGTATTTGCCGATTACGACACGTACAGGTGACATTAAAAAGAAGAAAGAAACAATTATGTAAAATTGAAAAAACAAGAAGATTTAAAATAACAAAAATCTTTTAATCGATGCAGACTTCATGGAGAAAATGTTCCGCGCCTTCTCGAATATTTGCTGCCATTTTGGAACGGGGTTGATTTAAGATACAGAAGTTTAGAATTTCCTAAAGTACGCCTGAACATCGCGGGGATAGTGATAGCCACAGTAAGTTCAAAATTATCGTAGAAATTTGGACGACATTTATTCCAAAGTTATTTTGACAAAAATCTTAACTCTCAGGACTCCAAAGCCCTTCCTTACATAACGAAAAACAAAGTTAGCACAGAAACGATGAATATTTTGGGCGCTGTTGCTGATTTTGGAGAGTTCTTGCCAAAAGTCCAATCGTCGTTTCCGTTTACCAATTATGACGTCGCCGTGACAATGGCACCGTGAGTTTCCATCTAATTTTTTAAAATTATAGTTTAGCGGTAAAGAGTGTTTAACATGGAAAAAAAAATTGAAATTCATTTTTCGTTGTGCAGATTCGATATGTGCTCGTCGCCGAACTCGTCGCCGACTACCAGTTCCTGTCAAATTGGAATCTTGGGTAAAAAAATGTATTCTCCATCAAATTAATTTGTTTTCTAATGAATGCGAAACAATTTTCTTGCATTCTAATCAGTGAGATGTGTTTTTATTTAGTCGAATTTGAGAAAGCATCGAAATTCAGGATATTTGAAATCAATTTCAATTAACAGGCATCGCGTACCTCGGAGGGGCTTGTGATGTCGTAAAACTTGGCAATCCAATGAATTTAGGGGTGGCTGTCATTCAGGACAAAGGGGCTTTCGATGGAATGCATACAGCTGCCCACGAATTGGGTCATTTGTGAGTTTATCAGCCATCAACATGTTTTTTTCCTTTGTCAAATAATATCCAATTGTTTGTTTATTCATTTATTGATTTATTGATTTATTGCTTGATTTATTTATTTCTTTATTTATTTATTTATTCATTTTTAAAAAATTGAACGGAGAGGGAAGGAAAAGAAAAGAAGATTTTTTATTAAAGATTTGGAGCGAGTCACGACGGTCAACAACAATTCTCGTGCCCAAGTAACGTCGGCAATATAATGGCTTCGACTCCAATATTAACACAAAATTCGGAAGATTGGTCTAAATGCAGTTTAGTCGCATTCGATAAATTTTTCAAGTAAGACTCATGTATTTGTTTGTACATTTGTACATTGTCACTTACATTTTCTTTATAAATTTATTTTCTATCAATTAACGTTGGTAATCAATGATTTAAAACAAAAAGCTCCGAAAAAGCAAGATGTGTATTTGACAAGCCAAAAACGTCGAAACCTTTGATACGAGTTTTGCCCGGAACATTGATGACCATGGACCAGCAATGCGCCAAGCTCGAGGGAACAAAAATGTGCAGGGTGAGTGTCGCAAAATCGTAAATTCTGATCGAAAACTTTGTTCGATTGATTCTCGACTCAAATATGGGTTTTTTTCTTCTTACAGACGTCAGACAATCCTTGTATGAGTCTCAGATGTGTATGGTCCATAAATAGTAATTATTGCAGACAAATGAACAATGCACCAGCAGATGGCTCGAAATGTGGAGACAAAAAAGTGCGATTTTTTTTTCCATTAAATCCTCGACTTTTTGAAATTTGTGACAGCCTCCATAACAATAATATTCTTCGAATTTTCAGATTTGCATTCACGGAAAATGTGTGTCAGAGAGCGAATTAATTTGATGAAAAAAAAAAAAAAAGTCTAAAAATGATATTCAAAAAAGCAACGGATTCCTAGCTGGCCGATTTCGTCACTTTTCAAATACGAAAAATCGATCAATCAACATATCAAAATATAATAAATGTTTAGTTTATAAAACGATAAAATCGATTCAAAGAATTGTGCTATCGAAATGAAATAAAGTGACAGTTCGTAAATAGACTTGAAGGCTGTTGACGGCCTTTTTGAGTGTGGAAAATGGGTGACGAAAGTCATCAAATAAATGTCTACATAGTGATACCAGATCGGTGCTCGTCAATTACGAAAATAAACGAAGCCGGACGAGCCTGAAAGAGCGCCCTTCGTTCCTCGCCCTTTTCCTCGCTCTCTCCATTGAAGAACTTTCTCAATTAGACAACCGCAGCCGAGGGTTATTTCTGGTACAGGGGGAAAATAGAAACGTTCGATTTGGCACTTTGCCACGTGTCATTTCATTGAGACTCAAGAGATTCCGCATATGTTATCAGATTTTCACTGCACAGTTTATTCACAAACTCATTTTCTAATTCATCCAAGAAGATTAAATCAATAATAATAATAATAAGAATGAGAATAGTAATTCCAGAAAATATAGAACCAAAATTAAAAGAATTTCTTTCAAAGAAATGATATTTAGCAAAATGGTTCTACGAATCTCTTGAGGCTCATAAACAAAGAGGTTTCATTCAAAAATGGACGAGCCAAAAGCGAGGAAGAGCCGGGACAAGTAATGGCCCCGACGAATCATTATACGACCACCGAGAGATTTAGAATTTAAAAAACCGATTCATTTGACTGGAGGAGGCTAACTCGGGGGACGTGAAACGTCAAAAAATGTAGGTTAGGTCCAAAGTGACCCACTTTGGCCTGATAAAAGGTTAAAAGTCCTGACTAACCGTTGTACGGTCACAAACGTCATTTATCAGTTGCACGATCGCAAGAGACTCAACTGATTAAACACGTTGTTTCTCGGATATTTTTGATATTTTGAAAAACCGAAAAGTTACCACTTTTTCTCTGCGACGAGGGCATAAAAACTTTTCACGTTGTCGTTTTCTTCGAATGTTTCGAGCACCTCCAAACCAAACGTGTAGCAAGATTTTTACCGACAGAACAACTGACAGATCACACCTCAAAATTTGAAATATTTTTCACCTGCAGTTGAGATACAATTGTAGAGTTTGCTCAGTCGATAATAAAACAGGAGGTGAGTTGTGTAAATGGTGCCGCGAGATGGCGCAACTGTGGAGAATGTCGCTGGCACGGAACACTGGAGACATTTGGAAGTCTTTGATCGAACCTTTGTCCTTCGTTTTAACAAATATAAATATATATCGAGGACTCGATACGAAAACATATTGATTTCAAGATTCGCACGTTTTCAAAACGATTTTTTCGACTCGAGTTGCTCGTTATTGAGACACGAAAAATCTCCTGGACACCATACGCTTCGAAAAATTGACAAAAAATGTGTTTCGAGTCTCCGTAAGTTGGGAAATCGATATATATTTGTATATGTGTATACACGGGATGACATATATACGCGAATATGCGGATGATGGTACGGTGCAGCAGCGCTGAGGTTCCAGCTGCGATGTTCGCACGCTCTCTTGTCCTCCGTCTCCCAAAATGTCCTCAAGATTCGGACTTTCATCGCGAACGAAGGCACGAATGAATTTCATTAAACATACGATATTTCACTGTCTCGTTGCAAGTCGTCCCGCGTGAATTCTCAAAACACAGAGGGAAAGAAGAGCTGGTTTTCCGCGCGAAAAAAAAAGAACAATTCATCGTCGCGTCTCAGATCTCGACTGTTATTTTACCCCGTGGACGTTTTGTGCGCACACACGTGCGTGCTCGTTTTGTCTAATTTGGGTGTGAATCGTGCGTCATGCTCTAAAGCATTAGCGAATTGTTTTTATTTACTTTTTAAATGTCTGCTTGACACGTCGATCTGTGGTGGCATGTTTTTTTAATTCATCTTATAAACAAAAATGTCTTTATTCATCGTGTAATGACAAGAGGAATAATTGAGAAAAAGAAAGAATAATAAATAATGATAGAAAATATGAATAAAATGGACGAATCTAAAAAACAACTGATCATTACTCCAAATTAGTAAATTGTGCTCCGATGACATTCATTCACTCGAATTATATCGCGAAAAGAGGCTTTTATTTGAAGGAACAAAGTGACACGAGGTTGTTGCCGGAAATCCCTGTTTTATCGATCGAGACAACAACACAAAACGTGCTCGCCGGGTCTCGCCATTGTTGTTGGTACACAGTGAAAACCCCACCCCCGCCTCTCTCAAAATGCTGCGAAATTATGGTTATCGGAGAAATAGTGAAAAAATGGCTATTCGCTCTTCCAACGAAATAATTTATGAGGACAAAACGAATTGACGTTTTCCGATGAATTTTCACACAATTAACGAGACTAATTGTTTGACGCGAGGGTTCACGAATAATTGCTGAGTGATTATAAAATGCCGATTTCATTTTCATTTCGTCAAAATCCGATAAAACGTCATTAAAAATAATGAAAAGAAAAACATAAATGGAATAAAAATCTATAACGAAACTTTTTGTATGAAAAATAAAAATAAAAAATCGTTGTCTCTATAATTTTTAAGTTCGCGAAAAGAACTACTAAAGAAATTGAAGCTACACGTGAAAACTAGAAACAAAAGTTTATCGAATCGTTACGCATCCGGCGAATAGAAACATTGAAGCAAGTTACCGGTTTGAGAAAACCTGTTTCCACTTTCGCCTTCGACTTCGTTTGAGGGGAATCCCATGAGGAATCTTGAGGTGAGTCAACCGATTGAGTCATACGAATAACTTATTCCAAAATTGTTGCGACGTTGCTTTGAGGAAACGAGGAGAAGATCGTTGGGGTGATTTTGGCGAAGACGCTCCACGGTCCAACCAGCCCGTTTAGCTGCGATAACTAGGGACTTTTTCGGTGTGATGGGCTTAAGAATTGCTGATATTAATTTATTTCTCTTCTCATTAGATGAAAACTGACAATAAGTCTGATTTAGTTCGTTCATTCTGATGAATTATGCTGTAGATAAATAATTTTTCGAATCATTTATTTTTCCTTTGTTTCTTTTAATAAAATTTGAGGCCACTTCAAAATATTGCCTTAAAAAATCGCAGCTGACAGGGAAAATTCTTATTCCTCTCAACGTTGTTTGACTGCAGCTGGGTACGAAAGATTTTCGTGTGTTTTATGATAATTGTCAAAATTGTGCCTAATTCAAAATGAAATGTCAAATTAAGGACTTTTTCGATAGTTTTTCTTCGATAGCATACCTCGCTTTTTTTTAACGAGGAAACAACCACTAGAATTGAAAAAAAAATGGAGTTTAATATTCAAAAATATATTCATTAGAGTCTACATTTTTGAATGATGCAAAAAAAATCGATTTTCGAATAAATTTCACACCAAGAAGCCCCCTTAATTAATAGTCACCTCATCAACGAGGTGCCTGGAAGAAAAAAAAAGCTGGAGACCTTTTTTTCTTTGGAATAAAACGATCTTATCAGGGCTTTAAATAATTGACATAATTTTTTCAACACCCCGTAAGAATTCGTGTGCGGAAAAAAACACACTTTTCTTCGGCCCGTTTTTGCCACGTCTCGCCGCACGAAATAATAACCGCTCCATTTATCGTGTCGGGTATGATAAAGAGAAAAAAAATTTAAAGGAGACAAAACGATTTCTCTCGTTTTTCCTTCGAGTCTAATAGACCTCGTTCTCTCTCGAGGGGGGTCAACGAAACAACTTTGAGAATGGTTACGAAATTAATGAGTTGTACGATGAGACGGTTCTCGAGAGACAAAAGAAAGACCGCGGGGAAGGTGCAAAGAAGAAGAAAAAAAATTAGCGATCGTCGATGAACGAGAAAGGTCAAAGTTCATAGAAGTAGATAAAAACTCTTAACGAAGTGCACGAATTGCGAACACGTATAAAATTAGCTCGTTCCAATCACAAGGAATGTGTAGACATTGGTCGAGTTCAAAGGGTTCAAAAAAACGTCATTATCACCAATTTTCTGTAATTGAAATAAAAAAAATTATTCATTAGTGTTTGACTCTTTAAATTAAACTGCGAATACTTTTCAATGAAATACGAATATCACAGAATCGTAATTTTTATAGGGTGCGAAAAAAAAATGAAAAACACATTATTTCGTTGGAAGTGGATGACCCCAAACGTTAAATAAAAATGTAACAACTGTTTCATGTGTACGAATCATTATTATTAAATTGCACCGTTAATTAGAGACCTCCTGTTCATTTATTTGTGTGCATCTGTCTATGTGTGTTTCTCGTGACGACAACGAGTCGTAGGCGTATTATAATCGACTAACGGTGCTAATCTAAATATCTACATGTATAATATATACGTACGTATAGTTGTAATCGCGTGACTTTTCAGTCTGTCGTGTGTCAAAGCACGTATCGTTGGCTCGAATCGGTAATCGGATATGCACTGTTCCGTACCCACCGAACGCTCATTTAAGCACATACACATATACATTTTTATAACGTGCCCAAGAGAGTCGTGAAAGTTGTGATGCAAAAAGTTTTTGAAAAATCGTTGTTATCGTTAAGTGGAGCACTTAAGTGCGATTTTCGGTACACACGAACAGCCTTAAGGTTTCTAGAGTAGGCTAAATCGTTGAATCGTATTATTGCGAAAAGAAAACTTTTCGGTCATTTTTCTGCCAGATGCACCGTTGGGGAGATACGAATCAATTAGTAAAGGGCCAATGGGATGCAGCGACGAGGAAGCAGTGGGGGTGGCCGGCGCAGGCGCACTAGCGCTTCCATGCGTTTTCCCGCCAATTTACCGGATTCAATTGTCACTTTCGAATCAACGTATCTCTGAAACGATGAGACGTAGAGACAAATTTCCAGGACCTTTTTTAATCAGAATTCTGCAAGCAATCTAACCTGATATTTCGCAACAAATAGTTCGCGACAAATTTTCACTTCGTACATGAAAAAGAGAACAACTATAACGAACATTTTTTATTCGTTATCGTGTTAATTACTGAAAAATTGCAATTCTTCATCAACTCCGAGATACGAAATAGAAAAACTACGTAGCGAATCCTCTCGACCGTCGAAAATATACGATCGCTCGTAATTTTTTTTGCACCGCTCTTTCGCTTCCTGTCTCCTTAATCTTAGCGTTCTCGTCTCTTCTTTTTCTTGTACATTCTTAGCTCATATACTTTTCTTTCTTTCTTCTTTTTTTACTAACTTCCAGTAAATGACCTCGAGTAATAAATTCTATGGCAGTTATTAAAAATCTTTCTCGTTAATAAACGGGCCATAACGTCCGGAGGTCGTTGCGTATAAGATTTCTTGCACCCTCTGCAATGAATCATCGTTGCTCTAAAGCTTGCAATTACTTTTTTTTCCTGTCGAATTAATAATGCAATTTTTATTACACAATAATAATAAACTTTTATTTATTCATGATCGACGTTCGGGTCAACGACGTCAGGAGCTTTTTATCATCCCAGAAATCATGGTTCATATAAATATAATATATTCTATATATTTATGACCATGATAAGAAATAAGGATGCAGAGTATACGGCGGATTTCCCATAGTCTCCCCTAATTGGCTCGATACTCGTCGTACTCAGCGCAACTCTAAATTCTCGATTCTCTTTCCGCTTCCTCAGCAAATTTAGCCCCGTTCCTCTTCGCACTGTTTCTTGAAGGTTTCAAGGGGAACCGGAAGTCACTCGACCCCATTTCCCACCACGGGGGGTCTTTGCATTAATTGAATATCGATTTTGTTCCCTCTCCTTTCATTTTCGTCCTTATTCTCCTCGTCCTCGATCGTAGATCGATCAATTTTTCTCTCTTGACACAACAATTGAAGACTTTTTCAACGAATCTATTTTTTTATTCAGAAATTGATGCCTCCCCATTGTTTATTGAGCCAATAAAAATCGACAAATTTTTCTAAATCACACTCCTTTGTATATTTCGTAACTTCGAAATTTCTTTTTCTATTTTTTGTTTGTTTTTTAAGTATCTGTCGGATTTTGTTTTTCATTCGTCTCGCTTCAGTGGCAAACTTTTCGCTATCTCGTTCGTTCTTTCTTTCGCTGAGTTACGCGAAGTTATACGAGCCGTGACGTATACAGTAGACGTCCGTTATCCATGCTGATATGTGCGCTTTCGAAAAAACACACACACACACATTGCATGTACTTAGAGCTGTAGGTAGATGTAAATATATATGTGTATATAACGATGGAACGTTAAACACACGTCCATTTTGTTTCCTCACTAGTTTGTTCGCAATTTATCACGTTCGCGGTTCCCCCCCCCCCCCCCTCCCCCCGCTTTGTACCTCTTTCTCCGAGCACGTGTACAAAGAACATTATTACGCACGAGTAAGTATTCTGTAATACGAAAATACAAAGTTTCGTTTTACACACGCGATTGTAATCCGATATGGCCCTTGGGCGGAGTTATTTAAACAAAAGGATTTTAAATCGAGAACGCGCGTTGGGGAAACGAACTCCCGGAACTTCTCGATCCGGAAGTTACCAAATTCTCGACAACCGGAAAATTCATCAACGTTATATAATTTCTACTCTCGACGAACTTGGTTCACGGTAATTTTATAAATGACTAAAAGTTAACCATTTTTTGTCACTTTTTGAGCCCGAAAAACTTCGCAGACTTTTAATACATTATTTTTTGACAAACGTGCAAAAATTCAATGTAGAGTTAGGGCTTGGCGCTCGGAGAAATTGGTATAAATTAAAAAACGAACTTCAGTTTCACAAAAAAATAAAATGAAAAAGAGTCGAATAAAAAATACTTAAAAATTCGAAAATTCTTGTCAATGGTGAAATATTTTCAAGTTTAAAAAAAGGTCACGTACAACTGGAGCACATGGAAAGATAAAATGCAATTATTTTCCTTCAAAATGACAGCTGTTTAAGAAAAAATTCTGATTTTTACGAAAATGTTGACTTGAGTTTAATTGTTGAAGATTTTCGTCTGAAAAAAGTTTTGTATATAATCACAATTTGAATTTCGATTCGCTTCCTGATAAAAGAAAAGGTAAGAATTTTGTTGTTATTCATTTTGTTTAGTTTGGTCACGAGGAAAAAAATATTGGTCAGGCTGTAAATCCGGACAAAACAATTTGACAGTTTTTATAACAGGAAAACGGAAGTCGAAATATATATACACATGCATTCATGAAGATGAAGCTTCGAGAGCACAGATATCTCAGCGAAGGGTGTTGTAGGTCGTGGTTAAATATACGCCAGGGTACACGGAACGATGTACGACGTACGACATCGTCCCGGATATCACCCTGTTCCTTCTACCTTCGACTTTCTCCGCTTCTCCCCGTTGTACTCTCTTTACGGTCTGTATACCGGCTGATAAGGGACTCAATTCCGGAATATTTTGCCCTGGGGACGAGCCTTACACGTGTATTTATATACATGTACGCCCGGAAGTTAGAAACGTGGGAGAATGAAAAAGTACGAGGATTTTTATTCAATTGGAAATGCACAAGAATCTGATAAAATTGGCGGAGCTAAATCTGTAGAAACTGTAAAATAACGACTTGATGATTATTATCATTCGTAGTAATCGATTGTCATATTTTCGTTGCAAATCGATATAATTCTTCTTTTAAAAAACAATCGAAAGATGAATAAATTGGAACGAAGTGTAAAATATTCGAGTGAAATAGAACGAAATAGAAGACAAATTTACCGTCCAGCTGTTCTTGGGATTTTGGTTAATAAGTAGAAACGGAAGAGAGTGAAGTAAACTGTCGAGAAAGAGAGAGCGAGAGACTAAGTAGAAATGACAAATTCAGCAGAAGGAACATCGGCTGTGTGGCAAGTGGAAAGGGCCATTCGCCAACAGTCCACGGGCAACTGTAGCTATTCGATCGAGCAGTGGTAGCCAAAGCGCGCTGGCGCACAAATCCACAGCTGCACCGAACTCTCTTCCACGAATATCGGAATATATAAATATATAAATTTACGTATAACAACGTATATGGATAGATATATTTTGCAATATGTGTGTACACATGAGCCTCGTATATATGTACACAAATGGTGAGTTTGTATTTAAAATATAAATACAAATATATGTACAAAGATGCGAAGACTCGAACGTACAGCTGGAGACTGTGAGTGAGCGACGCGGCGCTGCGGTGGCGCAAGCGACGGCGGTGGGGGAAGGTGGCAGGGATGGGACCGGGCGGACGAAAATGCAGGAGGGAGAGGGGGGGACATAGAAATGCGCGCGCGGTCACCGGTCCGACTGACAAGTGACCAGTCGCCGCTGAGATTCCGTGCGGCGTGGTTTCCTGAGCGGGTCTGTTGACGTTTGATGAAAAATTCTCTACCGGTGCGCGAGTTACGCTGGAGCATAATAAAAAGGAGGACGTGAGAGAGAGAGATAGGAATATTTAGAATGCGGCTTGTTTACATAACGCGTTTAAGGAAATTTTTATCTTCTATGGTTTTTCCGTATCGACCTGCTTATTTTCCTTGATCGTAGACTTTCAACGTGTTCTTCTTACCAGAAACCTTTTTTTTTTCTTTGAATGATCCTCGGACGACGGTGATAAACAAAGAGCAAAAAGTGAGAAGTAACAGATGACATTTTCCTCGTATAAGCATCTTTTTTATTCGAAATTGAATATTCGCGTCTGATAACAAGTGCGCGATATCGTACTTTGATGTTTATTTATTAATTTGATTATCGAGACGTCGGTATCGTTGAATACACAAGGGCAAACATAGTTTTTCGTCCGTGCGCGTGTGTCTCGTGTTTTCAGTCACATTCTTATGTGCTGTATGGTTAGTGAGACATTTTGTGGCGCATAAATTCGTCTGTGATCTAATGATGCTTCTTAGAGGTGAAAAATACTGTTAAGTGGATTTAGACTCGACGCTACAATTGATCACGTAACTGTGTACACTCGTGGCCGAAAAAAACGTTGTCTTCGAAGAAATTTGGCAAAGACCAAAGACAAGGGCGACCCATCGAAGTTCAGCTTACGATAAGGGCGGACAAGGAGAAAGCAAAGGAGGGGGGACGAAACACAGCTGACAACGAGGGGAAAAGAGTGTGCTGGAAACCGGTTGTGTATACACGTTTACTCGTTGAGCCAGGTCAGTTATAAAATCATTATTTCATCACAAATAAATTCTTCTAAAGTGTTCATTATTCTATAAATTCATTTTTGTACCTTTTAATCTCGATATGATTTAATTGTTTTCTTCAATCGTTATTCTTCAATGAATTGTCTTCGTGATTATCGAATTTACAAAACTACACTGTTTCCTTCGTATTTTTCATTTGATTCTAATAAACAATAAGGACAAACTCAATGTTTTGACTGTTTCGAAATATTCCGCATCCACGTTTTGTGATCGAAAGTGTCTGGCTGTTTATTTTGACATATTCGAACGAGGCGTTCTTCCAATCGACGACATTGAAAAGTTGAGGTGTAACGAAATATTTGTTTTTCTTTTATTCTTCGAATCGATCCAATTTTGACAGGAGATTTAGTTTACAAGTCTCGATTAATGATTGTTGAATTATCGTTGTTCAATTTCATTGAAATCTAACCATGCAAACTTCAAAATCTTCCATCAAGGTCCGAATACTTTTTTTCTTCTGTTCGTTGCGTTCGAACCATTAGTTGATTGTGTAGTAAGAAAGTAATGATGAAGTGGAACGAATGTAGTGAAATTACTCAACTCTTTAGAACAAAGTTTTATTACATTTCTTTCTTTTTATTTCTTCAAAGATTTCAAAGCGACGATAAGTTGGCTGAAATTAAGCATCTTTTTGTCTTTATTCATGCGGATCTTTTATACTCATATTTATATAGATATGTATGTATATGAATGGTGAATTCTCAAGAGGTCGTCCGATTTATTCGGGCCTCGTCTCGATTGGGTAAGTGGCGAGAGAAACGATTCTCGTGGAACTCGTTAAACTTGAAGCCAAGGCTTGTTGTTGCCGTGTTTGTGTGCGAATATGTACGTGTGTGGATTTGTCTGTCAGTGGTTGGTTCGAGACCTTGTCTCGTGAGAGGGACGACGTACGGATTTTCCTTCGACTCTTTTGCTATACTGAATATTTTTCTTTGTCTTTTTCTCTCTCTCTCTCTCTCTCTCTCTCTCTCTCTCTCTCTCTCTCTCT